>OY756256.1:14509042-15709042 GCA_963576845.1 Megachile leachella | reverse complement strand
GCGCATGCGCGCTCGGGGTCACTACTGCTCATGCGCGCTCGTGGTCGGTACTGCGCATGCGCAATCGGACTGACTTCTGCGCATGCGCACTCGGGGTAACAACTGCGCATGCGCACATGGGCTCACTACTTCGCATGCACACACGGGCTCACTACGGCGCGCGCGCACCCGGGGTCACTACTGCGCATGCTCACTTGGAGTTACTACTGCGCATGCGCACTCGGGCTCTCTATTGCGATTGCGTGCTCGGGCTCACTACTGCGCATGGACACACGGGCTCACTACTGCTCATGCGCACTCGGGCTCACTACTGCGCATGCGCGCTCGGGTCCGCTACTGCGCATGCGCACTCGGGGTAACTACTGCTCATGGGCGCACGTGCTCACTACTGCGCATGCGCACACGGACTCACTACGCCGGATGCGCACTCGGGTTGACTACAGCGCATGCGCACACAGGCTCACTACTGCGCATGTGCACACGGGGTCGCTACGTCTCATGCGCTCTCGGACTAACTACTGGTCATGCGCACTCGGTCTCACTACTGTGCATGCGCACTCGGGGTCACTACTGCTCATACGTACTCCGACTCACTACTGCTTATGCGAACTCGGACTCACTACAGCGGATGCGTAATCGGGCTCACTACTCCACATGCGCAATCGGTCCCACTACTGCTCATGCGCACTCGGGGTCACTACTGCTTATACGCACTCCGACTCACTAATGCTTATGCGAACTCGGACTCACTACTGCATATGCGCACTCGAGCTCACTACTCTGCATGCGCACGCGGGCTCACTACTGCTCATGCGCACTCGATCTCACTACTGCGCATTCGCGCTCGGGGCCGCTACTGCGCATGCGCCCTCGGGGTGACTACTGCTTGTGCGCACTTGGACTCAATACTGCTCACGGGCACTCGGGCTCACTACTGCGGATGCGCAATCGGGCTCACTACTGCGCATGCGCACTCCGGCTCAGACCTGCACATGCGCACTCAGGCTCACTACTGCGCATGCGCACACGGACTCACTACTGCGGATGCGCACTCGGGGTAACTACTGCTCATGCGGTCTCTGACCCACTACTGATCATGGGCACTCGGACTCACTACTGTGGATGCGCACTCGGCGTCACTAATGCTCATACGCACTCCGACTCACTACTGCTTATGCGAACTCGGACTCACTACAGCGGATGCGCAATCGGGCTCACTACTCCGCATGCGCAATCGGTCTCACTACTGCTCATGCGCACTCGGGCTCACTACTGCGCATGCGCGCACGGGCTCACTACTGCACATGCGCACTCAGGCTCACTACTGCGCATGCGCACACGGACTCACTACTGCGGATGCGCACTCGGGGTCACTACTGCTCATACGCACTCCGACTCACTACTGCTTATGCGAAGTCGGACTCACTACAGCGAATGCGCAATCGGTCTCACTACTGCTCATGCGCACTCGGGCTCACTACTGCGCAATTGCACTCGGGCTCACTACTGCACATGCGCATTTGGGCTCACTACTGCGCACGCGCGCTCGGGGTCACTACTGCGCATGCGCAAACGGGCTCACTACTGCCCACGGGCACTCAGACCCACTACTGCGGATGCGCAATCGGGCTCACTACTACAGATGCGCTCTCCGGCTCAGACCTGCACATATGCACTCGAGCTCACTTCTGCGCATGCGCACACGGGCGCACTAGTGCGCATGCGCGCACGGGCTCACTACTGTGCACGGGCACTCGGGGTCACTACTGCTCATGCGCACTTGGACTCACTACTGCTATTGGGCACTCGAACTCACTACTGCGGATGCGCAATCGGGCTCATTACTGCGGATGCGCTCTCCGGCACAGAGCTGCACATGCGCAATTGGGCTCACTACTGCGCATGCGCACTCGGCCTCACTACTGCGGATGCGCGCTCGGACTCACTACTGCCGACGCGCAATCGGGCTCACTACTGCGCATGCGCACGGGGGGTCACTACTGCTCATGCGCACTAGGACTCACTACTGCTCATGCGCACTCGGGCTCACTACTGCGCATGCGCGCTCGGGTCCGCTACTGCGCATGCGCACTCGGGGTAACTACTGCTCATGGGCGCACGTGCTCACTACTGCGCATGCGCACACGGACTCACTACGCCGGATGCGCACTCGGGTTGACTACAGCGCATGCGCACACAGGCTCACTACTGCGCATGTGCACACGGGGTCGCTACGTCTCATGCGCTCTCGGACTAACTACTGGTCATGCGCACTCGGTCTCACTACTGTGCATGCGTACTCGGGGTCACCACTGCTCACACGCACTCCGACTCACTACTGCTTACGCGAACTCGTACTCACGACTGGGATTGCGCACACGGGCGCACTAGTGCGCATGCGCGCACGGGCTCACTACTGTGCATGTGCACTCGGGGTGACTACTGCGCATGCGCACTCGGGCTCAGTACAGCGCATGCGCGCTCGGGGTCACTACTGCGCATGCGCACTCGGAGTGACTACTGCGCATGCGCACTCGGGCTCAGTACAGCGCATGCGCGCTCGGGGTCACTACTGCTCATGCGCGCTCGTGGTCGGTACTGCGCATGCGCAATCGGACTGACTTCTGCGCATGCGCACTCGGGGTAACAACTGCGCATGCGCACATGGGCTCACTACTTCGCATGCACACACGGGCTCACTACGGCGCGCGCGCACCCGGGGTCACTACTGCGCATGCTCACTTGGAGTTACTACTGCGCATGCGCACTCGGGCTCACTACTGCGATTGCGCCCTCGGGCTCACTACTGCGCATGCGCGCTCGGGGTCGCTACTGCCCATCCGCACTCGGGGTCACCACTGCCGACGCGCAATCGGCTTCACTGCTGCGCATGCACACTCGGAGTCACTACTGCAGATGCGCAATCGGGTTCACTACTGCGCATGCGCACTCCAGCTCAGACCTGCACATGCGCACACGGACTCACTACTGCGCAAGCGTACACGGGCTCACTACACCGCATGCGCACACGAGTTCACTAGAGCGCACGCGCACTCGAGGTCACTACTGCTCATGCGCACTCGGCCTCACTATTGCGGATGCGCACTCCCGCTCACTACTGCTCCTGCGCACTCGGACTCACTACTGCGGATGCACAATCGGGCTTACTACTGCAGATGCGCACTCCGGCTCAGGCCTGCACATGCGCACACGGGCTCACTACTGCTCATGCTCACTTGGACTCTCTACTGCTCATGGGCACTCGAACTCACTACTGCGGATGCGCACTCCGGTCAGACCTGCACATGCGCACTCGGGGTCACTACTGCGGATGCGCACACAGGCTCACTACTGCGCATGCGCACTCTGGGTCAATACTGAGCATGCGCACTCGGGGTCACTACTGCTCATGCGCACTCGGGCTCACTACTGCGCATGCGCGCTCGGGGTAACTACTGCTCATGCGCACTTGGGCTCACTACTGCGCATGCGCACCCGGAGTCACTACTGCGCATGCGCACACGGACTCACTACTGCGCATGCGCACTCGGGGTTACTGCTGCGCATGCGCACACGGACTCACTACTGCGTATGCGCACTCGGGGTGAGTACTGCTCATGCTCACTCGGACTCACTACTGCTCATGCGCACTCGGGCTCACTACTGCGTATGCGCACTCGGGGTGAGTACTGCTCATGCGCACTCGGACCCACTACTGCTCATGCGCAGTCGGGCTCAGACCTGCACATGCGCATTCGAGCTCACTTCTGCGCATGCGCACACGGGCGCACTACTGCGCATGCGCACACGGGCGCACTACTGCGCATGCGCGGAATCGGGCACACTACAGCGCATGCGCGCTCGGGGTCACTATTGCGCATGCGCACTCGGGGTCACTACTGCGCATGCGCACTCCGCCTCAAAACTGCTCATGCAAACTGGGACTCACTACTGCGGATGCGCACTCCGGTCAGACCTGCACATGCGCACTCAGGGCCGCTACTGCGCATACGCACTCGGGGTCACTAATGCGCATGCGCACTTGGACTCACTACTGCTCATGTGCACTCGGACTCACTACTGCGGATGCGCGTTCAAGCTCACTGCTGCGCATGCGCACACGGGCTCACTACTGCGCATGCGCACACGATCTCACTACTGCGCATGCGCACTCCGGATCACTACTGTGCATACGCACTCGGACTCACTACTGTGGATGCGCAATCGGGCTCCCTACTGCGCATGCGCAATCGGTCTCACTACTGCGGATGCGCAATCGGGCGCACTACTGCGCATGCGCACTCGGGCTCACTACTGCGGATGCGCGTTCAGGCTCACTGCTGCGCATGCGCACACGGGCTCACTACTGCGCGTGTGCACACGATCTCACTACTGCGCATGCGCACTCCGGATCACTACTGTGCATGCGCACTCGGGGTCGCTACTGCTCATGCGCACTCGGATTCACTACTGCTCGTGCGATCTCGGACTCACTACTGCGGATGCGCAATCGGGCTCACTACTATGCATGCGCAATCGGGCTCACTACTATGCATGCGCAATCGGTCTCGCTGCTGCGGATGCGCGCACGGGCTCACTACTGTGCATGCGCACTCGGGGTCACTACTGCTCATGCGCACTCGGACTCACTACTGTGGATGCACAATCGGGCTCCCTACTGCGCATGCGCAATCGGTCTCACTAATGCGGATGCGCAATCGGGCTCACTACTGCGCATGCGCACACGGTCTCACTACTGCGCATGCGCACTCCGGATCACTACTGTGCATGCGCACTCCGGCTCAGATTTGCCCATGCGCACTCGGGCACATCACTGCGCATGCGCACGCGGGCTCACTACTGCGCATGCGCAGTCCGGCTCAGACGTGCACATGCGCATTCGGGCTCACTTCTGCGCATGAGCACATGGGCTTATTACTTCGCATGCACACACGGGCTGACTACAGCGCACGCGCACTCGGGGTCACTACTGCGCATGCGCACTCGGGGTTACAACTGCGCATGCCTTCTCCGGTCAGACCTGCACATGCGCATTTGGGCTCACCACTGCTCATGCGCACACGATCTCACTACTGCGCATTCGCGCTCGGGGCCGCTACTGCGCATGCGCACTCGGGGTAACTACTGGTCATGCGCACTCGGACTCACTACTGCTCATGGGCACACGGGCTCACTACTCTGCATGCGCACACGGGCTCACTACTGCGCATGCGCACTTAGGCTCACTACTGCGCATGCGCGCTGCGGGTCGCTACTGCGCATGCGCACACGGGCTCACTACTGCGCATGCGCACGTGGGCTCACTACTTCGCATGCACACACGGGCTCACTACTGCGCATGCGCACTCGGGGTCACTACTGCTCATGCTCACTCGGACTCACTACTGCTCATGTGCACTCGGGCTCACTACTTCGCATGCGCGCTCGGGGTAACTACTGCTCATGCGCACTTGGACTCAATGCTGCGGATGCGCAATCGGGCTTACTACTGCGCATGGGCATTCGGACTCACTACTGCGGATGCGCAATTGGGCTCACTACTGCGGATGCGCAATCGGGCTCACTTCTGCGCATGCGCACACGGGCTCACTACAGCGCACGCGCACTCGGACTCACTACTGCTCGTGCGATCTCGGACTCACTACTGCGGATGCGCAATCGGGCTCACTACTATGCATGCGCAATCGGGCTCACTACTACGCATGCGCAATCGGTCTCGCTGCTGCGGATGCGCGCACGGGCTCACTACTGTGCATGCGCACACGGGCTCACTACTGCTCATGCGCACTTGGACTCACTACTGCTCATGGGCACTCGAACTCACTACTGCGGATGCGCAAACGGGCCCACTACTGCGGATGCGCAGTCCGGCTCAGACGTGCACATGCGCATTCGAGCTCACTTCTGCGCATGAGCACATGGGCTTACTACTTCGCATGCACACACGGGCTCACTACAGCGCATGCGCGCTCGGGGTCACTACTGCGCATACGCACTCGGGGTCACTACTGCTCATACGTACTCCGACTCACTACTGCTTATGCGAACTCGGACTCACTACAGCGGATGCGCAATCGGGCTCACTACTCCGCATGCGCAATCGGTCTCACTACTGCTCATGCGCACTCGGTCTCACTACTGCGCATGCGCACACGGGCTCACTACTGCGCATGCGCAGTCCGGCTCAGACGTGCACATGCGCATTCGGGCTCACTTCTGCGCATGAGCACATGGGCTTATTACTTCGCATGCACACACGGGCTGACTACAGCGCACGCGCACTCGGGGTCACTACTGCGCATGCGCACTCGGGTTTACAACTGCGCATGCCTTCTCCGGTCAGACCTGCACATGCGCATTTGGGCTCACCACTGCTCATGCGCACACGATCTCACTACTGCGCATTCGCGCTCGGGGCCGCTACTGCGCATGCGCACTCGGGGTAACTACTGGTCATGCGCACTCGGACTCACTACTGCTCATGGGCACACGGGCTCACTACTCTGCATGCGCACACGGGCTCACTACTGCGCATGCGCACTTAGGCTCACTACTGCGCATGCGCGCTGCGGGTCGCTACTGCGCATGCGCACACGGGCTCACTACTGCGCATGCGCACGTGGGCTCACTACTTCGCATGCACACACGGGCTCACTACTGCGCATGCGCACTCGGGGTCACTACTGCTCATGCTCACTCGGACTCACTACTGCTCATGTGCACTCGGGCTCACTACTACGCATGCGCGCTCGGGGTAACTACTGCTCATGCGCACTTGGACTCAATGCTGCGGATGCGCAATCGGGCTTACTACTGCGCATGGGCATTCGGACTCACTACTGCGGATGCGCAATTGGGCTCACTACTGCGGATGCGCAATCGGGCTCACTTCTGCGCATGCGCACACGGGCTCACTACAGCGCACGCGCACTCGGACTCACTACTGCTCGTGCGATCTCGGACTCACTACTGCGGATGCGCAATCGGGCTCACTACTATGCATGCGCAATCGGGCTCACTACTATGCATGCGCAATCGGTCTCGCTGCTGCGGATGCGCGCACGGGCTCACTACTGTGCATGCGCACACGGGCTCACTACTGCTCATGCGCACTTGGACTCACTACTGCTCATGGGCACTCGAACTCACTACTGCGGATGCGCAAACGGGCTCACTACTGCGGATGCGCAGTCCGGCTCAGACGTGCACATGCGCATTCGAGCTCACTTCTGCGCATGAGCACATGGGCTTACTACTGTGCACGCGCACACGGACTCACTACTGCGGGTGCGCAATCGGGCTCACTACTGCGCATGCGCGCTCGCGGCCGCTACTGCGCATGCGCACACCGGCCCAGACCTGCACATGCGCACTCGAGCTCACTTCTGCGCATGCGCACACTGGTGCACTACTGTGCATGCGCACTCGCGGTCTCTACTGCTCATGCGCACTCGGACTCACTACTGCGGATGCGCAATGGGGCTCACTATTGCGGATGCGCAATCGGTCTCACTACTGCGGATGCGCAATCGGGCTCACTATTGCGCATACGTACTCGGACTCACTACTGCGGATGCGCAATCGGGCTCACTACTGCGCATGCGCACTCGGGATCACTACTGCGGATGCGCAATTAGGCTCACTACTGCGCATGCGCATTCGGGGTCACTACTGCGGATGCGCAATTAGGCTCACTACTGCGCATGCGCAATCGGGGTCACTACTGCGCATGCGCACTCGGGCTCACTACTGCGGATGCGCGTTCAAGCTCACTGCTGCGCATGCGCACACGGGCTCACTACTGCGCATGCGCACACGATCTCACTACTGCGCATGCGCACTCCGGATCACTACTGTGCATGCGCACTCGGGCTCACTACTGCGCATGCGCACACGGGCTCACTAGTGCGCATGCGCGCATGGGCTCACTACTGCGCATGCGCACTCCGGCTCAGATTTGCCCATGCGCACTCTTGCACATCACTGCGCATGCGCACGCGGGCTCACTACTGCGCATGCGCAGTCCGGCTCAGACGTGCACATGCGCATTCGGGCTCACTTCTGCGCATGAGCACATGGGCTTATTACTTCGCATGCACACACGGAGGGGGGTGTCCCACTTGGACGTTGACCGATTGTACGCGTTCCGTTTGGACGGTCCCGATTCGACGCGTTCCAATTCGAAGCGGTGCCGATTCGATGCGTCCCAATTCGAAGAGGTTAGATTTGGTTAGGTTGGGTTCTATAAGCCCTGCTTAAAATTGGAACGCGTCCAATCGGCACCGCTTCGAAATGGAACGAGTCGAATCGGGGCGCGTCCTAACGGTCGGCGTCCAAGTGGGCATCACTCCACACGGGCTGACTATAGCGCACGCGCACTTGGGGTCACTACTGCGCATGCGCACTCGGGCTCACAACTGCGCATGCCTTCTCCGGTTAGACCTGCGCATGCGCACACGGGCTCACTACGGCGTATGCGCACGTGGGCTCACTACTTCCCATGCGCACACGGGCTCACTACTGCTCATGCGCACTTGGACTCACTACTGCTCATGGGCACTCGAACTCACTACTGCGGATGCGCAAACGGGCTCACTACTGCGGATGCGCAGTCCGGCTCAGACGTGCACATGCGCATTCGAGCTCACTTCTGCGCATGAGCACATGGGCTTACTACTTCGCATGCACACACGGGCTCACTACAGCGCACGCGCGCTCGGGGTCACTACTGCGCATGCGCGCTCGGGGTCACTACTGCGCATACGCACTCGGGGTCACTACTGCTCATACGTACTCCGACTCACTACTGCTTATGCGAACTCGGACTCACTACAGCGGATGCGCAATCGGGCTCACTACTCCGCATGCGCAATCGGTCTCACTACTGCTCATGCGCACTCGGGCTCACTACTGCGCATGCGCACACGGGCTCACTACTGCTCATGCGCACTCGGGCTCACTACTGCGCATGCGCACTCGGAGTCACTACTGCGCATGCGCACTCGGGGTTACTATTGCGCATGCGCTGTCAGGCTCACTACTGGGCATGCGCACAGGGGATCACCACTGCGCATGCGCACATGGGCTCACTACTTCGCATGCACACACGGGCTCACTACGGCGCGCGCGCACTCGTGGTCACTACTGCGCATGCGCACACCGGCTCAGACCTGCACATGCGCACTCAGGCTCACTACTGCGCATGCGCGCTCGGGCTCACTACTGCGGATGCGCGGACGGGCTCAATACTGCGCATGCGCACGCGGTGTCACTACTGCTCATGCGCACTCGGACTCGCTACTGCTCATGCGCACTCGGGCTCAATACTGCATATGCGCACTCGAGCTCACTACTCTGCATGCGCACGCGGGCTCACTACTGCTCATGCGCACTCGATCTCACTACTGCGCATTCGCGCTCGGGGCCGCTACTGCGCATGCGCCCTCGGGGTGACTACTGCTTGTGCGCACTTGGACTCAATACTGCTCACGGGCACTCGGGCTCACTACTGCGGATGCGCATTCGGGCTCACTACTGCGCATGCGCACTCCGGCTCAGACCTGCACATGCGCACTCAGGCTCACTACTGCGCATGCGCACACGGACTCACTACTGCGGATGCGCACTCGGGCTAACTACTGCTCATGCGCACTCGGACCCACTACTGATCATGGGCACTCGGACTCACTACTGTGGATGCGCACTCGGGGTCACTAATGCTCATACGCACTCCGACTCACTACTGCTTATGCGAACTCGGACTCACTACAGCGGATGCGCAATCGGGCTCACTACTCCGCATGCGGAATCGGTCTCACTACTGCTCATGCGCACTCGGGCTCACTACTGCGCATGCGCGCACGGGCTCACTACTGCTCATGCGCACTCGGGCTCACTACTGCGCATGCGCACTCGGAGTCACTACTGCGCATGCGCACTCGGGGCTACTACTGCGCATGCGCACTCAGGCTCACTACTGCGCATGCGCACACAGACTCACTACTGCGCATGCGCACACGGGGCCACTACTTCTCATGCGTTCTCGGACTAACTACTGTTCATGCACCCTCGGAGTCACTTATGTGCATGCGCACTCGGGGTCACTACTGCTTATACGCACTCCGACTCACTAATGCTTATGCGAACTCGGACTCACTACTGCGCATGCGCAATCGCGCTCACTACGCCGCATGGGCACTCGCTCACACTACTGCGGATGCGCAATCGGGCTTCATTCTGCGCGTGGCCACTTGGGGTTACTACTGCGCATTCGCACTCGGGCTCACTATTGCACATGCGCATTTGGGCTCACTACTGCGCACGCGCGCTCGGGGTCACTACTGCGCATGCGCAAACGGGCTCACTACTGCCCACGGGCACTCAGACTCACTACTGCGGATGCGCAATCGGGCTCACTACTACAGATGCGCTCTCCGGCTCAGACCTGCACATATGCACTCGAGCTCACTTCTGCGCATGCGCACACGGGCGCACTAGTGCGCATGCGCGCACGGGCTCACTACTGTGCACGGGCACTCGGGGTCACTACTGCGGATGCGCGCTCGGACTCACTACTGCCGACGCGCAATCGGGCTCACTACTGCGCATGCGCACGGGGGGTCACTACTGCTCATGCGCACTCGGACTCACTACAGCTCATGCGCACTCGGGCTCACTACTGCGCGTGCGCGCTCGGGTCCGCTACTGCGCATGCGCACTCGGGGTAACTACTGCTCATGGGCGCACGTGCTCACTACTGCGCATGCGCACACGGACTCACTACGCCGGATGCGCACTCGGGTTGACTACAGCGCATGCGCACACAGGCTCACTACTGCGCATGTGCACACGGGGTCGCTACGTCTCATGCGCTCTCGGACTAACTACTGGTCATGCGCACTCGGTCTCACTACTGTGCATGCGCACTCGGTGCCACGACTGCTCATGCGCACTCCGACACACCACTGCTCTTGGGCACACGGGCTCACTACTCTGCATGCGCACACGGGCCCACTACTCTGCATGCGCACACGGGCTCACTACTGGGCATGCGCACAGGGGATCACCACTGCTTATGCGCACATGGGCTCACTACTTCGCATGCACACACGGGCTCACTACGGCGCGCGCGCACCCGGGGTCACTACTGCGCATGCTCACTTGGAGTTACTACTGCGCATGCGCACTCTCGCTCACTATTGCGATTGTTTTCTCGGGCTCACTACTGCGCATGGACACACGGGCTCACTACTGCGCATGCGCACTCGGGGTAACTACTGCTCATGCGCACTTAGGCTCAGACCTGCACATGCGAACTCGGGCTCACTACTGCGCATGCGCACACGGACTCACTACTGCGGATGCGCACTCGAGGTCACTACTGCCCATACGCACTCCGACTCACTACTGCTCATGCGCACTCGGGCTCACTACTGCGCATGCGCGCTCGGAGTCACTACTGCGCATGCGTACTCGGGGTTACTACTGCGCATGCGCACTCAGGCTCACTATTGCGCATGCGCACGTGGGCTCACTACTTCGCAAGCACACACGGGCTCACTACTGCACACGCGCGCTCGGGGTCGCTACTGCCCATGCGCACTCGGGGTCACCAGTACAGACGCGCAATCGGGTTCACTGCTGCGCATGCGCACTCCGGCTCAGACCTGCACATGCGCACACGGACTCACTCCTGAGCATGCGTACACGGGCTCACTACAGCGCATGCGCACGCGTGCTCACTACTGCGCATGCGCGCTCGGTGTCGCTACTGCGCATGCGCGGTCGGAGTCACTACAGCGCATGCGCTCTAGGGGTCACTACTGCGCATGCGCACTCCGGCTCAGTGCTGCACATGCGCACTCGGGCTCACTACTGCGCATGCGCACACGGACTCACAACTGCGCATGCGCGCACGGGGTCACTACTTTTCATGCGCTCTCGGACTAACTACTGCTCATGCGCACTCGGACTCACTACTGCGATTGCGCCCTCGGGCTCACTACTGCGCATGCGCGCTCGGGGTCGCTACTGCCCATGCGCACTCGGGGTCACCACTACAGACGCGCAATCCGGGTCACTACTGCTCATGCGCACTCGGGGTCGCTACTGCCCATGCGCACTCGGGCGCACCACTGCGCACGCGCAATCGGGTTCACCACTGCAGATGCGCATTCGGGCTCACAACTGCGCATGCGCGCTTGGGGTCACTACTGCGCATGCGCACACCGGCTCAGACCTGCGCATGGGCACACGGGCTCACTTTTGCGCATGCGCGCACGGGCGCACTACTGCGCATGCGCGCATTCAGGCTCACTACTGCGCATGCGCGCACGGTCTCACTACTGCGCATGCGCACTCGGGGTCACTACTGCGCATGCGCACTCGGGGTCACTACTGCGCATGCGCACACGAACTCACTGCTACACATGCGCACTCGGACTCACTTTTGCGGATGCGCAATAAGGCTCAGTACTGCGATTGCGCCCTCGGGCTCACTACTGCGCATGCGCACTCGGGGTCGCTACTGCCCATGCGCACTCGGGGTCACCACTGCAGACGCGCAATCGGGTTCGCTGCTGCGCATGCACACTCGGAGTCACTACTGCAGATACGCAATCGGGTTCACTACTGCGCATGCGCACTCCGGCTCAGACCTGCACTTGCGCACACGGACTCACTACTGCCCATGCGTACACGGGCTCACTACTCCGCATGCGCACACGAGCTCACTAGAGCGCACGCGCACTCGGGGTGACTACTGCTCATGCCCACTCGGGCTCACTACTGCGCATGCGCTCTCCGGCTCAGACATGCACATGCGCACTCGGTCTCACTACTGCGGATGCGCACACGGGCTCACTACTGCGGATGCGCAATCGGGCTCACTACTGCGCATGCTCACTCGGGGTCACTACTGCTCATGCGCACTCGGACTCACTACTGCTCATGCGAACTCGGACTCACTACTGCGGATGCGCAGTCGGGCTCACTAGTGCGCATGCGCACTCGGGCTCACTACTGCGCATGCGCTCTCCGGCTCAGACATGCACATGCGCATTCGGACTCACTACTGCGGATGCGCACACAGGCTCACTACTGCGGATGCGCAATCGGGCTCACTACTGCGCATGCTCACTCGGGGTCACTACTGCTCATGCGCACTCGGACTCACTACTGCTCATGCGAACTCGGACTCACTACTGCGGGTGCGCAGTCGGGCTCACTACTGCGCATGCGCAATCGGTCTCACAACTGCGGATGCGCAACCGGGCTCACTACTGCGCATGCGCACTCGGGGTCTCTACTGCACCTGCGCACTCGGGCTTACTACTGCGTATGCGCGCTTGCGGTCACAACTGCGCCTGCGCACTCGGGGTCACTACTGCGGATGCGCACACGGGCTCACTACTGTGCATGCACACTCGTGGTCACTACTGCTTATACGCACTCCGACTCACTACTGCTCATGCGAACTCGGACTCCCTACTGCGCATGTGCGCTCGGGGTCGCTACTGCTCATGCGCACTCGGACTCACTACTGCGGATGCGAAATCGGTCTCACTACTGCGGATGCGCAATCGGGCTCGCTACAGAGCATGCGCACTCGGGCTCACTAGAGCGCATGCGCACTTGGGCTCACTACTGCGCATGAGCACACGGGCTCACTACTGCGCATGCGCATTCAGGGTGACTACTGCTCATGATCACTCGGACTCACTACTGCGGATGCGCAATCGGGCTCACTAATGCGCATGTGCACTTGGTGTCACTACTGCGCATGCGCACTCGGGATCACTACTGCGCATGCGCACTTGGGCTGATTACTGCGCATGACCACACGTTCTCACAACTGCGGATGCGCAATCGGGCTCACTACTGTGCATGTGCACTGGGTGTCACTACTGCGCATGCGCACTCGGGGTGACTACTGCGCATGCGCACTTGGGCTGACTACTGCGCATGAGCACACGGGCTCACTACTGCGCATGCGCATTCGGGGTGACTACTGCTCTTGCGCACTCGGACTCACTGCTGCGCATGCACTCTCGGAGTCGCTACTGCAGATGCGCAAACGGGCTCACAACTGCGGATGCGCGCTCGGGCTCAGTACTGCGGATGCTCGCTCGGACTCACTACTGCCGATGTGCAATCGGGCTCACTACTGCGCATGCGCTCTCCGGCGCAGACCTGCACATGCGTAATCGTCCACACTACAGCGCATGCGCACTCGGGGTCACTACTGCGCATGCCCACACGGACTCACTGCTGCTCATGCGCACTCGGACTCACTTTTGCGCATACGTACACGGGCTCACTACTCCCCATGCGCACTCGGACTCACTACTGCGGATGCGCAATCGGGCCCACTAATGCGCATGTGCACTGGGTGTCACTACTGCGCACGCGCACTCGGGATCACTACTGCGCATGCGCATTCGGGCTTACAACTGCGCATGTGCGATCGGGGTCGCTACTGCGCATGCGCACACGGGCGCACTACTCCGCATGCGCACACGGGCTCACTACTGCGCATGCGCACTCGGGGTGACTACTGCTCATGCGCACTCGGACTGACTGCTGCGCATGCACTCTCGGAGTCGCTACTGCAGGTGCGCAATCGGGATCACTACTGCGCATGCGCACTTGGGCTGATTACTGCGCATGAGCACACGTTCTCACTACTGCGGATGCGCAATCGGGTTCACTACTGCGTATGCGCACTGCGGCTCAGACCTACACATGCGCACACGGATCACTACTGCTCATGCGCACACGGACTCACAACTGCGGATGCGCAAACGGGCTCACTATTGCGGATGCGCTCTCCGGCGCAGACCTGCACATGCGTAATCGTCCTCACTACAGCGCATGCGCACTCGGGGTCACTACTGCGCATGCGCATCCGGGCTTACAACTGCGCATGCGCGATCGGGGTCGCTACTGCGCATGCGCACACCGGCTTAGAAATGCGCATGCGCACACGGGCGCACTACTCCGCATGCGCACACGGGCTCACTACTGCGCATGCGCACTCGGGGTGACTACTGCTCATGCGCACTCGGACTCACTGCTGCGCATGCACTCTCGGAGTCGCTACTGCAGATGCGCAATCGGGATCACTACTGCGCATGCGCACTTGGGCTGATTACTGCGCATGAGCACACGTTCTCACTACTGCGGATGCGCAATCGGGCTCACTACTGTGCATGTGCACTGGGTGTCACTACTGCGCATGCGCACTCGGGGTCACTACTGCGCATGCGCACTGCGGCTCAGACCTGCACATGCGCACTCGGGCTCACTACTGCGGATGGGCAATCGGGCTCACTACTGCTCATGCGCAGCCGGACTCACTACTGCTCATGCGAACTTGGACTCACTACTGCGGATGCGCAATCGGGCTCACTACTGCGCATGCGCAATCGGTCTCACAACTGCGGATGCGCAACCGGGCTCACTACTGCGCATGCGCACTCGGGGTTACTACTGCGCCTGCGCATTCGGGGTGACTACTGCTCATGCGAACTCGGACTCAATACTGCGGATGCGCAATCGGGCTCACTACTGCGCATGCGCAATCTGGCTCACTACTGCGCATGCGCACTCGGGGTCACTACTGCTCATGCGAACTCGGACTCCCTACTGCGCATGCGCGCTCGGGGTCACTATTGCGCATGCGCGCACGGGCTCACTACTGTGCATGTGCACTGGGTGTCACTACTGCGCATGCGCACTCGGGGTCACTACTGCGCATGCGCACTGCGGCTCAGACCTGCACATGCGCACTCGGGCTCACTACTGCGGATGGGCAATCGGGCTCACTACTGCTCATGCGCAGCCGGACTCACTACTGCTCATGCGAACTTGGACTCACTACTGCGGATGCGCAATCGTGCTCACTACTGCGCATGCGCAATCGGTCTCACACCTGCGGATGCGCAACCGGGCACACTACTGCGCATGCGCACTCGGGGTCACTACTGCGCCTGCGCACTCGGGCTCATTACTGCTCAAGCGCTCTCGGAGTCACTACTGCTCATGCCTACTCGGGGTCACTACCGCGCATGCGCACTCGGGCTCGCTACTACGGATGCGAGCTCGGGCTCACCACTGCGCATGCGCGCAATCGGGCTCACAACTGCGTATGCGCACTCCGGCCAGACCTGCACATGCGCACTCAGGCTTACTACTGCGCATGGGCAGACGGGCTCACTACTGCGCGTGCGCCCTCAGGGTGACTACTGCTCATGCGCACTCGGACTCACTACTGCTCATGCGTAAACGGCCTCACTACTGCGGATGCGCGCTCGGGCTCACTACAGCGGATGCGCTCTCGGACTCACTATTGCCAATGTGCAATCGGGCACATTACTGCGCATGCGCACTCGGAGTCACCACTGCGCATGCGCACTCAGGGTCACTGCTGCGCATGCGCGCTCGGGGTCGCTACTGCCCATGCGCACTCGGGGTCACCACTGCAGACGCGCAATCGGGTTCACTGCTGCGCATGCACTCTCGGAGTCGCTACTGCAGATGCGCAATCGGGTTCACTACTGCGCATGCGCACTCCGGCTAAGACCTGCACATGCGCACACGGGATCACTACTGCGCATGCGCATTCGGGGTCACTACTGCGCATGCGCACACGAACTCACTGCTACACATGCGCACTCGGACTCACTTTTGCGGATGCGCAGTCGGGCTCACTACTGCGCATACGCGCTCGGACTCACTACTGCTCATGCGCAAACGGACTCACAACTGCGGATGCGCGCTCGGGCTCAGTACTGCGGATGCTCGCTCGGACTCACTACTGCCGATGTGCAATCGGGCTCACTACTGCGCATGCGCTCTCCGGCTCAGACCTGCACATGCGCACACGTAATCACTACTGCGCATGCGCGCAATCGGGCTCACTACTGCGCATGCGCGCTCGGGGACACTACTTGCGCATGCGCACATGGGGTCACAACTGCGCATCCGCACTCCGGCTCACTACTGCTCATGCGCACTCGGACTCACTATTGCGCATGCGTACACGCGCACACTACTGCGCATGCGCACGCGAGATCACTACAGCCTACGCGCGCTCAGTGTCACTACTGCGCAGTCGCACACCGACTCAGACCTGCACATGCGCATTCGAACTCACTTCTGCGCATGCGCACACGGGCGCACTACTGCACATGCGCACTCGGGGTCACTACTGCGCATGCGCACACGAACTCACTGCTACACATGCGCACTCGGACTCACTCTTGCGGATGCGCAATCGGGCTCACTACTGCGCATACGCGCCCGGGCTCAATACTGCGGATGCGCAATCGGGCCCACTACTGCGCATGCGCGCTCGGACTCACTACTGCTCATGCGCACACGCACTCACAACTGCGGATGCGCAAAGGGGTTCACTACTGCGGATGCGCTCTCCGGCTCAGACCTGCACATGCGTAATCGGGCTCACTACAGCGCATGCGCACTCGGGGTCACTACTGCGCATGGGCACTCGGGCGCACTACTGCGCATGCGCACTCGGGCTCATTGCTGCGCATGCGCACACGGGCTCACTACTGCGCTTGCGCGGACGGGCTCACTACTGCGCATGCGCACTCCGGCTCAGACCTGCGCATGCGCACACGAGCTCGCGACAGCGCACGCCCACTCAGGGTCACTACTGCGCATGCGCACACCGACTCAGACCTGCACGTGCGCATTCGAGCTCACTTATGCGCAAGCGCACACGGGCGGACTACTGCGCATGCGCGCACGGGCTCACTACTGCGCATGCGCACTCGGGCTCATTGCTGCGCATGCGCACACGGACTCACAACTGCGGATGCACGCTCGGGCTCAGTAGTGCAGATGCTCGCTCGGACTCACTACTGCTGATGTGCAATCAGGCTCGCTACTGCGCTTGCGCACTCGGCACATTGCTGCGCATGCGCACACGGGCTCACTACTGCGGATGCGCTCTCCGGCTCAGACCTGCACATGCGCACACGGACTCACTACTGCGCATGCGCGCAATCCGGCTCACTATTGCGCATGCCCGCTCGGGGTCACTGCTGCGCATGCGCACACGAGCGCACTACTGCGCATGCGCGAACGGGCTCTCTACTGCGCATGCGCATTCGGGGTCACTACTGCGCATGCGCGAACGGGCTCTCTACTGCGCATGCGCATTCGGGGTCACTACTGCGCATGCGCACACGAACTCGCAGCTACACATGCGCACTCGGACTCACTTTTGCGGATGCGCAATCGGGCTCACTACTGCGCATGCGCATTCGAGGGCACTACTGCGCATGCGCACACGAACTCACTGCTACACATGCGCACTCGGACTCACTTTTGCGAATGCGCAATCGGGCTCACTACTGCGCATACGCGCTCGGACTCACTATTGCTCATGCGCAAACGGACTCACTACTGCGGATGCGCACTCGAGCTCACTATTGCGCATGCGCGCACGGGGTCGCTACTGAGCATGCGCACACCGGCGCAGAGTTGCGCATGCGCACACGGGCGCATTACCCCGCATGCGCACAGGGGCTCACTACTGTGCATGCGCACTCGGACTCACTACTGCTCATGAGCACTCGGACTCACTACTGTCGATGCGCACACGGGCTCACTACTGTGCATGCGCATTCGGGGTGACTACTACTCATGCGCACTCGGACTCACTACTGCGGATGCGCACACGGGCTCACTACTGCTCTTGCCCACTCGGACTCACTACTGCGGATGCGCAATCGGGCTCAGTACTGCGCATGTGCACTCGGGGTCACTTCTGCGCATGCGTTCTCGGGCTCACTACTGCGGATTCGCACACCACGGTCTCACTACTGTGCATGCGCACTCGGGGTCACTACTGCTCATACGCACTCCGACTCACTACTGCTCATGCGAACTCGGACTCCCTACTGCGCATGCGCGCTCGGGGTCACTATTGCGCATGCGCGCACGGGGTCGCTACTGAGCATGCGCACACCGGCTCAGAGTTGCGCGTGCGCACACGGGCGCATTACCCCGCATGCGCACACAGGCTCACTACTGTGCATGCGCACTCGGATTCACCACTGCTAATGAGCACTCGGACTCACTACTGCGGATGAGCACACGGGCTCACTACTCTGCATGCGCACTCGGGCTCACTATTGCGCATGTGCGCACGGGGTCGCTACTGAGCATGCGCACACGGGCTCCCTACTGCGGATGCGCAATCGCGCTCACCACTGCGCATGCTCACTCGGGGTCACTACTGCTCATGCTCACTTGGACTCACTACTGCTCATGCGATCTCGGACTCACTACTGCGGATGCGCAATCGTGCTCACTACTGCGCATGCGCAATCGGTCTCACACCTGCGGATGCGCAACCGGGCACACTACTGCGCATGCGCACTCGGGGTCACTACTGCGCCTGCGCACTCGGGCTCATTACTGCTCAAGCGCTCTCGGAGTCACTACTGCTCATGCCTACTCGGGGTCACTACCGCGCATGCGCACTCGGGCTCGCTACTGCGGATGCGAGCTCGGGCTCACCACTGCGCATGCGCGCAATCGGGCTCACAACTGCGTATGCGCACTCCGGCCAGACCTGCACATGCGCCCTCAGGCTTACTACTGCGCATGGGCAGACGGGCTCACTACTGCGCATGCGCCCTCAGGGTGACTACCGCTCATGCGCACTCGGACTCACTACTGCTCATGCGTAAACGGCCTCATTACTGCGGATGCGCGCTCGGGCTCACTACAGCGGATGCGCTCTCGGACTCACTATTGCCAATGTGCAATCTGGCACACTACTGCGCATGCGCACTCGGGGTCACTCCTGCTCATGAACACTCGGGCTCACTACTGCGGATGCGCGCTCGGGCTCACTACTGCGGATGAGCAATCGGGCCCACTACTGCGCTAGCGCGCTTGGGGTCACTACTGCTCATGCGCACTCGGACTCACTACTGCTCATGCGTTAACGGTTTCACTACTGCGGATGCGCGCTCGGGCTCACTACTGCGGATGCGCACTCGGGCTCATTGCTGCGCATGTGCACACGGTCTCACTACTGTGCATGCGCACTCGGGGTCAGTAGTGCGCATGCGCACTCGGGGTCACCACTGCGCATGCGCACTCAGGGTCACTGCTGCGCATGCGCGCTCGGGGTCGCTACTGCAGATGCGCAATCGGGTTCACTACTGCGCATGCGCACTCCGGCTCAGAATTGCACATGCGCACACGGGATCACTACTGCGCATGCGCGCAATCGGGCTCACTACTGCGCATGCGCGCTCGGGGACACTACTGCGCATGCGCACATGGGATCACAACTGCGCACGCGCACTCCGGCTCACTACTGCTCATGCGCACTCGGACTCACTACAGCTCATGCGCACACGGACTCACAACTGCGGATGCGCAAACGGGCTCACTACTGCGGATGCGCTCTCCGGCTCAGACCTGCACATGCGTAATCGGGCTCACTACAGCGCATGCGCACTCGGGGTCACTACTGCGCATGGGCACTCGGGCGCACTACTGCGGATGCGCGCTCGGGCTCACTACTGCGCATGCACACTCGTGGTCACTACTGCTTATACGCACTCCGACTCACTACTGCTCATGCGAACTCGGACTCCCTACTGCGCATGTGCGCTCGGGGTCGCTACTGCTCATGCGCACTCGGACTCACTACTGCGGATGCGAAATCGGTCTCACTACTGCGGATGCGCAATCGGGCTCGCTACAGAGCATGCGCACTCGGGCTCACTAGAGCGCACGCGCACTTGGGCTCACTACTGCGCATGAGCACACGGGCTCACTACTGCGCATGCGCATTCAGGGTGACTACTGCTCATGATCACTCGGACTCACTACTGCGGATGCGCAATCGGGCTCACTAATGCGCATGTGCACTTGGTGTCACTACTGCGCATGCGCACTCGGGATCACTACTGCGCATGCGCACTTGGGCTGATTACTGCGCATGACCACACGTTCTCACAACTGCGGATGCGCAATCGGGCCCACTACTGTGCATGTGCACTGGGTGTCACTACTGCGCATGCGCACTCGGGGTGACTACTGCGCATGCGCACTTGGGCTGACTACTGCGCATGAGCACACGGGCTCACTACTGCGCATGCGCATTCGGGGTGACTACTGCTCTTGCGCACTCGGACTCACTGCTGCGCATGCACTCTCGGAGTCGCTACTGCAGATGCGCAATCGGGCTCACTACTGCGCATACGCGCTCGGACTCACTACTGCTCATGCACAAACGGACTCACAACTGCGGATGCGCGCTCGGGCTCAGTACTGCGGATGCTCGCTCGGACTCACTACTGCCGATGTGCAATCGGGCTCACTACTGCGCATGCGCTCTCCGGCGCAGACCTGCACATGCGTAATCGTCCACACTACAGCGCATGCGCACTCGGGGTCACTACTGCGCATGCCCACACGGACTCACTGCTGCTCATGCGCACTCGGACTCACTTTTGCGCATGCGTACACGGGCTCACTACTCCCCATGCGCACTCGGACTCACTACTGCGGATGCGCAATCGG
Organism: Megachile leachella; assembly: GCA_963576845.1. NCBI lineage: Eukaryota > Metazoa > Arthropoda > Insecta > Hymenoptera > Megachilidae > Megachile > Megachile leachella. The sequence goes on along the minus strand of OY756256.1, from coordinate 15,687,445 downwards.
GCCCACTAATGCGCATGTGCACTGGGTGTCACTACTGCGCACGCGCACTCGGGATCACTACTGCGCATGCGCATTCGGGCTTACAACTGCGCATGTGCGATCGGGGTCGCTACTGCGCATGCGCACACGGGCGCACTACTCCGCATGCGCACACGGGCTCACTACTGCGCATGCGCACTCGGGGTGACTACTGCTCATGCGCACTCGGACTGACTGCTGCGCATGCACTCTCGGAGTCGCTACTGCAGATGCGCAATCGGGATCACTACTGCGCATGCGCACTTGGGCTGATTACTGCGCATGAGCACACGTTCTCACTACTGCGGATGCGCAATCGGGTTCACTACTGCGTATGCGCACTGCGGCTCAGACCTACACATGCGCACACGGATCACTACTGCTCATGCGCACACGGACTCACAACTGCGGATGCGCAAACGGGCTCACTATTGCGGATGCGCTCTCCGGCGCAGACCTGCACATGCGTAATCGTCCTCACTACAGCGCATGCGCACTCGGGGTCACTACTGCGCATGCGCATCCGGGCTTACAACTGCGCATGCGCGATCGGGGTCGCTACTGCGCATGCGCACACCGGCTTAGAAATGCGCATGCGCACACGGGCGCACTACTCCGCATGCGCACACGGGCTCACTACTGCGCATGCGCACTCGGGGTGACTACTGCTCATGCGCACTCGGACTCACTGCTGCGCATGCACTCTCGGAGTCGCTACTGCAGATGCGCAATCGGGATCACTACTGCGCATGCGCACTTGGGCTGATTACTGCGCATGAGCACACGTTCTCACTACTGCGGATGCGCAATCGGGCTCACTACTGTGCATGTGCACTGGGTGTCACTACTGCGCATGCGCACTCGGGGTCACTACTGCGCATGCGAAATCGGTCTCACTACTGCGGATGCGCAATCGGGCTCGCTACAGAGCATGCGCACTCGGGCTCACTAGAGCGCACGCGCACTTGGGCTCACTACTGCGCATGAGCACACGGGCTCACTACTGCGCATGCGCATTCAGGGTGACTACTGCTCATGATCACTCGGACTCACTACTGCGGATGCGCAATCGGGCTCACTAATGCGCATGTGCACTTGGTGTCACTACTGCGCATGCGCACTCGGGATCACTACTGCGCATGCGCACTTGGGCTGATTACTGCGCATGACCACACGTTCTCACAACTGCGGATGCGCAATCGGGCCCACTACTGTGCATGTGCACTGGGTGTCACTACTGCGCATGCGCACTCGGGGTGACTACTGCGCATGCGCACTTGGGCTGACTACTGCGCATGAGCACACGGGCTCACTACTGCGCATGCGCATTCGGGGTGACTACTGCTCTTGCGCACTCGGACTCACTGCTGCGCATGCACTCTCGGAGTCGCTACTGCAGATGCGCAATCGGGCTCACTACTGCGCATACGCGCTCGGACTCACTACTGCTCATGCACAAACGGACTCACAACTGCGGATGCGCGCTCGGGCTCAGTACTGCGGATGCTCGCTCGGACTCACTACTGCCGATGTGCAATCGGGCTCACTACTGCGCATGCGCTCTCCGGCGCAGACCTGCACATGCGTAATCGTCCACACTACAGCGCATGCGCACTCGGGGTCACTACTGCGCATGCCCACACGGACTCACTGCTGCTCATGCGCACTCGGACTCACTTTTGCGCATGCGTACACGGGCTCACTACTCCCCATGCGCACTCGGACTCACTACTGCGGATGCGCAATCGGGCCCACTAATGCGCATGTGCACTGGGTGTCACTACTGCGCACGCGCACTCGGGATCACTACTGCGCATGCGCATTCGGGCTTACAACTGCGCATGTGCGATCGGGGTCGCTACTGCGCATGCGCACACGGGCGCACTACTCCGCATGCGCACACGGGCTCACTACTGCGCATGCGCACTCGGGGTGACTACTGCTCATGCGCACTCGGACTGACTGCTGCGCATGCACTCTCGGAGTCGCTACTGCAGATGCGCAATCGGGATCACTACTGCGCATGCGCACTTGGGCTGATTACTGCGCATGAGCACACGTTCTCACTACTGCGGATGCGCAATCGGGTTCACTACTGCGTATGCGCACTGCGGCTCAGACCTACACATGCGCACACGGATCACTACTGCTCATGCGCACACGGACTCACAACTGCGGATGCGCAAACGGGCTCACTATTGCGGATGCGCTCTCCGGCGCAGACCTGCACATGCGTAATCGTCCTCACTACAGCGCATGCGCACTCGGGGTCACTACTGCGCATGCGCATCCGGGCTTACAACTGCGCATGCGCGATCGGGGTCGCTACTGCGCATGCGCACACCGGCTTAGAAATGCGCATGCGCACACGGGCGCACTACTCCGCATGCGCACACGGGCTCACTACTGCGCATGCGCACTCGGGGTGACTACTGCTCATGCGCACTCGGACTCACTGCTGCGCATGCACTCTCGGAGTCGCTACTGCAGATGCGCAATCGGGATCACTACTGCGCATGCGCACTTGGGCTGATTACTGCGCATGAGCACACGTTCTCACTACTGCGGATGCGCAATCGGGCTCACTACTGTGCATGTGCACTGGGTGTCACTACTGCGCATGCGCACTCGGGGTCACTACTGCGCATGCGCACTGCGGCTCAGACCTGCACATGCGCACACGGACTCACTACTGCGCATGCGTACACGGGCTCACTACTCCGCATGCGCACACGAGCTCCCTAGAGCTTACGCGCACTCGGGGTCACTATTGTGCATGCGCACTCGGGGTCACTACTGCGCATGCGCACTTGGGCTGACTACTGCGCATGAGCACACGGGCTCACTACTAATCATGCGCACTCGGGGTCACTAATGCTCATGAGCACTCGGACCCACTATTGCTCATGCGCGCTCGGGGTCACTAATGCTCATGCGCATTCGGTCTCACTGCTGCGCATGAGCACACGGGCTCACAACTGCGCATGCGCATTCGGGGTGACTACTGCTCATGCGCACTCTGGCTCACTACTGCGCATGCGCTCTCCGGCGCAGACATGCACATGCGCACTCGGGCTCACTACTGCGGATGGGCAATCGGGCTCACTACTGCTCATGCGCAGCCGGACTCACTACTGCTCATGCGAACTTGGACTCACTACTGCGGATGCGCAATCGGGCTCACTACTGCGCATGCGCAATCGGTCTCACAACTGCGGATGCGCAACCGGGCTCACTACTGCGCATGCGCACTCGGGGTTACTACTGCGCCTGCGCATTCGGGGTGACTACTGCTCATGCGAACTCGGACTCAATACTGCGGATGCGCAATCGGGCTCACTACTGCGCATGCGCAATCTGGCTCACTACTGCGCATGCGCACTCGGGGTCACTACTGCTCATGCGAACTCGGACTCCCTACTGCGCATGCGCGCTCGGGGTCACTATTGCGCATGCGCGCACGGGGTCGCTACTGAGCATGCGCACACCGGCTCAGAGTTGCGCATGCGCACACGGGCGCATTACCCCGCATGCGCACACAGGCTCACTACTGTGCATGCGCACTCGGATTCACCACTGCTAATGAGCACTCGGACTCACTACTGCGGATGAGCACACGGGCTCACTACTCTGCATGCGCACTCGGGCTCACTATTACGCATGTGCGCACGGGGTCGCTACTGAGCATGCGCACACGGGCTCCCTACTGCGGATGCGCAATCGCGCTCACCACTGCGCATGCTCACTCGGGGTCACTACTGCTCATGCTCACTTGGACTCACTACTGCTCATGCGATCTCGGACTCACTACTGCGGATGCGCAATAGTGCTCACTACTGCGCATGCGCAATCGGTCTCACACCTGCGGATGCGCAACCGGGCACACTACTGCGCATGCGCACTCGGGGTCACTACTGCGCCTGCGCACTCGGGCTCATTACTGCTCAAGCGCTCTCGGAGTCACTACTGCTCATGCCTACTCGGGGTCACTACCGCGCATGCGCACTCGGGCTCGCTACTGCGGATGCGAGCTCGGGCTCACCACTGCGCATGCGCGCAATCGGGCTCACAACTGCGTATGCGCACTCCGGCTCAGACCTGCACATGCGTAATCGGGCTCACTACAGCGCATGCGCACTCGGGGTCACTACTGCGCATGGGCACTCGGGCGCACTACTGCGCATGCGCACTCGGGCTCATTGCTGCGCATGCGCACACGGGCTCACTACTGCGCTTGCGCGGACGGGCTCACTACTGCGCATGCGCACTCCGGCTCAGACCTGCGCATGCGCACACGAGCTCGCGACAGCGCACGCCCACTCAGGGTCACTACTGCGCATGCGCACACCGACTCAGACCTGCACGTGCGCATTCGAGCTCACTTATGCGCAAGCGCACACGGGCGAACTACTGCGCATGCGCGCACGGGCTCACTACTGCGCATGCGCACTCGGGCTCATTGCTGCGCATGCGCACACGGACTCACAACTGCGGATGCGCGCTCGGGCTCAGTACTGCGGATGCTCGCTCGGACTCACTACTGCCGATGTGCAATCGGGCTCACTACTGCGCATGCGCTCTCCGGCTCAGACCTGCACATGCGCACACGTAATCACTACTGCGCATGCGCGCACTCGGACTCACTACAGCTCATGCGCACACGGACTCACAACTGCGGATGCGCAAACGGGCTCACTACTGCGGATGCGCTCTCCGGCTCAGACCTGCACATGCGTAATCGGGCTCACTACAGCGCATGCGCACTCGGGGTCACTACTGCGCATGGGCACTCGGGCGCACTACTGCGGATGCGCGCTCGGGCTCACTACTGCGCATGCGCACACGTTCTCACTACTGCGCATGCGCACACGGACTCACTACTTCTCATGCGCTCTCGGACTAACTACTGCTCATGTGCACTCCGACTCACTACTGCGATTGCGCAGTCGGGCCCACTACTGCGCACGCGCGCTCGGACTCACTACTGCTCATGCGCACACGGACTCACAACTGCGGATGCGCAAACGGGCTCAGTACTGGGGATGCGCCCTCCGGCTCAGACCTGCACATGCGTAATCGGGCTCACTACAGCGCATGCGCACCCGGGGTCACTACTGCGCATGGGCACTCGGGCGCACTACTGCGCATGCGCACTCGGGCTCATTGCTGCGCATGCGCACACGGACTCACAACTGCGGATGCGCGCTCGGGCTCAGTACTGCAGATGCTCGCTCGGACTCACTACTGCGGATGCACAATCGGGCTCACTACTGCACATGCGCACTCCCGCTCAGGCCTGCACATGCGCACACGGACTCACTACTGCTCATGCGCACTCGGAGTCACTACTGCTCATGCGAACTCGGGGTCACTACCGCGCATGCGCGCACGGGCTCACTACTGCGCATGCGCACTCCGGCTCAGACCTGCGCATGCGCACACGGCTCATTACTGTGCATGCGCACACGGGCTCACTACTGTGCATGCGCACTCGGGGTCACTCCTGCTCATGCGCACACGGACTCACTACTGCGGATGCGCGCTCGGGTTCACTACTGCGGATACGCGCTCGGACTCACTACTGCCGATGTGCAATCGGGCTCACTACTGTGCATGCGCACTCGTGTTCACTACTGCTCATGCGCGCTAGGGGTCGCTACTGCCCATGCGCACTCGGGGGCACCACTGCGCACGCGCAATCGGGTTCACTGCTGCGCATGCGCACTCGGAGTCTATACTGCAGATGCGCAATCGGGTTCACTACTGCACATGCGCACACCGTCTCAGACCTGCGCATGAGCATACGGACTCACTACCGCGCATGCGTACACGGGCTCACTACTGCGCATGCGCACACGAGCTCACTACAGCGCACGCGCACTCAGGGTCACTACTGCGCATGCGCACACCGACTCAGACCTGCACGTGCGCATTCGAGCTTACTTCTGCGCAAGCGCACACGAGCGCACTACTGCGCATGCGCGAACGGGCTCTCTACTGCGCATGCGCGCTCGGACTCACTACTGCTCATGCGCACACGGACTCACTACTGCGGATGCCCAATCGGGCTCACTACTGTGCATGCGCACTCGGGGTCACTACTGCTCATGCGCACTCGGACTCACTACTCCTCAAGCGCTCTCGGAGTCACTACTGCTCATGCCTACTCGGGGTCACTACCGCGCATGCGCACTCGGGCTCGCTACTGCGCATACGCGCCCGGGCTCACTACTGGGCATGCGCATTCGGGGTCACTCCTGCTCATGCGCACACGGGCTCACTACTGCGCATGCGCGGACTGGCTCACTACTGCGCATGCGCACTCCGGCTCAGACCTGCGCATGCGCACACGAGCTCGCGACAGCGCACGCGCACTCAGGGTCACTACTGCGCATGCGCACACCGACTCAGACCTGCACGTGCGCATTCGAGCTCACTTCTGCGCAAGCGCACACGGGCACACTACTGCGCATGCGCGCACGGGCTCACTACTGTGCAGGCGCACACGGGGTCACCACTGCAGATGCGCATTCGGGTTCACAACCGCGCATGCGCGCTTGGGGTCACTACTGCGCATGCGCACACCGACTCAGACCTGCATATGCGCATTCGAACTCACTTCTGCGCATGCGCACACGGGCGCACTACTGCGCATGCGCACACGGGCGCACTACTGCGCATGCGCACACGAGCTCACTAGAGCGCACGCGCACTCGGGGTCACTACTGCTCATACACACTCGGCTTCACTACTGTGCATGCGCACTCCGGCTCAGACCTGCGCATGCCCGCACGAGCTCACTACAGCGCACGCGCACTCAGGGTCACTACTGCGCATGCGCACACGGAGTCACTACTGCGCATGCGTACTCGGACTCACTACTGCTCATGCCCACTCGGAGTGACTAGTGCGCACGCGTACTCGGGCTCACTACTGCGGATGCGCACACCACGGGCTCACTACTGTGCATGCGCATTCGGGGTGACTGCTGCTCATGCGCACTCGGGCTCACTACTGCGCATGCGCAATCGGTCTCACAATTGCGGATGCGCAACCGGGCTCACTACTGCGCATGCGCACTCGGGGTCACTACTGCGCCTGCGCATTCGGGGTGTCTACTGCTCATGCGCACTCGGACTCACTACTGCTCATGCGCGCTCGGGGTCACCACTGCTCATGCGCACTCGGTCTCACTGCTGCGGATGCGCAATCGGGCGAATTACAGCGCATGCGCGCTCGGGGTCACTACTGCACATGCGCACTTCAGCTGACTACTGCGCATGAGCACACGGGCTCACTACTGCACATACGCACTCGGGGTCACTTCTGCGCATGCGCACTCGGGCTCACAACTGCGGGTGCGCGGTCGGGCCCACTACTGCGCATGCGCACTCCGGGTCACTACTGCTCCTGCGCACTCGGGCTCGCTACTGCGTATGCGCGCTTGCGGTCACAACTGCGCATGCGCACTCGGGGTCACTACTGCAAATGCGCATTCGGGTTCACTACCGCGCATGCACATTCGGGGTCACTACTGCTCATGCGAACTCGGATTCACTACTGCGGATGCGCAACCGGGCTCACTACTGCGCATGCGCACTCCGGGCCGCTACTGCACCTGCGCACTCGGGCTCACTACTGCGTATGCGCGCTTGCGGTCACAACTGCGCCTGCGCACACGGTCTCACTACTGCGCATGCGCACTCGGGGTCACTACTGCGGATGGGCACACGGGCTCACTACTGTGCATGCGCACTCGGGGTCCCTACTGCGCATGCGCACTCGGGGTCACTACTGCGGATGCGCAGTCGGGCTCACTACTGCGCATGCGCAATCGGTCTCACAACTGCGGATGCGCAACCGGGCTCACTACTGCTCATGCGCACTCGGGCTCACTACTGCGCATGCGCTCTCCGGCTCAGACATGCACATGCGCACTCGGACTCACTACTGCGGATGCGCACACGGGCTCACTACTGCTCATGCGCACTCGGACTCACTACTGCTCATGCGAACTCGGACTCACTACTGCGGATGCGCAATCGGGCTCACTACTGCGCATACGCGCTCGGACTCACTACTGCTCATGCGCAAACGGACTCACTGCTACACATGCGCACTCGGACTCACTTTTGCGGATGCGCAATAAGGCTCACTACTGCGATTGCGCCCTCGGGCTCACTACTGCGCATGCGCGCTCGGGGTCGCTACTGCCCATGCGCACTCGGGGTCACCACTGCAGACGCGCAATCGGGTTCGCTGCTGCGCATGCACATTCGGGGTCACTACTGCAGATACGCAATCGGGTTCACTACTGCGCATGCGCACTCCGGCTCAGACCTGCACTTGCGCATTCGAACACACTTCTGCGCATGCGCGCACGGGCTCACTATTGCGCATGCGCACTCGGGGTCACTACTGCGCATACCCACACGGACTCACTGCTGCTCATGCGCACTCGGACCCACTTTTGCGCATGCGTACACGGGCTCACTACTCCGCATGCGCACACGAGCTCACTAGAGCGCACAGCCACTCGAGGTCACTACTGTGCATGCGCACTCGGGGTCACCACTGCAGATGCGCATTCGGGCTCACAACTGCGCATGCGCGCTTGGGGTCACTACTGCGCATGCGCACACCGGCTCAGACCTGCGCATGGGCACACGGGCTCACTTCTGTGCATGCGCACACGGGCGCACTACTGCGCATGCGCGCATTCAGGCTCACTACTGCGCATGCGCGCACGGTCTCACTACTGCGCATGCGCACTCGGGTTCACTACTGCGCATGCGCACGCGAACTCACTGCTACACATGCGCACTCGGACTCACTTTTGCGGATGCGCAATAGGCCTCACTACTGCGGTTGCGCCCTCGGGCTCACTACTGCGCATGCACGCTCGGGGTCGCTACTGCCCATGCGCACTCGGGGTCACCACTGCAGACGCGCAATCGGGTTCGCTGCTGCGCATGCACACACGGAGTCACTACTGCGGATGCGCACACGGGCTCACTACTGTGCATGCGCACTCGTGGTCACTACTGTGTATACGCACTCCGACTCACTACTGCTCATGCGAACTCGGACTCCCTACTGCGCATGTGCGCTCGGGGTCGCTACTGCTCATGCGCACTCGGACTCACTACTGCGGATGCGAAATCGGTCTCACTACTGCGGATGCGCAATCGGGCTCACTAGGGCGCATGCGCACTTGGGCTCACTACTGCGCATGAGCACACGGGCTCACTACTGCGCATGCGCATTCAGGGTGACTACTGCTCATGATCACTCGGACTCACTATTGTGGATGCGCAATCGGGCTCACTAATGCGCATGTGCACTGGGTGTCACTACTGCGCACGCGCACTCGGGATCACTACTGCGCATGCGCACTTGGGCTGATTACTGCGCATGCGCTCTCCGGCTCAGACATGCACATGCGCACTCGGACTCACTACTGCGGATGCGCACACGGGCTCACTACTGCGGATGCGCAATCGGGCTCACTACTGCGCATGCTCACTCGGGGTCACTACTGCTCATGCGCACACGGACTCACTACTGCGGATGCGAAATCGGTCTCACTACTGCGGATGCGCAATCGGGCTCACTAGGGCGCATGCGCACTTGGGCTCACTACTGCGCATGAGCACACGGGCTCACTACTGCGCATGCGCATTCAGGGTGACTACTGCTCATGATCACTCGGACTCACTATTGTGGATGCGCAGTCGGGCTCACTACTGCGCATGCGCAATTGGTCTCACAACAGCGGATGCGCAACCGGGCTCACTACTGCGCATGCGCACTCGGGGTCGCTACTGCACCTGCGCACTCGGGCTCACTACTGCGTATGCGCGCTTGCGGTCACAACTGCGCCTGCGCACTCGGGGTCACTACTGCGGATGCGCACACGGGCTCACGACTGTGCATGCGCACTCGGGGTCACTACTGCGCATGCGCACTCGGGGTCACTACTGCGGATGCGCACACGGGCTCACTACTGTGCATGCACACTCGTGGTCACTACTGCTTATACGCACTCCGACTCACTAGTGCTCATGCACAAACGGACTCACAACTGCGCATGCGCTCTCCGGCTCAGACCTGCACATGCGCACACGGAATCACTACTGCGCATGCGCGCTATCGGGATCACTACTGCGCATGCGCGCTCGGACTAACTACTGCTCATGTGCACTCCGACTCACTACTGCGATTGCGCACTCGGGCCCACTACTGCGCATGCGCGCTGGGACTCACTACTGCTCATGCGCACACGGACTCACATTTGCGCATGCGTACACGGGCTCACTACTCCGCATGCGCACACGAGCTCTCTAGAGCGCACGCGCACTCGGGGTCACTACTGTGCATGCGCACTCGGGGTCACCACTGCAGATGCGCAATCGGGTTCATTGCTGCGCATGCGCACTCGAGGTCGCGACTGCAGATGCGCAATCGGGTTCACTGCTGCGCATGCACACCCGGGCACACTAGTGCACATGCGCACTCGAGCTCACTACTGCGCATGCGTACACGGTCTCAGTACTCCCCATGCGCACTCGGACTCACTGCTGCGGATGCGCAATCGGGCTCACTAATGCGCATGTGCACTGGGTGTCACTACTGCGCACGCGCACTCGGGATCACTACTGCGCATGCACACATGGGCTCACTACTGCGCATGCACATTCGGGGTCACTACTGCTCATGCGCACACGGACTCACAACTGCGGATGCGCAAACGGGCTCACTATTGCGGATGCGCTCTCCGGCGCAGACCTGCACATGCGTAATCGTCCTCACTACAGCGCATGCGCACTCGGGGTCACTACTGCGCATGCCCACACGGACTCACTGCTGCTCATGCGCACTCGGACTCACTACTGCGGATGCGCAATCGGGCTCACTAATGCGCATGCGCATTCGGGCTCACTACTGCGCATGCGCAATCGGTCTCACACCTGCGGATGCGCAACCGGGCACACTACTGCGCATGCGCACTCGGGGTCACTACTGCGCCTGCGCACTCGGGGTCACTACTGCTCATGCGCACTCGGACTCACTACTTCTCATGCGCACTCGGGCTCACTATTGCGCATGCGCGCACGGGGTCGCTACTGAGCATGCGCACACCTGCTCAGAGTTGCGCATGCGCACACGGGCGCATTATCACGCATGCGCACACGGGCTCACTACTGTGCATGCGCACTCGGACTCACTACTGCGGATGAGCACACGGGCTCACTACTCTGCATGCGCACTCGGGCTCACTATTGCGCATGTGCGTACGGAGTCGCTACTGAGCATGCGCACACGGGCTCCCTACTGCGGATGCGCAATCGCGCTCACCACTGCGCATGCTCACTCGGGGTCACTACTGCTCATGCTCACTTGGACTCACTACTGCTCATGCGATCTCGGACTCACTACTGCGGATGCGCAATCGTGCTCACTACTGCGCATGCGCAATCGTGCTCACTACTGCGCATGCGCAATCGGTCTCACACCTGCGGATGCGCAACCGGGCACACTACTGCGCATGCGCACTCGGGGTCACTACTGCGCACGCGCACTCGGGATCACTACTGCGCATGCGCATTCGGGCTTACACCTGCGCATGCGCGATCGGGGTCGCTACTGCGCATGCGCACACGGGCGCACTACTCCGCATGCGCACACGGGCTCACTACTGCGCATGCGCACTCGGGGTAACTACTGCTCATGCGCACTCGGACTCACTGCTGCGCATGCACTCTCGGAGTCGCTACTGCAGATGCGCAATCGGGATCACTACTGCGCATGCGCACTTGGGCTGATTACTGCGCATGAGCACACGTTCTCACTACTGCGGATGCGCAATCGAGCTCACTACTGTGCATGTGCACTGGGTGTCACTACTGCGCATGCGCACTCGGGGTCACTACTGCGCATGCGCACTGCGGCTCAGACCTGCACATGCGCACACGGACTCACTACTGCGCATGCGTACACGGGCTCACTACTCCGCATGCGCACATGAGCTCCCTAGAGCGCACGCGCACTCGGGGTCACTATTGTGCATGCGCACTCGGGGTCACCACTGCAGATGCGCAATCGGGTTCATTGCTGCGCATGCGCACTCGGGGTCGCGACTGCAGATGCGCAATCGGGTTCACTGCTGCGCATGCACACCCGGGCACACTAGTGCACATGCGCACTCGAGCTCACTACTGCGGATGCGCACACCACGGGCTCACTACTGTGCATGCGCACTCGGGGTCACTACTGCGCATGCGCACTCGGGGTCATTACTGCGCATGCGAACTTGGGCTGACTACTGCGCATGAGCACACGGGCTCACTACTATGCATGCGCACTCGGGGTTACTAATGCTCATGCGCACTCGGACCCACTATTGCTCATGCGCGCTCGGGGTCACTAATGCTCATGCGCATTCGGTCTCACTGCTGCGCATGAGCACACGGGCTCACAACTGCGCATGCGCATTCGGGGTGACTACTGCTCATGCGCACTCGGGCTCACTACTGCGCATGCGCTCTCCGGCTCAGACATGCACATGCGCACTCGGACTCACTACTGCGGATGGGCAATCGGGCTCACTACTGCGCATGCTCACTCGGGGTCACTACTGCTCATGCGCACCCGGACTCACTACTGCTCATGCGAACTTGGACTCACTACTGCGGATGCGCAATCGGGCTCACTACTGCGCATGCGCAATCGGTCTCACAACTGCGGATGCGCACACGGACTCACTACTGCGCATGCGTACACGGGCTGACTACTCCGCATGCGCACACGAGCTCCCTAGAATTCACGCGCACTCGGGGTCACTATTGTGCATGCGCACTCGGGGTCACCACTGCAGATGCGCAATCGGGTTCATTGCTGCGCATGCGCGATCGGGGTCGCTACTGCGCATGCGCACACCGGCTCAGAAATGCGCATGCGCACACGGGCGCACTACTCCGCATGCGCACACGGGCTCACTACTGCGCATGCGCACTCGGGGTGACTACTGCTCATGCGCACTCGGACTCACTATTGCTCATGCGCGCTCGGGGTCACCACTGCTCATGCGCACTCGGTCTCACTGCTGCGGATGCGCAATCGGGCGAATTGCTGCGCATGCGCGCTCGGGGTCACTACTGCGCATGCGCACTTGGGCTGACTACTGCACATCAGCACACGGGCTCACTACTTCGCATGCGCACTCGGGGTCACTACTGCTCATACGCACTCCGACTCACTACTGCTCATGCGAACTCGGACGCGATACTGCGCATGTGCGCTCGGGATCACTATTGCGCATGTGCGCACGGGGTCCCTACTGAGCATGCGCACACGGGCTCCCTACTGCGGATGCGCAATCGCGCTCACCACTGCGCATGCTCACTCGGGGTCACTACTGCTCATGCTCACTTGGACTCACTACTGCTCATGCGATCTCGGACTCACTACTGCGGATGCGCAATCGTGCTCACTACTGCGATTGCGCAATCGGTCTCACACCTGCGGATGCGCAACCGGGCACACTACTGCGCATGCGCACTCGGGGTCACTACTGCGCCTGCGCACTCGGGCTCATTACTGCGCATGCGGACTCGGGGTCACTACTGTGCATGCGCACTCGGACTCACTACTGCTCATGTGCACTCGGACTCACTACTACGGATGCGCACACGGGCTCACTACTGTGCATGCGCACTCGGGGTCACTACTGCTCATAAGCACTCCGACTCACTACTCCTCATGCGAACTCGGACTCCCTACTGCGCATGTGCGCTCGGGGTCGCTACTGGTCGTGCGCACTCGGACGCGCTACTGCGGATGCGCACACGGGCTCACTACTGTGCATGAGCACACGGGCTCGCTACTGCGCATGCGCATTCGGGGTGACTACTGCTCATGCGAACTCGGACTCAATACTGCGGATGCGCAATCGGGCTCACTACTGCGCATGCGCACTCGGGGTGACTACTGCTCATGCGCACTCGGACTCACTATTGCGGATGCGCAATCGGGCTCACTACTGCGGATACGCGCCCGGGCTCGCTACTGCGGATGCGCCATCGGGCCCACTACTGAGCATGCGCGCTCGGACTCACTACTGCTCATGCGCACACGGACTCACAACTGCGGATGCGCAAACGGGTTCACCACTGCGGATGCGCTCTCTGGCTCAGACCAGCACATGCGTAATCAGGCTCACTACAGCGCATGCGCACTCGGGGTCACTACTGCGCATGGGCACTCGGGCGCACTACTGCGGATGCGCGCTCGGGCTCACTACTGCGCATGCGCACACGGGCTCACTACTGCGCATGCGCACACGGGCTCACTACTGCGCATGCTCACTCGGGGTCACTACTGTGCATGCGCACTCGGGGTCACTACAGCTCATAAGCACTCCGACTCATTACTGCTCATGTGAACTCGGACTCGATACTGCGCATGCGCGCTCGGAGTCGCTACTGCTCATGCGCACTCGGGGTCACTACTGCGCATGCGCACACCGGCTCACCACTGCGGATGCGGATTCGGGCTCACTACTGCGCATGCTCACTCGGGGTCACTACTGCTCATGCGCACTCGGACTCACTACTGCTCATGCGAACTCGGACTCGATACTGCGCATGTGCGCTCGGGGTCACTATTGCGCATGCGCGCACGGGGTCGCTACTGAGCATGCGCACACCGGCTCAGAGTTGCCCATGCGCACACGGGCGCATTACCCCGCATGCGCACACAGGCTCACTACTGCGCATGCGCGCTCGGACTAACTACTTCTCATGTGCACTCCGACTCACTACTGCGATTGCGCACTCGGGCCCACTACTGCGCATGCGCGCTCGGACTCACTACTGCTCATGCGCACACGGACTCACTTTTGCGCATGCGTACACGGGCTCACTACTCCGCATGCGCACACGAGCTCACTAGAGCGCACGCGCACTCGAGGTCACTACTGTGCATGCGCACTCGGGGTCACCACTGCAGATGCGCAATCGGGTTCATTGCTGCGCATGCGCACTCGAGGTCGCGACTGCAGATGCGCAATCGGGTTCACTGCTGCGCATGCACACCCGGGCACACTAGTGCACATGCGCACTCGAGCTCACTACTGCGCATGCGTACACGGGCTCAGTACGCCCCATGCGCACTCGGACTCACTGCTGCGGATGCGCAATCGGGCTCACTAATGCGCATGT
Organism: Megachile leachella; assembly: GCA_963576845.1. NCBI lineage: Eukaryota > Metazoa > Arthropoda > Insecta > Hymenoptera > Megachilidae > Megachile > Megachile leachella. The sequence goes on along the minus strand of OY756256.1, from coordinate 15,672,206 downwards.
GCACTGGGTGTCACTACTGCGCACGCGCACTCGGGATCACTACTGCGCATGCGCATTCGGGCTTACAACTGCGCATGTGCGATCGGGGTCGCTACTGCGCATGCGCACACCGGCTCAGAAATGCGCATGCGCACACGGGCGCACTACTCCGCATGCGCACACGGGCTCACTACTGCGCATGCGCACTCGGGGTGACTACTGCTCATGCGCACTCGGACTGACTGCTGCGCATGCACTCTCGGAGTCGCTACTGCAGATGCGCAATCGGGATCACTACTGCGCATGCGCACTTGGGCTGATTACTGCGCATGAGCACACGTTCTCACTACTGCGGATGCGCAATCGGGTTCACTACTGCGTATGCGCACTGCGGCTCAGACCTGCACATGCGCACACGGATCACTACTGCGCATGCGTACACGGGCTCACTACTGCGCATGCGCAATCGGTCTCACACCTGCGGATGCGCAACCGGGCACACTACTGCGCATGCGCACTCGGGGTCACTACTGCGCCTGCGCACTCGGGGTCACTACTGCTCATGCGCACTCGGACTCACTACTTCTCATGCGCACTCGGGCTCACTATTGCGCATGCGCGCACGGGGTCGCTACTGAGCATGCGCACACCTGCTCAGAGTTGCGCATGCGCACACGGGCGCATTATCACGCATGCGCACACGGGCTCACTACTGTGCATGCGCACTCGGACTCACTACTGCGGATGAGCACACGGGCTCACTACTCTGCATGCGCACTCGGGCTCACTATTGCGCATGTGCGTACGGAGTCGCTACTGAGCATGCGCACACGGGCTCCCTACTGCGGATGCGCAATCGCGCTCACCACTGCGCATGCTCACTCGGGGTCACTACTGCTCATGCTCACTTGGACTCACTACTGCTCATGCGATCTCGGACTCACTACTGCGGATGCGCAATCGTGCTCACTACTGCGCATGCGCAATCGTGCTCACTACTGCGCATGCGCAATCGGTCTCACACCTGCGGATGCGCAACCGGGCACACTACTGCGCATGCGCACTCGGGGTCACTACTGCGCACGCGCACTCGGGATCACTACTGCGCATGCGCATTCGGGCTTACACCTGCGCATGCGCGATCGGGGTCGCTACTGCGCATGCGCACACGGGCGCACTACTCCGCATGCGCACACGGGCTCACTACTGCGCATGCGCACTCGGGGTAACTACTGCTCATGCGCACTCGGACTCACTGCTGCGCATGCACTCTCGGAGTCGCTACTGCAGATGCGCAATCGGGATCACTACTGCGCATGCGCACTTGGGCTGATTACTGCGCATGAGCACACGTTCTCACTACTGCGGATGCGCAATCGAGCTCACTACTGTGCATGTGCACTGGGTGTCACTACTGCGCATGCGCACTCGGGGTCACTACTGCGCATGCGCACTGCGGCTCAGACCTGCACATGCGCACACGGACTCACTACTGCGCATGCGTACACGGGCTCACTACTCCGCATGCGCACATGAGCTCCCTAGAGCGCACGCGCACTCGGGGTCACTATTGTGCATGCGCACTCGGGGTCACCACTGCAGATGCGCAATCGGGTTCATTGCTGCGCATGCGCACTCGGGGTCGCGACTGCAGATGCGCAATCGGGTTCACTGCTGCGCATGCACACCCGGGCACACTAGTGCACATGCGCACTCGAGCTCACTACTGCGGATGCGCACACCACGGGCTCACTACTGTGCATGCGCACTCGGGGTCACTACTGCGCATGCGCACTCGGGGTCATTACTGCGCATGCGAACTTGGGCTGACTACTGCGCATGAGCACACGGGCTCACTACTATGCATGCGCACTCGGGGTTACTAATGCTCATGCGCACTCGGACCCACTATTGCTCATGCGCGCTCGGGGTCACTAATGCTCATGCGCATTCGGTCTCACTGCTGCGCATGAGCACACGGGCTCACAACTGCGCATGCGCATTCGGGGTGACTACTGCTCATGCGCACTCGGGCTCACTACTGCGCATGCGCTCTCCGGCTCAGACATGCACATGCGCACTCGGACTCACTACTGCGGATGGGCAATCGGGCTCACTACTGCGCATGCTCACTCGGGGTCACTACTGCTCATGCGCACCCGGACTCACTACTGCTCATGCGAACTTGGACTCACTACTGCGGATGCGCAATCGGGCTCACTACTGCGCATGCGCAATCGGTCTCACAACTGCGGATGCGCACACGGACTCACTACTGCGCATGCGTACACGGGCTGACTACTCCGCATGCGCACACGAGCTCCCTAGAATTCACGCGCACTCGGGGTCACTATTGTGCATGCGCACTCGGGGTCACCACTGCAGATGCGCAATCGGGTTCATTGCTGCGCATGCGCGATCGGGGTCGCTACTGCGCATGCGCACACCGGCTCAGAAATGCGCATGCGCACACGGGCGCACTACTCCGCATGCGCACACGGGCTCACTACTGCGCATGCGCACTCGGGGTGACTACTGCTCATGCGCACTCGGACTCACTATTGCTCATGCGCGCTCGGGGTCACCACTGCTCATGCGCACTCGGTCTCACTGCTGCGGATGCGCAATCGGGCGAATTGCTGCGCATGCGCGCTCGGGGTCACTACTGCGCATGCGCACTTGGGCTGACTACTGCACATCAGCACACGGGCTCACTACTTCGCATGCGCACTCGGGGTCACTACTGCTCATACGCACTCCGACTCACTACTGCTCATGCGAACTCGGACGCGATACTGCGCATGTGCGCTCGGGATCACTATTGCGCATGTGCGCACGGGGTCCCTACTGAGCATGCGCACACGGGCTCCCTACTGCGGATGCGCAATCGCGCTCACCACTGCGCATGCTCACTCGGGGTCACTACTGCTCATGCTCACTTGGACTCACTACTGCTCATGCGATCTCGGACTCACTACTGCGGATGCGCAATCGTGCTCACTACTGCGATTGCGCAATCGGTCTCACACCTGCGGATGCGCAACCGGGCACACTACTGCGCATGCGCACTCGGGGTCACTACTGCGCCTGCGCACTCGGGCTCATTACTGCGCATGCGGACTCGGGGTCACTACTGTGCATGCGCACTCGGACTCACTACTGCTCATGTGCACTCGGACTCACTACTACGGATGCGCACACGGGCTCACTACTGTGCATGCGCACTCGGGGTCACTACTGCTCATAAGCACTCCGACTCACTACTCCTCATGCGAACTCGGACTCCCTACTGCGCATGTGCGCTCGGGGTCGCTACTGGTCGTGCGCACTCGGACGCGCTACTGCGGATGCGCACACGGGCTCACTACTGTGCATGAGCACACGGGCTCGCTACTGCGCATGCGCATTCGGGGTGACTACTGCTCATGCGAACTCGGACTCAATACTGCGGATGCGCAATCGGGCTCACTACTGCGCATGCGCACTCGGGGTGACTACTGCTCATGCGCACTCGGACTCACTATTGCGGATGCGCAATCGGGCTCACTACTGCGGATACGCGCCCGGGCTCGCTACTGCGGATGCGCCATCGGGCCCACTACTGAGCATGCGCGCTCGGACTCACTACTGCTCATGCGCACACGGACTCACAACTGCGGATGCGCAAACGGGTTCACCACTGCGGATGCGCTCTCTGGCTCAGACCAGCACATGCGTAATCAGGCTCACTACAGCGCATGCGCACTCGGGGTCACTACTGCGCATGGGCACTCGGGCGCACTACTGCGGATGCGCGCTCGGGCTCACTACTGCGCATGCGCACACGGGCTCACTACTGCGCATGCGCACACGGGCTCACTACTGCGCATGCTCACTCGGGGTCACTACTGTGCATGCGCACTCGGGGTCACTACAGCTCATAAGCACTCCGACTCATTACTGCTCATGTGAACTCGGACTCGATACTGCGCATGCGCGCTCGGAGTCGCTACTGCTCATGCGCACTCGGGGTCACTACTGCGCATGCGCACACCGGCTCACCACTGCGGATGCGGATTCGGGCTCACTACTGCGCATGCTCACTCGGGGTCACTACTGCTCATGCGCACTCGGACTCACTACTGCTCATGCGAACTCGGACTCGATACTGCGCATGTGCGCTCGGGGTCACTATTGCGCATGCGCGCACGGGGTCGCTACTGAGCATGCGCACACCGGCTCAGAGTTGCCCATGCGCACACGGGCGCATTACCCCGCATGCGCACACAGGCTCACTACTGCGCATGCGCGCTCGGACTAACTACTTCTCATGTGCACTCCGACTCACTACTGCGATTGCGCACTCGGGCCCACTACTGCGCATGCGCGCTCGGACTCACTACTGCTCATGCGCACACGGACTCACTTTTGCGCATGCGTACACGGGCTCACTACTCCGCATGCGCACACGAGCTCACTAGAGCGCACGCGCACTCGAGGTCACTACTGTGCATGCGCACTCGGGGTCACCACTGCAGATGCGCAATCGGGTTCATTGCTGCGCATGCGCACTCGAGGTCGCGACTGCAGATGCGCAATCGGGTTCACTGCTGCGCATGCACACCCGGGCACACTAGTGCACATGCGCACTCGAGCTCACTACTGCGCATGCGTACACGGGCTCAGTACGCCCCATGCGCACTCGGACTCACTGCTGCGGATGCGCAATCGGGCTCACTAATGCGCATGTGCACTGGGTGTCACTACTGCGCACGCGCACTCGGGATCACTACTGCGCATGCGCATTCGGGCTTACAACTGCGCATGTGCGATCGGGGTCGCTACTGCGCATGCGCACACCGGCTCAGAAATGCGCATGCGCACACGGGCGCACTACTCCGCATGCGCACACGGGCTCACTACTGCGCATGCGCACTCGGGGTGACTACTGCTCATGCGCACTCGGACTGACTGCTGCGCATGCACTCTCGGAGTCGCTACTGCAGATGCGCAATCGGGATCACTACTGCGCATGCGCACTTGGGCTGATTACTGCGCATGAGCACACGTTCTCACTACTGCGGATGCGCAATCGGGTTCACTACTGCGTATGCGCACTGCGGCTCAGACCTGCACATGCGCACACGGATCACTACTGCGCATGCGTACACGGGCTCACTACTCCGCATGCGCACACGAGCTCCCTAGAGCGCACGCGCACTCGGGGTCACCACTGTAGATGCGCAATCGGGCGAATTACAGCGCATGCGCGCTCGGGGTCACTACTGCGCATGCGCACTTGAGCTGTCTACTGCGCATGAGCACACGGGCTCACTACTGCACATGCGCACTCGGGGTCACTTCTGCTCATGCGCACTCGGGCTCACAACTGCGGGTGCGCGGTCGGGCCCACTACTGCGCATGCGCACTCCGGGTCGCTACTGCTCCTGCGCACTCGGGCTCACTACTGCGTATGCGCGCTTGCGGTCACAACTGCGCATGCGCACTCGAGCTCACTACTGCGCATGCGTACACGGGCTCACTACTGCGCATGCGCTCTCCGGCTCAGACCTGCACATGCGTAATCGGGCTCACTACAGCGCATGCGCACTCGGGGTCACTACTGCGCATGGGCACTCGGGCGCACTACTGCGGATGCGCGCTCGGGCTCACTACTGCGCATGCGCACACGTTCTCACTACTGCGCATGCGCACACGGACTCACTACTTCTCATGCGCTCTCGGACTAACTACTGCTCATGTGCACTCCGACTCACTACTGCGATTGCGCAGTCGGGCCCACTACTGCGCACGCGCGCTCGGACTCACTACTGCTCATGCGCACACGGACTCACAACTGCGGATGCGCAAACGGGCTCAGTACTGGGGATGCGCCCTCCGGCTCAGACCTGCACATGCGTAATCGGGCTCACTACAGCGCATGCGCACCCGGGGTCACTACTGCGCATGGGCACTCGGGCGCACTACTGCGCATGCGCACTCGGGCTCATTGCTGCGCATGCGCACACGGACTCACAACTGCGGATGCGCGCTCGGGCTCAGTACTGCAGATGCTCGCTCGGACTCACTACTGCGGATGCACAATCGGGCTCACTACTGCACATGCGCACTCCCGCTCAGGCCTGCACATGCGCACACGGACTCACTACTGCTCATGCGCACTCGGAGTCACTACTGCTCATGCGAACTCGGGGTCACTACCGCGCATGCGCGCACGGGCTCACTACTGCGCATGCGCACTCCGGCTCAGACCTGCGCATGCGCACACGGCTCATTACTGTGCATGCGCACACGGGCTCACTACTGTGCATGCGCACTCGGGGTCACTCCTGCTCATGCGCACACGGACTCACTACTGCGGATGCGCGCTCGGGTTCACTACTGCGGATACGCGCTCGGACTCACTACTGCCGATGTGCAATCGGGCTCACTACTGTGCATGCGCACTCGTGTTCACTACTGCTCATGCGCGCTAGGGGTCGCTACTGCCCATGCGCACTCGGGGGCACCACTGCGCACGCGCAATCGGGTTCACTGCTGCGCATGCGCACTCGGAGTCTATACTGCAGATGCGCAATCGGGTTCACTACTGCACATGCGCACACCGTCTCAGACCTGCGCATGAGCATACGGACTCACTACCGCGCATGCGTACACGGGCTCACTACTGCGCATGCGCACACGAGCTCACTACAGCGCACGCGCACTCAGGGTCACTACTGCGCATGCGCACACCGACTCAGACCTGCACGTGCGCATTCGAGCTTACTTCTGCGCAAGCGCACACGAGCGCACTACTGCGCATGCGCGAACGGGCTCTCTACTGCGCATGCGCGCTCGGACTCACTACTGCTCATGCGCACACGGACTCACTACTGCGGATGCCCAATCGGGCTCACTACTGTGCATGCGCACTCGGGGTCACTACTGCTCATGCGCACTCGGACTCACTACTCCTCAAGCGCTCTCGGAGTCACTACTGCTCATGCCTACTCGGGGTCACTACCGCGCATGCGCACTCGGGCTCGCTACTGCGCATACGCGCCCGGGCTCACTACTGGGCATGCGCATTCGGGGTCACTACTGCGAATGCGCACACGAACTCACTCCTACACATGCGCACTCTGACTCACTTTTGCGGACGCGCAATCGGGCTCACTACTGCGCATACGCGCCCGGGCTCAATACTGCGGATGCGCAAACGGGCTCAGTATTGCGGATGCGCTCTCCGGCTCAGACCTGCACATGCGTAATCGGGCTCACTACAGCGCATGCGCACTCGGGCTCATTGCTGCGCATGCGCACACGGGCTCACTACTGCGCATGCGCGGACTGGCTCACTACTGCGCATGCGCACTCCGGCTCAGACCTGCGCATGCGCACACGAGCTCGCGACAGCGCACGCGCACTCAGGGTCACTACTGCGCATGCGCACACCGACTCAGACCTGCACGTGCGCATTCGAGCTCACTTCTGCGCAAGCGCACACGGGCACACTACTGCGCATGCGCGCACGGGCTCACTACTGTGCAGGCGCACACGGGGTCACCACTGCAGACGCGCAATCGGGTTCGCTGCTGCGCATGCACACACGGAGTCACTACTGCGGATGCGCACACGGGCTCACTACTGTGCATGCGCACTCGTGGTCACTACTGTGTATACGCACTCCGACTCACTACTGCTCATGCGAACTCGGACTCCCTACTGCGCATGTGCGCTCGGGGTCGCTACTGCTCATGCGCACTCGGACTCACTACTGCGGATGCGAAATCGGTCTCACTACTGCGGATGCGCAATCGGGCTCACTAGGGCGCATGCGCACTTGGGCTCACTACTGCGCATGAGCACACGGGCTCACTACTGCGCATGCGCATTCAGGGTGACTACTGCTCATGATCACTCGGACTCACTATTGTGGATGCGCAATCGGGCTCACTAATGCGCATGTGCACTGGGTGTCACTACTGCGCACGCGCACTCGGGATCACTACTGCGCATGCGCACTTGGGCTGATTACTGCGCATGCGCTCTCCGGCTCAGACATGCACATGCGCACTCGGACTCACTACTGCGGATGCGCACACGGGCTCACTACTGCGGATGCGCAATCGGGCTCACTACTGCGCATGCTCACTCGGGGTCACTACTGCTCATGCGCACACGGACTCACTACTGCGGATGCGAAATCGGTCTCACTACTGCGGATGCGCAATCGGGCTCACTAGGGCGCATGCGCACTTGGGCTCACTACTGCGCATGAGCACACGGGCTCACTACTGCGCATGCGCATTCAGGGTGACTACTGCTCATGATCACTCGGACTCACTATTGTGGATGCGCAGTCGGGCTCACTACTGCGCATGCGCAATTGGTCTCACAACAGCGGATGCGCAACCGGGCTCACTACTGCGCATGCGCACTCGGGGTCGCTACTGCACCTGCGCACTCGGGCTCACTACTGCGTATGCGCGCTTGCGGTCACAACTGCGCCTGCGCACTCGGGGTCACTACTGCGGATGCGCACACGGGCTCACGACTGTGCATGCGCACTCGGGGTCACTACTGCGCATGCGCACTCGGGGTCACTACTGCGGATGCGCACACGGGCTCACTACTGTGCATGCACACTCGTGGTCACTACTGCTTATACGCACTCCGACTCACTAGTGCTCATGCACAAACGGACTCACAACTGCGGATGCGCGCTCGGGCTCAGTACTGTGGATGCTCGCTCGGACTCACTACTGCCGATGTGCAATCGGGCTCACTACTGCGCATGCGCTCTCCGGCTCAGACCTGCACATGCGCACACGGAATCACTACTGCGCATGCGCGCTATCGGGATCACTACTGCGCATGCGCGCTCGGACTAACTACTGCTCATGTGCACTCCGACTCACTACTGCGATTGCGCACTCGGGCCCACTACTGCGCATGCGCGCTCGGACTCACTACTGCTCATGCGCACACGGACTCACATTTGCGCATGCGTACACGGGCTCACTACTCCGCATGCGCACACGAGCTCTCTAGAGCGCACGCGCACTCGGGGTCACTACTGTGCATGCGCACTCGGGGTCACCACTGCAGATGCGCAATCGGGTTCATTGCTGCGCATGCGCACTCGAGGTCGCGACTGCAGATGCGCAATCGGGTTCACTGCTGCGCATGCACACCCGGGCACACTAGTGCACATGCGCACTCGAGCTCACTACTGCGCATGCGTACACGGTCTCAGTACTCCCCATGCGCACTCGGACTCACTGCTGCGGATGCGCAATCGGGCTCACTAATGCGCATGTGCACTGGGTGTCACTACTGCGCACGCGCACTCGGGATCACTACTGCGCATGCACACATGGGCTCACTACTGCGCATGCACATTCGGGGTCACTACTGCTCATGCGCACACGGACTCACAACTGCGGATGCGCAAACGGGCTCACTATTGCGGATGCGCTCTCCGGCGCAGACCTGCACATGCGTAATCGTCCTCACTACAGCGCATGCGCACTCGGGGTCACTACTGCGCATGCCCACACGGACTCACTGCTGCTCATGCGCACTCGGACTCACTACTGCGGATGCGCAATCGGGCTCACTAATGCGCATGCGCATTCGGGCTCACTACTGCGCATGCGCAATCGGTCTCACACCTGCGGATGCGCAACCGGGCACACTACTGCGCATGCGCACTCGGGGTCACTACTGCGCCTGCGCACTCGGGGTCACTACTGCTCATGCGCACTCGGACTCACTACTTCTCATGCGCACTCGGGCTCACTATTGCGCATGCGCGCACGGGGTCGCTACTGAGCATGCGCACACCTGCTCAGAGTTGCGCATGCGCACACGGGCGCATTATCACGCATGCGCACACGGGCTCACTACTGTGCATGCGCACTCGGACTCACTACTGCGGATGAGCACACGGGCTCACTACTCTGCATGCGCACTCGGGCTCACTATTGCGCATGTGCGTACGGAGTCGCTACTGAGCATGCGCACACGGGCTCCCTACTGCGGATGCGCAATCGCGCTCACCACTGCGCATGCTCACTCGGGGTCACTACTGCTCATGCTCACTTGGACTCACTACTGCGGATGCGCAATCGTGCTCACTACTGCGCATGCGCAATCGTGCTCACTACTGCGCATGCGCAATCGGTCTCACACCTGCGGATGCGCAACCGGGCACACTACTGCGCATGCGCACTCGGGGTCACTACTGCGCACGCGCACTCGGGATCACTACTGCGCATGCGCATTCGGGCTTACACCTGCGCATGCGCGATCGGGGTCGCTACTGCGCATGCGCACACGGGCGCACTACTCCGCATGCGCACACGGGCTCACTACTGCGCATGCGCACTCGGGGTAACTACTGCTCATGCGCACTCGGACTCACTGCTGCGCATGCACTCTCGGAGTCGCTACTGCAGATGCGCAATCGGGATCACTACTGCGCATGCGCACTTGGGCTGATTACTGCGCATGAGCACACGTTCTCACTACTGCGGATGCGCAATCGAGCTCACTACTGTGCATGTGCACTGGGTGTCACTACTGCGCATGCGCACTCGGGGTCACTACTGCGCATGCGCACTGCGGCTCAGACCTGCACATGCGCACACGGACTCACTACTGCGCATGCGTACACGGGCTCACTACTCCGCATGCGCACATGAGCTCCCTAGAGCGCACGCGCACTCGGGGTCACTATTGTGCATGCGCACTCGGGGTCACCACTGCAGATGCGCAATCGGGTTCATTGCTGCGCATGCGCACTCGGGGTCGCGACTGCAGATGCGCAATCGGGTTCACTGCTGCGCATGCACACCCGGGCACACTAGTGCACATGCGCACTCGAGCTCACTACTGCGGATGCGCACACCACGGGCTCACTACTGTGCATGCGCACTCGGGGTCACTACTGCGCATGCGCACTCGGGGTCATTACTGCGCATGCGAACTTGGGCTGACTACTGCGCATGAGCACACGGGCTCACTACTATGCATGCGCACTCGGGGTTACTAATGCTCATGCGCACTCGGACCCACTATTGCTCATGCGCGCTCGGGGTCACTAATGCTCATGCGCATTCGGTCTCACTGCTGCGCATGAGCACACGGGCTCACAACTGCGCATGCGCATTCGGGGTGACTACTGCTCATGCGCACTCGGGCTCACTACTGCGCATGCGCTCTCCGGCTCAGACATGCACATGCGCACTCGGACTCACTACTGCGGATGGGCAATCGGGCTCACTACTGCGCATGCTCACTCGGGGTCACTACTGCTCATGCGCACCCGGACTCACTACTGCTCATGCGAACTTGGACTCACTACTGCGGATGCGCAATCGGGCTCACTACTGCGCATGCGCAATCGGTCTCACAACTGCGGATGCGCACACGGACTCACTACTGCGCATGCGTACACGGGCTGACTACTCCGCATGCGCACACGAGCTCCCTAGAATTCACGCGCACTCGGGGTCACTATTGTGCATGCGCACTCGGGGTCACCACTGCAGATGCGCAATCGGGTTCATTGCTGCGCATGCGCGATCGGGGTCGCTACTGCGCATGCGCACACCGGCTCAGAAATGCGCATGCGCACACGGGCGCACTACTCCGCATGCGCACACGGGCTCACTACTGCGCATGCGCACTCGGGGTGACTACTGCTCATGCGCACTCGGACTCACTATTGCTCATGCGCGCTCGGGGTCACCACTGCTCATGCGCACTCGGTCTCACTGCTGCGGATGCGCAATCGGGCGAATTGCTGCGCATGCGCGCTCGGGGTCACTACTGCGCATGCGCACTTGGGCTGACTACTGCACATCAGCACACGGGCTCACTACTTCGCATGCGCACTCGGGGTCACTACTGCTCATACGCACTCCGACTCACTACTGCTCATGCGAACTCGGACGCGATACTGCGCATGTGCGCTCGGGATCACTATTGCGCATGTGCGCACGGGGTCCCTACTGAGCATGCGCACACGGGCTCCCTACTGCGGATGCGCAATCGCGCTCACCACTGCGCATGCTCACTCGGGGTCACTACTGCTCATGCTCACTTGGACTCACTACTGCTCATGCGATCTCGGACTCACTACTGCGGATGCGCAATCGTGCTCACTACTGCGATTGCGCAATCGGTCTCACACCTGCGGATGCGCAACCGGGCACACTACTGCGCATGCGCACTCGGGGTCACTACTGCGCCTGCGCACTCGGGCTCATTACTGCGCATGCGGACTCGGGGTCACTACTGTGCATGCGCACTCGGACTCACTACTGCTCATGTGCACTCGGACTCACTACTACGGATGCGCACACGGGCTCACTACTGTGCATGCGCACTCGGGGTCACTACTGCTCATAAGCACTCCGACTCACTACTCCTCATGCGAACTCGGACTCCCTACTGCGCATGTGCGCTCGGGGTCGCTACTGGTCGTGCGCACTCGGACGCGCTACTGCGGATGCGCACACGGGCTCACTACTGTGCATGAGCACACGGGCTCGCTACTGCGCATGCGCATTCGGGGTGACTACTGCTCATGCGAACTCGGACTCAATACTGCGGATGCGCAATCGGGCTCACTACTGCGCATGCGCACTCGGGGTGACTACTGCTCATGCGCACTCGGACTCACTATTGCGGATGCGCAATCGGGCTCACTACTGCGGATACGCGCCCGGGCTCGCTACTGCGGATGCGCCATCGGGCCCACTACTGAGCATGCGCGCTCGGACTCACTACTGCTCATGCGCACACGGACTCACAACTGCGGATGCGCAAACGGGTTCACCACTGCGGATGCGCTCTCTGGCTCAGACCAGCACATGCGTAATCAGGCTCACTACAGCGCATGCGCACTCGGGGTCACTACTGCGCATGGGCACTCGGGCGCACTACTGCGGATGCGCGCTCGGGCTCACTACTGCGCATGCGCACACGGGCTCACTACTGCGCATGCGCACACGGGCTCACTACTGCGCATGCTCACTCGGGGTCACTACTGTGCATGCGCACTCGGGGTCACTACAGCTCATAAGCACTCCGACTCATTACTGCTCATGTGAACTCGGACTCGATACTGCGCATGCGCGCTCGGAGTCGCTACTGCTCATGCGCACTCGGGGTCACTACTGCGCATGCGCACACCGGCTCACCACTGCGGATGCGGATTCGGGCTCACTACTGCGCATGTGCACTGGGTGTCACTACTGCGCATGCGCACTCGGGTTCACTACTGCTCATACGTACTCCGACTCACTACTGCTCATGCGAACTCGGACTCGATACTGCGCATGTGCGCTCGGGTTCGCTACTGCTCATGCGCACTCGGACGCACTACTGCGGATGCGCACACGGGCTCACTACTGCGGAAGCGCAATCGGGCTCACTACTGCGCATGCTCACTCGGGGTCACTACTGCTCATGCGCACTCGGACTCACTACTGCTCATGCGAACTCGGACTCGATACTGCGCATGTGCGCTCGGGGTCACTATTGCGCATGCGCGCACGGGGTCGCTACTGAGCATGCGCACACCGGCTCAGAGTTGCCCATGCGCACACGGGCGCATTACCCCGCATGCGCACACAGGCTCACTACTGCGCATGCGCGCTCGGACTAACTACTTCTCATGTGCACTCCGACTCACTACTGCGATTGCGCACTCGGGCCCACTACTGCGCATGCGCGCTCGGACTCACTACTGCTCATGCGCACACGGACTCACTTTTGCGCATGCGTACACGGGCTCACTACTCCGCATGCGCACACGAGCTCACTAGAGCGCACGCGCACTCGAGGTCACTACTGTGCATGCGCACTCGGGGTCACCACTGCAGATGCGCAATCGGGTTCATTGCTGCGCATGCGCACTCGAGGTCGCGACTGCAGATGCGCAATCGGGTTCACTGCTGCGCATGCACACCCGGGCACACTAGTGCACATGCGCACTCGAGCTCACTACTGCGCATGCGTACACGGGCTCAGTACGCCCCATGCGCACTCGGACTCACTGCTGCGGATGCGCAATCGGGCTCACTAATGCGCATGTGCACTGGGTGTCACTACTGCGCACGCGCACTCGGGATCACTACTGCGCATGCGCATTCGGGCTTACAACTGCGCATGTGCGATCGGGGTCGCTACTGCGCATGCGCACACCGGCTCAGAAATGCGCATGCGCACACGGGCGCACTACTCCGCATGCGCACACGGGCTCACTACTGCGCATGCGCACTCGGGGTGACTACTGCTCATGCGCACTCGGACTGACTGCTGCGCATGCACTCTCGGAGTCGCTACTGCAGATGCGCAATCGGGATCACTACTGCGCATGCGCACTTGGGCTGATTACTGCGCATGAGCACACGTTCTCACTACTGCGGATGCGCAATCGGGTTCACTACTGCGTATGCGCACTGCGGCTCAGACCTGCACATGCGCACACGGATCACTACTGCGCATGCGTACACGGGCTCACTACTCCGCATGCGCACACGAGCTCCCTAGAGCGCACGCGCACTCGGGGTCACCACTGTAGATGCGCAATCGGGCGAATTACAGCGCATGCGCGCTCGGGGTCACTACTGCGCATGCGCACTTGAGCTGTCTACTGCGCATGAGCACACGGGCTCACTACTGCACATGCGCACTCGGGGTCACTTCTGCTCATGCGCACTCGGGCTCACAACTGCGGGTGCGCGGTCGGGCCCACTACTGCGCATGCGCACTCCGGGTCGCTACTGCTCCTGCGCACTCGGGCTCACTACTGCGTATGCGCGCTTGCGGTCACAACTGCGCATGCGCACTCGAGCTCACTACTGCGCATGCGTACACGGGCTCACTACTGCGCATGCGCTCTCCGGCTCAGACCTGCACATGCGTAATCGGGCTCACTACAGCGCATGCGCACTCGGGGTCACTACTGCGCATGGGCACTCGGGCGCACTACTGCGGATGCGCGCTCGGGCTCACTACTGCGCATGCGCACACGTTCTCACTACTGCGCATGCGCACACGGACTCACTACTTCTCATGCGCTCTCGGACTAACTACTGCTCATGTGCACTCCGACTCACTACTGCGATTGCGCAGTCGGGCCCACTACTGCGCACGCGCGCTCGGACTCACTACTGCTCATGCGCACACGGACTCACAACTGCGGATGCGCAAACGGGCTCAGTACTGGGGATGCGCCCTCCGGCTCAGACCTGCACATGCGTAATCGGGCTCACTACAGCGCATGCGCACCCGGGGTCACTACTGCGCATGGGCACTCGGGCGCACTACTGCGCATGCGCACTCGGGCTCATTGCTGCGCATGCGCACACGGACTCACAACTGCGGATGCGCGCTCGGGCTCAGTACTGCAGATGCTCGCTCGGACTCACTACTGCGGATGCACAATCGGGCTCACTACTGCACATGCGCACTCCCGCTCAGGCCTGCACATGCGCACACGGACTCACTACTGCTCATGCGCACTCGGAGTCACTACTGCTCATGCGAACTCGGGGTCACTACCGCGCATGCGCGCACGGGCTCACTACTGCGCATGCGCACTCCGGCTCAGACCTGCGCATGCGCACACGGCTCATTACTGTGCATGCGCACACGGGCTCACTACTGTGCATGCGCACTCGGGGTCACTCCTGCTCATGCGCACACGGACTCACTACTGCGGATGCGCGCTCGGGTTCACTACTGCGGATACGCGCTCGGACTCACTACTGCCGATGTGCAATCGGGCTCACTACTGTGCATGCGCACTCGTGTTCACTACTGCTCATGCGCGCTAGGGGTCGCTACTGCCCATGCGCACTCGGGGGCACCACTGCGCACGCGCAATCGGGTTCACTGCTGCGCATGCGCACTCGGAGTCTATACTGCAGATGCGCAATCGGGTTCACTACTGCACATGCGCACACCGTCTCAGACCTGCGCATGAGCATACGGACTCACTACCGCGCATGCGTACACGGGCTCACTACTGCGCATGCGCACACGAGCTCACTACAGCGCACGCGCACTCAGGGTCACTACTGCGCATGCGCACACCGACTCAGACCTGCACGTGCGCATTCGAGCTTACTTCTGCGCAAGCGCACACGAGCGCACTACTGCGCATGCGCGAACGGGCTCTCTACTGCGCATGCGCGCTCGGACTCACTACTGCTCATGCGCACACGGACTCACTACTGCGGATGCCCAATCGGGCTCACTACTGTGCATGCGCACTCGGGGTCACTACTGCTCATGCGCACTCGGACTCACTACTCCTCAAGCGCTCTCGGAGTCACTACTGCTCATGCCTACTCGGGGTCACTACCGCGCATGCGCACTCGGGCTCGCTACTGCGCATACGCGCCCGGGCTCACTACTGGGCATGCGCATTCGGGGTCACTACTGCGAATGCGCACACGAACTCACTCCTACACATGCGCACTCTGACTCACTTTTGCGGACGCGCAATCGGGCTCACTACTGCGCATACGCGCCCGGGCTCAATACTGCGGATGCGCAAACGGGCTCAGTATTGCGGATGCGCTCTCCGGCTCAGACCTGCACATGCGTAATCGGGCTCACTACAGCGCATGCGCACTCGGGCTCATTGCTGCGCATGCGCACACGGGCTCACTACTGCGCATGCGCGGACTGGCTCACTACTGCGCATGCGCACTCCGGCTCAGACCTGCGCATGCGCACACGAGCTCGCGACAGCGCACGCGCACTCAGGGTCACTACTGCGCATGCGCACACCGACTCAGACCTGCACGTGCGCATTCGAGCTCACTTCTGCGCAAGCGCACACGGGCACACTACTGCGCATGCGCGCACGGGCTCACTACTGTGCAGGCGCACACGGGGTCACCACTGCAGATGCGCATTCGGGTTCACAACCGCGCATGCGCGCTTGGGGTCACTACTGCGCATGCGCACACCGACTCAGACCTGCATATGCGCATTCGAACTCACTTCTGCGCATGCGCACACGGGCGCACTACTGCGCATGCGCACACGGGCGCACTACTGCGCATGCGCACACGAGCTCACTAGAGCGCACGCGCACTCGGGGTCACTACTGCTCATACACACTCGGCTTCACTACTGTGCATGCGCACTCCGGCTCAGACCTGCGCATGCCCGCACGAGCTCACTACAGCGCACGCGCACTCAGGGTCACTACTGCGTATGCGCACACGGAGTCACTACTGCGCATGCGTACTCGGACTCACTACTGCTCATGCCCACTCGGAGTGACTAGTGCGCACGCGTACTCGGGCTCACTACTGCGGATGCGCACACCACGGGCTCACTACTGTGCATGCGCATTCGGGGTGACTGCTGCTCATGCGCACTCGGGCTCACTACTGCGCATGCGCAATCGGTCTCACAATTGCGGATGCGCAACCGGGCTCACTACTGCGCATGCGCACTCGGGGTCACTACTGCGCCTGCGCATTCGGGGTGTCTACTGCTCATGCGCACTCGGACTCACTACTGCTCATGCGCGCTCGGGGTCACCACTGCTCATGCGCACTCGGTCTCACTGCTGCGGATGCGCAATCGGGCGAATTACAGCGCATGCGCGCTCGGGGTCACTACTGCACATGCGCACTTCAGCTGACTACTGCGCATGAGCACACGGGCTCACTACTGCACATACGCACTCGGGGTCACTTCTGCGCATGCGCACTCGGGCTCACAACTGCGGGTGCGCGGTCGGGCCCACTACTGCGCATGCGCACTCCGGGTCACTACTGCTCCTGCGCACTCGGGCTCGCTACTGCGTATGCGCGCTTGCGGTCACAACTGCGCATGCGCACTCGGGGTCACTACTGCAAATGCGCATTCGGGTTCACTACCGCGCATGCACATTCGGGGTCACTACTGCTCATGCGAACTCGGATTCACTACTGCGGATGCGCAACCGGGCTCACTACTGCGCATGCGCACTCCGGGCCGCTACTGCACCTGCGCACTCGGGCTCACTACTGCGTATGCGCGCTTGCGGTCACAACTGCGCCTGCGCACACGGTCTCACTACTGCGCATGCGCACTCGGGGTCACTACTGCGGATAGGCACACGGGCTCACTACTGTGCATGCGCACTCGGGGTCCCTACTGCGCATGCGCACTCGGGGTCACTACTGCGGATGCGCAGTCGGGCTCACTACTGCGCATGCGCAATCGGTCTCACAACTGCGGATGCGCAACCGGGCTCACTACTGCTCATGCGCACTCGGGCTCACTACTGCGCATGCGCTCTCCGGCTCAGACATGCACATGCGCACTCGGACTCACTACTGCGGATGCGCACACGGGCTCACTACTGCTCATGCGCACTCGGACTCACTACTGCTCATGCGAACTCGGACTCACTACTGCGGATGCGCAATCGGGCTCACTACTGCGCATACGCGCTCGGACTCACTACTGCTCATGCGCAAACGGACTCACTGCTACACATGCGCACTCGGACTCACTTTTGCGGATGCGCAATAAGGCTCACTACTGCGATTGCGCCCTCGGGCTCACTACTGCGCATGCGCGCTCGGGGTCGCTACTGCCCATGCGCACTCGGGGTCACCACTGCAGACGCGCAATCGGGTTCGCTGCTGCGCATGCACATTCGGGGTCACTACTGCAGATACGCAATCGGGTTCACTACTGCGCATGCGCACTCCGGCTCAGACCTGCACTTGCGCATTCGAACACACTTCTGCGCATGCGCGCACGGGCTCACTATTGCGCATGCGCACTCGGGGTCACTACTGCGCATACCCACACGGACTCACTGCTGCTCATGCGCACTCGGACCCACTTTTGCGCATGCGTACACGGGCTCACTACTCCGCATGCGCACACGAGCTCACTAGAGCGCACAGCCACTCGAGGTCACTACTGTGCATGCGCACTCGGGGTCACCACTGCAGATGCGCATTCGGGCTCACAACTGCGCATGCGCGCTTGGGGTCACTACTGCGCATGCGCACACCGGCTCAGACCTGCGCATGGGCACACGGGCTCACTTCTGTGCATGCGCACACGGGCGCACTACTGCGCATGCGCGCATTCAGGCTCACTACTGCGCATGCGCGCACGGTCTCACTACTGCGCATGCGCACTCGGGTTCACTACTGCGCATGCGCACGCGAACTCACTGCTACACATGCGCACTCGGACTCACTTTTGCGGATGCGCAATAGGCCTCACTACTGCGGTTGCGCCCTCGGGCTCACTACTGCGCATGCGCGCTCGGGGTCGCTACTGCCCATGCGCACTCGGGGTCACCACTGCAGACGCGCAATCGGGTTCGCTGCTGCGCATGCACACACGGAGTCACTACTGCGGATGCGCACACGGGCTCACTACTGTGCATGCGCACTCGTGGTCACTACTGTGTATACGCACTCCGACTCACTACTGCTCATGCGAACTCGGACTCCCTACTGCGCATGTGCGCTCGGGGTCGCTACTGCTCATGCGCACTCGGACTCACTACTGCGGATGCGAAATCGGTCTCACTACTGCGGATGCGCAATCGGGCTCACTAGGGCGCATGCGCACTTGGGCTCACTACTGCGCATGAGCACACGGGCTCACTACGGCGCATGCGCATTCAGGGTGACTACTGCTCATGATCACTCGGACTCACTATTGTGGATGCGCAATCGGGCTCACTAATGCGCATGTGCACTGGGTGTCACTACTGCGCACGCGCACTCGGGATCACTACTGCGCATGCGCACTTGGGCTGATTACTGCGCATGCGCTCTCGGGCTCAGACATGCACATGCGCACTCGGACTCACTACTGCGGATGCGCACACGGGCTCACTACTGCGGATGCGCAATCGGGCTCACTACTGCGCATGCTCACTCGGGGTCACTACTGCTCATGCGCACTCGGACTCACTACTGCTCATGCGAACTCGGACTCACTACTGCGGATGCGCAGTCGGGCTCACTACTGCGCATGCGCACTCGGGCTCACTACTGCGCATGCGCTCTCCGGCTCAGACATGCACATGCGCACTCGGACTCACTACTGCGGATGCGCACACGGGCTCACTACTGCGGATGCGCAATCGGGCTCACTACTGCGCATGCTCACTCGGGGTCACTACTGCTCATGCGCACTCGGACTCACTACTGCTCATGCGAACTCGGACTCACTACTGCGGATGCGCAGTCGGGCTCACTACTGCGCATGCGCAATTGGTCTCACAACAGCGGATGCGCAACCGGGCTCACTACTGCGCATGCGCACTCGGGGTCGCTACTGCACCTGCGCACTCGGGCTCACTACTGCGTATGCGCGCTTGCGGTCACAACTGCGCCTGCGCACTCGGGGTCACTACTGCGGATGCGCACACGGGCTCACGACTGTGCATGCGCACTCGGGGTCACTACTGCGCATGCGCACTCGGGGTCACTACTGCGGATGCGCACACGGGCTCACTACTGTGCATGCACACTCGTGGTCACTACTGCTTATACGCACTCCGACTCACTAGTGCTCATGCACAAACGGACTCACAACTGCGGATGCGCGCTCGGGCTCAGTACTGCGGATGCTCGCTCGGACTCACTACTGCCGATGTGCAATCGGGCTCACTACTGCGCATGCGCTCTCCGGCTCAGACCTGCACATGCGCACACGGAATCACTACTGCGCATGCGCGCTATCGGGATCACTACTGCGCATGCGCGCTCGGACTAACTACTGCTCATGTGCACTCCGACTCACTACTGCGATTGCGCACTCGGGCCCACTACTGCGCATGCGCGCTCGGACTCACTACTGCTCATGCGCACACGGACTCACATTTGCGCATGCGTACACGGGCTCACTACTCCGCATGCGCACACGAGCTCACTAGAGCGCACGCGCACTCGGGGTCACTACTGTGCATGCGCACTCGGGGTCACCACTGCAGATGCGCAATCGGGTTCATTGCTGCGCATGCGCACTCGAGGTCGCGACTGCAGATGCGCAATCGGGTTCATGGCTGCGCATGCACACCCGGGCACACTAGTGCACATGCGCACTCGAGCTCACTACTGCGCATGCGTACACGGGCTCAGTACTCCCCATGCGCACTCGGACTCACTGCTGCGGATGCGCAATCGGGCTCACTAATGCGCATGTGCACTGGGTGTCACTACTGCGCACGCGCACTCGGGATCACTACTGCGCATGCACACATGGGCTCACTACTGCGCATGCACATTCGGGGTCACTACTGCTCATGCGCACACGGACTCACAACTGCGGATGCGCAAACGGGCTCACTATTGCGGATGCGCTCTCCGGCGCAGACCTGCACATGCGTAATTGTCCTCACTACAGCGCATGCGCACTCGGGGTCACTACTGCGCATGCCCACACGGACTCACTGCTGCTCATGCGCACTCGGACTCACTACTGCGGATGCGCAATCGGGCTCACTAATGCGCATGCGCATTCGGGCTCACTACTGCGCATGCGCAATCGGTCTCACACCTGCGGATGCGCAACCGGGCACACTACTGCGCATGCGCACTCGGGGTCACTACTGCGCCTGCGCACTCGGGGTCACTACTGCTCATGCGCACTCGGACTCACTACTTCTCATGCGCACTCGGGCTCACTATTGCGCATGCGCGCACGGGGTCGCTACTGAGCATGCGCACACCTGCTCAGAGTTGCGCATGCGCACACGGGCGCATTATCACGCATGCGCACACGGGCTCACTACTGTGCATGCGCACTCGGACTCACTACTGCGGATGAGCACACGGGCTCACTACTCTGCATGCGCACTCGGGCTCACTATTGCGCATGTGCGTACGGAGTCGCTACTGAGCATGCGCACACGGGCTCCCTACTGCGGATGCGCAATCGCGCTCACCACTGCGCATGCTCACTCGGGGTCACTACTGCTCATGCTCACTTGGACTCACTTCTGCTCATGCGATCTCGGACTCACTACTGCGGATGCGCAATCGTGCTCACTACTGCGCATGCGCAATCGTGCTCACTACTGCGCATGCGCAATCGGTCTCACACCTGCGGATGCGCAACCGGGCACACTACTGCGCATGCGCACTCGGGGTCACTACTGCGCACGCGCACTCGGGATCACTACTGCGCATGCGCATTCGGGCTTACACCTGCGCATGCGCGATCGGGGTCGCTACTGCGCATGCGCACACGGGCGCACTACTCCGCATGCGCACACGGGCTCACTACTGCGCATGCGCACTCGGGGTAACTACTGCTCATGCGCACTCGGACTCACTGCTGCGCATGCACTCTCGGAGTCGCTACTGCAGATGCGCAATCGGGATCACTACTGCGCATGCGCACTTGGGCTGATTACTGCGCATGAGCACACGTTCTCACTACTGCGGATGCGCAATCGAGCTCACTACTGTGCATGTGCACTGGGTGTCACTACTGCGCATGCGCACTCGGGGTCACTACTGCGCATGCGCACTGCGGCTCAGACCTGCACATGCGCACACGGACTCACTACTGCGCATGCGTACACGGGCTCACTACTCCGCATGCGCACATGAGCTCCCTAGAGCGCACGCGCACTCGGGGTCACTATTGTGCATGCGCACTCGGGGTCACCACTGCAGATGCGCAATCGGGTTCATTGCTGCGCATGCGCACTCGGGGTCGCGACTGCAGATGCGCAATCGGGTTCACTGCTGCGCATGCACACCCGGGCACACTAGTGCACATGCGCACTCGAGCTCACTACTGCGGATGCGCACACCACGGGCTCACTACTGTGCATGCGCACTCGGGGTCACTACTGCGCATGCGCACTCGGGGTCATTACTGCGCATGCGAACTTGGGCTGACTACTGCGCATGAGCACACGGGCTCACTACTATGCATGCGCACTCGGGGTTACTAATGCTCATGCGCACTCGGACCCACTACTGCTCATGCGCACTCGGGCTCACTACTGCGCATGCGCTCTCCGGCTCAGACATGCACATGCGCACTCGGACTCACTACTGCGGATGGGCAATCGGGCTCACTACTGCGCATGCTCACTCGGGGTCACTACTGCTCATGCGCACCCGGACTCACTACTGCTCATGCGAACTTGGACTCACTACTGCGGATGCGCAATCGGGCTCACTACTGCGCATGCGCAATCGGTCTCACAACTGCGGAAGCGCACACGGACTCACTACTGCGCATGCGTACACGGGCTGACTACTCCGCATGCGCACACGAGCTCCCTAGAATTCACGCGCACTCGGGGTCACTATTGTGCATGCGCACTCGGGGTCACCACTGCAGATGCGCAATCGGGTTCATTGCTGCGCATGCGCGATCGGGGTCGCTACTGCGCATGCGCACACCGGCTCAGAAATGCGCATGCGCACACGGGCGCACTACTCCGCATGCGCACACGGGCTCACTACTGCGCATGCGCACTCGGGGTGACTACTGCTCATGCGCACTCGGACTCACTATTGCTCATGCGCGCTCGGGGTCACCACTGCTCATGCGCACTCGGTCTCACTGCTGCGGATGCGCAATCGGGCGAATTGCTGCGCATGCGCGCTCGGGGTCACTACTGCGCATGCGCACTTGGGCTGACTACTGCACATCAGCACACGGGCTCACTACTTCGCATGCGCACTCGGGGTCACTACTGCTCATACGCACTCCGACTCACTACTGCTCATGCGAACTCGGACGCGATACTGCGCATGTGCGCTCGGGATCACTATTGCGCATGTGCGCACGGGGTCCCTACTGAGCATGCGCACACGGGCTCCCTACTGCGGATGCGCAATCGCGCTCACCACTGCGCATGCTCACTCGGGGTCACTACTGCTCATGCTCACTTGGACTCACTACTGCTCATGCGATCTCGGACTCACTACTGCGGATGCGCAATCGTGCTCACTACTGCGATTGCGCAATCGGTCTCACACCTGCGGATGCGCAACCGGGCACACTACTGCGCATGCGCACTCGGGGTCACTACTGCGCCTGCGCACTCGGGCTCATTACTGCGCATGCGGACTCGGGGTCACTACTGTGCATGCGCACTCGGACTCACTACTGCTCATGTGCACTCGGACTCACTACTACGGATGCGCACACGGGCTCACTACTGTGCATGCGCACTCGGGGTCACTACTGCTCATAAGCACTCCGACTCACTACTCCTCATGCGAACTCGGACTCCCTACTGCGCATGTGCGCTCGAGGTCGCTACTGGTCGTGCGCACTCGGACGCGCTACTGCGGATGCGCACACGGGCTCACTACTGTGCATGAGCACACGGGCTCACTACTGCGCATGCGCATTCGGGGTGACTACTGCTCATGCGAACTCGGACTCAATACTGCGGATGCGCAATCGGGCTCACTACTGCGCATGCGCACTCGGGGTGACTACTGCTCATGCGCACTCGGACTCACTATTGCGGATGCGCAATCGGGCTCACTACTGCGGATACGCGCCCGGGCTCGCTACTGCGGATGCGCCATCGGGCCCACTACTGAGCATGCGCGCTCGGACTCACTACTGCTCATGCGCACACGGACTCACAACTGCGGATGCGCAAACGGGTTCACTACTGCGGATGCGCTCTCTGGCTCAGACCAGCTCATGCGTAATCAGGCTCACTACAGCGCATGCGCACTCGGGGTCACTACTGCGCATGGGCACTCGGGCGCACTACTGCGGATGCGCGCTCGGGCTCACTACTGCGCATGCGCACACGGGCTCACTACTGCGCATGCGCACACGGGCTCACTACTGCGCATGCTCACTCGGGGTCACTACTGTGCATGCGCACTCGGGGTCACTACAGCTCATAAGCACTCCGACTCATTACTGCTCATGTGAACTCGGACTCGATACTGCGCATGCGCGCTCGGAGTCGCTACTGCTCATGCGCACTCGGGGTCACTACTGCGCATGCGCACACCGGCTCACCACTGCGGATGCGGATTCGGGCTCACTACTGCGCATGTGCACTGGGTGTCACTACTGCGCATGCGCACTCGGGTTCACTACTGCTCATACGCACTCCGACTCACTACTGCTCATGCGAACTCGGACTCGATACTGCGCATGTGCGCTCGGGTTCGCTACTGCTCATGCGCACTCGGACGCACTACTGCGGATGCGCACACGGGCTCACTACTGCGGAAGCGCAATCGGGCTCACTACTGCGCATGCTCACTCGGGGTCACTACTGCTCATGCGCACTCGGACTCACTACTGCTCATGCGAACTCGGAGTCGATACTGCGCATGTGCGCTCGGGGTCACTATTGCGCATGCGCGCACGGGGTCGCTACTGAGCATGCGCACACCGGCTCAGAGTTGCCCATGCGCACACGGGCGCATTACCCCGCATGCGCACACAGGCTCACTACTGCGCATGCGCGCTCGGACTAACTACTTCTCATGTGCACTCCGACTCACTACTGCGATTGCGCACTCGGGCCCACTACTGCGCATGCGCGCTCGGACTCACTACTGCTCATGCGCACACGGACTCACTTTTGCGCATGCGTACACGGGCTCACTACTCCGCATGCGCACACGAGCTCACTAGAGCGCACGCGCACTCGAGGTCACTACTGTGCATGCGCACTCGGGGTCACCACTGCAGATGCGCAATCGGGTTCATTGCTGCGCATGCGCACTCGAGGTCGCGACTGCAGATGCGCAATCGGGTTCACTGCTGCGCATGCACACCCGGGCACACTAGTGCACATGCGCACTCGAGCTCACTACTGCGCATGCGTACACGGGCTCAGTACGCCCCATGCGCACTCGGACTCACTGCTGCGGATGCGCAATCGGGCTCACTAATGCGCATGTGCACTGGGTGTCACTACTGCGCACGCGCACTCGGGATCACTACTGCGCATGCGCATTCGGGCTTACAACTGCGCATGTGCGATCGGGGTCGCTACTGCGCATGCGCACACCGGCTCAGAAATGCGCATGCGCACACGGGCGCACTACTCCGCATGCGCACACGGGCTCACTACTGCGCATGCGCACTCGGGGTGACTACTGCTCATGCGCACTCGGACTGACTGCTGCGCATGCACTCTCGGAGTCGCTACTGCAGATGCGCAATCGGGATCACTACTGCGCATGCGCACTTGGGCTGATTACTGCGCATGAGCACACGTTCTCACTACTGCGGATGCGCAATCGGGTTCACTACTGCGTATGCGCACTGCGGCTCAGACCTGCACATGCGCACACGGATCACTACTGCGCATGCGTACACGGGCTCACTACTCCGCATGCGCACACGAGCTCCCTAGAGCGCACGCGCACTCGGGGTCACCACTGTAGATGCGCAATCGGGCGAATTACAGCGCATGCGCGCTCGGGGTCACTACTGCGCATGCGCACTTGAGCTGTCTACTGCGCATGAGCACACGGGCTCACTACTGCACATGCGCACTCGGGGTCACTTCTGCTCATGCGCACTCGGGCTCACAACTGCGGGTGCGCGGTCGGGCCCACTACTGCGCATGCGCACTCCGGGTCGCTACTGCTCCTGCGCACTCGGGCTCACTACTGCGTATGCGCGCTTGCGGTCACAACTGCGCATGCGCACTCGAGCTCACTACTGCGCATGCGTACACGGGCTCAGTACTCCCCATGCGCACTCGGACTCACTGCTGCGGATGCGCAATCGGGCTCACTAATGCGCATGTGCACTGGGTGTCACTACTGCGCACGCGCACTCGGGATCACTACTGCGCATGCACACATGGGCTCACTACTGCGCATGCAGATTCGGGGTCACTACTGCTCATGCGCACACGGACTCACAACTGCGGATGCGCAAACGGGCTCACTATTGCGGATGCGCTCTCCGGCGCAGACCTGCACATGCGTAATCGTCCTCACTACAGCGCATGCGCACTCGGGGTCACTACTGCGCATGCCCACACGGACTCACTGCTGCTCATGCGCACTCGGACTCACTACTGCGGATGCGCAATCGGGCTCACTAATGCGCATGCGCATTCGGGCTCACTACTGCGCATGCGCAATCGGTCTCACACCTGCGGATGCGCAACCGGGCACACTACTGCGTATGCGCACTCGGATTCACTACTGCGCCTGCGCACTCGGGGTCACTACTGCTCATGCGCACTCGGACTCACTACTTCTCATGCGCACTCGGGCTCACTATTGCGCATGCGCGCACGGGGTCGCTACTGAGCATGCGCACACCGGCTCAGAGTTGCGCATGCGCACACGGGCGCATTATCACGCATGCGCACACGGGCTCACTACTGTGCATGCGCACTCGGGGTGACTACTGCTCATGCGCACTCGGACTGACTGCTGCGCATGCACTCTCGGAGTCGCTACTGCAGATGCGCAATCGGGATCACTACTGCGCATGCGCACTTGGGCTGATTACTGCGCATGAGCACACGTTCTCACTACTGCGGATGCGCAATCGGGTTCACTACTGCGTATGCGCACTGCGGCTCAGACCTGCACATGCGCACACGGATCACTACTGCGCATGCGTACACGGGCTCACTACTCCGCATGCGCACACGAGCTCCCTAGAGCGCACGCGCACTCGGGGTCACCACTGTAGATGCGCAATCGGGCGAATTACAGCGCATGCGCGCTCGGGGTCACTACTGCGCATGCGCACTTGAGCTGACTACTGCGCATGAGCACACGGGCTCACTACTGCACATGCGCACTCGGGGTCACTTCTGCTCATGCGCACTCGGGCTCACAACTGCGGGTGCGCGGTCGGGCCCACTACTGCGCATGCGCACTCCGGGTCGCTACTGCTCCTGCGCACTCGGGCTCACTACTGCGTATGCGCGCTTGCGGTCACAACTGCGCATGCGCACTCGAGCTCACTACTGCGCATGCGTACACGGGCTCAGTACTCCCCATGCGCACTCGGACTCACTGCTGCGGATGCGCAATCGGGCTCACTAATGCGCATGTGCACTGGGTGTCACTACTGCGCACGCGCACTCGGGATCACTACTGCGCATGCACACATGGGCTCACTACTGCGCATGCAGATTCGGGGTCACTACTGCTCATGCGCACACGGACTCACAACTGCGGATGCGCAAACGGGCTCACTATTGCGGATGCGCTCTCCGGCGCAGACCTGCACATGCGTAATCGTCCTCACTACAGCGCATGCGCACTCGGGGTCACTACTGCGCATGCCCACACGGACTCACTGCTGCTCATGCGCACTCGGACTCACTACTGCGGATGCGCAATCGGGCTCACTAATGCGCATGCGCATTCGGGCTCACTACTGCGCATGCGCAATCGGTCTCACACCTGCGGATGCGCAACCGGGCACACTACTGCGTATGCGCACTCGGATTCACTACTGCGCCTGCGCACTCGGGGTCACTACTGCTCATGCGCACTCGGACTCACTACTTCTCATGCGCACTCGGGCTCACTATTGCGCATGCGCGCACGGGGTCGCTACTGAGCATGCGCACACCGGCTCAGAGTTGCGCATGCGCACACGGGCGCATTATCACGCATGCGCACACGGGCTCACTACTGTGCATGCGCACTCGGACTCACTACTGCTCATGAGCACTCGGACTCACTACTGTCGATGCGCACACGGGCTCACTACTGTGCATGCGCATTCGGGGTGACTACTACTCATGCGCACTCGGACTCACTACTGCGGATGCGCACACGGGCTCACTACTGCTCTTGCCCACTCGGACTCACTAGTGCGGATGCGCAATCGGGCTCAGTACTGCGCATGTGCACTCGGGGTCACTTCTGCGCATGCGTTCTCGGGCTCACTACTGCGGATTCGCACACCACGGTCTCACTACTGTGCATGCGCACTCGGGGTCACTACTGCTCATACGCACTCCGACTCACTACTGCTCATGCGAACTCGGACTCCCTACTGCGCATGCGCGCTCGGGGTCACTATTGCGCATGCGCGCACGGGGTCGATTCTGAGCATGCGCACACCGGCTCAGAGTTGCGCATGCGCACACGGGCGCATTACCCCGCATGCGCACACAGGCTCACTACTGTGCATGCGCACTCGGATTCACCACTGCTAATGAGCACTCGGACCCACTACTGCGGATGAGCACACGGGCTCACTACTCTGCATGCGCACTCGGGCTCACTATTGCGCATGTGCGTACGGAGTCGCTACTGAGCATGCGCACACGGGCTCCCTACTGCGGATGCGCAATCGCTCTCACCACTGCGCATGCTCACTCGGGGTCACTACTGCTCATGGTCACTTGGACTCACTACTGCTCATGCGATCTCGGACTCACTACCGCGGATGCGCAATCGTGCTCACTACTGCGCATGCGCAATCGTGCTCACTACTGCGCATGCGCAATCGGTCTCACACCTGCGGATGCGCAACCGGGCACACTACTGCGCATGCGCACTCGGGGTCACTACTGCGCACGCGCACTCGGGATCACTACTGCGTATGCGCATTCGGGCTTACAACTGCGCATGCGCGATCGGGGTCGCTACTGCGCATGCGCACACCGGCTCAGAAATGCGCATGCGCACACGGGCGCACTACTCCGCATGCGCACACGGGCTCACTACTGCGCATGCGCACTCGGGGTAACTAGTGCTCATGCGCACTCGGACTCACTGCTGCGCATGCACTCTCGGAGTCGCTACTGCAGATGCGCAATCGGGATCACTACTGCGCATGCGCACTTGGGCTGATTACTGCGCATGAGCACACGTTCTCACTACTGCGGATGCGCAATCGGGCTCACTACTGTGCATGTGCACTGGGTGTCACTACTGCGCAAGCGCACTCGGGGTCACTACTGCGCATGCGCACTGCGGCTCAGACCTGCACATGCGCACACGGACTCACTACTGCGCATGCGTACACGGGCTCACTACTCCGCATGCGCACACGAGCTCCCTAGAGCGCACGCGCACTCGGGGTCACTATTGTGCATGCGCACTCGGGGTCACCACTGCAGATGCGCAATCGGGTTCACTGCTGCGCATGCACACCCGGGCACACTAGTGCACATGCGCACTCGAGCTCACTACTGCGGATGCGCACACCACGGACTCACTACTGTGCATGCGCACTCGGGGTCACTACTGCGCATGCGCACTCGGGGTCATTACTGCGCATGCGAACTTGGGCTGACTACTGCGCATGAGCACACGGGCTCACTACTATGCATGCGCACTCGGGGTTACTAATGCTCATGCGCACTCGGACCCACTATTGCTCATGCGCGCTCGGGGTCACTAATGCTCATGCGCATTCGGTCTCACTGCTGCGCATGAGCACACGGGCTCACAACTGCGCATGCGCATTCGGGGTGACTACTGCTCATGCGCACTCGGGCTCACTACTGCGCATGCGCTCTCCGGCTCAGACATGCACATGCGCACTCGGACTCACTACTGCGGATGGGCAATCGGGCTCACTACTGCGCATGCTCACTCGGGGTCACTACTGCTCATGCGCACCCGGACTCACTACTGCTCATGCGAACTTGGACTCACTACTGCGGATGCGCAATCGGGCTCACTACTGCGCATGCGCAATCGGTCTCACAACTGCGGATGCGCACACGGACTCACTACTGCGCATGCGTACACGGGCTGACTACTCCGCATGCGCACACGAGCTCCCTAGAGTTCACGCGCACTCGGGGTCACTATTGTGCATGCGCACTCGGGGTCACCACTGCAGATGCGGAATCGGGTTCATTGCTGCGCATGCGCACTCGAGGTCGCGACTGCACATGCGCAATCGGTCCCACAACTGCGGATGCGCAACCGGGCTCACTACTGCGCACGCGCACTCGGGATCACTATTGCGCATGCGCATTCGGGCTTACAGCTGCGCATGCGCGATCGGGGTCGCTACTGCGCATGCGCACACCGGCTCAGAAATGCGCATGCGCACACGGGCGCAATACTCCGCATGCGCACACGGGCTCACTACTGCGCATGCGCAATCGGGGTGACTACTGCTCATGCGCACTCGGACTCACTATTGCTCATGCGCGCTCGGGGTCACCACTGCTCATGCGCACGCGGTCTCACTGCTGCGGATGCGCAATCGGGCGAATTGCTGCGCATGGGCACACGGGCTCACTACAGCGCATGCGCACTCGGTCTCACTACTGCTCATACGCACTCCGACTCACTACTGCTCATGCGAACTCGGACTCACTACTGCGGATGCGCGCTCGGGCTCGCTACTGCGGATGCGCAATCGGGCTCACTACTGCGCATGCGCACTCGGGCTCACTACTGCGCATGGGCACTCGGGGTCACTACTGCCCATGCACACTCGGACAAGCTACTGCTCATGCGCACTCAGGCTCACTACTGCGCATGGACACACGGGCTCACAACTGCGCATGCGCACTCGGGGTCACTACTGCTCATACGCACTCCGACTCAGTACTGGTCATGCGAACTCGGGCTCACTACTGCGGATGCGCAATCGGGGTCACTACTACGCATGCGCAATCGGTCTCACTACTGCGGATGCGCAATCGGGCTCACTACTGCGCATGCGCACTCGGGGTCACTACTGCACATACGCACTCCGACTCACTACTGGTCATGCGAACTCGGGCTCACTACTGCGGATGCGCACTCGGACCCACTACTGCTCATGCGCACTCGGGCTCACTACTGCGCATGCGCGCTCGGCGTCGGTACTGGTCATGCGCACACAGGCTCAGACCTGCACATGCGCACTCGAGCTCACTTTTGCGCATGCGCACACGGGCGCTCTGTGCGCATGCGCACACGGGCGCTCTGTGCGCATGCGCACACGGGCTCACTACTGTGCATGCGCACTCGGGCTCACTACTGCGCATGGGCACACTGGCTCACTACTGCGCATGCGCACTCGGGGTCATTACTGCTCATACGCACTCCGACTCACTACTGGTCATGCGAACTCGGGCTCACTACTGCGGATGCGCAATCGGGGTCACTACTGCGCATGCGCAATCGGTCTCACTACTGCGGATGCGCAATCGGGCTCACTACTGCGCATGCGCACACGCACTCACTACTGTGCATGCGCACTCGGGCTCACTGCAGTGCATACGCACTCGGGGCCACTACTGCTCATGCGTACTCGTATTCACTACTGCTCATGCGTACTCGTATTCACTACTGCTCATGCCCACTCGGACTCATTACTGCTCATGCGATCTCGGACTCACTACTGCGGATGCGCAATCGGTCTCACTACTGCGGATGCGCGCTGAAGCTCCCTACTGCGCATGCGCACGTGGGGTCACTACAGCGCATACGCACTCGGACTCACTACTGCCGATGCACAATCGGGCTTACTATTGCGCATGCGCAATCGGTCTCACTACTGCGGATGCGCAATCGGGCTCACTACTGTGCATGGGCACACGGGCTCACTACAGCGCATGCGCACTCGGGCTCACTACTGCTCATACGCACTCCGACTCACTACTGCTCATGCGAACTCGGACTCACTACTGCGGATGCGCGCTCGGGCTGGCTACTGCGGATGCGCAATCGGGCTCACTACTGCGCATGCGCACTCGGGCTCACTACTGCGCATGCGCACTCGCGGTAACTACTGCCCATGCGCACTCGGACCCACTACTGCTCATGCGCACTCAGGCTCACTACTGCGCATGGGCACACGGGCTCACTACTGCGCATGCGCACTCGGGGTCATTACTGCTCATACGCACTCCGACTCACTACTGGTCATGCGAACTCGGGCTCACTACTGCGGATGCGCAATCGGGGTCACTACTGCGCATGCGCAATCGGTCTCACTACTGCGGATGTGCAATCGGGCTCACTACTGCGCATGCGCACACGCACTCACTACTGTGCATGCGCACTCGGGCTCACTGCAGTGCATACGCACTCGGGGCCACTACTGCTCATGCGTACTCGTATTCACTACTGCTCATGCCCACTCGGACTCATTACTGCTCATGCGATCTCGGACTCACTACTGCGGATGCGCAATCGGTCTCACTACTGCGGATGCGCACTCGGGCTCACTATTGCGGATGCGCGCTGAAGCTCCCTACTGCGCATGCGCACGTGGGGTCACTACAGCGCATACGCACTCGGACTCACTACTGCCGATGCACAATCGGGCTTACTATTGCGCATGCGCAATCGGTCTCACTACTGCGGATGCGCAATCGGGCTCACTACTGTGCATGGGCACACGGGCTCACTACAGCGCATGCGCACTCGGGCTCACTACTGCTCATACGCACTCCGACTCACTACTGCTCATGCGAACTCGGACTCACTACTGCGGATGCGCGTTCGGGCTGGCTACTGCGGATGCGCAATCGGGCTCACTACTGCGCATGAGCACTCGAGCTCACTACTGCGCATGCGCACTCGCGGTAACTACTGCCCATGCGCACTCGGACCCACTACTGCTCATGCGCACTCAGGCTCACTACTGCGCATGGGCACACGGGCTCACTACTGCGCATGCGCACTCGGTGTCATTACTGCTCATACGCACTCCGACTCACTACTGGTCATGCGAACTCGGGCTCACTACTGCGGATGCGCAATCGGGGTCACTACTGCGCATGCGCAATCGGTCTCACTACTGCGGATGCGCAATCGGGCTCACTACTGCTCATGCGCACTCGGACTCACTACTGCGGATGCGCACTCGGGCTCACTACGGCGCATGCGCACACGGGCTCATTACTGTGCATGGGCACACGGGCTCACTACAGCGCATGCGCACTCGGTCTCACTCCTGCTCATACGCACTCCGACTCACTACTGCTCATGCGAACTCGGACTCACTACTGCGGATGCGCGCTCGGGCTCGCTACTGCGGATGCGCAATCGGGCTCACTACTGCGCATGGGCACTCGGGCTCACTAATGCGCATGGGCACTCGGGGTCACTACTGCCCATGCGCACTCGGACAAACTACTGCTCATGCGCACTCAGGCTCACTACTGCGCATGGGCACACGGGCTCACTACTGCGCATGCGCACTCGGGCTCACTACTGCGCATGCGCACTCGGGGTCACTACTGCCCATGCGCACTCGAACCCACTACTGCTCATGCGCACTCGGGCTCACTACTGCGCATGCGCACCCGGGTTCACTACTGCTCATGCGCACTCGGACTCACTACTGCGGATGCGCACTCGGGCTCACTACGGCGCATGCGCACACGGGCTCACTACTGTGCATGTGCACACGGGCTCACTACAGCGCATGCGCACTCGGGCTCACTACTGCTCATACGCACTCCGACTCACTACTGCTCATGCGAACTCGGAATCACTACTGCGGATGCGCGCTCGGGCTCGCTACTGCGGATGCGCAATCGGGCTCACTACTGCGCATGCGCACTCGGACCCACTACTGCTCATGCGCACTCAGGCTCACTACTGCGCATGGGCACACGGGCTCACTACTGCGCATGCGCACTCGGGGTCACTACTGCTCATACGCACTCCGACTCACTACTGGTCATGCGAACTCGGGCTCACTACTGCGGATGCGCAATCGGGGTCACTACTACGCATGCGCAATCGGTCTCACTACTGCGGATGCGCAATCGGGCTCACTACTGCGCATGCGCACTCGGGGTCACTACTGCACATACGCACTCCGACTCACTACTGGTCATGCGAACTCGGGCTCACTACTGCGGATGCGCACTCGGGGTCACTACTGCCCATGCGCACTCGGACCCACTACTGCTCATGCGCACTCGGGCTCACTACTGCGCATGCGCGCTCGGCGTCGCTACTGGTCATGCGCACACAGGCTCAGACCTGCACATGCGCACTCGAGCTCACTTTTGCGCATGCGCACACGGGCGCTCTGTGCGCATGCGCACACGGGCTCACTACTGTGCATGCGCACTCGGGCTCACTACAGCGCATACGCACTCGGGGTCACTACTGCTCATGCGCACTCAGGCTCACTACTGCGCATGGGCACACGGGCTCACTACTGCGCATGCGCACTCGGGGTCACTACTGCTCATGCGCACTCGGACTCACTACTGCGGATGCGCACTCGGGCTCACTACGGCGCATGCGCACACGGGCTCATTACTGTGCATGGGCACACGGGCTCACTACAGCGCATGCGCACTCGGTCTCACTACTGCTCATACGCACTCCGACTCACTACTGCTCATGCGAACTCGGACTCACTACTGCGGATGCGCGCTCGGGCTCGCTACTGCGGATGCGCAATCGGGCTCACTACTGCGCATACGCACTCGGGCTCACTACTGCCCATGCGCACTCGGACAAACTACTGCTCATGCGCACTCAGGCTCACTACTGCGCATGGGCACACGGGCTCACTACTGCGCATGCGCACTCGGGCTCACTACTGCGCATGCGCACTCGGGCTCACTACTGCGCATGCGCACTCGGGGTAACTACTGCCCATGCGCACTCGGACCCACTACTGCTCATGCGCACTCAGGCCCACTACTGCGCATGGGCACACGGGCTCACTACTGCGCATGCGCACTCGGGGTCACTACTGCTCATACGCACTCCGACTCACTACTGGTCATGCGAACTCGGGCTCACTACTGCGGATGCGCAATCGGGGTCACTACTACGCATGCGCAATCGGTCTCACTACTGCGGATGCGCAATCGGGCTCACTACTGCGCATGCGCACTCGGGGTCACTACTGCACATACGCACTCCGACTCACTACTGGTCATGCGAACTCGGGCTCACTACTGCGGATGCGCACTCGGGGTCACTACTGCCCATGCGCACTCGGACCCACTACTGCTCATGCGCACTCGGGCTCACTACTGCGCATGCGCGCTCGGCGTCGCTACTGGTCATGCGCACACAGGCTCAGACCTGCACATGCGCACTCGAGCTCACTTTTGCGCATGCGCACACGGGCGCTCTGTGCGCATGCGCACACGGGCTCAGTACTGTGCATGCGCACTCGGGCTCACTACAGTGCATACGCACTCGGGGTCACTACTGCTCATGCGTAGTCGTATTCACTACTGCTCATGCGCACTCGGAATCAATACTGCTCATGTGATCGCGGACTCACTACTGCGGATGCGCAATCGGGCTCACTACTGCGCATGCGCACTCGGGGTCACTACTGCCCATGCGACCTCGGACTCACTACTGCGGATGCGCAATCGGGGTCACTACTACGCATGCGCAATCGGGCTCACTACTGCGCATGCGCACTCGGGGTTACTACTGCGCATGCGCACTCAGGCTCACAACTGCGGATGCGCGGTCGGGCTCACTACTGCGCATGCGTAATCGGGGTCACGACTGCGCATGCGCATTCGGGCACACTACTGCGGATGCGCAATCGGGCTCACAACTGCGCATGCGCACTCGGGGTCACTACTGCGCATGCGCACTCGGGCACACTACTACGGATGCGCACTCAGGCTCACTACTGCGCATGGGCACACGGGCTCGCTACTGCGCATGCGCACTCGGGGTCACTACTGCGCATGCGCACTCAGGCTTACAATTGCGGATGCGCGGTCGGGCTCACTACTGCGCATGCGCACACGATCGCACTACTGCGCATGCGCACTCCGGGCCACTACTGTGCATGCGCACTCGGGGTCACTACTGCCCATGAGCACTCGGACTCACTACTGCGAATGCGCAATCGGGCTCACTATTGCGCATGCGCAATCGGTTTCACTACTGCGGATGCGCAATCGGGCTCCCTACTGCGCATGCGCAATCGGTCTCACTACTGCGGATGCGCAATAGGTCACACTACTGCGCATGCGCACTCGGGGTCACTACTGCGCATGCGCACTCGGACTCACTACTGCTCATGCGCACTCGGGCTCACTACTGCGCATGCGCACTCGGACGCATTACTGCTCATGCGATCTCGGACTCACTACTGCGGATGCGCAATCGGGCTCCCTACTGCGCATGCGCAATCGGTCTCACTACTGCGCATGCGCAATCTGTGTCACTACTGCGCATGCGCACTCAGGGTCACTACAGCTCATGCGCACTCAGACTCACTACTGCGGATGCGCAATCGGTCTCACTACTGCGGATGCGCAATCGGGCTCACTACTGCGCATGCGCACTCGGGGTCACTACTGCTCATGCGCACTCGAACTCACTACTACGGATGCGCACTCGGACTCACTACAGCGCATGCGCACTCGGTCTCACTACTGGTCATACGCACTCCGACTCACTACTGCTCATGCGATCTCGGACTCACTACTGCGAATGCGCAATCGGTCTCACTATTGCGCATGTGCAATCGGTCTCACTACTGCGGATGCGCAATCGGGCTCCCTACTGCGCTTTCAGGCTCACTACTGCACATCCGCACACGGGCACACTACTGCGCATACGCACTCGGGGTCACTACTGCGCATACGCACACGGGCTCACTACTGCGCATGAGCACACGGGCTCACTACAGCGCATGCGCACTCGGGGTGACTACTGCACATGCGCACCCGGGGTCATTACTGCTCATGCGATCTCGGACTCACTACTGCTCATGCGAACTCGGACTCACTACTGCGCATGCGCAATCGGTTTCAGTACTGCTCATGCGCACACGGGCTCGCTAATGCGCATGCGCACTCGGCGTCACCAACGCACATGCGGAATCGGGCTCACTACTGCAAATGCGCATTCGGGTTCACTACTGCGCATTCGCACTCGGGGTCATTATTGCTCATGCGATCTCGGACTCACTACTGCGGATGCGCAATCGGGCTCACTACTGTGCATGCGCAATCGGTCCCACTACTGCGGATGCGCACACGGGCTCACTACTGTGCATGCGCACTCGGACTCACTACTGCGGATGCGCAATCGGGCTTACTACTGTGCATGCGCAATCGGTCCCACTACTGCGGATGCGCACACGGGCTCACTACTGTGCATGCGCACTCGGACTCACTACTGCGGATGCGCAATCGGGCTCACTACTGTGCATGCGCAATCGGTCCCACTACTGCGGATGCGCACACGGGCTCACTACTGTGCATGCGCACTCGGACTCACTACTGCGGATGCGCAATCGGGCTCACTACTGTGCATGCGCAATCGGTCCCACTACTGCGCATGGGCACACGGGCTCACTACTGCGCATGCGCACTCGGGGTCATTACTGCTCATACGCACTCCGACTCACTACTGGTCATGCGAACTCGGGCTCACTACTGCGGATGCGCAATCGGGGTCACTACTGCGCATGCGCAATCGGTCTCACTACTGCGGATGCGCAATCGGGCTCACTACTGCGCATGCGCACACGCACTCACTACTGTGCATGCGCACTCGGGCTCACTGCAGTGCATACGCACTCGGGGCCACTACTGCTCATGCGTACTCGTATTCACTACTGCTCATGCGTACTCGTATTCACTACTGCTCATGCCCACTCGGACTCATTACTGCTCATGCGATCTCGGACTCACTACTGCGGATGCGCAATCGGTCTCACTACTGCGGATGCGCGCTGAAGCTCCCTACTGCGCATGCGCACGTGGGGTCACTACAGCGCATACGCACTCGGACTCACTACTGCCGATGCACAATCGGGCTTACTATTGCGCATGCGCAATCGGTCTCACTACTGCGGATGCGCAATCGGGCTCACTACTGTGCATGGGCACACGGGCTCACTACAGCGCATGCGCACTCGGGCTCACTACTGCTCATACGCACTCCGACTCACTACTGCTCATGCGAACTCGGACTCACTACTGCGGATGCGCGCTCGGGCTGGCTACTGCGGATGCGCAATCGGGCTCACTACTGCGCATGCGCACTCGGGCTCACTACTGCGCATGCGCACTCGCGGTAACTACTGCCCATGCGCACTCGGACCCACTACTGCTCATGCGCACTCAGGCTCACTACTGCGCATGGGCACACGGGCTCACTACTGCGCATGCGCACTCGGGGTCATTACTGCTCATACGCACTCCGACTCACTACTGGTCATGCGAACTCGGGCTCACTACTGCGGATGCGCAATCGGGGTCACTACTGCGCATGCGCAATCGGTCTCACTACTGCGGATGTGCAATCGGGCTCACTACTGCGCATGCGCACACGCACTCACTACTGTGCATGCGCACTCGGGCTCACTGCAGTGCATACGCACTCGGGGCCACTACTGCTCATGCGTACTCGTATTCACTACTGCTCATGCGTACTCGTATTCACTACTGCTCATGCCCACTCGGACTCATTACTGCTCATGCGATCTCGGACTCACTACTGCGGATGCGCAATCGGTCTCACTACTGCGGATGCGCACTCGGGCTCACTATTGCGGATGCGCGCTGAAGCTCCCTACAACGCATGCGCACGTGGGGTCACTACAGCGCATACGCACTCGGACTCACTACTGCCGATGCACAATCGGGCTTACTATTGCGCATGCGCAATCGGTCTCACTACTGCGGATGCGCAATCGGGCTCACTACTGTGCATGGGCACACGGGCTCACTACAGCGCATGCGCACTCGGGCTCACTACTGCTCATACGCACTCCGACTCACTACTGCTCATGCGAACTCGGACTCACTACTGCGGATGCGCGCTCGGGCTGGCTACTGCGGATGCGCAATCGGGCTCACTACTGCGCATGCGCACTCGAGCTCACTACTGCGCATGCGCACTCGCGGTAACTACTGCCCATGCGCACTCGGACCCACTACTGCTCATGCGCACTCAGGCTCACTACTGCGCATGGGCACACGGGCTCACTACTGCGCATGCGCACTCGGTGTCATTACTGCTCATACGCACTCCGACTCACTACTGGTCATGCGAACTCGGGCTCACTACTGCGGATGCGCAATCGGGGTCACTACTGCGCATGCGCAATCGGTCTCACTACTGCGGATGCGCAATCGGGCTCACTACTGCGCATGCGCACTCGGGGTCACTACTGCACATACGCACTCCGACTCACTACTGGTCATGCGAACTCGGGCTCACTACTGCGGATGCGCACTCGGGGTCACTACTGCCCATGCGCACTCGGACCCACTACTGCTCATGCGCACTCGGGCTCACTACTGCGCATGCGCGCTCGGCGTCGCTACTGGTCATGCGCACACAGGCGCAGACCTGCACATGCGCACTCGAGCTCACTTTTGCGCATGCGCACACGGGCGCTCTGTGCGCATGCGCACACGGGCTCACTACTGTGCATGCGCACTCGGGCTCACTACAGTGCATACGCACTCGGGGTCACTACTGCTCATGCGCACTCAGGCTCACTACTGCGCATGGGCACACGGGCTCACTACTGCGCATGCGCACTCGGGGTCACTACTGCTCATGCGCACTCGGACTCACTACTGCGGATGCGCACTCGGGCTCACTACGGCGCATGCGCACACGGGCTCATTACTGTGCATGGGCACACGGGCTCACTACAGCGCATGCGCACTCGGTCTCACTACTGCTCATACGCACTCCGACTCACTACTGCTCATGCGAACTCGGACTCACTACTGCGGATGCGCGCTCGGGCTCGCTACTGCGGATGCGCAATCGGGCTCACTACTGCGCATGGGCACTCGGGCTCACTAATGCGCATGGGCACTCGGGGTCACTACTGCCCATGCGCACTCGGACAAACTACTGCTCATGCGCACTCAGGCTCACTACTGCGCATGGGCACACGGGCTCACTACTGCGCATGCGCACTCGGGCTCACTACTGCGCATGCGCACTCGGGGTCACTACTGCCCATGCGCACTCGAACCCACTACTGCTCATGCGCACTCAGGCTCACTACTGCGCATGGGCACACGGGCTCACTACTGCGCATGCGCACTCGGGGTCACTACTGCTCATGCGCACTCGGACTCACTACTGCGGATGCGCACTCGGGCTCACTACGGCGCATGCGCACACGGGCTCACTACTGTGCATGGGCACACGGGCTCACTACAGCGCATGCGCACTCGGGCTCACTACTGCTCATACGCACTCCGACTCACTACTGCTCATGCGAACTCGGACTCACTACTGCGGATGCGAGCTCGGGCTCGCTACTGCGGATGCGCAATCGGGCTCACTACTGCGCATGCGCACTCGGGGTTAGTACTGCGCATGCGCACTCAGGCTCACAACTGCGGATGCGCGGTCGGGTTCACTACTGCGCATGCGTAATCGGGGTCACGACTGCGCATGCGCCTTCGGGCACACTGCAGTGCATACGCACTCGGAGCCACTACTGCTCATGCGTACTCGTATTCACTACTGCTCATGCGCACTCGGACTCATTACTGCTCATGCGATCTCGGACTCACTACTGCGAATGCGCAATCGGTCTCACTATTGCGCATGCGCAATCGGTCCCACTACTGCGGATGCGCAATCGGGCTCCCTACTGCGCATGCGCAATCGGTCTCGCTACTGCGGATGCGCGCACGGGCTCACTACTGTGCATGCGCACTCGGGGTCACTACTGCTCATGCGCACTCGGAGTCACTACTGCGCATGCGCACTCGGAGCCACTACTACGCACGCGCACTCGGGCTCACTACTGCTCATGCGCACTCGGACTCACTACTGCGCATGCGCACTCGAGCTCACTTCTGCGCATGCGCACACGGGCGCACTACTTCGCATGCGCACACGGGCTCACTACTGCGCATGCGTACTCGGGGTCACTACTGCACATGCGCACTCGGGCTCAGTACTGCGGATGCGGGCTCGGGGTCGCTACTGCGCATGCGCACTCGGGGTCACTACTGCGCATGCGCACACGGGCCCATGATTGTACATGCGCATTCGGGTTCACTACTGTGGATGCGCATTCGGGTTCACTACTGCGCATGCACATATGGGCTCACTACTGCGCATGCGCACCCGGGCTCACTACTGCGGATGCGCGCTCGGGCTCACTACAGCGCATGCGCACACGGGTTCACTACTGCGCATGCGCACTCGGGGTCACTACTGCGCATGCGCACACGGGCCCATGATTGTAAATGCCCATTCGGGTTCACTACTCTGGATGCGCACTCGGGCTCACTACTGCGCATGCGCACTCGGGCACGCTACTGCAGATGCGCACTCGGACTCACTACTGCGCATGGGCACACGGCCTCACTACTGCGCATGCGCACTCGGGGTCGCTACTGCGCATGCGCACACCGACTCAGACATGCACATGCGCACTCGAGCTCACTTCTGCGCATGCCCACATGGGCGCGCTACTGCGCATGTGTACACGGGTTCACTACTGTGCATGCGCCCTCGGGGTCACTACTGCTCATACGCACTCTGACTCACTACTGCTCATGCGCGCTCGGGCTCGCTACTGCGCATGCGCACTCGGGGTCACCACTGCAAATGCGCAATCGGGCTCACTACTGCGCATGCGCACACGTGCTCACTACTGCGCATGCGCACTCGGGTTCACTACTGCTCATGCGCACTCGGGCTCACTACTGCGCATGCGCGCTCGGGCTCGCTAATGCGCATGCGCACTCGCGGTCACCAACGCAGATGCGCAATCGGGCCCACTACTGCGCATGCGCACTCAGGGTCACTACTGCGCATGCGCACTCGGGCTCACTACTGCGCATGGGCACATGGGCTCACTACTGCGCATGCGCACTCGGGGTGACTACTGCCCATGCGCACTGGGACTCAAAGCTGCGGATGGGCAATCGGGCTCACTAATGCGCATGCGCGCGCGCGGTCACTACTGCGCATGCGCAATCGGGCCCATTACTGCGCATGCGCACTCGGGGTCACTACTGCTCATGCGCACTTGGACTCACTACTGCGGATGCGCGCTCGGGCTCGCTACTGCGGATGCGCAATCGGGCTCACTACTGCTCATGCGAACTCGGACTCACTACTGCGGATGCGCGCTCGGGCTCGCTACTGCGGATGCGCAATCGGGCTCACTACTGCGCATGCGCACTCGGGCTCACTACTGCGCATGCGCACCCGGGTTCACTACTGCTCATGCGCACTCGGACTCACTACTACGGATGCGCACTCGGGCTCACTACGGCGCATGCGCACACGGGCTCACTACTGTGCATGTGCACACGGGCTCACTACAGCGCATGCGCACTCGGGCTCACTACTGCTCATACGCACTCCGACTCACTACTGCTCATGCGAACTCGGAATCACTACTGCGGATGCGCGCTCGGGCTCGCTACTGCGGATGCGCAATCGGGCTCACTACTGCGCATGCGCACTCGGACCCACTACTGCTCATGCGCACTCAGGCTCACTACTGCGCATGGGCACACGGGCTCACTACTGCGCATGCGCACTCGGGGTCACTACTGCTCATACGCACTCCGACTCACTACTGGTCATGCGAACTCGGGCTCACTACTGCGGATGCGCAATCGGGGTCACTACTACGCATGCGCAATCGGTCTCACTACTGCGGATGCGCAATCGGGCTCACTACTGCGCATGCGCACTCGGGGTCACTACTGCACATACGCACTCCGACTCACTACTGGTCATGCGAACTCGGGCTCACTACTGCGGATGCGCACTCGGGGTCACTACTGCCCATGCGCACTCGGACCCACTACTGCTCATGCGCACTCGGGCTCACTACTGCGCATG
Source organism: Megachile leachella (assembly GCA_963576845.1). Classification (NCBI taxonomy): domain Eukaryota; kingdom Metazoa; phylum Arthropoda; class Insecta; order Hymenoptera; family Megachilidae; genus Megachile; species Megachile leachella. The sequence continues at coordinate 15,628,521 of OY756256.1, read as the reverse complement.
CGCGCTCGGCGTCGCTACTGGTCATGCGCACACAGGCTCAGACCTGCACATGCGCACTCGAGCTCACTTTTGCGCATGCGCACACGGGCGCTCTGTGCGCATGCGCACACGGGCTCAGTACTGTGCATGCGCACTCGGGCTCACTACAGTGCATACGCACTCGGGGTCACTACTGCTCATGCGTAGTCGTATTCACTACTGCTCATGCGCACTCGGACTCAATACTGCTCATGTGATCGCGGACTCACTACTGCGGATGCGCAATCGGGCTCACTACTGCGCATGCGCACTCGGGGTCACTACTGCCCATGCGACCTCGGACTCACTACTGCGGATGCGCAATCGGGGTCACTACTACGCATGCGCAATCGGGCTCACTACTGCGCATGCGCACTCGGGGTTACTACTGCGCATGCGCACTCAGGCTCACAACTGCGGATGCGCGGTCGGGCTCACTACTGCGCATGCGTAATCGGGGTCACGACTGCGCATGCGCATTCGGGCACACTACTGCGGATGCGCAATCGGGCTCACAACTGCGCATGCGCACTCGGGGTCACTACTGCGCATGCGCACTCGGGCACACTACTACGGATGCGCACTCAGGCTCACTACTGCGCATGGGCACACGGGCTCGCTACTGCGCATGCGCACTCGGGGTCACTACTGCGCATGCGCACTCAGGCTTACAACTGCGGATGCGCGGTCGGGCTCACTACTGCGCATGCGCACACGATCGCACTACTGCGCATGCGCACTCCGGGCCACTACTGTGCATGCGCACTCGGGGTCACTACTGCCCATGAGCACTCGGACTCACTACTGCGAATGCGCAATCGGGCTCACTATTGCGCATGCGCAATCGGTTTCACTACTGCGGATGCGCAATCGGGCTCCCTACTGCGCATGCGCAATCGGTCTCACTACTGCGGATGCGCAATAGGTCACACTACTGCGCATGCGCACTCGGGGTCACTACTGCGCATGCGCACTCGGACTCACTACTGCTCATGCGCACTCGGGCTCAATACTGCGCATGCGCACTCGGACGCATTACTGCTCATGCGATCTCGGACTCACTACTGCGGATGCGCAATCGGGCTCCCTACTGCGCATGCGCACACGGTCTCACTACTGCGCATGCGCAATGGGGCTCACTATTGCGCATGCGCAATCGGTCTCACTACTGCGGATGCGCAATCGGGCTCACTACTGCGCATGCGCAATCGGTCTCACTACTGCGCATGCGCAATCTGTGTCACTACTGCGCATGCGCACTCAGGGTCACTACAGCTCATGCGCACTCAGACTCACTACTGCGGATGCGCAATCGGTCTCACTACTGCGGATGCGCAATCAGGCTCAGTACTGCGCATGCGCACACGGTCTCACTACTGCGCATGCGCACTGCGGGTCACTACTCTGCATGCGCACTCGGGCTCACTACTGCTCATGCGCACTCGGACTCACTACTGCTCATGCGCACTCGGGCTCACTACTGCGCATGCGCACTCGGACGCATTACTGCTCATGCGATCTCGGACTCACTACTGCGGATGCGCAATCGGGCTCCCTACTGCGCATGCGCACACGGTCTCACTACTGCGCATGCGCACTGCGGGTCACTACTCTGCATGCGCACTCGGGCTCACTACTGCTCATGCGCACTCGGACTCACTACTGCTCATGCGCACTCGGGCTCACTACTGTGCATGCGCACTCGGGGTCACTACTGCTCATGCGCACTCGGACTCACTACTGCGGATGCGCAATGGGGCTCACTATTGCGCATGCGCAATCGGTCTCACTACTGCGGATGCGCAATCGGGCTCACTACTGCGCATGCGCAATCGGTCTCACTACTGCGCATGCGCAATCTGTGTCACTACTGCGCATGCGCACTCAGGGTCACTACAGCTCATGCGCACTCAGACTCACTACTGCGGATGCGCAATCGGTCTCACTACTGCGGATGCGCAATCAGGCTCACTACTGCGCACGCGCAATCGGTCTCACTACTGCGGATGCGCAATCGGGCTCACTACTGCGCATGCGCACACGGGCTCACTACTGTGCATGCGCAATCGTGGTCACTACTGGTCATGCGCACTCGGATTCACTACTGCGGATGCGCAATCAGGCTTACTACTGCGCATGCGCAATCGGTCTCACAACTGCGGATGCGCATTCGTGCTCACTACTGCGCATGCGCGCTCGGGGTTACTACTGCGCATGCGCACTCGGACCCACTACTACTCATGCGCACTCAGGCTCACTACTGTGCATGGGCACACGGGCTCACTACAGCGCATGCGCACTCGGGCTCACTACTGCTCATACGCACTCCGACTCACTACTGCTCATGCGAACTCGGACTCACTACTGCGGATGCGCGCTCGGGCTCGCTACTGCGGATGCGCAATCGGGCTCACTACTGCGCATGCGCACTCGGGCTCACTACTGCGCATGCGCACTCGGGGTAACTACTGCCCATGCGCAATCGGACCCACTACTGCTCATGCGCACTCAGGCTCACTACTGCGCATGGGCACACGGGCTCACAACTGCGCATGCGCACTCGGGGTCACTACTGCACATACGCACTCCGACTCACTACTGGTCATGCGAACTCGGGCTCACTACTGCGGATGCGCAATCGTGCTCACTACTGCTCATGCGCACTCGGGCTCACTACTGCGCATGCGCGCTCGGCGTCGCTACTGGTCATGCGCACACAGGCTCAGACCTGCACATGCGCACTCGAGGTCACTTTTGCGCATGCGCACACGGGCGCTCTGTGCGCATGCGCACACGGGCTCACTACTGTGCATGCGCACTCGGGCTCACTACAGTGCATACGCACTCGGGGTCACTACTGCTCATGCGCACTCAGGCTCACTACTGCGCATGGGCACACGGGCTCACTACTGCGCATGCGCACTCGGGGTCACTACTGCTCATGCGCACTCGAACTCACTACTACGGATGCGCACTCGGGCTCACTACGGCGCATGCGCACACGGGCTCACTACTGTGCATGGGCACACGGGCTCACTACAGCGCATGCGCACTCGGTCTCACTACTGGTCATACGCACTCCGACTCACTACTGCTCATGCGAACTCGGACTCACTACTGCGGATGCGCGGTCGGGCTCACTACTGCGCATGCGTAATCGGGGTCACGACTGCGCATGCGCATTCGGGCACACTGCAGTGCATACGCACTCGGAGCCACTACTGCTCATGCGTACTCGTATTCACTACTGCTCATGCGCACTCGGACTCATTACTGCTCATGCGATCTCGGACTCACTACTGCGAATGCGCAATCGGTCTCACTATTGCGCATGTGCAATCGGTCTCACTACTGCGGATGCGCAATCGGGCTCCCTACTGCGCTTTCAGGCTCACTACTGCACATCCGCACACGGGCACACTACTGCGCATACGCACTCGGGGTCACTACTGCGCATACGCACACGGGCTCACTACTGCGCATGGGCACACGGGCTCACTACAGCGCATGCGCACTCGGGGTGACTACTGCACATGCGCACCCGGGGTCATTACTGCTCATGCGATCTCGGACTCACTACTGCTCATGCGAACTCGGACTCACTACTGCGCATGCGCAATCGGTTTCAGTACTGCTCATGCGCACACGGGCTCGCTAATGCGCATGCGCACTCGGCGTCACCAACGCACATGCGGAATCGGGCTCACTACTGCAAATGCGCATTCGGGTTCACTACTGCGCATTCGCACTCGGGGTCATTATTGCTCATGCGATCTCGGACTCACTACTGCGGATGCGCAATCGGGCTCACTACTGTGCATGCGCAATCGGTCCCACTACTGCGGATGCGCACACGGGCTCACTACTGTGCATGCGCACTCGGACTCACTACTGCGGATGCGCAATCGGGCTCACTACTGTGCATGCGCAATCGGTCCCACTACTGCGGATGCGCACACGGGCTCACTACTGCGCATGCCCACAGGGGCTCACTACTGCTCATGCGCACTCGGTCTCACTACTGCTTATTCGCAATCCGGCCCACTACTGCGCATTCGCACTCGGGGTCATTATTGCTCATGCGATCTCGGACTCACTACTGCGGATGCGCAATCGGGCTCACTACTGCGGATGCGCACTCAGGCTCACTACTGCGCATCCGCGCACGGGCTCACTACTGCTCATGCGCGCTCGGGCTCGCTGCTGCGCATGCGCAGACGGGCTCACTAGTGCGCATGCGCAATCGGTATCACTGGTGCGCATGCGCACTCGGGTTCACTACTGCGGATGCGCGCTCAGGCTCACTACTGCGCATGCGCACCCGGGGTCATTACTGCTCATGCGATCTCGGAGTCACTACTGCTCATGCGAACTCGGACTCACTACTGCGGATGCGCAATCGGTTTCAGTACTGCTGATGCGCACACGGGCTCACTACTGCGCATGCGCACTCGGAGTCACTACTGCTCATGCGCACTCGGGCTCACTACTGCGCATGCGCGCTCGGGGTCGCTACTGGTCATGCGTACTCGTATTCACTACTGCTCATGCGATCTCGGACTCACTACTGCGGATGCGCAATCGGGCTCCCTACTGCGCATGCACAATCGGTCTCACTACTGCGGATGCGCGCACGGGCTCACTACCGTGCATGCGCACTCCGGGTCACTACTGCTCTTGCGCACTCGGACTCACTACTGCGGATGCGCAATCGGGCTTACTATTGCGCATGCGCAATCGGTCTCACTACTGCGTATGCGCACACGGGCTCACTACTGTGCATGCGCACTCGGGGTCACTACTGCTCATGCTCACTTGGACTCACGACTGCGGATGCGCGGTCGGGCTCACTACTGCGCATGCGAACTCGGTCTCACTACTGCGGATGCGCAATCGGGGTCACTACTACGCATGCGCAATCGGTCTCACTACTGCGGATGCGCAATCGGGCTCACAACTGCGCATGCGCACTCGGGGTCACTACTGCGCATGCGCACTCGGGCTCACTATTGCGCATGCGCAATCGGTCTCACTACTGCGGATGCGCAATGGAGCTCACTACTGCGCATGCGCACACGGTCTCACTACTGCGCATGCGCACTGCGGGTCACTACTGTGCATGCGCACTCGGGCTCACTGCTGCTCATGCGCACTCGGACTCACTACTGCTCATGCGCACTCGGGCTCACTACTGCGCATGCGCGCTCGGGGTCGCTACTGATCATGGGCACACCGGCTCAGACCTGCACATGCGCACTCGAGCTCACTTCTGCGCATGCGCACACGAGCGCACTACTGCGCATGCGCACACGGACTCACTACTGTGCATGCGCACTCGGGCTCACTGCAGTGCATACGCACTCGGAGCCACTACTGCTCATGCGTACTCGTATTCACTACTGCTCATGCGCACTCGGACTCATTACTGCTCATGCGATCTCGGACTCACTACTGCGAATGCGCAATCGGTCTCACCATTGCGCATGCGCAATCGGTCTCACTACTGCGGATGCGCAATCGGGCTCCCTACTGCGCATGCGCAATCGGTCTCACTACTGCGGATGCGCGCACGGGCTCACTACTGTGCATGCGCACTCGGGGTCACTACTGCTCATGCGCACTCGGAGTCACTACTGCGGATGCGCAATCGGGCTCACTACTGTGCATGCGAACTCGGACTCACTACTGCGGATGCGCACTCGGGCACGCTACTGCAGATGCGCATTCGGGCTCACTACTGCGCATGCGCACACGTGCTCACTACTGCGCATGCGCACTCGGGTTCACTACTGCTCATGCGCAATCGGGGTCACTACTGCGTATGCGCACTCGGAGCCACTACTGCGCACGCGCACTCGGGCACACTACTGCTCATGCGCACTCGGACTCACTACTGCGCATGCGCACTCGAGCTCACTTCTGCGCATGCGAACACGGGCGCACTACTTCGCATGCGCACACGGGCTCACTACTGCGCATGCGTACTCGGGGTCACTACTGCACATGCGCGCTCGGGCTCAGTACTGCGGATGCGGGCTCGGGGTCGCTACTGCGCATGCGCACTCGGAGTCACTACTGCGTATGCGCACACGGGCCCATGATTGTACATGCGCATTCGGGTTCACTACTGTGGATGCGCATTCGGGTTCACTACTGCGCATGCACATATGGGCTCACTACTGCGCATGCGCACTCGGGGTCACTACTGCTCATGCGCACTCGGGCTCACTACTGCGCATGCGCGCTCGGGGTCGCTACTGGTCATGCGTACTCGTATTCACTACTGCTCATGCGATCTCGGACTCACTACTGCGGATGCGCAATCGGGCTCCCTACTGCGCATGCACAATCGGACTCACTACTGCGGATGCGCAATCGGGCTTACTATTGCGCATGCGCAATCGGTCTCACTACTGCGGATGCGCAATCGGGGTCACTACTACGCATGCGCAATCGGTCTCACTACTGCGGATGCGCAATCGGGCTCACAACTGCGCATGGGCACTCGGGGTCACTACTGCGCATGCGCACTCGGGCTCACTATTGCGCATGCGCAATCGGTCTCACTACTGCGGATGCGCAATGGAGCTCACTACTGCGCATGCGCACACGGTCTCACTACTGCGCATGCGCACTCCGGGTCACTACTGTGCATGCCCACTCGGGGTCACTACTGCTCATGCGCACTCGGGCTCACTACTGCGCATGCGCGCTCGGGCTCACTACAGCGCATGCGCACACGGGTTCACTACTGCGCATGCGCACTCGGGGTCACTACTGCGCATGCGCACACGGGCCCATGATTGTAAATGGCCATTCGGGTTCACTACTCTGGATGCGCACTCGGACTCACTACTGCGCATGCGCACTCGGGCACGCTACTGCAGATGCGCACTCGGACTCACTACTGCGCATCGGCACACGGGCTCACTACTGCGCATGCGCACGCGGGGTCATTACTGCTCATGCGACCTCGGACTCACTACTGCTCATGCGAACTCGGACTCACTACTGCAGATGCGCAATCGGTTTCAGTACTGCTCATGGGCACACGGGCTCACTACTGCGCATGCGCACTCGGGGTCGCTACTGCGCATGCGCACACCGACTCAGACATGCACATGCGCACTCGAGCTCACTTCTGCGCATGCCCACATGGGCGCCCTACTGCGCATGTGTACACGGGCTCACTACTGTGCATGCGCCCTCGGGGTCACTACTGCTCATACGCACTCTGACTCACTACTGCTCATGCGCGCTCGGGCTCGCTACTGCGCATGCGCACTCGGGGTCACCACTGCAAATGCGCAATCGGGCTCACTACTGCGCATGCGCACACGTGCTCACTACTGCGCATGCGCACTCGGGTTCACTACTGCTCATGCGCACTCGGGCTCACTACTGCGCATGCGCGCTCGGGCTCGCTAATGCGCATGCGCACTCGCGGTCACCAACGCAGATGCGCAATCGGGCCCACTACTGCGCATGCGCACTCAGGGTCACTACTGCGCATGCGCACTCGGGCTCACTACTGCGCATGGGCACATGGGCTCACTACTGCGCATGCGCAGTCGGGGTGACTACTGCCCATGCGCGCTGGGACTCACAGCTGCGGATGCGCAATCGGGCTCACTAATGCGCATGCGCGCGCGCGGTCACTACTGCGCATGCGCAATCGGGCCCATTACTGCGCATGCGCACTCGGGGTCACGACTGTTCATACGCACTCTGTCTCACTACTGCTCATGCGCGCTCGGGCACGCTACTGCGCATGCGCACTCGGGGCCACCACTGCTCATACGCACTCTGACTCACTACTGCTCTTGCGCGCTCGGGCTCGCTACTGCGCATGCGCACTCGGGGTCACCACTGCAAATGCGCAATCGGTCTCACTACTGCGCATGCGCACTCGGGGTCACTACTGCGCATGCGCACTCGGACTCATTACTTGCTCATGCGCACTCGGGCTTACTACTGCGCGTGCGCGCTCGAGGCCGCTACTGCGCATGCGCCCACCGTCTCAGACCTGCGCATGCGCACACGGGCGCACTACTCCGCATGCGCACACGGGCTCACTACTGTGCATCCGCACTCGGACTCACTACTGCTCATGCGATCTCGGACTCACTACTGCGGATGCGCTATCGGGCTCACTACTGCGCATGCGCACTCGGGGTCACCGCTGCAGATGCGCAATCGGACTAACTACTGCGCATCCGCACTCGGGATCACTACTGCGCATGCGCTTTCCGGCTCAGACATGCACATGCGCTTTCAGGCTCACTACTGCACATCCGCACACGGGCTCACTACTGCGCATACGCACTCGGGGTCACTACTGCGGATACGCAATCGGGCTCACTACTGCGCATGCGCACCCGGGGTCATTACTGCTCATGCGATCTCGGACTCACTACTGCTCATGCGAACTCGGACTCACTACTGCGCATGCGCAATCGGTTTCAGTACTGCTCATGCGCACACGGGCTCGCTAATGCGCATGCGCACTCGGCGTCACCAACGCACATGCGGAATCGGGCTCACTACTGCAAATGCGCATTCGGGTTCACTACTGCGCATGCGCACTCGTGGTCACTACTGCTCATGCGCACTCGGACTCACTACTGCTCATGCGCGCTCGGGCTCGGTACTGCGCATGCGCACACGGGCTCACTACAGCGCATGCGCACTCGGTGTGACTACTGCTCATGCGCACTCGGACTCACAGCAGCGGATGCGCAATCGGGCTCACTAGTGCGCATGCGCGCTCGCGGTCACTACTGCGCTGCGCCCTCGGGGTCACTACTGCAAATGCGCATTCGGGTTCACTCCTGCGCATGCACATATGGGCTCACTACGGTGCATACGCACTCGGGGTCACTACTGCTCACGCGCACTCGGGGTCACTACTGCTCATACGCGCTCCTGCTCACTACTGCTCATGCGAACTCGAACTCACTACTGCGGATGCGCAGTCGGGCTCACTACTGCGCATGCGCAATCGGACTCACTACTGCGCATGCGCAATCGGGCCCACTACTGCGCATGCGCACTCGGGGTCACTACTGCGCATGCGCACTCGGTCTCACTACTGCTTATGCGCAATCCGGCCCACTACTGCGCATGCGCACTCGGGGTCACTACTGCGCATGCGCACTCGGGCTCACTACTGCTTATGCGCAATCCGGCCCACTACTGCGCATCCGCGCACGCGCTCACTACTGCTCATGCGCGCTCGGGCTCGCTGCTGCGCATGCGCACACGGGCTCACTAGTGCGCATGCGCAATCGGTATCACTGGTGCGCGTCCGCACACGGGCTGACTACTGCGCATGCGCACTCGGGGTCACTACTGCTCATGCGCACTCGGGCTCACTACTGCGCATGCCCACAGGGGCTCACTACTGCTCATGCGCACTCGGGATCACTAGTGCGCATGCGCACTCGGGTTCACTACTGCGGATGCGCGCTCAGGCTCACTACTGCGCCTGCGCACCCGGGGTCATTACTGCTCATGCGATCTCGGACTCACTACTGCTCATGCGAACTCGGACTCACTACTGCGGATGCGCAATCGGTTTCAGTACTGCTGATGCGCACACGGGCTCACTACTGCGCATGCGCACTCGGAGTCACTACTGCTCATGCGCACTCGGACTCACTACTGCGGATGCGCGCTCGCGGCCATTACTGAACATGCGCACTCGGGCTCACTACTGCGGATGCGCGTTCAATCTCACTACTGCGCATGCGCGCACGATCTCACTACTGCGCATGCGCACTCCGGGTCACTACTGTGCATGCCCACTCGGGGTCACTACTGCTCATGCGCACTCGGGCTCACTAGTGGGCATGCGCGCACGGGGACACTACTGCGCATGCGTAGTCGGGCACGCTACTGCGGACGCGCACCCATTCTCACTACTGCGAATGGGCACGCGGGCTCACTAGTGCGCATGCGCACTCGGGGTCACTACTGCTCATACGCACACCGACTCACTACTGCACATGCGAACTCAGACTCACTACTGCGGATGCGCAATCGGGCTCATTATTGCGGATGCGCAATCGGCCTCACTACTGCGCAAGCGCACTCGGGGTCAGTACTGTTCATACGCACTCCGACTCACTACTGCTCATGCGCACTCGGCGCCACAACTGCCCATGCGCACTCGGACTCACTACTGCGGATGCGCAATGGGGCTCACTACTGCACATGCGCACTCGAGCTCACTTCTGCGCATGCGCACACTGCTGTACTACTGCGCATGCGCGCACGATGTCACTACTGCGCATGCGCACTCCGGGTCACTACTGCTCATGCGCACTCGACGCCACTACTGCTCATGCGCACTCGGACTCACTACTGCGGATGCGCAATGGGGCTCACTACTGCACATGCGCACTCGAGCTCACTTCTGCGCATGCGCACACGGGCTCGCTACTGTGCATGCGCACTCGGGGTCACTACTGCTCATGCGCACTCGGACTCACTACTGCGGATGCGCAATGGGGCTCACTATTGCGCATGCGCAATCGGTGTCACTACTGCGGATGCGCAATCGGGCTCACTACTGCGCATGCGCACACGTGCTCACTACTGCGCATGCGCACTCGGGTTCACTACTGCTCATGCGTACTCGGGCTCACTACTGCGCATGCGCGCTCGGGCTCGCTAATGCGCATGCGCACTCGCGGTCACCAACGCAGATGCGCAATCGGGCCCACTACTGCGCATGCGCACTCAGGGTCACTACTGCGCATGCGCACTCGGGCTCACTACTGCGCATGGGCACATGGGCTCACTACTGCGCATGCGCACTCGGGGTGACTACTGCCCATGCGCACTGGGACTCACAGCTGCGGATGCGCAATCGAGCTCACTAATGCGCATGCGCGCGCGCGGTCACTACTGCGCATGCGCAATCGGGCCCATTACTGCGCATGCGCACTCGGGGTCACGACTGTTCATACGCACTCTGTCTCACTACTGCTCATGCGCGCTCGGGCTCGCTACTGCGCATGCGCACTCGGGGCCACCACTGCTCATACGCACTCTGACTCTCTACTGCTCATGCGCGCTCGGGCTCGCTACTGCGCATGCGCACTCAGGTTCACTACTGCTCATGCGCAATCGCGGTCACTACTGCGCATGCGCACTCGGGCCACTACTGCGCACGCGCACTCGGGCTCACTACTGCTCATGCGCACTCGGACTCACTACTGCGCATGCGCACTCGAGCTCACTTCTGCGCATGCGCACTCGAGCTCACTTCTGCGCATGCGCACACGGCCGCACTACTTCGCATGCGCACACGGGCTCACTACTGCGCATGCGTACTCGGGGTCACAACTGCACATGCGCACTCGGGCTCAGTACTGCGGATGCGGGCTCGGGGTCGCTACTGCGCATGCGCACTCGGGGTCACTACTGCGCATGCGCACACGGGCCCATGATTGTACATGCGCATTCGGGTTCACTACTGTGGATGCGCATTCGGGTTCACTACTGCGCATGCACATATGGGCTCACTACTGCGCATGCGCACCCGGGCTCACTACTGCTGATGCGCGCTCGGGCTCACTACAGCGCATGCGCACACTCGTTCACTACTGCGCATGCGCATTCGGGGTCACTACTGCGCATGCGCACACGGGCCCATGATTGTAAATGCCCATTCGGGTTCACTACTGTGGATGCGCACTCGGGCTCACTACTGCGCATGCGCACTCGGGCACGCTACTGCAGATGCGCACTCGGACTCACTACTGCGCATGGGCACACGGGCTCACTACTGTGCATGCGCACTCGGGGTCACGACTGTTCATACGCACTCTGTCTCACTACTGCTCATGCGCGCTCGGGCTCGCTACTGCGCATGCGCACTCGGGTTCACTACTGCTCATGCGCAATCGCGGTCACTACTGCGCATGCGCTCTCGGGCCACTACTGCGCTCGCGCACTCGGGCTCACTACTGCTCATGCGCACTCGGACTCACTACTGCGCATGCGCACTCGAGCTCACTTCTGCGCATGCGCACTCGAGCTCACTTCTGCGCATGCGCACTCGAGCTCACTTCTGCGCATGCGCACACGGGCGCACCACTTCGCATGCGCACACGGGCTCACTACTGCGCATGCGTACTCGGGGTCACAACTGCACATGCGCACTCGGGCTCAGTACTGCGGATGCGGGCTCGGGGTCGCTACTGCGCATGCGCACTCGGGGTCACTACTGCGCATGCGCACACGGGCCCATGATTGTACATGCGCATTCGGGTTCACTACTGTGGATGCGCATTCGGGTTCACTACTGCGCATGCACATATGGGCTCACTACTGCGCATGCGCACCCGGGCTCACTACTGCGGATGCGCGCTCGGGCTCACTACAGCGCATGCGCACACGGGTTCATTACTGCGCATGCGCACTCGGGGTCACTACTGCGCATGCGCACACGGGCCCATGATTGTAAATGCCCATTCGGGTTCACTACTGTGGATGCGCACTCGCGCTCACTACTGCGCATGCGCAATCGGGCCCATTACTGCGCATGCGCACTCGGGGTCACGACTGTACATACGCACTCTGTCTCACTACTGCTCATGCGCGCTCGGGCTCGCTACTGCGCATGCGCACTCGGGGCCACCACTGCTCATACGCACTCTGACTCATTACTGCTCATGCGCGCTCGGTCTCACTACTGCGCATGCGCACTCGGGTTCACTACTGCGCATGCACATATGGGCTCACTACTGCGCATGCGCACCCGGGCTCACTACTGCGGATGCGCGCTCGGGCTCACTACAGCGCATGCGCACACGGGCTCACTACTGTGCATCCGCACTCGGACTCACTACTGCTCATGCGATCTCGGACTCACTACTGCGGATGCGCAATCGGGCTCACTACTGCGCATGCGCACTCGGGGTCACCGCTGCAGATGCGCACACGGGTTCACTACCGCGCATACGCACTCGGGGTCACTACTGCGCATACGCACACGGGCTCACTACTGCGCATGGGCACACGGGCTCACTACAGCGCATGCGCACTCGGGGTGACTATTGCACATGCGCACTCGGACTCACTACTGCGGATACGCAATCGGGCTCACTACTGCGCATGCGCACCCGGGGTCATTACTGCTCATGCGATCTCGGACTCACTACTGCTCATGCGAACTCGGACTCACTACTGCGCATGCGCAATCGGTTTCAGTACTGCTCATGCGCACACGGGCTCGCTAATGCGCATGCGCACTCGGCGTCACCAACGCACATGCGGAATCGGGCTCACTACTGCAAATGCGCATTCGGGTTCACTACAGCGCATGCGCACTCGGGGTGACTACTGCTCATGCGCACTCGGACTCACAGCAGCGGATGCGCAATCGGGCTCACTAATGCGCATGCGCGCTCGCGGTCACTACTGCGCATGCGCACTCGGGGTCACTACTCCAAATGCGCATTCGGGTTCACTCCTGCGCATGCACATATGGGCTCACTACGGTGCATACGCACTCGGGGTCACTACTGCTCATACGCGCTCCTACTCACTACTGCTCATGCGAACTCGAACTCACTACTGCGGATGCGCAGTCGGGCTCACTACTGCGCATGCGCAATCGGACTCACTACTGCGCATGCGCAATCGGGCCCACTACTGCGCATGCGCACTCGGGGTCACTACTGCGCATGCGCACTAGGGCTAACTTCTGCGCATACGCGCGCAAGCTCACTACTGCGCATGGGCACACGGGTTCACTACTGCGCATTCGCACTCAGGGTCATTATTGCCCATGCGATCTCGGACTCACTACTGCGGATGCGCAATCAGGCTCACTACTGTGCATGCGCAATCGGTCCCACTACTGCGGATGCGCACACGGGCTCACTACTGTGCATGCGCACTCAGGGTCACTACTGCGCATGCGCACTCGGGCTCACTACTGCGGATGCGCACTCAGGCTCACTACTGCGCATCCGCGCACGGGCTCACTACTGCTCATGCGCGCTCGGGCTCGCTGCTGCGCATGCGCACACGGGCTCACTAGTGCGCATGCGCACTGGGGATCACTAGTGCGCATGCGCATTCGGGTTCACTACTGCGGATGCGCGCTCAGGCTCACTACTGCGCCTGCGCACCCGGGGTCATTACTGCTCATGCGATCTCGGACTCACTACTGCTCATGCGAACTCGGTCTCACTACTGCGGATGCGCAATCGGTTTCAGTGCTGCTGATGCGCACACGGGCTCACTACTGCGCATGCGCACTCGGAGTCACTACTGCTCATGCGCACTCGGACTCACTACTGCGGATGCGCGGTCGCGGCCATTACTGAACATGCGCACTCGGGCTCACTTCTGCGCATGCGCACACTGGTGTACTACTGCGCATGCGCGCACGATGTCACTACTGCGCATGCGCACTCCGGGTCACTACTGCTCATGCGCACTCGACGCCACTACTGCTCATGCGCACTCGGACTCACTACTGCGGATGCGCAATGGGGCTCACTACTGCACATGCGCAATCGAGCTCACTTCTGCGCATGCGCACACTGGTGTACTACTGCGCATGCGCACACGGGCTCGCTACTGTGCATGCGCACTCGGGGTCACTACTGCTCATGCGCACTCGGACTCACTACTGCGGATGCGCAATGGGGCTCACTATTGCGCATGCGCAATCGAGCTCACTTCTGCGCATGCGCACACTGGTGTACTACTGCGCATGCGCACACGGGCTCGCTACTGTGCATGCGCACTCGGGCTCACTACTGCTCATGCGCACTCGGACTCACTACTGCGGATGCGCAATGGGGCTCACTATTGCGCATGCGCAATCGGGGTCACTACTGCGGATGCGCAATCGGGCTCACTACTGCGCATGCGCAATCGGTCTCACTACTGCGGATGCGCAATCAGGCTCACTACTGCGGATGCGCACTCGGGCTGACTACTGCGGATGCGCGTTCAAGATCACTACTGCGCATGCGTACACGGGCTTACTACTGCGCATGCGCAGTCGGGGTCAACACTGCGGATGCGCACTCAGGCTCACTACTGCGCATGCGCAATCGAGGTCACTACTGCTCATACGCACTCCGACTCACTACTGCTCATGCGCACTCGGGCTCACTACTGCGCATGCGCGCTCGGGGTCGCTACTGGTCATGCGTACTCGTATTCACTACTGCTCATGCGATCTCGGACTCACTACTGCGGATGCGCAATCGGGCTCCCTACTGCGCATGCACAATCGGGCTCACTACTGCGGATGCGCACTCAGGCTCACTACTGCGCATGCGCACTCGGGGTCACTACTGCTCATGCGCACTCGGACTCACTACTGCTCATGCGCACTCGGAGCCACTACTGCGGATGCGCATTCGGGCACACTACTGCGGATGCGCACTCAGGCTCACTACTGCGCATGGGCACACGGGCTCGCTACTGCGCGTGCGCACTCGGGGTCACTACTGCGCATGCGCACTCAGGCTTACAACTGCGGATGCGCGGTCGGGCTCACTACTGCGCATGCGCACACGATCGCACTACTGCGCATGCGCACTCCGGGTCACTACTGTGCATGCGCACTCGGGCTCACTACTGCCCATGAGCACTCGGACTCACTACAGCGCATGCGCACACGGGTTCACTACTGCGCATGCGCACTCGGGGTCACTACTGCGCATGCGCACTCGGGGTCGCTACTGCGCATGCGCACACCGACTCAGACATGCACATGCGCACTCGAGCTCACTTCTGCGCATGCCCACATGGGCGCCCTACTGCGCATGTGTACACGGGCTCACTACTGTGCATGCGCCCTCGGGTTCACTACTGCTCATACGCACTCTGACTCACTACTGCTCATGCGCGCTCGGGCTCGCTACTGCGCATGCGCACTCGGGGTCACCACTGCAAATGCGCAATCGGGCTCACTACTGCGCATGCGCACACGTGCTCACTACTGCGCATGCGCACTCGGGTTCACTACTGCTCCTGCGCACTCGGGCTCACTACTGCGCATGCGCACTCGGGCACGCTACTGCAGATGCGCACTCGGACTCACTACTGCGCATGCGCACACCGACTCAGACATGCACATGCGCACTCGAGCTCACTTCTGCGCATGCCCACTTGGGCGCGCTACTGCGCATGTGTACACGGGCTCACTACTGTTCATGCGCCCTCGGGTTCACTACTGCTCATACGCACTCTGACTCACTACTGCTCATGCGCGCTCGGGCTCGCTACTGCGCATGCGCACTCGGGGTCACCACTGCAAATGCGCAATCGGGCTCACTACTGCGCATGCGAACACGTGCTCACTACTGCGCATGCGCACTCGGGTTCACTACTGCTCCTGCGCACTCGGGCTCACTACTGCGCATGCGCCCTCGGGCTCGCTAATGCGCATGCGCACTCGCGGTCGCCAACGCAGATGCGCAATCGGGCCCACTACTGCGCATGGGCACATGGGCTCACTACTGCGCATGCGCGCTCGGGGTGACTACTGCCCATGCGCACTGGGACTCACAGCTGCGGATGCGCAATCGGGCTCACTAATGCGCATGCGCGCGCGCGGTCACTACTGCGCATGCGCAATCGGGCCCATTACTGCGCATGCGCAATCGGGGTCACGACTGTTCATACGCACTCTGACTCACTACTGCTCATGCGCGCTCGGGCTCGCTACTGCGCATGCGCACTCGGGTTCACTACAGCTCATGCGCAATCGCGGTCACTACTGCGCATGCGCACTCGGGCCACTACTGCGCACGCGCACTCGGGCTCACTACTGCTCATGCGCACTCGGACTCACTACTGCGCATGCGCACTCGAGCTCACTTCTGCGCATGCGCACTCGAGCTCACTTCTGCGCATGCGCACACGGGCGCACTACTTCGCATGCCCACACGGGCTCACTACTGCGCATGCGTACTCGGGGTCACAACTGCACATGCGCACTCGGGCTCAGTACTGCGGATGCGGGCTCGGGGTCGCTACTGCGCATGCGCACTCGGGGTCACTACTGCGCATGCGCACACGGGCCCATGATTGTACATGCGCATTCGGGTTCACTACTGTGGATGCGCATTCGGGTTCACTACTGCGCATGCACATATGGGCTCACTACTGCGCATGCGCACCCGGGCTCACTACTGCGGATGCGCGCCCGGGCTCAATACAGCGCATGCGCACACGGGTTCACTACTGCGCATGCGCACTCGGGGTCACTGCTGCGCATGCGCACACGGGCCCATGATTGTAAATGCCCATTCGGGTTCACTACTGTGGATGCGCACTCGGGCTCACTACTGCGCATGCGCACTCGGGCACGCTACTGCAGATGCGCACTCGGATTCACTACTGCGCATGGGCACATGGGCTCACTACTGCGAATGCGCACTCGGGGTGACTACTGCCCATGCGCACTGGGACTCACAGCTGCGGATGCGCAATCGGGCTCACTAATGCGCATGCGCGCGCGCGGTCACTACTGCGCATGCGCAATCGGGCCCATTACTGCGCATGCGCACTCGGGGTCACGACTGTTCATACGCACTCTGTCTCACTACTGCTCATGCGCGCTCGGGCTCGCTACTGCGCATGCGCACTCGGGGTCACCACTGCAAATGCGCAATCGGTCTCACTACTGCGCATGCGCACTCGGGGTCACTACTGCGCATGCGCACTCGGACTCATTACTTGCTCATGCGCACTCGGGCTTACTACTGCGCGTGCGCGCTCGAGGCCGCTACTGCGCATGCGCCCACCGGCTCAGACCTGCGCATGCGCACACGGGCGCACTACTCCGCATGCGCACACGGGCTCACTACTGTGCATCCGCACTCGGACTCACTACTGCTCATGCGATCTCGGACTCACTACTGCGAATGCGCAATCGGGCTCACTACTGCGCATGCGCACTCGGGGTCACCGCTGCAGATGCGCAATCGGGCTAACTACTGCGCATCCGCACTCGGGATCACTACTGCGCATGCGCTTTCCGGCTGAGACATGCACATGCGCTTTCAGGCTCACTACTGCACATCCGCACACGGGCTCACTACTGCGCATACGCACTCGCGGTCACTACTGCGCATACGCACACGGGCTCACTACTGCGCATGGGCACACGGGCTCACTACAGCGCATGCGCACTCGGGGTGACTACTGCACATGCGCACTCGGACTCACTACTGCGGATACGCAATCGGTCTCACTACTGCGCATGCGCTTTCCGGCTCAGACATGCACATGCGCTTTCAGGCTCACTACTGCACATCCGCACACGGGCTCACTACTGCGCATACGCACTTGGGGTCACTACTACGCATACGCACACGGGCTCACTACTGCGCATGGGCACACGGGCTCACTACAGCGCATGCGCACTCGGGGTGACTACTGCTCATGCGAACTCGGACTCACTACTGCGCATGCGCAATCGGTTTCAGTACTGCTCATGCGCACACGGGCTCGCTATTGCGCATGCGCACTCGGCGTCACCAACGCACATGCGGAATCGGGCTCACTACTGCAAATGCGCATTCGGGTTCACTACTGCGCATGCGCACTCGTGGTCACTACTGCTCATGCGCACTCGGACTCACTACTGCTCATGCGCGCTCGGGCTCGGTACTGCGCATGCGCACACGGGCTCACTACAGCGCATGCGCACTCGGGGTGACTACTGCTCATGCGCACTCGGACTCACAGCAGCGGATGCGCAATCGGGCTCACTAATGCGCATGCGCGCTCGCGGTCACTACTGCGCATGCGCACTCGGGGTCACTACTGCAAATGCGCATTCGGGTTCACTCCTGCGCATGCACATATGGGCTCACTACGGTGCATACGCACTCGGGGTCACTACTGCTCACGCGCACTCGGGGTCACTACTGCTCATACGCGCTCCTACTCACTACTGCTCATGCGAACTCGAACTCACTACTGCGGATGCGCAGTCGGGCTCACTACTGCGCATGCGCAATCGGACTCACTACTGCGCATGCGCAATCGGGCCCACTACTGCGCATGCGCACTCGGGGTCACTACTGCGCATGCGCACTAGGGCTCACTTCTGCGCATACGCGCGCAAGCTCACTACTGCGCATGTGCACACCGGTTCACTACTGCGCATTCGCACTCGGGGTCATTATTGCTCATGCGATATCGGACTCACTACTGCGGATGCGCAATCGGGCTCACTACTGTGCATGCGCAATCGGTCCCACTACTGCGGATGCGCACACGGGCTCACTACTGCGCATGCCCACAGGGGCTCACTACTGCTCATGCGCACTCGGACTCACTACTGCGGATGCGCGCTCGCGGCCATTACTGAACATGCGCACTCGGGCTCACTACTGAGGATGCGCGTTCAATCTCACTACTGCGCATGCGCGCACGATCTCACTACTGCGCATGCGCACTCCGGGTCACTACTGTGCATGCGCAATCGGTCCCACTCCTGCGGATGCGCACACGGGCTCACTACTGCGCATGCCCACAGGGGCTCACTACTGCTCATACGCACTCGGTCTCACTACTGCTTATGCGCAATCCGGCCCACTACTGCGCATGCGCACTCGAGCTCACTTCTGCGCATGCACACACGGGCGCACTACTTCGCATGCGCACACGGGCTCACTACTGCGCATGCGTACTCGGGGTCACAACTGCACATGCGCACTCGGGCTCAGTACTGCGGATGCGGGCTCGGGGTCGCTACTGCGCATGCGCACTCGGGGTCACTACTGCGCATGCGCACACGGGCCCATGATTGTACATGCGCATTCGGGCTCACTACTGTGGATGCGCATTCGGGTTCACTACTGCGCATGCACATATGGGCTCACTACTGCGCATGCGCACCCGGGCTCACTACTGCGGATGCGCGCTCGGGCTCACTACAGCGCATGCGCACACGGGTTCACTACTGCGCATGCGCACTCGGGGTCACTGCTGCGCATGCGCACACGGGCCCATGATTGTAAATGCCCATTCGGGTTCACTACTGTGGATGCGCACTCGGGCTCACTACTGCGCATGCGCACTCGGGCACGCTACTGCAGATGCGCACTCGGATTCACTACTGCGCATGGGCACATGGGCTCACTACTGCGAATGCGCACTCGGGGTGACTACTGCCCATGCGCACTGAGACTCACAGCTGCGGATGCGCAATCGGGCTCACTAATGCGCATGCGCGCGCGCGGTCACTACTGCGCATGCGCAATCGGGCCCATTACTGCGCATGCGCACTCGGGGTCACGACTGTTCATACGCACTCTGTCTCACTACTGCTCATGCGCGCTCGGGCTCGCTACTGCGCATGCGCACTCGGGGTCACCACTGCAAATGCGCAATCGGTCTCACTACTGCGCATGCGCACCCGGGCTCACTACTGCGGATGCGCGCTCGGGCTCACTACAGCGCATGCGCACACGGGCTCACTACTGTGCATCCGCACTCGGACTCACTACTGCTCATGCGATCTCGGACTCACTACTGCGGATGCGCAATCGGGCTCACTACTGCGCATGCGCACTCGGGGTCACCGCTGCAGATGCGCACACGGGCTCACTACTGCGCATACGCACTCGGGGTCACTACTGCGCATACGCACACGGGCTCACTACTGCGCATGGGCACACGGGCTCACTACAGCGCATGCGCACTCGGGGTGACTACTGCACATGCGCACTCGGACTCACTACTGCGGATACGCAATCGGGCTCACTACTGCGCATGCGCACCCGGGGTCATTACTGCTCATGCGCACTCGGACTCACTACTGCTCATGCGCGCTCGGGCTCGGTACTGCGCATGCGCACACGGGCTCACTACAGCGCATGCGCACTCGGGGTGACTACTGCTCATGCGCACTCGGACTCACAGCAGCGGATGCGCAATCGGGCTCACTAATGCGCATGCGCGCTCGCGGTCACTACTGCGCATGCGCACTCGGGATCACTACTCCAAATGCGCATTCGGGTTCACTCCTGCGCATGCACATATGGGCTCACTACGGTGCATACGCACTCGGGGTCACTACTGCTCACGCGCACTCGGGGTCACTACTGCTCATACGCGCTCCTACTCACTACTGCTCATGCGAACTCGAACTCACTACTGCGGATGCGCAGTCGGGCTCACTACTGCGCATGCGCAATCGGACTCACTACTGCGCATGCGCAATCGGGCCCACTACTGCGCATGCGCACTCGGGGTCACTACTGCGCATGCGCACTAGGGCTCACTTCTGCGCATACGCGCGCAAGCTCACTACTGCGCATGGGCACACGGGTTCACTACTGCGCATAAGCACTCAGGGTCATTATTGCTCGTGCGATCTCGGACTCACTACTGCGGATGCGCAATCGGGCTCACTACTGTGCATGCGCAATCGGTCCCACTCCTGCGGATGCGCACACGTGCTCACTACTGCGCATGCCCACAGGGGCTCACTACTGCTCATGCGCACTCGGTCTCACTACTGCTTATGCGCAATCCGGCCCACTACTGCGCATGCGCAATCGGGGTCACTACTGCGCATGCGCACTCGGGCTCACTTCTGCGCATACGCGCGCAAGCTCACTACTGCGCATGGGCACACGGGTTCACTACTGCGCATTCGCACTCGGGGTCATTATTGCTCATGCGATCTCGGACTCACTACTGCGGATGCGCAATCGGGCTCACTACTGTGCATGCGCAATCGGTCCCACTACTGCGGATGCGCACACGGGCTCACTACTGTGCATGCGCACTCAGGGTCACTACTGCGCATGCGCACTCGGGCTCACTACTGCGGATGCGCACTCAGGCTCACTACTGCGCATCCGCGCACGGGCTCACTACTGCTCATGCGCGCTCGGGCTCGCTGCTGCGCATGCGCACACGGGCTCACTAGTGCGCATGCGCAATCGGTATCACTGGTGCGCGTCCGCACACGGGATGACTACTGCGCATGCGCACTCGGGGTCACTACTGCTCATGCGCACTCGGGCTCACTACTGCGCATGCCCACAGGGGCTCACTACTGCTCATGCGCACTGGGGATCACTAGTGCGCATGCGCATTCGGGTTCACTACTGCTCATGCGCACTCGGACTCACTACTGCGGATGCGCGCTCGCGGCCATTACTGAACATGCGCACTCGGGCTCACTTCTGCGCATGCGCACACTGGTGTACTACTGCGCATGCGCGCACGATGTCACTACTGCGCATGCGCACTCCGGGTCACTACTGCTCATGCGCACTCGACGCCACTACTGCGGATGCGCAATGGGGCTCACTATTGCGCATGCGCAATCGGTGTCACTACTGCGGATGCGCAATCGGGCTCACTACTGCGCATGCGCAATCGGTCTCACTACTGCGGATGCGCAATCAGGCTCACTACTGCGGATGCGCACTCGGGCTGACTACTGCGGATGCGCGTTCAAGCTCACTACTGCGCATGCGTACACGGGCACACTACTGCGCATGCGCAGTCGGGGTCACTACTGCGCATGCGCGCTCGGGGTCGCTACTGGTCATGCGTACTCGTATTCACTACTGCTCATGCGATCTCGGACTCACTACTGCGGATGCGCAATCGGGCTCCCTACTGCGCATGCACAATCGGTCTCACTACTGCGGATGCGCACTCAGGCTCACTACTGCGCATGCGCACTCGGGGTCACTACTGCTCATGCGCACTCGGACTCACTACTGCTCATGCGCACTCGGAGCCACTACTGCGGATGCGCATTCGGGCACACTACTGCGGATGCGCAATCGGGCTCACAACTGCGCATGCGCACTCGGGGTCACTACTGCGCATGCGCACTCGGGCACACTACTACGGATGCGCATTCAGGCTCACTACTGCGCATGGGCACACGGGCTCGCTACTGCGCGTGCGCACTCGGGGTCACTACTGCGCATGCGCACTCAGGCTTACAACTGCGGATGCGCGGTCGGGCTCACTACTGCGCATGCGCACACGATCGCACTACTGCGCATGCGCACGCCGGGTCACTCCTGTGCATGCGCACTCGGGCTCACTACTGCCCATGAGCACTCGGACTCACTACAGCGCATGCGCACACGGGTTCACTACTGCGCATGCGCACTCGGGGTCACTACTGCGCATGCGCACTCGGGGTCGCTACTGCGCATGCGCACACCGACTCAGACATGCACATGCGCACTCGAGCTCACTTCTGCGCATGCCCACATGGGCGCCCTACTGCGCATGTGTACACGGGCTCACTACTGTGCATGCGCCCTCGGGGTCACTACTGCTCATACGCACTCTGACTCACTACTGCTCATGCGCGCTCGGGCTCGCTACTGCGCATGCGCACTCGGGGTCACCACTTCAAATGCGCAATCGGGCTCACTACTGCGCATGCGCACACGTGCTCACTACTGCGCATGCGCACTTGGGTTCACTACTGCTCATGCGCACTCGGGCTCACTACTGCGCATGGGCTCTCGGGCTCGCTAATGCGCATGCGCACTCGCGGTCACCAACGCAGATGCGCAATCGGGCCCACTACTGCGCATGCGCACTCAGGGTCACTACTGCGCATGTGCACTCGGGCTCACTACTGCGCATGGGCACATGGGCTCACTACTGCGCATGCGCACTCGGGTTCACTACTGCTCCTGCGCACTCGGTCTCACTACTGCGCATGCGCGCTCGGGCTCGCTAATGCGCATGCGCACTCGCGGTCACCAACGCAGATGCGCAATCGGGCCCACTACTGCGCATGGGCACATGGGCTCACTACTGCGCATGCGCACTCGGTGTGACTACTGCCCATGCGCACTGGGACTCACAGCTGCGGATGCGCAATCGGGCTCACTAATGCGCATGCGCGCGCGCGGTCACTACTGCGCATGCGCAATCGGGCCCATTACTGCGCATGCGCACTCGGGGTCACGACTGTTCATACGCACTCTGTCTCACTACTGCTCATGCGCGCTCGGGCTCGCTACTGCGCATGCGCACTCGGGGCCACCACTGCTCATACGCACTCTGACTCACTACTGCTCATGCGCGCTCGGGCTCGCTACTGCGCATGCGCACTCGGGTTCACTACTGCTCATGCGCAATCGCGGTCACTACTGCGCATGCGCACTCGGGCCACTACTGCGCACGCGCACTCGGGCTCACTACTGCCCATGCGCACTCGGACTCACTACTGCGCATGCGCACTCGAGCTCACTTCTGCGCATGCGCACTCGAGCTCACTTCTGCGCATGCGCACACGGGCGCACTACTTCGCATGCGCACACGGGCTCACTACTGCGCATGCGTACTCGGGGTCACAACTGCACATGCGCACTCGGGCTCAGTACTGCGGATGCGGGCTCGGGGTCGCTACTGCGCATGCGCACTCGGGGTCACTACTGCGCATGCGCACACGGGCCCATGATTGTACATGCGCATTCGGGTTCACTACTGTGGATGCGCACTCGGGGTGACTACTGCCCATGCGCACTGGGACTCACAGCTGCGGATGCGCAATCGGGCTCACTAATGCGCATGCGCGCGCGCGGTCACTACTGCGCATGCGCAATCGGGCCCATTACTGCGCATGCGCACTCGGGGTCACGACTGTTCATACGCACTCTGTCTCACTACTGCTCATGCGCGCTCGGGCTCGCTACTGCGCATGCGCACTCGGGGTCACCACTGCAAATGCGCAATCGGTCTCACTACTGCGCATGCGCACTCGGGGTCACTACTGCGCATGCGCACTCGGACTCATTACTTGCTCATGCGCACTCGGGCTTACTACTGCGCGTGCGCGCTCGAGGCCGCTACTGCGCATGCGCCCACCGGCTCAGACCTGCGCATGCGCACACGAGCGCACTACTCCGCATGCGCACACGGGCTCACTACTGTGCAACCGCACTCGGACTCACTACTGCTCATGCGATCTCGGACTCACTACTGCGGATGCGCAATCGGCCTCACTACTGCGCATGCGCACTCGGGGTCACTACTGCGCATACGCACACGGGCTCACTACTGCGCATGGGCACACGGGCTCACTACAGCGCATGCGCACTCGGTGTGACTACTGCACATGCGCACTCGGACTCACTACTGCGGATACGCAATCGGGCTCACTACTGCGCATGCGCACCCGGGGTCATTACTGCTCGTGCGATCTCGGACTCACTACTGCTCATGCGAACTCGGACTCACTACTGCGCATGCGCAATCGGTTTCAGTACTGCTCATGCGCACACGGGCTCGCTAATGCGCATGCGCACTCGGCGTCACCAACGCACATGCGGAATCGGGCTCACTACTGCAAATGCGCATTCGGGTTCACTACTGCGCATGCGCACTCGTGGTCACTACTGCTCATGCGCACTCGGACTCACTACTGCTCATGCGCGCTCGGGCTCGGTACTGCGCATGCGCACACGGGCTCACTACAGCGCATGCGCACTCGGGGTGACTACTGCTCATGCGCACTCGGACTAACAGCAGCGGATGCGCAATCGGGCTCACTAATGCGCATGCGCGCTCGCGGTCACTACTGCGCATGCGCACTCGGGGCCACCACTGCTCATACGCACTCTGACTCATTACTGCTCATGCGCGCTCGGGCTCGCTACTGCGCATGCGCACTCGGGGTCACCACTGCAAATGCGCAATCGGTCTCACTACTGCGCATGCGCACTCGGGTTCACTACTGCGCATGCACATATGGGCTCACTACTGCGCATGCGCACCCGGGCTCACTACTGCGGATGCGCGCTCGGGCTCACTACAGCGCATGCGCACACGGGCTCACTACTGTGCATCCGCACTCGGACTCACTACTGCTCATGCGATCTCGGACTCACTACTGCGGATGCGCAATCGGGCTCACTACTGCGCATGCGCACTCGGGGTCACCGCTGCAGATGCGCACACGGGCTCACTACTGCGCATACGCACTCGGGGTCACTACTGCGCATACGCACACGGGCTCACTACTGCGCATGGGCACACGGGCTCACTACAGCGCATGCGCACTCGGGGTGACTACTGCACATGCGCACTCGGACTCACTACTGCGGATACGCAATCGGGCTCACTACTGCGCATGCGCACCCGGGGTCATTACTGCTCATGCGCACTCGGACTCACTACTGCTCATGCGCGCTCGGGCTCGGTACTGCGCATGCGCACACGGGCTCACTACAGCGCATGCGCACTCGGGGTGACTACTGCTCATGCGCACTCGGACTCACAGCAGCGGATGCGCAATCGGGCTCACTAATGCGCATGCGCGCTCGCGGTCACTACTGCGCATGCGCACTCGGGGTCACTACTGCTCACGCGCACTCGGGGTCACTACTGCTCATACGCGCTCCTACTCACTACTGCGGATGCGCAGTCGGGCTCACTACTGCGCATGCGCAATCGGACTCACTACTGCGCATGCGCAATCGGGCCCACTACTGCGCATGCGCACTCGGGGTCACTACTGCGCATGCGCACTAGGGCTCACTTCTGCGCATACGCGCGCAAGCTCACTACTGCGCATGGGCACACGGGTTCACTACTGCGCATTCGCACTCAGGGTCATTATTGCTCATGCGATCTCGGACTCACTACTGCGGATGCGCAATCGGGCTCACTACTGTGCATGCGCAATCGGTCCCACTCCTGCGGATGCGCACACGGGCTCACTACTGCGCATGCCCACAGGGGCTCACTACTGCTCATGCGCACTCGGTCTCACTACTGCTTATGCGCAATCCGGCCCACTACTGCGCATGCGCAATCGGGGTCACTACTGCGCATGCGCACTCGGGCTCACTTCTGCGCATACGCGCGCAAGCTCACTACTGCGCATGGGCACACGGGTTCACTACTGCGCATTCGCACTCGGGGTCATTATTGCTCATGCGATCTCGGACTCACTACTGCGGATGCGCAATCGGGCTCACTACAGTGCATGCGCAATCGGTCCCACTACTGCGGATGCGCACACGGGCTCACTACTGTGCATGCGCACTCAGGGTCACTACTGCGCATGCGCACTCGGGCTCACTACTGCGGATGCGCACTCAGGCTCACTACTGCGCATCCGCGCACGGGCTCACTACTGCTCATGCGCGCTCGGGCTCGCTGCTGCGCATGCGCACACGGGCTCACTAGTGCGCATGCGCAATCGGTATCACTGGTGCGCGTCCGCACACGGGCTGACTACTGCGCATGCGCACTCGGGGTCACTACTGCTCATGCGCACTCGGGCTCACTACTGCGCATGCCCACAGGGGCTCACTACTGCTCATGCGCACTGGGGATCACTAGTGCGCATGCGCATTCGGGTTCACTACTGCGGATGCGCGCTCAGGCTCACTACTGTGCCTGCGCACCCGGGGTCATTACTGCTCATGCGATCTCGGACTCACTACTGCTCATGCGAACTCGGACTCACTACTGCGGATGCGCAATCGGTTTCAGTACTGCTGATGCGCACACGGGCTCACTACTGCGCATGCGCACTCGGAGTCACTACTGCTCATGCGCACTCGGACTCACTACTGCGGATGCGCGCTCGCGGCCATTACTGAACATGCGCACTCGGGCTCACTTCTGCGCATGCGCACACTGGTGTACTACTGCGCATGCGCGCACGATGTCACTACTGCGCATGCGCACTCCGGGTCACTACTGCTCATGCGCACTCGACGCCACTACTGCGGATGCGCAATGGGGCTCACTATTGCGCATGCGCAATCGGTGTCACTACTGCGGATGCGCAATCGGGCTCACTACTGCGCATGCGCAATCGGTCTCACTACTGCGGATGCGCAATCAGGCTCACTACTGCGGATGCGCACTCGGGCTGACTACTGCGGATGCGCGTTCAAGCTCACTACTGCGCATGCGTACACGGGCACACTACTGCGCATGCGCAGTCGGGGTCACTACTGCGCATGCGCGCTCGGGGTCGCTACTGGTCATGCGTACTCGTATTCACTACTGCTCATGCGATCTCGGACTCACTACTGCGGATGCGCAATCGGGCTCCCTACTGCGCATGCACAATCGGTCTCACTACTGCGGATGCGCACTCAGGCTCACTACTGCGCATGCGCACTCGGGGTCACTACTGCTCATGCGCACTCGGACTCACTACTGCTCATGCGCATTCGGAGCCACTACTGCGGATGCGCATTCGGGCACACTACTGCGGATGCGCAATCGGGCTCACAACTGCGCATGCGCACTCGGGGTCACTACTGCGCATGCGCACTCGGGCACACTACTACGGATGCGCACTCAGGCTCACTACTGCGCATGGGCACACGGGCTCGCTACTGCGCGTGCGCACTCGGGGTCACTACTGCGCATGCGCACTCAGGCTTACAACTGCGGATGCGCGGTCGGGCTCACTACTGCGCATGCGCACACGATCGCACTACTGCGCATGCGCACGCCGGGTCACTCCTGTGCATGCGCACTCGGGCTCACTACTGCCCATGAGCACTCGGACTCACTACAGCGCATGCGCACACGGGTTCACTACTGCGCATGCGCACTCGGGGTCACTATTGCGCATGCGCACTCGGGGTCGCTACTGCGCATGCGCACACCGACCCAGACATGCACATGCGCACTCGAGCTCACTTCTGCGCATGCCCACATGGGCGCCCTACTGCGCATGTGTACACGGGCTCACTACTGTGCATGCGCCCTCGGGGTCACTACTGCTCATACGCACTCTGACTCACTACTGCTCATGCGCGCTCGGGCTCGCTACTGCGCATGCGCACTCGCGGTCACCAACGCAGATGCGCAATCGGGCCCACTACTGCGCATGCGCACTCAGGGTCACTACTGCGCATGCGCAATCGGGCTCACTACTGCGCATGGGCACATGGGCTCACTACTGCGCATGCGCACTCGGGTTCACTACTGCTCCTGCGCACTCGGTCTCACTACTGCGCATGCGCGCTCGGGGTCGCTACTGGTCATGCGTACTCGTATTCACTACTGCTCATGCGATCTCGGACTCACTACTGCGGATGCGCAATCGGGCTCCCTACTGCGCATGCACAATCGGTCTCACTACTGCGGATGCGCACTCAGGCTCACTACTG
This sequence comes from Megachile leachella, assembly GCA_963576845.1. Lineage (NCBI taxonomy): Eukaryota > Metazoa > Arthropoda > Insecta > Hymenoptera > Megachilidae > Megachile > Megachile leachella. Next base: position 15,599,365 of record OY756256.1, on the reverse strand, counting down.
CGCATGCGCACTCGGGGTCACTACTGCTCATGCGCACTCGGACTCACTACTGCTCATGCGCATTCGGAGCCACTACTGCGGATGCGCATTCGGGCACACTACTGCGGATGCGCAATCGGGCTCACAACTGCGCATGCGCACTCGGGGTCACTACTGCGCATGCGCACTCGGGCACACTACTACGGATGCGCACTCAGGCTCACTACTGCGCATGGGCACACGGGCTCGCTACTGCGCGTGCGCACTCGGGGTCACTACTGCGCATGCGCACTCAGGCTTACAACTGCGGATGCGCGGTCGGGCTCACTACTGCGCATGCGCACACGATCGCACTACTGCGCATGCGCACGCCGGGTCACTCCTGTGCATGCGCACTCGGGCTCACTACTGCCCATGAGCACTCGGACTCACTACAGCGCATGCGCACACGGGTTCACTACTGCGCATGCGCACTCGGGGTCACTATTGCGCATGCGCACTCGGGGTCGCTACTGCGCATGCGCACACCGACCCAGACATGCACATGCGCACTCGAGCTCACTTCTGCGCATGCCCACATGGGCGCCCTACTGCGCATGTGTACACGGGCTCACTACTGTGCATGCGCCCTCGGGGTCACTACTGCTCATACGCACTCTGACTCACTACTGCTCATGCGCGCTCGGGCTCGCTACTGCGCATGCGCACTCGCGGTCACCAACGCAGATGCGCAATCGGGCCCACTACTGCGCATGCGCACTCAGGGTCACTACTGCGCATGCGCAATCGGGCTCACTACTGCGCATGGGCACATGGGCTCACTACTGCGCATGCGCACTCGGGTTCACTACTGCTCCTGCGCACTCGGTCTCACTACTGCGCATGCGCGCTCGGGCTCGCTAATGCGCATGCGCACTCGCGGTCACCAACGCAGATGCGCAATCGGGCCCACTACTGCGCATGGGCACATGGGCTCACTACTGCGCATGCGCACTCGGGGTGACTACTGCCCATGCGCACTGGGACTCACAGCTGCGGATGCGCAATCGGGCTCACTAATGCGCATGCGCGCGCGCGATCACTACTGCGCATGCGCAATCGGGCCCATTACTGCGCATGCGCACTCGGGGTCACGACTGTTCATACGCACTCTGTCTCACTACTGCTCATGCGCGCTCGGGCTCGCTACTGCGCATGCGCACTCGGGGCCACCACTGCTCATACGCACTCTGACTCACTACTGCTCATGCGCGCTCGGGCTCGCTACTGCGCATGCGCACTCGGGTTCACTACTGCTCATGCGCAATCGCGGTCACTACTGCGCATGCGCACTCGGGCCACTACTGCGCACGCGCACTCGGGCTCACTACTGCTCATGCGCACTCGGACTCACTACTGCGCATGCGCACTCGAGCTCACTTCTGCGCATGCGCACTCGAGCTCACTTCTGCGCATGCGCACACGGGCGCACTACTTCGCATGCGCACACGGGCTCACTACTGCGCATGCGTACTCGGGGTCACAACTGCACATGCGCACTCGGGCTCAGTACTGCGGATGCGGGCTCGTGGTCGCTACTGCGCATGCGCACTCGGGGTCACTACTGCGCATGCGCACACGGGCCCATGATTGTACATGCGCATTCGGGTTCACTACTGTGGATGCGCATTCGGGTTCACTACTGCGCATGCACATATGGGCTCACTACTGCGCATGCGCACCCGGGCTCACTACTGCGGATGCGCGCTCGGGCTCACTACAGCGCATGCGCACACGGGTTCACTACTGCGCATGCGCACTCGGGGTCACTGCTGCGCATGCGCACACGGGCCCATGATTGTAAATGCCCATTCGGGTTCACTGCTGTGGATGCGCACTCGGGCTCACTACTGCGCATGCGCACTCGGGCACGCTACTGCAGATGCGCACTCGGATTCACTACTGCGCATGGGCACATGGGCTCACTACTGCGAATGCGCACTCGGGGTGACTACTGCCCATGCGCACTGGGACTCACAGCTGCGGATGCGCAATCGGGCTCACTAATGCGCATGCGCGCGCGCGGTCACTACTGCGCATGCGCAATCGGGCCCATTACTGCGCATGCGCACTCGGGGTCACGACTGTTCATACGCACTCTGTCTCACTACTGCTCATGCGCGCTCGGGCTCGCTACTGCGCATGCGCACTCGGGGTCACCACTGCAAATGCGCAATCGGTCTCACTACTGCGCATGCGCACTTGGGGTCACTACTGCGCATGCGCACTCGGACTCATTACTTGCTCATGCGCACTCGGGCTTACTACTGCGCGTGCGCGCTCGAGGCCGCTACTGCGCATGCGCCCACCGGCTCAGACCTGCGCATGCGCACACGGGCGCACTACTCCGCATGCGCACACGGGCTCACTACTGTGCATCCGCACTCGGACTCACTACTGCTCATGCGATCTCGGACTCACTACTGCGGATGCGCAATCGGGCTCACTACTGCGCATGCGCACTCGGGGTCACTACTGCGCATACGCATACGGGCTCACTACTGCGCATGGGCACACGGGCTCACTACAGCGCATGCGCACTCGGGGTGACTACTGCACATGCGCACTCGGACTCACTACTGCGGATACGCAATCGGGCTCACTACTGCGCATGCGCACCCGGGGTCATTACTGCTCATGCGATCTCGGACTCACTACTGCTCATGCGAACTCGGACTCACTACTGCGCATGCGCAATCGGTTTCAGTACTGCTCATGCGCACACGGGCTCGCTAATGCGCATGCGCACTCGGCGTCACCAACGCACATGCGGAATCGGGCTCACTACTGCAAATGCGCATTCGGGTTCACTACTGCGCATGCGCACTCGTGGTCACTACTGCTCATGCGCACTCGGACTCACTACTGCTCATGCGCGCTCGGGCTCGGTACTGCGCATGCGCACACGGGCTCACTACAGCGCATGCGCACTCGGGGTGACTACTGCTCATGCGCACTCGGACTAACAGCAGCGGATGCGCAATCGGGCTCACTAATGCGCATGCGCGCTCGCGGTCACTACTGCGCATGCGCACTCGGGGTCACTACTGCAAATGCGCATTCGGGTTCACTCCTGCGCATGCACATATGGGCTCACTACGGTGCATACGCACTCGGGGTCACTACTGCTCACGCGCACTCGGGGTCACTACTGCTCATACGCGCTCCTACTCACTACTGCTCATGCGAACTCGAACTCACTGCTGCGGATGCGCAGTCGGGCTCACTACTGCGCATGCGCAATCGGACTCACTACTGCGCATGCGCAATCGGGCCCACTACTGCGCATGCGCACTCGGGGTCACTACTGCGCATGCGCACTAGGGCTCACTTCTGCGCATACGCGCGCAAGCTCACTACTGCGCATGGGCACAAGGGTTCACTACTGCGCATTCGCACTCGGGGTCATTATTGCTCATGCGATCTCGGATTCACTACTGCGGATGCGCAATCGGGCTCACTACTGTGCATGCGCAATCGGTCCCACTACTGCGGATGCGCACACGGGCTCACTACTGCGCATGCCCACAGGGGCTCACTACTGCTCATGCGCACTCGGTCTCACTACTGCTTATGCGCAATCCGGCCCACTACTGCGCATGCGCACTCGGGCTCACTACTGTGCATGCGCACTCAGGGTCACTACTGCGCATGCGCACTCGGGCTCACTACTGCGGATGCGCACTCAGGCTCACTACTGCGCATCCGCGCACGGGCTCACTACTGCTCATGCGCGCTCGGGCTCGCTGCTGCGCATGCGCACACGGGCTCACTAGTGCGCATGCGCAATCGGTATCACTGGTGCGCGTCCACACACGGGCTGACTACTGCGCATGCGCACTCGGGGTCACTACTGCTCATGCGCACTCGGGCTCACTACTGCGCATGCCCACAGGGGCTCACTACTGCTCATGCGCACTCGGGATCACTAGTGCGCATGCGCATTCGGGTTCACTACTGCGGATGCGCGCTCAGGCTCACTACTGCGCCTGCGCACCCGGGGTCATTACTGCTCATGCGATCTCGGACTCACTACTGCTCATGCGAACTCGGACTCACTACTGCGGATGCGCAATCGGTTTCAGTACTGCTGATGCGCACACGGGCTCACTACTGCGCATGCGCACTCGGAGTCACTACTGCTCATGCGCACTCGGACTCACTACTGCGGATGCGCGCTCGCGGCCATTACTGAACATGCGCACTCGGGCTCACTACTGCGGATGCGCGTTCAAGCTCACTACTGCGCATGCGCACTCCGGGTCACTACTGTGCATGCCCACTCGGGGTCGCTACTGCTCATGCGCACTCGGGCTCACTAGTGGGCATGCGCGCTCGGGGACACTACTGCGCATGCGTAGTCGGGCACGCTACTGCGGACGCGCACCCATTCTCACTACTGCGAATGGGCACACGGGCTCACTAGTGCGCATGCGCACTCGGGGTCACTACTGCGCATGCCCACAGGGGCTCACTACTGCTCATGCGCACTCGGGATCACTAGTGCGCATGCGCACTCGGGTTCACTACTGCGGATGCGCGCTCAGGCTCACTACTGCGCCTGCGCACCCGGGGTCATTACTGCTCATGCGATCTCGGACTCACTACTGCCCATGCGAACTCGGACTCACTACTGCGGATGCGCAATCGGTTTCAGTACTGCTGATGCGCATACGGGCTCACTACTGCGCATGCGCACTCGGAGTCACTACTGCTCATGCGCACTCGGACTCACTACTGCGGATGCGCGCTCGCGGCCATTACTGAACATGCGCACTCGGACTCACTACTGCGGATGCGCAATGGGGCTCACTACTGCGCATGCGCAATCGGTCTCACTACTGCGGATGCGCAATCAGGATCACTACTGCGGATGCGCACTCGGGCTGACTACTGCGGATGCGCGTTCAAGCTCACTACTGCGCATGCGTACACGGGCTCACTACTGCGCATGCGCAGTCGGTGTCAACACTGCGGATGCGCACTCAGGCTCACTACTGCGCATGCGCAATCGAGGTCACTACTGCTCACACGCACTCCGACTCACTACTGCTCATGCGCACTCGGGCTCACTACTGCGCATGCGCGCTCGGGGTCGCTACTGGTCATGCGTACTCGTATGCACTACTGCTCATGCGATCTCGGACTCACTACTGCGGATGCGCAATCGGGCTCCCTACTGCGCATGCACAATCGGTCTCACTACTGCGGATGCGCGCACGGGCTCACTACCGTGCATGCGCACTCCGGGTCACTACTGCTCTTGCGCACTCGGACTCACTACTGCGGATGCGCAATCGGGCGCACTACTGCGCATGCGCACTCGGGGTCAGTACTGTTCATACGCAATCCGACTCACTACTGCTCAAGCGCACTCGGGGTCACTACTGCTCATGCGCACTCGGACTCACAACTGCGGATGCGCGGTCGGGGTCACTACTGTGCATGTGCAATCGTGGTCACGACTGGTCATGCGCACTCGGATTCACTACTGCTCATGCGCACTCGGGCTCACTAGTGCGCATGCGCGCGCGGGCACACTACTGCGGATGCGCACTCAGGCTCACTACTGCGCATGCGCACTCGGAGCCACTACTGCGGATGCGCATTCGGGCACACTACTGCGGATGCGCAATCGGGCTCACAACTGCGCATGCGCAATCGGGGTCACTACTGCGCATGCGCACTCGGGCACACTACTACGGATGCGCACTCAGGCTCACTACTGCGCATGGGCACACGGGCTCGCTACTGCGCGTGCGCACTCGGGGTCACTACTGCGCATGCGCGCTCAGGCTTACAACTGCGGATGCGCGGTCGGGCTCACTACTGCGCATGCGCACACGATCGCACTACTGCGCATGCGCACTCCGGGTCACTACTGTGCATGCGCACTCGGGCTCACTACTGCCCATGAGCACTCGGACTCACTACTGCGAATGCGCAATCGGGCACACTATTGCGCAGGCGCAATAGGTTTAACTACTGCGGATGCGCAATCGGGCTCCCTACTGCGCATGCGCAATCGGTCTCACTACTGCAGATGCGCAATAGGTCACATTACTGCGCATGCGCACTCGGGGTCACTACTGCGCATGCGCACTCGGGGACGCTACTGCAAATGCGCTCTAGGACTCACTACTGCAAATGCGCAATCGGGCTCACTAGTGCGCATGCGCACTCGGGGTCACTACTGCTCATACGCACACCGACTCACTACTGCTCATGCGAACTCAGACTCACTACGGCGGATGCGCAATCGGGCTCACTATTGCGGATGCGCACACGGGCTCACTACTGTGCATGCGCACTCAGGGTCACTACTGCGCATGCGCACTCGGAGTCACTACTGCTCATGCGCACTCGGACTCACTACTGCGGATGCGCGCTCGCGGCCATTACTGAACATGCGCACTCGGGCTCACTACTGCTGATGCGCGTTCAAGCTCACTACTGCGCATGCGCGCACGATCTCACTACTGCGCATGCGCACTCCGGGTCACTACTGTGCATGCCCACTCGGGGTCACTACTGCTCATGCGCACTCGGGCTCACTAGTGGGCATGCGCGCTCGGGGACACTACTGCGCATGCGTAGTCGGGCACGCTACTGCGGACGCGCACCCATTCTCACTACTGCGAATGGGCACACGGGCTCACTAGTGCGCATGCGCACTCGGGGTCACTACTGCGCATGCCCACAGGGGCTCACTACTGCTCATGCGCACTCGGGATCACTAGTGCGCATGCGCACTCGGGTTCACTACTGCGGATGCGCGCTCAGGCTCACTACTGCGCCTGCGCACCCGGGGTCATTACTGCTCATGCGATCTCGGACTCACTACTGCCCATGCGAACTCGGACTCACTACTGCGGATGCGCAATCGGTTTCAGTACTGCTGATGCGCACACGGGCTCACTACTGCGCATGCGCACTCGGAGTCACTACTGCTCATGCGCACTCGGACTCACTACTGCGGATGCGCGCTCGCGGCCATTACTGAACATGCGCACTCGGGCTCACTACTGCGGATGCGCGTTCAAGCTCACTACTGCGCATGCGCGCACGATCTCACTACTGCGCATGCGCACTCGGGGTCAGTACTGTTCATACGCACTCCGACTCACTACTGCTCATGCGCACTCGGCGCCACAACTGCCCATGCGCACTCGGACTCACTACTGCGGATGCGCAATGAGGCTCACTACTGCACATGCGCACTCGAGCTCACTTCTGCGCATGCGCACACGTGCTCGCTACTGTGCATGCGCACTCGGGGTCACTACTGGTCATGCGCACTCGGACTCACTACTGCGGATGCGCAATGGGGCTCACTATTGCGCATGCGCAATCGAGCTCACTTCTGCGCATGCGCACACTGGTGTACTACTGCGCATGCGCACACGGGCTCGCTACTGCGCATGCGCACTCGGGGTCACTACTGCTCATGCGCACTCGGACTCACTACTGCGGATGCGCAATGGGGCTCACTACTGCGCATGCGCAATCAGTCTCACTACTGCGGATGCGCAATCAGGATCACTACTGCGGATGCGCACTCGGGCTGACTACTGCGGATGCGCGTTCAAGCTCACTACTGCGCATGCGTACACGGGCTCACTACTGCGCATGCGCAGTCGGGGTCAACACTGCGGATGCGCACTCAGGCTCACTACTGCGCATGCGCAATCGAGGTCAGTACTGCTCATACGCACTCCGACTCACTACTGCTCATGCGCACTCGGCGTCACTACTGCTCATGCGCACTCGGGGTCGCTACTGGTCATGCGTACTCGTATGCACTACTGCTCATGCGATCTCGGACTCACTACTGCGCATGCGCACTCGGGGTCAGTACTGTTCATACGCAATCCGACTCACTACTGCTCAAGCGCACTCGGGGTCTCTACTGCTCATGCGCACTCGGACTCACAACTGCGGATGCGCGCTCGGGGTCACTACTGTGCATGTGCAATCGTGGTCACGACTGGTCATGCGCACTCGGGCACACTACTACGGATGCGCACTCAGGCTCACTACTGCGCATGGGCACACGGGCTCGCTACTGCGCGTGCGCACTCGGGGTCACTACTGCGCATGCGCACTCAGGCTTACAACTGCGGATGCGCGGTCGGGCTCACTACTGCGCATGCGCACACGATCGCACTACTGCGCATGCGCACTCCGGGTCACTACTGTGCATGCGCACTCGGGCTCACTACTGCCCATGAGCACTCGGACTCACTACTGCGAATGCGCAATCGGGCACACTATTGCGCAGGCGCAATCGGTTTAACTACTGCGGATGCGCAATCGGGCTCCCTACTGCGCATGCGCAATCGGTCTCACTACTGCAGATGCGCAATAGGTCACATTACTGCGCATGCGCACTCGGGGTCACTACTGCGCATGCGCACTCGGGGACGCTACTGCAAATGCGCTCTAGGACTCACTACTGCAAATGCGCAATCGGCCTCACTAGTGCGCATGCGCACTCGGGGTCACTACTGCTCATACGCACACCGACTCACTACTGCTCATGCGAACTCAGACTCACTACGGCGGATGTGCAATCGGGCTCACTATTGCGGATGCGCAATCCGCCTCACTACTGCGCATGCGCACTCGGGGTCAGTACTGTCCATACGCACTCCGACTCACTACTGCTCATGCGCACTCGGCGTCACTACTGCTCATGCGCACTCGGACTCACTACTGCGGATGCGCAATCGGGCTCACTATTGCGGATGCGCAATCGGCCTCACTACTGCGCATGCGCACTCGGGGTCAGTACTCTTCATACGCACTCCGACTCACTACTGCTCATGCGCACTCGGCGCCACAACTGCCCATGCGCACTCGGACTCACTACTGCGGATGCGCAATGGGGCTCACTACTGCTCATGCGCACTCGGACTCACTACTGCGGATGCGCAATGGGGCTCACTATTGCGCATGCGCAATCGGTGTCACTACTGCGGATGCGCAATCGGGCTCACTACTGCGCATGCGCAATCGGTCTCACTACTGCGGATGCGCAATCAGGCTCACTACTGCGGATGCGCACCCGGGCTGACTACTGCGGATGCGCGTTCAAGCTCACTACTGCGCATGCGTACACGGGCTCACTACTGCGCATGCGCAGTCGGGGTCAACACTGCGGATGCGCACTCAGGCTCACTACTGCGCATGCGCAATCGATGTCACTATTGCTCATACGCACTCCGACTCACTACTGCTCATGCGCACTCGGGCTCACTACTGCGCATGCGCGCTCGGGGTCGCTACTGGTCATGCGTACTCGTATTCACTACTGCTCATGCGATCTCGGACTCACTACTGCGGATGCGCAACCGGGCTCCCTACTGCGCATGCACAATCGGTCTCACTACTGCGGATGCGCGCACGGGCTCACTACCGTGCATGCGCACTCCGGGTCACTACTGCTCTTGCGCACTCGGACTCACTACTGCGGATGCGCAATCGGGCGCACTACTGCGCATGCGCACTCGGGGTCAGTACTGTTCATACGCAATCCGACTCACTACTGCTCAAGCGCACTCGGGGTCACTACTGCTCATGCGCACTCGGACTCACAACTGCGGATGCGCGGTCGGGGTCACTACTGTGCATGTGCAATCGTGGTCACGACTGGTCATGCGCACTCGGATTCACTACTGCTCATGCGCACTCGGGCTCACTAGTGCGCATGCGCGCGGGCACACTACTGCGGATGCGCACTCAGGCTCACTACTGCGCATGCGCACTCGGGGTCACTACTGCTCATGCGCACTCGGACTCACTACTGCTCATGCGCACTCGCAGCCACTACTGCGGATGCGCAATCGGGCTCCCTACTGCGCATGCGCACTCCGGGTCACTACTGTGCATGCGCACTCGGGCTCACTACTGCCCATGAGCACTCGGACTCACTACTGCGAATGCGCAATCGGGCACACTATTGCGCATGCGCAATCGGTTTCACTACTGCGGATGCGCAATCGGGCTCCCTACTGCGCATGCGCAATCGGTCTCACTACTGCGTATGCGCAATAGGTCACACTCCTGCGAATGCGCAATCGGGCTCACTATTGCGCATGCGCAATCGGTCTCACTACTGCGGATGCGCAATGGGGCTCACCACTGCGCATGCGCACACGGTCTCACTACTGCGCATGCGCACTGCGGGTCACTACTCTGCATGCGCACTCGGGCTCACTACTGCTCATGCGTACTCGGACTCACTACTGCTCATGCGCACTCGGGCTCACTACTGCGCATGCGCACTCGGACTCATTACTGCTCATGCGATCTCGGACTCACTACTGCGGATGCGCAATCGGGCTCCCTACTGCGCATGCGCACTCGGACTCACTACTGCGGATGCGCACTCGGACTCATTACTGCTCATGCGATCTCGGACTCACTACTGCGGATGCGCAATCGGGCTCCCTACTGCGCATGCGCAATCGGTCTCACTACTGCGGATGCGCACTCGCGGTCGCTACTGCTCATGCGCACTCGGTCTCACTACTGCGGATGCGCAAGCGGGCTCACTACGGCGCATACGCGCTCGCGGCCGCTACTGTGCATGCGCACACCGGCCCAGACCTGCACATGAGCACTCGAGCTCACTTCTGCGCATGCGCACACTGGTGCACTACTGCGCATGCGCACACGGGCTCACTACTGTGCATGCGCACTCGGGGTCACTACTGCTCATGCGCACTCGGACTCACTACTGCGGATGCGCAATGGGGCTCACTATTGCATATGCGCAATCGGTCTCACTACTGCGGATGCGCAATCGGACTCACTACTGCTCATGCGCACTCGGGCTCACTACTGCGCATGCGCACTCAGACTCATTACTGCTCATGCGATCTCGGACTCACTACTGCTCATGCGCACTCGGTCTCACTACTGCGGATGCGCAATCGGGCTCACTACGGCGCATACGCGCTCGCGGCCGCTACTGTGCATGCGCACACCGGCTCAGACCTGCACATGCGCACTCGAGCTTACTTCTGCGCATGCGCACACTGGTGCACTACTGCGCATGCGCAATCGGTTTCACTACTGCGGATGCGCAATCGCTCTCCCTACTGCGCATGCGCAATCGGTCTCACTTCTGCGCATGCGCAATCTGGCTCACTACTGATCATGCGCACTCAGGGTCACTACTGCTCATACGCACTCCGACTCACTACTGCTCATGCGCAGTCGGGCTGACTACGGCGCATGCGCGCTCGGGGCCGCTGCTGTGCATGCGCACACCGGCTCAGACCTGCACATGCGCACTCGAGCTTACTTCTGCGCATGCGCACACTGGTGCACTACTGCGCATGCGCAATCGGTCTCACTATTGCGCATGCGCAATCGGTTTCACTACTGCGGATGCGCAATCGGGCTCCCTACTGCGCATGCGCAATCGGTCTCACTACTGCGGATGCGCAATAGGTCACACTACTGCGCATGCGCACTCGGGGTCACTACTGCGCTAGCGCACTCGGGGACGCTACTGCAAATGCGCTCTAGGACTCACTACTGCAAATGCGCAATCGGGCTCACTATTGCGCATGGGCAATCGGTCTCACTACTGCGGATGCGCAATCGGGCTCACTACTGCGCATGCGCACTCGGGGTCACTACTGCGCATGCGCATTCAGGCTCATAACTACGGATGCGCGGTCGGGCTCAGTACTGCGCATGCGCACACGGTCTCACTACTGCGCATGCGCACTGGGGGTCACTACTCTGCATGCGCACTCGGGGTCACTACTGCTCATGCACACTTGGACTCACGACTGCGGATGCGCGGTCGGGCTCACTACTGCGCATGCGCAATCGGTCTCACTACTGCGGATGCGCAATCGGGCTCACTATTGCGCATGCGCAATCGGTCTCACCTGTGCGGATGCGCAATCGGGCTCACTACTGCGCATGCGCAATCGGTCTCACTACTGCGGATGCGCAATCGGGCTCACTACTGCGCATGCGCAATCGTGGTCACTACTGGCCATGCGCACTCGGATTCACTACTGCGGATGCGCAATCAGGCTTACTACTGCGCATGCGCAATCGGTCTCACAACTGCGGATGCGCAATCGGGCTCACTACTGCGCATGCGCACTCAGGCTCACAACTGCGGATGCGCGGTCGGGGTCACTACAGTGCATGTGCAATCGTGGTCACGACTGGTCATGCGCACTCGGATTCACTACTGCTCATGCGCTCTCGGGCTCACTAGTGCGCATGCCCACTCGGGGTCACTACTGCCCATGCGCACTCGGACCCACTACTGCTCATGCGCACTCAGGCTCACTACTGCGCATGGGCACACGGGCTCAATACTGCGCATGCGCACTCGGGGTCACTACTGCTCATACGCACTCCGACTCACTACTGGTCATGCGAACTCGGGCTCACTACTGCGGATGCGCAATCGGGGTCACTACTACGCATGCGCAATCGGTCGCACTACTGCGGATGCGCAATCGGGCCTACTACTGCGCATGCGCACTCGGGGTCACTACTGCTCATGCACACTTGGACTCACGACTGCGGATGCGCGGTCGGGCTCACTACTGCGCATGCGCAATCGGTCTCACTACTGCGGATGCGCAATCGGGCTCACTATTGCGCATGCGCAATCGGTCTCACCTGTGCGGATGCGCAATCGGGCTCACTACTGCGCTGCGCAATCGGTCTCACTACTGCGGATGCGCAATCGGGCTCACTACTGCGCATGCGCACTCGGGGTCACTACTGGTCATGCGCACTCGGATTCACTACTGCGGATGCGCAATCAGGCTTACTACTGCGCATGCGCAATCGGTCTCACAACTGCGGATGCGCAATCGGGCTCACTACTGCGCATGCGCACTCAGGCTCACAACTGCGGATGCGCGGTCGGGGTCACTACTGTGCATGTGCAATCGTGGTCACGACTGGTCATGCGCACTCGGCTTCACTACTGCTCATGCGCTCTCGGGCTCACTAGTGCGCATGCGCACTCGGGGTCACTACTGCTCATGCGCACTCGGACTCACTACTGCGGATGCGCGCTCGGGCTCGCTACTGCGGATGCGCAATCGGGGTCACTACTACGCATGCGCAATCGGTCTCACAACTGCGGATGCGCAATCGGACCCACTACTGCTCATGCGCACTCAGGCTCACTACTGCGCATGGGCACACGGGCTCAATACTGCGGATGCGCAATCGGGGTCACTACTACGCATGCGCAATCGGTCTCACTACTGCGGATGCGCAATCGGGCTCACTACTGCGCATGCGCACTCGGGGTCACTACTGCACATACGCACTCCGACTCACTACTGGTCATGCGAACTCGGGCTCACTACTGCGGATGCGCACTCGGGGTCACTACTGCCCATGCGCACTCGGACCCACTACTGCTCATGCGCACTCGGGCTCACTACTGCGCATGCGCGCTCGGCGTCGCTACTGGTCATGCGCATACGGGCTCAGACCTGCACATGCGCACTCGAGCTCACTTTTGCGCATGCGCACACGGGCGCTCTGTGCGCATGCGCACACGGGCTCACTACTGTGCATGCGCACTCGGGCTCACTACAGTGCATACGCACTCGAGGTCACTACTGCTCATGCGCACTCAGGCTCACTACTGCGCATGGGCACACGGGCTCACCACTGCGCATGCGCACTCGGGGTCACTACTGCTCATGCGCACTCGGACTCACTACTGCGGATGCGCACTCGGGCTCACTACGGCGCATGCGCACACGGGCTCACAACTGTGCATGGGCACACGGGCTCACTACAGCGCATGCGCACTCGGGCTCACTACTGCTCATACGCACTCCGACTCACTACTGCTCATGCGAACTCGGACTCACTACTGCGGATGCGCGCTCGGGCTCGCTACTGCGGATGCGCAATCGGGCTCACTACTGCGCATGCGCACTCGGGCTCACTACTGCGCATGCGCACTCGGGGTCACTACTGCCCATGCGCACTCGGACCCACTACTGCTCATGCGCACTCAGGCTCACTACTGCGCATGGGCACACGGGCTCAATACTGCGCATGCGCACTCGGGGTCACTACTGCTCATACGCACTCCGACTCACTACTGGTCATGCGAACTCGGGCTCACTACTGCGGATGCGCAATCGGGGTCACTACTACGCATGCGCAATCGGTCTCACTACTGCGGATGCGCAATCGGGCTCACTACTGCGCATGCGCACTCGGGGTCACTACTGCACATACGCACTCCGACTCACTACTGGTCATGCGAACTCGGGCTCACTACTGCGGATGCACACTCGGGGTCACTACTGCCCATGCGCACTCGGACCCACTACTGCTCATGCGCACTCGGGCTCACTACTGCGCATGCGCGCTCGGCGTCGCTACTGGTCATGCGCACACAGGCTCAGACCTGCACATGCGCACTCGAGCTCACTTTTGCGCATGCGCACACGGGCGCTCTGTGCGCATGCGCACACGGGCTCACTACTGTGCATGCGCACTCGGGCTCGCTACAGTGCATACGCACTCGAGGTCACTACTGCTCATGCGCACTCAGGCTCACTACTGCGCATGGGCACACGGGCTCACCACTGCGCATGCGCACTCGGGGTCACTACTGCTCATGCGCGCTCGGACTCACTACTGCGGATGCGCGCTCGGGCTCACTACTGCGCATGCGCACACGGGCTCACTACTGCGCATGCGCACTCGGGGTCACTACTGCGCATGCGCACTCGGGGTCACTACTGCACATACGCACTCCGACTCACTACTGGTCATGCGAACTCGGGCTCACTACTGCGGATGCGCACTCGGGGTCACTACTGCCCATGCGCACTCGGACCCACTACTGCTCATGCGCACTCGGGCTCACTACTGCGCATGCGCGCTCGGCGTCGCTACTGGTCATGCGCACACAGGCTCAGACCTGCACATGCGCACTCGAGCTCACTTTTGCGCATGCGCACACGGGCGCTCTGTGCGCATGCGCACACGGGCTCACTACTGTGCATGCGCACTCGGGCTCGCTACAGTGCATACGCACTCGAGGTCACTACTGCTCATGCGCACTCAGGCTCACTACTGCGCATGGGCACACGGGCTCACCACTGCGCATGCGCACTCGGGGTCACTACTGCTCATGCGCGCTCGGACTCACTACTGCGGATGCGCGCTCGGGCTCACTACTGCGCATGCGCACACGGGCTCACTACTGCGCATGCGCGCACGGGCCCACTACTGCGCATGCGCACTCCGGCTCAGACCTGCACATGCGCATTCGAGCTCACTTCTGCGCATATGCACACGGGCTCACTACTGTGCATGCGCACACGGGCTCACTACTGTGCATGCGCACTCGGGGTCACTACTACTCATGCACACTCGGGCTCACTAATGTGCATGCGCACTCGGGGTCACTACTGCTCATGCGCACTCGGACTCACTACTGCTCATGCGCACTCGGGGTCACTACTGCTCATGCGCACTCGGACTCACTACTGCTCATGCGCATTCGGGGTCACTACTGCGCATGCGCACTCGGACTCACTACTGTGCATGCGCGCTCGGGGTCACTACTGCTCATGCGCACTCGGGGTCACTACAGCTGATGCGCACACGGGCTCACTACTGCGCATGCGCAGTCCGGCTCAGACCTGCACATGCGCATTCGAGCTCACTTCTGCGCATGCGCGCACGGGCTCACTACTGTGCATGCGCACTCGGGGTCACTCCTACTCATGCACACTCGGGCTCACTAATGTGCATGCGCACTCGGGGTCACTACTGCTCATGCGCACTCGGACTCACTACTGCTCATGCGCACTCGGGGTCACTACTGCTCATGCGCACTCGGACTCACTACTGCTCATGCGCATTCGGGGTCACTACTGCGCATGCGCGCTCGGGCTCACTACTGCGCATGCGCACCCGGGCTCAGTACTGCGCATGCGCGAACGGGCCCACTGCTGCGCATGCGCACTCCGCCTCAGACCAGCACATGCGCACACGGACTCACTACTGCGGATGCGCAATCGGGCTCACTACTGTGCATGCGCACTCGGACTCACTACTACTCATGCGCATTCGGGTCGCTACTGCGCATTCGCTCACGGGCTCACACTGTGCATGCACACTTGGGGTCACTACTGCGCATGCGCACTCTGGCTCACTACTGCGCATGGGCACTCCGGTCAGGCCTGTGCATGCACACTCGGGCTCACTGCTGCGCATGCGCACTCCGGTTCACTGCTGCTCATGCGCACTCGGACTCACTACTGCTCATGCGCACTCGGACTCACTACTGCTCATGCGCACTCGGGGTCACTACTGCTCATGCGCACTCGGACTCACTACTGCACATGCGCATTCGAGCTCACTTCTGCGCATGCGCGCACGGGCCCACTACTGCGCATGCGCACTCCGGCTCAGACCTGCACATGCGCATTCGAGCTCACTTCTGCGCATGCGCACACGGGCTCACTACTGTGCATGCGCACTCGGACTCACTACTGCTCATGCGCACTCGGGATCACTACTGCTGATGCGCACTCGGACTCACTACTGCTCATGCGCACTCGGGTCACTACTGCTCATGCGCACTCGGACTCACTACTGCTCATGCGCATTCGGGTCGCTACTGCGCATTCGCTCACGGGCTCACACTGTGCATGCACACTTGGGGTCACTACTGCGCATGCGCACTCTGGCTCACTACTGCGCATGCGCACTCCGGTCAGGCCTGTGCATGCACACTCGGGCTCACTGCTGCGCATGCGCACTCCGGTTCACTACTGCTCATGCGCACTCGGACTCACTACTGCGGATGCTCAATCGGGCTCACTACTGCGCATGCGCACTCGGGGTCACTACTGCTGATGCGCACTCGGACTCACTACTGCTCATGCGCAGTCCGGCTCAGACCTGCACATGCGCATTCGAGCTCACTTCTGCGCATGCGCACACGGGCTCACTACTGTGCATGCGCACTCGGGGTCACTACTACTTATGCACACTCGGGTTCACTACTGTGCATGCGCACTCGGGGTCACTACTGCTCATGCGAACTCGGACAACCTACTGCTCATGCGCACTCGGGGTCACTACTGCTCATGCGCACTCGGACTCACTGCTGCTCATGCGCATTCGGGGTCACTACTGCTCATGCGCACTCGGACTCACTACTGCGGATGCACAATCGGGCTCACTACTGCGCATGCGCACACGGACTCACTACTGCGGATGCGCAATCGGGCTCACTACTGTGCATGCGCACTCGGCGTCACTACTGCTCATGCGCACTCGTTGTCACTACTGCTCCTGCGCACTCGGACTCACTACTGCGGATGCGCGCTCGGGCTCGCTACTGCGCATGCGCACACGGGCTCACTACTGCTCATGCGCATTCGGGGTCACTACTGCTCATGCGCACTCGGACTCACTACTGCGGATGCACAATCGGGCTCACTACTGCGCATGCGCACTCCGGCTCAGACCTGCACATGCGCACACGGACTCACTACTGCGGATGCGCAATCGGGCTCACTACTGTGCATGCGCACTCGGGGTCACTACTGCTCATGCGAACTCGGGGTCACTACTGCTCATGGGCACTCGGACTCACTACTGCTCATGCGCGCTCGGAGTCACTACTGCTCATGCGCACTCGGACTCACTACTGCTCATGCGCACTCGGACTCACTACTGCGGATGCGCGCTCGGGCTCACTACTGCGCACACGCACCCGGGCTCACTACTGCGCATGCGCGCACGGGCCCACTACTGCGCATGCGCAGTCCGGCTCAGACCAGCACAAGCGTATTCCAGCTCACTTCTGCGCATATCCACTCGGACTCACTACTGCTCAAGCGCACTCGGGCTCACTGCTGCGCATGCGCAGTCCGGCTCAGACCTGCACATGCGTATTCGAGTTCACTTCTGCGCATGTGCACTCGGACTCACTACTGCTCAAGCGCACTCGGACTCACTACTGCGCATGCGCACTCCCGCCCAGACCTGCACATGCGCACTCCGGCTCACTACTGCTCATGCGCATTCGGACTCACTACTGCGGATGCACAATCGGGCTCACTACTGCGCATCCGCACTCCGGCTCAGACCTGCACATGCGCACACGGACTCACTACTGCGGATGCGCAATCGGGCTCACTACTGTGCATGCGCACTCGGGATCACTACTGCTCATGCGCACTCGGACTCACTACTACTCATGCGCACTCGGGCTCACTACTGTGCATGCACACTCGGGGTCACGACTGCCCATGCGCACTCGGACTCACTACTGCGCATGCGCACTCGGACTCACTACTGCGGATGCGCGCTCGGGCTCACTACTGCGCATGCGCACACGGGCTCACTACTGCGCATGCGCGCACGGGCCCACTACTGCGCATGCGCACTCCGGCTCAGACCTGCACGTGCGCACACGGACTCACTACTGCGGATGCGCAATCGGGCACACTACTGCGGATGCGCAATCGGGCTCACTACTGTGCATGCGCACTCGGCGTCACTACTGCGCATGCGCACTCCGGCTCAGACCTGCACATGCGCACACGGACTCACTACTGCGGATGCGCAATCGGGCTCACTACTGTGCATGCGCACTCGGGGTCACTACTGCTCATGCGCACTCGGGGACACTACTGCTCATGCGCACTCGGACTCACTACTGCTCATGCGCACTCGGGGTCACTACTGCTCATGCGCACTCGGACTCACTACTGCTCATGCGCATTCGGGGTCACTACTGCGCATGCGCACTCGGACTCACTACTGCAGATGCGCCCTCGGGCACACCACTGCGCATGCGCACACGGGCTCACTACTGCACATGCGCAGTCCGGCTCAGACCTGTACATGCGCATTCGAGCTCACTTCTGCGCATGCGCACACGCGCGCACTACTGCGCTTGCGCACTCGGACTAACAACTGCTCATGCGCACTGGGACTCACTACTACGGATGCGCGCTCGGGCTCACTACTGCGGATGCGCAATCGGGTTCACTACTGCGCATGAGCACTGGGCTCACTACTGCGCATGCGCACACGGGCCCACTACTGCGCATGCGCACTCCGGCTCAGACCTGCCCATGCGCCCTCGGGCACACCACTGCGCATGCGCACAGGGACTCACCACTCCGCATGCGCACTCCGGCTCAGACCTGCCCATGCGCACTCGGGCTCACTACTGCGCATGCGCGCTCCGGCTCACTACTGCTCATGCGCACTCGGACTCACTACTGCGGATGCGCGCTCGGGCTCACTACTGTGCATGCGCAGTCCGTCTCAGACCTGCACATGCGCATTCGAGCTCACTTCTGCGCATGCGCACACGCGCGCGCTACTGCGCTTGCGCACTCGGACTAACCACTGCTCATGCGCACTGGGACTCACTACTGCGGATGCGCGCTCGGGCTCACTACTGCGGATGCGCAATCGGGCTCACTACTGCGCATGCGTGCTCGGGCTCACTACTGCGCATGCGTACTCGGACTAACCACTGCTCATGCGCACTGGGACTCACTACTGCGGATGCGCGCTCGGGCTCACTACTGCGGATGCGTAATCGGGTTCACTACTGCGCATGCGCACACCGGCTCACTACTGCGCATGCGCGCACGGGCCCACTACTGCGCATGCGCACTCCGGCTCAGACCTGCCCATGCGCACACGGACTCACCACTGCGCATGCGCACTCCGGCTCAGACATTCACATGCGCACACGGACTCACTACTGTGGATGCGCAATCGGGCTCACTACTGCGGATGCGCACCCGGGCTCACTACTGTGCATGCGCACTCGGGGTCACTACTGCTCATGCGCACTCGGGGACACTACTGTGCATGCGCACTCGGGGTCACTACTGCTCATGCGCATTCGGGGTCACTACTGCGCATGCGCACTCGGACTCACTACAGTGCATGCGCACTCGGGATCACTACTGCTCATGCGCACTCGGACTCACTACTGCTCATGCGCACTCGGGCCCGCTACTGCGCATGCGCACTCCGGCTCAGACCTGCACATGCGCACACGGACTCACAACTGCGGATGCGCAATCGGGCTCACTACTGTGCATGCGCACTCGGGGTCACTACTGCTCATGCGCACTCGGGGACACTACTGCTCATGCGCACTCGGACTCACTACTGCTCATGCGCACTCGGGGTCACTACTGCTCATGCGCACTCGGACTCACTACTGCTCATGCGCATTCGGGGTCACTACTGCGCATGCGCACTCGGACTCACTACTGCAGATGCGCGCTCGGGCTCACTACTGCGCATGCGCGCACCGGCCCACTATTGTGCATGCGCACTCCGGCTCAGACCTGCCCATGCGCCCTCGGGCACACCACTGCGCATGCGCACACGGGCTCACTACTGCACATGCGCAGTCCGGCTCAGACCTGTACATGCGCATTCGAGCTCACTTCTGCGCATGCGCACACGCGCGCACTACTGCGCTTGCGCACTCGGACTAACAACTGCTCATGCGCACTGGGACTCACTACTACGGATGCGCGCTCGGGCTCACTACTGCGGATGCGCAATCGGGTTCACTACTGCGCATGAGCACACGGGCTCACTAC
Organism: Megachile leachella; assembly: GCA_963576845.1. Lineage (NCBI taxonomy): Eukaryota > Metazoa > Arthropoda > Insecta > Hymenoptera > Megachilidae > Megachile > Megachile leachella. The sequence continues at coordinate 15,578,711 of OY756256.1, read as the reverse complement.
TGCGCATGCGCACACGGGCCCACTACTGCGCATGCGCACTCCGGCTCAGACCTGCCCATGCGCCCTCGGGCACACCACTGCGCATGCGCACAGGGACTCACCACTCCGCATGCGCACTCCGGCTCAGACCTGCCCATGCGCACTCGGGCTCACTACTGCGCATGCGCGCTCCGGCTCACTACTGCTCATGCGCACTCGGACTAACTACTGCGGATGCACAATTGGGCTCACTACTGCGCATGCGCACTACGGCTCAGACCTGCACATGCGCACACGGACTCACTACTGTGGATGCGCAATCGGGCTCACTACTGTGCATGCGCACTCGGGGACACTACTGCTCATGCGCACTCGGACTCACTACTGCTCATGCGCACTCGGGCTCACTACTGTGCATGCGCACTCGGGGTCACTACTGCTCATGCGCACTCCGACTCACTACTGCTCATGCGCACTCGGGCTCACTACTGTGCATGCGCACTCGGGGTCACTACTGCTCATGCGCACTCGGACTCACTACTGCTCTTGCGCACTCGGGCTCACTACTGTGCATGCGCACTCGGGGTCACTACTGCGCATGCGCGCGCGAGCCCACTACTGCGCATGCGCACTCCGGCTCAGACCTGCCCATGCGCCCTCGGGAACACCACTGCGCATGCGCACACGGACTCACCACTGCGCATGCGCACTCCGGCTCAGACCTGCACATGCGCATTCGAGCTCACTTCTGCGCATGCGCACTCGGACTAACCACTGCTCATGCGCACTGGGACTCATTACTGCGGATGCGCGCTCGGGCTCACTACTGCGGATGCGCGCACGGGCCCACTACTGCGCATGCGCACTCCGGCTCAGACCTGCCCATGCGCCATCGGGCACACCACTGTGCATGCGCACACGGACTCACCACTGCGCATGCGCACTCCGGCTCAGACCTGCCCATGCGCACTCGGGCTCACTACTGCGCATGCGCGATCCGGCTCACTACTGCTCATGCGCACTCGGACTCACTACTGCGGATGCACAATCGGGCTCACTACTGCGCATGCGCACTCCGGGTCAGACATTCACATGCGCACACGGACTCACTACTGTGGATGCGCAATCGGGCTCACTACTGTGCATGCGCACTCGGGGTCACTACTGCTCATGCGCACTCGGGGACACTACTGTGCATGCGCATTCGGGGTCACTACTGCGCATGCGCACTCGGACTCAGTACTGTGCATGCGCACTCGGGGTCACTACTGCTCATGCGCACTCCGGGTCACTACTGCCCATGCGCACTCGGACTCACTACTGCTCATGCGAATTCGGGGTCACTACTGCGCATGCGCACTCGGACTCACTACTGCGGATGCGCGCTCGGGCTCACTACTGTGCATGCGCAGTCCGGCTCAGACCTGCACATGCGCATTCGAGCTCACTTCTGCGCATGCGCACTCGCGAGCACTACTGCGCTTGCGCACTCGGACTAACCACTGCTCATGCGCACTGGGACTCACTACTGCGGATGCGCGCTCGGGCTCACTACTGCGGATGCGCAATCGGGCTCACTACTGCGCATGCGTGCTCGGGCTCACTACTGCGCATGCGCACTCGGACTAGCCACTGCTCATGCGCACTGGGACTCACTACTGCGGATGCGCAATCGGGCTCACTACTGCGCATGCGTGCTCGGGCTCACTACTGCGCATGCGCACTCGGACTAACCACTGCTCATGCGCACTGGGACTCACTACTGCGGATGCGCGCTCCGGCTCACTACTGCTCATGCGCACTCGGACTCACTACTGCGGATGCACAATCGGGCTCACTACTGCGCATGCGCGCTCCGGCTCTCTACTGCTCATGCGCACTCGGACTCACTACTGCGGATGCACAATCGGGCTCACTACTGCGCATGCGCACTCCGGGTCAGACATTCACATGCGCACACGGACTCACTACTGTGGATGCGCAATCGGGCTCACTACTGCGCATGCGCGCACGGGCCCACTACTGCGCATGCGCACTCCGGCTCAGACCTGCACATGCGCATTCGAGCTCACTACTGCTCATGCGCACTCGGGGTCACTACTGCTCATGCGCACTTGGACTCACTACTGCTCATGCGCACTCGGGCTCACTACTGCGCATGCGCGCTCGGTGTCGCTACAGCGCATTCGCTCACGGGCTCACACTGTGCATGCACACTTGGGGTCACTACTGCGCATGCGCACTCTGACTCACTACTGCGCATGCGCACTCCGGTCAGGCCTGTGCATGCGCACTCAGGCTCACTACTGCGCATGCGCACTCCGGTTCACTACTGCTCATGCGCACTCGGTCTCACTACTGCGGATGATCAATCGGGCTCACTACTGCGCATGCGCACTCCGGCTCAGACCTGCACATGCGCACAAGGACCCACTACTGCGGAACCGCAATCGGGATCACTACTGTGCATGAGCACTCGGGGTCACTACTGCTCATGCGCACTCGGACCCACTACTGCTCATGCGCACTCGGGGTTACTACTGCGCATGCGCACTCGGACTCACTACTGCGGATGCGCGCACAGGCCCACTACTGCGCATGCGCAGTCCGGCTCAGACCAGCACAAGCGTATTCGAGCTCACTTCTGCGCATATGCACTCGGACTCACTACTGCTCAAGCGCACTCGGGCTCACTACTGCGCATGCGCACTCCGGCTCAGACCTGCACATGCTCTCACGGACTCTCACTACAGCGGATGCGCAATCGGGCTCACTACAGCGGATGCGCGCTCGGGCTCACTACTGCGCATACGCACCCGGGCTCACTGCTGCGCATGCGCGCACAGGCCCACTACTGCGCATGCGCACTCCGGCTCAGACCTGCACATGCGCATTCGAGCTCACTTCTGGGCATGCGCACACGGGCTCACTACTGTGCATGCGCACTCGGGGTCACTACTGCTCATGCGCACTCGGGGTCACTACTGCTCATGCGCACTCGGGGTCACTACTGCTCATGCGCACTCGGACTCACTACTGCTCATGCGCACTCGGGCTCACTTCTGCGCATGCGCACACGCGCGCACTACTGCGCTTGCGCACTCGGACTAACTACTGCGGATGCACAATCGGGCTCACTACTGCGCATGCGCACTACGGCTCAGACCTGCACATGCGCACACGGACTCACTACTGTGGATGCGCAATCGGGCTCACTACTGTGCATGCGCACTCGGGGTCACTACTGCTCATGCGCACTCGGACTCACTACTGCGCATACGCGCTCGGTGTCGCTACAGCGCATTCGCTCACGGGCTCACACTGTGCATGCACACTTGGGGTCACTACTGCGCATGCGCACTCTGACTCACTACTGCGCATGCGCACTCCGGTCAGGCCTGTGCATGCGCACTCAGGCTCACTACTGCGCATGCGCACTCCGGTTCACTACTGCTCATGCGCACTCGGTCTCACTACTGCGGATGATCAATCGGGCTCACTACTGCGCACGCGCACTCCGGCTCAGACCTGCACATGCGCACAAGGACCCACTACTGCGGATGCGCAATCGGGATCACTACTGTGCATGCGCACTCCGGTTCACTACTGCTCATGCGCACTCGGACCCACTACTGCTCATGCGCACTCGGGGTCACTACTGCGCATGCGCACTCGGACTCACTACTGCGGATGCGCGCACAGGCCCACTACTGCGCATGCGCAGTCCGGCTCAGACCAGCACAAGCGTATTCGAGCTCACTTCTGCGCATATGCACTCGGACTCACTACTGCTCAAGCGCACTCGGGCTCACTACTGCGCATGCGCAGTCCGGCTCAGACCTGCACATGCGTATTCGAGTTCACTTCTGCGCATGTGCACTCGGACTCACTACTGCTCATGCCCATTCGGGGTCACTACTGCGCATGCGCACTCGGACTCACTACTACGGATGCGCGCTCGGGCTCACTGCTGCGCATGCGCACACGGGCTCACTACTGCGCATGCGCGCACGGGCCCACTACTGCGCATGCGCACTCCGGCTCAGACCTGCACATGCGCATTCGAGCTCACTTCTGCGCATGCGCACACGGGCTCACTACTGTGCATGCGCACTCGGGGTCACTACTGCTCATGCGCACTCGGGGTCACTACTGCTCATGCGCACTCGGGGTCACTACTGCTCATGCGCACTCGGGGTCACTACTGCTCATGCGCACTCGGACTCACTACTGCTCATGCGCACTCGGGCTCACTTCTGCGCATGCGCACACGCGCGCACTACTGCGCTTGCGCACTCGGACTAACTACTGCGGATGCACAATCGGGCTCACTACTGCGCATGCGCACTACGGCTCAGACCTGCACATGCGCACACGGACTCACTACTGTGGATGCGCAATCGGGCTCACTACTGTGCATGCGCACTCGGGGTCACTACTGCTCATGCGCACTCGGACTCACTACTGCTCATGCGCACTCGGGCTCACTACTGTGCATGCGCACTCGTCGTCACTACTGCTCATGCGCACTCGGACTCACTACTGCTCATGCGCACTCGGCCTCACTACTGTGCATGCGCACTCGGGGTCACTACTGCTCATGCGCACTCGGACTCACTACTGCTCATGCGCACTCGGGCTCACTACTGTGCATGCGCACTCGGGGTTACTACTGCTCACGCGCACTCGGACTCACTACTGCGGATGCACGCTCGGGCTCACTACTGCTCATGCGCACTCGGGCTCACTACTGTGCATGCGCACTCGGGGTCACTACTGCGAATGCGCACTCGGACTCACTACTGTGCATGCGCACTCGGGGTCACTACTGCTCATGCGCACTCGGACTCACTACTGCTCATGCGCACTCGGGCCCACTACTGCGCATGCGCACTCCGGCTCAGACCTGCACATGCGCACAAGGATCCACTACTGCGGATGCGCAATCGGGCTCACTACTGTGCATGCGCACTCGGGGTCACTACTGCTCATGCGCACTCGGACCCACTACTGCTCATGCGCACTCGGGGTCACTACTGCGCATGCGCACTCGGACTCACTACTGCGGATGCGCGCACTGGCCCACTACTGCGCATGCGCAGTCCGGCTCAGACCAGCACAAGCGTATTCGAGCTCACTTCTGCGCAAATGCACTCGGACTCACTACTGCTCAAGCGCACTCGGGCTCACTACTGCGCATGCGCAGTCCGGCTCAGACCAGCACAAGCGTATTCGAGCTCACTTCTGCGCATATGCACTCGGACTCACTACTGCTCAAGCGCACTCGGGCTCACTACTGCGCATGCGCACTCCGGCTCAGACCTGCACATGCTCTCACGGACTCTCACTACTGCGGATGCGCAATCGGGCTCACTACTGCGGATGCGCGCTCGGGCTCACTACTGCGCATGCGCACCCGGGCTCACTACTGCGCATGCGCGCACAGGCCCACTACTGCGCATGCGCAGTCCAGCTCAGACCAGCACAAGCGTATTCGAGCTCACTTCTGCGCATATGCAGTCGGACTCACTACTGCTCAAGCGCACTCGGGCTCACTACTGCGCATGCGCAGTCCGGCTCAGACCTGCACATGCGTATTCGAGTTCACTTCTGCGCATGTGCACTCGGACTCACTACTGCTCATGCGCATTCGGGGTCACTACTGCGCATGCGCACTCGGACTCACTACTGCGGATGCGCGCTCGGGCTCACTACTGCGCATGCGCACACGGGCTCACTACTGCGCATGCGCGCACGGGCCCACTACTGCGCATGCGCACTCCGGCTCAGACCTGCACATGCGCATTCGAGCTCACGTCTGCGCATGCGCACACGGGCTCACTACTGTGCATGCGCACTCGGGGTCACTCCTACGCATGCGCACTACGGCCCAGACCTGCACATGCGCACTCCGGCTCACTACTGCGCATGCGCATTCGGACTCACTACTGCGGATGCACAATCGGGCTCAGTACTGCGCATCCGCACTCCGGTTCAGACCTGCACATGCGCACACGGACTCACTACTGCGGATGCGCAATCGGGCTCACTACTGCGCATGCGCACACGGGCTCACTACTGCGCATGCGCGCACGGGCCCACTACTGCGCATGCGCACTCCGGCTCAGACCTGCACATGCGCATTCGAGCTCACTTCTGTGCATGCGCACTCGGGTTCACTACTGCCAATGCGCACACGGCCTCACTACTGCGCATGCGCGCACGCGCCCACTACTGCGCATGCGCACTCCGGCTCAGACCTGCCCATGCGCCCTCGGGTACACCACTGCGCATGCGCACACGGACTCACCACTGCGCATGCGCACTCCGGCTCAGACCTGCCCATGCGCACTCGGGCTCACTACTGCGCATGCGCGCTCCGGCTCACTACTGCTCATGCGCACTCGGACTCACTACTGCTCATGCGCACTCGGACTCACGACTGCTCATGCGCACTCGGGGTCACTACTGCTCATGCGCACTCGGACTCACTACCGCTCATGCGCATTCGGGGTCACTACTGCGCATGCGCACTCGGACTCACTACTGTGCATGCGCACTCGGGGTCACTACTGCTCATGCGCACTCGGACTCACTACTGCTCATGCGCACTCGGGGTCACTACTGCTCATGCGCACTCGGACTCACTACCGCTCATGCGCATTCGGGGTCACTACTGCGCATGCGCACTCGGACTCACTACTGTGCATGCGCACTCGGGGTCACTACTGCTCATGCGCACTCGGACTCACTACTGCGGATGCGCAATCGGGTTCACTACTGCGCATGCGCACACGGGCTCACTACTGCGCATGCGCGCACGAGCCCACTACTGCGCATGCGCACTCCGGCTCAGACCTGCCCGTGCGCCCTCGGGCTCTCTACTGCGCATGCGCACTCCGGCTCAGACATGCACATGCGCACACGGACTCACTACTGCGGATGCGCAATCGGGCTCACTACTGTGCATGCGTACTCGGGGTCACTACTGCTCATGCGCACTCGGGGTCACTACTGCTCATGCGCACTCGGGGTCACTACTGCTCATGCGCACTCGGACTCACTACTGCTCATGCGCATTCGGGCTCACTACTGCGCATGCGCGCACGGACCCACTACTGCGCATGCGCACTCCGGCTCAGACCTGCACATGCGCACACGGACTCACTACTGCGGATGCGTAATCGGGCTCACTACAGAGCATGCGCACTCGGGGTCACTACTGCTCATGCGCACTCGGGGTCACTACTGCTGATGCGCACTCGGACTCAGTACTGCTCATGCGCACTCGGCGTCACTACTGCTCATACGCACTGGGACTCACTACTGCTCATGCGCACTCGGACTCACTTCTGCGGATGCACAATCGGGCTCACTACTGCACGTGCGCACTCCGCCTCAGACCTGCACATGCGCACACGGACTCACTACTGCTCATGCGCACACGGGGTCACTACTGCTCATGCGCACTCGGACTCACTACTGCTCATGCGCATTCGGGGTCACTACTGCGCATGCGCACTCGGACTCACTACTGCGGATGCGCGCTCGGGCTCACTACTGCGCATGCGCACACGGGCTCACTACTGCGCATGCGCGCACGGGCCCACTACTGCGCATGCGCACTCCGGCTCAGACCTGCACATGCGCATTCGAGCTCACTTCTGCGCATGCGCACACGGGCTCACTACTGTGCATGCGCACTCGGGGTCACTACTGCTCATGCGCACTCGGGGTCACTACTGCTCATGCGCACTCGGGGTCACTACTGCTCATGCGCACTCGGGGTCACTACTGCTCATGCGCACTTGGACTCACTACTGCTCATGCGCACTCGGGCTCACTACTGCGCATACGCGCTCGGTGTCGCTACAGCGCATTCGCTCACGGGCTCACACTGTGCATGCACACTTGGGGTCACTACTGCGCATGCGCACTCTGACTCACTACTGCGCATGCGCACTCCGGTCAGGCATGTGCATGCGCACTCAGGCTCACTACTGCGCATGCGCACTCCGGTTCACTACTGCTCATGCGCACTCGGACCCACTACTGCTCATGCGCACTCGGGGTCACTACTGCGCATGCGCACTCGGACTCACTTCTGCGGATGCGCGCACAGGCCCACTACTGCGCATGCGCAGTCCGGCTCAGACCAGCACAAGCGTATTCGAGCTCACTTCTGCGCATATGCACTCGGACTCACTACTGCTCAAGCGCACTCGGGCTCACTACTGCGCATGCGCACTCCGGCTCAGACCTGCACATGCTCTCACGGACTCTCACTACAGCGGATGCGCAATCGGGCTCACTACTGCGGATGCGCGCTCGGGCTCACTACTGCGCATGCGCACCCGGGCTCACTGCTGCGCATGCGCGCACAGGCCCACTACTGCGCATGCGCAGTCCGGCTCAGACCAGCACAAGCGTATTCGAGCTCACTTCTGCGCATATGCACTCGGACTCACTACTGCTCAAGCGCACTCGGGCTCACTACTGCGCATGCGCAGTCCGGCTCAGACCTGCACATGCGTATTCGAGTTCACTTCTGCGCATGTGCACTCGGACTCACTACTGCTCATGCGCATTCGGGGTCACTACTGCGCATGCGCACTCGGACTCACTACTACGGATGCGCGCTCGGGCTCACTGCTGCGCATGCGCACACGGGCTCACTACTGCGCATGCGCGCACGGGCCCACTACTGCGCATGCGCACTCCGGCTCAGACCTGCACATGCGCATTCGAGCTCACTTCTGCGCATGCGCACACGGGCTCACTACTGTGCATGCGCACTCGGGGTCACTACTGCTCATGCGCACTCGGGGTCACTACTGCTCATGCGCACTCGGGGTCACTACTGCTCATGCGCACTCGGGGTCACTACTGCTCATGCGCACTCGGACTCACTACTGCTCATGCGCACTCGGACTCACTACTGCTCATGCGCACTCGGGCCCACTACTGCGCATGCGCACTCCGGCTCAGACCTGCACATGCGCACAAGGACCCACTACTGCGGATGCGCAATCGGGCTCACTACTGTGCATGCGCACTCGGGGTCACTACTGCTCATGCGCACTCGGACCCACTACTGCTCATGCGCACTCGGGGTCACTACTGCGCATGCGCACTCGGACTCACTACTGCGGATGCGCGCACTGGCCCACTACTGCGCATGCGCAGTCCGGCTCAGACCAGCACAAGCGTATTCGAGCTCACTTCTGCGCATATGCACTCGGACTCACTACTGCTCAAGCGCACTCGGGTCACTACTGCGCATGCGCAGTCCGGCTCAGACCAGCACAAGCGTATTCGAGCTCACTTCTGCGCATATGCACTCGGACTCACTACTGCTCAAGCGCACTCGGGCTCACTACTGCGCATGCGCACTCCGGCTCAGACCTGCACATGCTCTCACGGACTCTCACTACTGCGGATGCGCAATCGGGCTCACTACTGCGGATGCGCAATCGGGCTCACTACTGCGCATGCGCACACGGGCTCACTACTGCGCATGCGCGCACGGGCCCACTACTGCGCATGCGCACTCCGGCTCAGACCTGCACATGCGCATTCGAGCTCACGTCTGCGCATGCGCACACGGGCTCACTACTGTGCATGCGCACTCGGGGTCACTCCTGCGCATGCGCACTACGGCCCAGACCTGCACATGCGCACTCCGGCTCACTACTGCGCATGCGCATTCGGACTCACTACTGCGGATGCACAATCGGGCTCAGTACTGCGCATCCGCACTCCGGTTCAGACCTGCACATGCGCACACGGACTCACTACTGTGCATGCGCACTCGGGGTCACTACTGCTCATGCGCACTCGGACTCACTACTGCTCATGCGCACTCGGGCTCACTACTGTGCATGCGCACTCGGGGTCACTACTGCTCATGCGCACTCGGACTCACTACTGCTCATGCGCACTCGGGCACACTACTGTGCATGCGCACTCGGGGTCACTACTGCTCACGCGCACGAGCCCACTACTGCGCATGCGCACTCCGGCTCAGGCCTGCCCATGCGCACTCGGGCTCACTACTGCGCATGCGCACACGGGCTCACTACTGTGCATGCGCACTCGGGGTCACTCCTGCGCATGCGCACTACGGCCCAGACCTGCACATGCGCACTCCGGCTCACTACTGCGCATGCGCATTCGGACTCACTACTGCGGATGCACAATCGGGCTCAGTACTGCGCATCCGCACTCCGGTTCAGACCTGCACATGCGCACACGGACTCACTACTGTGCATGCGCACTCGGGGTCACTACTGCTCATGCGCACTCGGACTCACTACTGCTCATGCGCACTCGGGCTCACTACTGTGCATGCGCACTCGGGGTCACTACTGCTCATGCGCACTCGGACTCACTACTGCTCATGCGCACTCGGGCACACTACTGTGCATGCGCACTCGGGGTCACTACTGCTCACGCGCACGAGCCCACTACTGCGCATGCGCACTCCGGCTCAGGCCTGCCCATGCGCACTCGGGCTCACTACTGCGCATGCGCACTCGGGCTCACTACAGCGCATGCGCGCTCCGGCTCACTACTGCTCATGCGCACTCGGACTCACTACTGCGGATGCACAATCGGGCTCAGTACTGCGCATCCGCACTCCGGTTCAGACCTGCACATGCGCACACGGACTCACTACTGTGCATGCGCACTCGGGGTCACTACTGCTCATGCGCACTCGGACTCACTACTGCACATGCGCACACGGACTCACTACTGTGGATGCGCAATCGGACTCACTACTGCTCATGCGCACTCGGACTCACTACTGCTAATGCGCACTCGGGGTCACTACTGCTCATGCGCACTCGGACTCACTACCGCTCATGCGCATTCGGGGTCACTACTGCGCATGCGCACTCGGACTCACTACTGTGCATGCGCACTCGGGGTCACTACTGCTCATGCGCACTCGGACTCACTACTGCTCATGCGCACTCGGGGTCACTACTGCTCATGCGCACTCGGACTCACTACCGCTCATGCGCATTCGGGGTCACTACTGCGCATGCGCACTCGGGCTCACTACTGTGCATGCGCACTCGGGGTCACTACTGCTCATGCGCACTCGGACTCACTACTGCGGATGCGCAATCGGGTTCACTACTGCGCATGCGCACACGGGATCACTACTGCGCATGCGCGCACGAGCCCACTACTGCGCATGCGCACTCCGGCTCAGACCTGCCCATGCGCCCTCGGGCACACCACTGCGCATGCGCACACGGACTCACCACTACGCATACGCACTCCGGCTCAGACCTGCCCATGCGCACTCGGGCTCTCTACTGCGCATGCGCACTCCGGCTCAGACATGCACATGCGCACACCGACTCACTACTGCGGATGTGCAATCGGGCTCACTACTGTGCATGCGTACTCGGGGTCACTACTGCTCATGCGCACTCGGGGTCACTACTGCTCATGCGCACTCGGACTCACTACTGCTCATGCGCACTCGGGGTCACTACTGCTCATGCGCACTCGGACTCACTACTGCTCATGCGCATTCGGGCTCACTACTGCGCATGCGCGCACGGACCCACTACTGCGCATGCGCACTCCGGCTCAGACCTGCACATGCGCACACGGACTCACTACTGCGGATGCGTAATCGGGCTCACTACAGTGCATGCGCACTCGGGGTCACTACTGCTCATGCGCACTCGGGGTCACTACTGCTGATGCGCACTCGGACTCAGTACTGCTCATGCGCACTCGGCGTCACTACTGCTCATGCGCACTGGGACTCACTACTGCTCATGCGCACTCGGACTCACTTCTGCGGATGCACAATCGGGCTCACTACTGCACGTGCGCACTCCGCCTCAGACCTGCACATGCGCACACGGACTCACTACTGCTCATGCGCACACGGGGTCACTACTGCTCATGCGCACTCGGACTCACTACTGCTCATGCGCATTCGGGGTCACTACTGCGCATGCGCACTCGGACTCACTACTGCGGATGCGCGCTCGGGCTCACTACTGCGCATGCGCACACGGGCTCACTACTGCGCATGCGCGCACGGGCCCACTACTGCGCATGCGCACTCCGGCTCAGACCTGCACATGCGCATTCGAGCTCACTTCTGCGCATGCGCACACGGGCTCACTACTGTGCATGCGCACTCGGGGTCACTACTGCTCATGCGCACTCGGGGTCACTACTGCTCATGCGCACTCGGGGTCACTACTGCTCATGCGCACTCGGGGTCACTACTGCTCATGCGCACTTGGACTCACTACTGCTCATGCGCACTCGGGCTCACTACTGCGCATACGCGCTCGGTGTCGCTACAGCGCATTCGCTCACGGGCTCACACTGTGCATGCACACTTGGGGTCACTACTGCGCATGCGCACTCTGACTCTCTACTGCGCATGCGCACTCCGGTCAGGCATGTGCATGCGCACTCAGGCTCACTACTGCGCATGCGCACTCCGGTTCACTACTGCTCATGCGCACTCGGTCTCACTACTGCGGATGATCAATCGGGCTCACTACTGCGCATGCGCACTCCGGCTCAGACCTGCACATGCGCACAAGGACCCACTACTGCGGATGCGCAATCGGGATCACTACTGTGCATGCGCACTCGGGGTCACTACTGCTCATGCGCACTCGGACCCACTACTGCTCATGCGCACTCGGGGCCACTACTGCGCATGCGCACTCGGACTCACTACTGCGGATGCGCGCACAGGCCCACTACTGCGCATGCGCAGTCCGGCTCAGACCAGCACAAGCGTATTCGAGCTCACTTCTGCGCATATGCACTCGGACTCACTACTGCTCAAGCGCACTCGGGCTCACTACTGCGCATGCGCACTCCGGCTCAGACCTGCACATGCGCATTCGAGCTCACGTCTGCGCATGCGCACACGGGCTCACTACTGTGCATGCGCACTCGGGGTCACTCCTGCGCATGCGCACTACGGCCCAGACCTGCACATGCGCACTCCGGCTCACTACTGCGCATGCGCATTCGGACTCACTACTGCGGATGCACAATCGGGCTCAGTACTGCGCATCCGCACTCCGGTTCAGACCTGCACATGCGCACACGGACTCACTACTGTGCATGCGCACTCGGACTCACTACCGCTCATGCGTATTCGGGGTCACTACTGCGCATGCGCACTCGGACTCACTACTGTGCATGCGCACTCGGGGTCACTACTGCTCATGCGCACTCGGACTCACTACTGCTCATGCGCACTCGGGGTCACTACTGCTCATGCGCACTCGGACTCACTACCGCTCATGCGCATTCGGGGTCACTACTGCGCATGCGCACTCGGACTCACTACTGTGCATGCGCACTCGGGGTCACTACTGCTCATGCGCACTCGGACTCACTACTGCGGATGCACAATCGGGCTCAGTACTGCGCATCCGCACTCCGGTTCAGACCTGCACATGCGCACACGGACTCACTACTGTGCATGCGCACTCGGGGTCACTACTGCTCATGCGCACTCGGACTCACTACTGCTCATGCGCACTCGGGGTCACTACTGCTCATGCGCACTCGGACTCACTACCGCTCATGCGCAATCGGGTTCACTACTGCGCATGCGCACACGGGATCACTACTGCGCATGCGCGCACGAGCCCACTACTGCGCATGCGCACTCCGGCTCAGACCTGCCCATGCGCCCTCGGGCACACCACTGCGCATGCGCACACGGACTCACCACTACGCATACGCACTCCGGCTCAGACCTGCCCATGCGCACTCGGGCTCTCTACTGCGCATGCGCACTCCGGCTCAGACATGCACATGCGCACACCGACTCACTACTGCGGATGCGCAATCGGGCTCACTACTGTGCATGCGTACTCGGGGTCACTACTGCTCATGCGCACTCGGGGTCACTACTGCTCATGCGCACTCGGACTCACTACTGCTCATGCGCACTCGGGGTCACTACTGCTCATGCGCACTCGGACTCACTACTGCTCATGCGCATTCGGGCTCACTACTGCGCATGCGCGCACGGACCCACTACTGCGCATGCGCACTCCGCCTCAGACCTGCACATGCGCACACGGACTCACTACTGCGGATGCGTAATCGGGCTCACTACAGTGCATGCGCACTCGGGGTCACTACTGCTCATGCGCACTCGGGGTCACTACTGCTGATGCGCACTCGGACTCAGTACTGCTCATGCGCACTCGGCGTCACTACTGCTCATGCGCACTGGGACTCACTACTGCTCATGCGCACTCGGACTCACTTCTGCGGATGCACAATCGGGCTCACTACTGCACGTGCGCACTCCGCCTCAGACCTGCACATGCGCACACGGACTCACTACTGCTCATGCGCACTCGGACCCACTACTGCTCATGCGCACTCGGGGTCACTACTGCGCATGCGCACTCGGACTCACTTCTGCGGATGCGCGCACAGGCCCACTACTGCGCATGCGCAGTCCGGCTCAGACCAGCACAAGCGTATTCGAGCTCACTTCTGCGCATATGCACTCGGACTCACTACTGCTCAAGCGCACTCGGGCTCACTACTGCGCATGCGCACTCCGGCTCAGACCTGCACATGCTCTCACGGACTCTCACTACAGCGGATGCGCAATCGGGCTCACTACTGCGGATGCGCGCTCGGGCTCACTACTGCGCATGCGCACCCGGGCTCACTGCTGCGCATGCGCGCACAGGCCCACTACTGCGCATGCGCAGTCCGGCTCAGACCAGCACAAGCGTATTCGAGCTCACTTCTGCGCATATGCACTCGGACTCACTACTGCTCAAGCGCACTCGGGCTCACTACTGCGCATGCGCAGTCCGGCTCAGACCTGCACATGCGTATTCGAGTTCACTTCTGCGCATGTGCACTCGGACTCACTACTGCTCATGCGCATTCGGGGTCACTACTGCGCATGCGCACTCGGACTCACTACTACGGATGCGCGCTCGGGCTCACTGCTGCGCATGCGCACACGGGCTCACTACTGCGCATGCGCGCACGGGCCCACTACTGCGCATGCGCACTCCGGCTCAGACCTGCACATGCGCATTCGAGCTCACTTCTGCGCATGCGCACACGGGCTCACTACTGTGCATGCGCACTCGGGGTCACTACTGCTCATGCGCACTCGGGGTCACTACTGCTCATGCGCACTCGGGGTCACTACTGCTCATGCGCACTCGGGGTCACTACTGCTCATGCGCACTCGGACTCACTACTGCTCATGCGCACTCGGACTCACTACTGCTCATGCGCACTCGGGCCCACTACTGCGCATGCGCACTCCGGCTCAGACCTGCACATGCGCACAAGGACCCACTACTGCGGATGCGCAATCGGGCTCACTACTGTGCATGCGCACTCGGGGTCACTACTGCTCATGCGCACTCGGACCCACTACTGCTCATGCGCACTCGGGGTCACTACTGCGCATGCGCACTCGGACTCACTACTGCGGATGCGCGCACTGGCCCACTACTGCGCATGCGCAGTCCGGCTCAGACCAGCACAAGCGTATTCGAGCTCACTTCTGCGCATATGCACTCGGACTCACTACTGCTCAAGCGCACTCGGGTCACTACTGCGCATGCGCAGTCCGGCTCAGACCAGCACAAGCGTATTCGAGCTCACTTCTGCGCATATGCACTCGGACTCACTACTGCTCAAGCGCACTCGGGCTCACTACTGCGCATGCGCACTCCGGCTCAGACCTGCACATGCTCTCACGGACTCTCACTACTGCGGATGCGCAATCGGGCTCACTACTGCGCATGCGCACACGGGCTCACTACTGCGCATGCGCGCACGGGCCCACTACTGCGCATGCGCACTCCGGCTCAGACCTGCACATGCGCATTCGAGCTCACGTCTGCGCATGCGCACACGGGCTCACTACTGTGCATGCGCACTCGGGGTCACTCCTGCGCATGCGCACTACGGCCCAGACCTGCACATGCGCACTCCGGCTCACTACTGCGCATGCGCATTCGGACTCACTACTGCGGATGCACAATCGGGCTCAGTACTGCGCATCCGCACTCCGGTTCAGACCTGCACATGCGCACACGGACTCACTACTGTGCATGCGCACTCGGGGTCACTACTGCTCATGCGCACTCGGACTCACTACTGCTCATGCGCACTCGGGCTCACTACTGTGCATGCGCACTCGGGGTCACTACTGCTCATGCGCACTCGGACTCACTACTGCTCATGCGCACTCGGGCACACTACTGTGCATGCGCACTCGGGGTCACTACTGCTCACGCGCACGAGCCCACTACTGCGCATGCGCACTCCGGCTCAGGCCTGCCCATGCGCACTCGGGCTCACTACTGCGCATGCGCACTCGGGCTCACTACAGCGCATGCGCGCTCCGGCTCACTACTGCTCATGCGCACTCGGACTCACTACTGCGGATGCACAATCGGGCTCAGTACTGCGCATCCGCACTCCGGTTCAGACCTGCACATGCGCACACGGACTCACTACTGTGCATGCGCACTCGGGGTCACTACTGCTCATGCGCACTCGGACTCACTACTGCACATGCGCACACGGACTCACTACTGTGGATGCGCAATCGGACTCACTACTGCTCATGCGCACTCGGACTCACTACTGCTAATGCGCACTCGGGGTCACTACTGCTCATGCGCACTCGGACTCACTACCGCTCATGCGCATTCGGGGTCACTACTGCGCATGCGCACTCGGACTCACTACTGTGCATGCGCACTCGGGGTCACTACTGCTCATGCGCACTCGGACTCACTACTGCTCATGCGCACTCGGGGTCACTACTGCTCATGCGCACTCGGACTCACTACCGCTCATGCGCATTCGGGGTCACTACTGCGCATGCGCACTCGGGCTCACTACTGTGCATGCGCACTCGGGGTCACTACTGCTCATGCGCACTCGGACTCACTACTGCGGATGCGCAATCGGGTTCACTACTGCGCATGCGCACACGGGATCACTACTGCGCATGCGCGCACGAGCCCACTACTGCGCATGCGCACTCCGGCTCAGACCTGCCCATGCGCCCTCGGGCACACCACTGCGCATGCGCACACGGACTCACCACTACGCATACGCACTCCGGCTCAGACCTGCCCATGCGCACTCGGGCTCTCTACTGCGCATGCGCACTCCGGCTCAGACATGCACATGCGCACACCGACTCACTACTGCGGATGCGCAATCGGGCTCACTACTGTGCATGCGTACTCGGGGTCACTACTGCTCATGCGCACTCGGGGTCACTACTGCTCATGCGCACTCGGACTCACTACTGCTCATGCGCACTCGGGGTCACTACTGCTCATGCGCACTCGGACTCACTACTGCTCATGCGCATTCGGGCTCACTACTGCGCATGCGCGCACGGACCCACTACTGCGCATGCGCACTCCGGCTCAGACCTGCACATGCGCACACGGACTCACTACTGCGGATGCGTAATCGGGCTCACTACAGTGCATGCGCACTCGGGGTCACTACTGCTCATGCGCACTCGGGGTCACTACTGCTGATGCGCACTCGGACTCAGTACTGCTCATGCGCACTCGGCGTCACTACTGCTCATGCGCACTGGGACTCACTACTGCTCATGCGCACTCGGACTCACTTCTGCGGATGCACAATCGGGCTCACTACTGCACGTGCGCACTCCGCCTCAGACCTGCACATGCGCACACGGACTCACTACTGCTCATGCGCACACGGGGTCACTACTGCTCATGCGCACTCGGACTCACTACTGCTCATGCGCATTCGGGGTCACTACTGCGCATGCGCACTCGGACTCACTACTGCGGATGCGCGCTCGGGCTCACTACTGCGCATGCGCACACGGGCTCACTACTGCGCATGCGCGCACGGGCCCACTACTGCGCATGCGCACTCCGGCTCAGACCTGCACATGCGCATTCGAGCTCACTTCTGCGCATGCGCACACGGGCTCACTACTGTGCATGCGCACTCGGGGTCACTACTGCTCATGCGCACTCGGGGTCACTACTGCTCATGCGCACTCGGGGTCACTACTGCTCATGCGCACTCGGGGTCACTACTGCTCATGCGCACTTGGACTCACTACTGCTCATGCGCACTCGGGCTCACTACTGCGCATACGCGCTCGGTGTCGCTACAGCGCATTCGCTCACGGGCTCACACTGTGCATGCACACTTGGGGTCACTACTGCGCATGCGCACTCTGACTCTCTACTGCGCATGCGCACTCCGGTCAGGCATGTGCATGCGCACTCAGGCTCACTACTGCGCATGCGCACTCCGGTTCACTACTGCTCATGCGCACTCGGTCTCACTACTGCGGATGATCAATCGGGCTCACTACTGCGCATGCGCACTCCGGCTCAGACCTGCACATGCGCACAAGGACCCACTACTGCGGATGCGCAATCGGGATCACTACTGTGCATGCGCACTCGGGGTCACTACTGCTCATGCGCACTCGGACCCACTACTGCTCATGCGCACTCGGGGTCACTACTGCGCATGCGCACTCGGACTCACTACTGCGGATGCGCGCACAGGCCCACTACTGCGCATGCGCAGTCCGGCTCAGACCAGCACAAGCGTATTCGAGCTCACTTCTGCGCATATGCACTCGGACTCACTACTGCTCAAGCGCACTCGGGCTCACTACTGCGCATGCGCACTCCGGCTCAGACCTGCACATGCGCATTCGAGCTCACGTCTGCGCATGCGCACACGGGCTCACTACTGTGCATGCGCACTCGGGGTCACTCCTGCGCATGCGCACTACGGCCCAGACCTGCACATGCGCACTCCGGCTCACTACTGCGCATGCGCATTCGGACTCACTACTGCGGATGCACAATCGGGCTCAGTACTGCGCATCCGCACTCCGGTTCAGACCTGCACATGCGCACACGGACTCACTACTGTGCATGCGCACTCGGGGTCACTACTGCTCATGCGCACTCGGACTCACTACTGCTCATGCGCACTCGGGCTCACTACTGTGCATGCGCACTCGGGGTCACTACTGCTCATGCGCACTCGGACTCACTACTGCTCATGCGCACTCGGGCACACTACTGTGCATGCGCACTCGGGGTCACTACTGCTCACGCGCACGAGCCCACTACTGCGCATGCGCACTCCGGCTCAGGCCTGCCCATGCGCACTCGGGCTCACTACTGCGCATGCGCACTCGGGCTCACTACAGCGCATGCGCGCTCCGGCTCACTACTGCTCATGCGCACTCGGACTCACTACTGCGGATGCACAATCGGGCTCAGTACTGCGCATCCGCACTCCGGTTCAGACCTGCACATGCGCACACGGACTCACTACTGTGCATGCGCACTCGGGGTCACTACTGCTCATGCGCACTCGGACTCACTACTGCACATGCGCACACGGACTCACTACTGTGGATGCGCAATCGGACTCACTACTGCTCATGCGCACTCGGACTCACTACTGCTCATGCGCACTCGGGGTCACTACTGCTCATGCGCACTCGGACTCACTACCGCTCATGCGTATTCGGGGTCACTACTGCGCATGCGCACTCGGACTCACTACTGTGCATGCGCACTCGGGGTCACTACTGCTCATGCGCACTCGGACTCACTACTGCTCATGCGCACTCGGGGTCACTACTGCTCATGCGCACTCGGACTCACTACCGCTCATGCGCATTCGGGGTCACTACTGCGCATGCGCACTCGGACTCACTACTGTGCATGCGCACTCGGGGTCACTACTGCTCATGCGCACTCGGACTCACTACTGCGGATGCACAATCGGGCTCAGTACTGCGCATCCGCACTCCGGTTCAGACCTGCACATGCGCACACGGACTCACTACTGTGCATGCGCACTCGGGGTCACTACTGCTCATGCGCACTCGGACTCACTACTGCTCATGCGCACTCGGGGTCACTACTGCTCATGCGCACTCGGACTCACTACCGCTCATGCGCAATCGGGTTCACTACTGCGCATGCGCACACGGGATCACTACTGCGCATGCGCGCACGAGCCCACTACTGCGCATGCGCACTCCGGCTCAGACCTGCCCATGCGCCCTCGGGCACACCACTGCGCATGCGCACACGGACTCACCACTACGCATACGCACTCCGGCTCAGACCTGCCCATGCGCACTCGGGCTCTCTACTGCGCATGCGCACTCCGGCTCAGACATGCACATGCGCACACCGACTCACTACTGCGGATGCGCAATCGGGCTCACTACTGTGCATGCGTACTCGGGGTCACTACTGCTCATGCGCACTCGGGGTCACTACTGCTCATGCGCACTCGGACTCACTACTGCTCATGCGCACTCGGGGTCACTACTGCTCATGCGCACTCGGACTCACTACTGCTCATGCGCATTCGGGCTCACTACTGCGCATGCGCGCACGGACCCACTACTGCGCATGCGCACTCCGCCTCAGACCTGCACATGCGCACACGGACTCACTACTGCGGATGCGTAATCGGGCTCACTACAGTGCATGCGCACTCGGGGTCACTACTGCTCATGCGCACTCGGGGTCACTACTGCTGATGCGCACTCGGACTCAGTACTGCTCATGCGCACTCGGCGTCACTACTGCTCATGCGCACTGGGACTCACTACTGCTCATGCGCACTCGGACTCACTTCTGCGGATGCACAATCGGGCTCACTACTGCACGTGCGCACTCCGCCTCAGACCTGCACATGCGCACACGGACTCACTACTGCTCATGCGCACACGGGGTCACTACTGCTCATGCGCACTCGGACTCACTACTGCTCATGCGCATTCGGGGTCACTACTGCGCATGCGCACTCGGACTCACTACTGCGGATGCGCGCTCGGGCTCACTACTGCGCATGCGCACACGGGCTCACTACTGCGCATGCGCGCACGGGCCCACTACTGCGCATGCGCACTCCGGCTCAGACCTGCACATGCGCATTCGAGCTCACTTCTGCGCATGCGCACACGGGCTCACTACTGTGCATGCGCACTCGGGGTCACTACTGCTCATGCGCACTCGGGGTCACTACTGCTCATGCGCACTCGGGGTCACTACTGCTCATGCGCACTCGGGGTCACTACTGCTCATGCGCACTTGGACTCACTACTGCTCATGCGCACTCGGGCTCACTACTGCGCATACGCGCTCGGTGTCGCTACAGCGCATTCGCTCACGGGCTCACACTGTGCATGCACACTTGGGGTCACTACTGCGCATGCACACTCTGACTCTCTACTGCGCATGCGCACTCCGGTCAGGCATGTGCATGCGCACTCAGGCTCACTACTGCGCATGCGCACTCCGGTTCACTACTGCTCATGCGCACTCGGTCTCACTACTGCGGATGATCAATCGGGCTCACTACTGCGCATGCGCACTCCGGCTCAGACCTGCACATGCGCACAAGGACCCACTACTGCGGATGCGCAATCGGGATCACTACTGTGCATGCGCACTCGGGGTCACTACTGCTCATGCGCACTCGGACCCACTACTGCTCATGCGCACTCGGGGTCACTACTGCGCATGCGCACTCGGACTCACTACTGCGGATGCGCGCACAGGCCCACTACTGCGCATGCGCAGTCCGGCTCAGACCAGCACAAGCGTATTCGAGCTCACTTCTGCGCATATGCACTCGGACTCACTACTGCTCAAGCGCACTCGGGCTCACTACTGCGCATGCGCACTCCGGCTCAGACCTGCACATGCTCTCACGGACTCTCACTACAGCGGATGCGGAATCGGGCTCACTACTGCGGATGCGCGCTCGGGCTCACTACTGCGCATGCGCACCCGGGCTCACTGCTGCGCATGCGCGCACAGGCCCACTACTGCGCATGCGCAGTCCGGCTCAGACCAGCACAAGCGTATTCGAGCTCACTTCTGCGCATATGCACTCGGACTCACTACTGCTCAAGCGCACTCGGGCTCACTACTGCGCATGCGCAGTCCGGCTCAGACCTGCACATGCGTATTCGAGTTCACTTCTGCGCATGTGCACTCGGACTCACTACTGCTCATGCGCATTCGGGGTCACTACTGCGCATGCGCACTCGGACTCACTACTACGGATGCGCGCTCGGGCTCACTGCTGCGCATGCGCACACGGGCTCACTACTGCGCATGCGCGCACGGGCCCACTACTGCGCATGCGCACTCCGGCTCAGACCTGCACATGCGCATTCGAGCTCACTTCTGCGCATGCGCACACGGGCTCACTACTGTGCATGCGCACTCGGGGTCACTACTGCTCATGCGCACTCGGACTCACTACTGCTCATGCGCACTCGGGCTCACTACTGTGCATGCGCACTCGGGGTCACTACTGCTCATGCGCACTCGGACTCACTACTGCTCATGCGCACTCGGGCTCACTTCTGCGCATGCGCACACGCGCGCACTACTGCGCTTGCGCACTCGGACTAACTACTGCGGATGCACAATCGGGCTCACTACTGCGCATGCGCACTACGGCTCAGACCTGCACATGCGCACACGGACTCACTACTGTGGATGCGCAATCGGGCTCACTACTGTGCATGCGCACTCGGGGTCACTACTGCTCATGCGCACTCGGACTCACTACTGCGCATACGCGCTCGGTGTCGCTACAGCGCATTCGCTCACGGGCTCACACTGTGCATGCACACTTGGGGTCACTACTGCGCATGCGCACTCTGACTCACTACTGCGCATGCGCACTCCGGTCAGGCCTGTGCATGCGCACTCAGGCTCACTACTGCGCATGCGCACTCCGGTTCACTACTGCTCATGCGCACTCGGTCTCACTACTGCGGATGATCAATCGGGCTCACTACTGCGCATGCGCACTCCGGCTCAGACCTGCACATGCGCACAAGGACCCACTACTGCGGATGCGCAATCGGGATCACTACTGTGCATGCGCACTCGGGGTCACTACTGCTCATGCGCACTCGGACCCACTACTGCTGATGCGCACTCGGGGTCACTACTGCGCATGCGCACTCGGACTCACTACTGCGGATGCGCGGACAGGCCCACTACTGCGCATGCGCAGTCCGGCTCAGACCAGCACAAGCGTATTCGAGCTCACTTCTGCGCATATGCACTCGGACTCACTACTGCTCAAGCGCACTCGGGCTCACTACTGCGCATGCGCACTCCGGCTCAGACCTGCACATGCTCTCACGGACTCTCACTACAGCGGATGCGCAATCGGGCTCACTACTGCGGATGCGCGCTCGGGCTCACTACTGCGCATGCGCACCCGGGCTCTCTGCTGCGCATGCGCGCACAGGCCCACTACTGCGCATGCGCAGTCCGGCTCAGACCAGCACAAGCGTATTCGAGCTCACTTCTGCGCATATGCTCTCGGACTCACTACTGCTCAAGCGCACTCGGGCTCACTACTCCTGATGCGCAATCGGGCTCACTACTGTGCATGCGCACTCGGAGTCACTACTGTGCATGCGCACTCGGGGTCACTACTGCTCATGCGCACTCGGGGTCACTACTGCTCATGCGCACTCGGGGTCACTACTCCTGATGCGCAATCGGGCTCACTACTGTGCATGCGCACTCGGAGTCACTACTGCTCATGCGCACTCGGGGACACTACTGCTCATGCGCACTCGGACTCACTACTGCTCATGCGCACTCGGTGTCACTACTGCTCATGCGCACTGGGACTCACTACTGCTCATGCGCACTCGGGCTCACTACTGCGGATGCGCAATCGGGCTCACTACTGTGCATGCGCACTCGGGGTCACTACTGCTCATGCGCACTCGGGGACACTACTGTGCATGCGCACTCGGGCCCACTACTGCGCATGCGCACTCCGGCTCAGACCTGCACATGCGCACTGGGACTCACTACTGCTCATGCGCACTCGGACTCACTACTGCTCATGCGCATTCGGGGTCACTACTGCGCATGCGCACTTGGACTCACTACTGCGGATGCGCGCTCGGGCTCACTACTGTGCATGCGCAGTCCGGCTCAGACCTGCACATGCGCATTCGAGCTCACTTCTGCGCATGCGCACACGCGCGCACTACTGCGCTTGCGCACTCGGACTAACCACTGCTCATGCGCACTGGGACTCACTACTGCGGATGCGCGCTCGGGCTCACTACTGCGGATGCGCAATCGGGCTCACTACTGCGCATGCGTGCTCGGGCTCACTACTGCGCATGCGTACTCGGACTAACCACTGCTCATGCGCACTGGGACTCACTACTGCGGATGCGCAATCGGGTTCACTACTGCGCATGCGCACACCGGCTCACTACTGCGCATGCGCGCACGGGCCCACTACTGCGCATGCGCACTCCGGCTCAGACCTGCCCATGCGCCATCGGGCACACCACTGCGCATGCGCACACGGTCTCACCACTGCGCATGCGCACTCCGGCTCAGACCTGCCCATGCGCAATCGGGCTCACTACTGTGCATGCGCACTCGGGGTCACTACTGCTCATGCGCACTCGGGGACACTACTGTGCATGCGCACTCGGGGTCACTACTGCTCATGCGCATTCGGGGTCACTACTGCGCATGCGCACTCGGACTCACTACTGTGCATGCGCACTCGGGGTCACTACTGCTCATGCGCACTCGGACTCACTACTGCTCATGCGCACTCGGGCCCGCTACTGCGTATGCGCACTCCGGCTCAGACCTGCACATGCGCACACGGACTCACTACTCCTGATGCGCAATCGGGCTCACTACTGTGCATGCGCACTCGGAGTCACTACTGCTCATGCGCACTCGGGGACACTACTGCTCATGCGCACTCGGACTCACTACTGCTCATGCGCACTCGGGGTCACTACTGCTCATGCGCACTGGGACTCACTACTGCTCATGCGCACTCGGACTCACTACTGCGGATGCACAATCGGGCTCACTACTGCACGTGCGCACTCCGCCCCAGACCTGCACATACGCACACGGACTCACTACTGCTCATGCGCACTCGGGGTCACTACTGCGCATGCGTACACGGGCTCACTACTGCGCATGCGCGCACGGGCCCACTACTGCGCATGCGCACTCCGGCTCAGACCTGCACATGCGCATTCGAGCTCACTTCTGCGCATGCGCACACGGGCTCACTACTGTGCATGCGCACTCGGGCTCACTACTGCGCATACGCGCTCGGTGTCGCTACAGCGCATTCGCTCACGGGCTCACACTGTGCATGCACACTTGGGGTCACTACTGCGCATGCGCACTACGGCTCAGACCTGCACATGCGCACACGGACTCACTACTGTGGATGCGCAATCGGGCTCACTACTGTGCATGCGCACTCGGGGTCACTACTGCTCATGCGCACTCGGACTCACTACTGCGCATACGCGCTCGGTGTCGCTACAGCGCATTCGCTCACGGGCTCACACTGTGCATGCACACTTGGGGTCACTACTGCGCATGCGCACTCTGACTCACTACTGCGCATGCGCACTCCGGTCAGGCCTGTGCATGCGCACTCAGGCTCACTACTGCGCATGCGCACTCCGGTTCACTACTGCTCATGCGCACTCGGTCTCACTACTGCGGATGATCAATCGGGCTCACTACTGCGCATGCGCACTCCGGCTCAGACCTGCACATGCGCACAAGGACCCACTACTGCGGATGCGCAATCGGGATCACTACTGTGCATGCGCACTCGGGGTCACTACTGCTCATGCGCACTCGGACCCACTACTGCTGATGCGCACTCGGGGTCACTACTGCGCATGCGCACTCGGACTCACTACTGCGGATGCGCGGACAGGCCCACTACTGCGCATGCGCAGTCCGGCTCAGACCAGCACAAGCGTATTCGAGCTCACTTCTGCGCATATGCACTCGGACTCACTACTGCTCAAGCGCACTCGGGCTCACTACTGCGCATGCGCACTCCGGCTCAGACCTGCACATGCTCTCACGGACTCTCACTACAGCGGATGCGCAATCGGGCTCACTACTGCGGATGCGCGCTCGGGCTCACTACTGCGCATGCGCACCCGGGCTCTCTGCTGCGCATGCGCGCACAGGCCCACTACTGCGCATGCGCAGTCCGGCTCAGACCAGCACAAGCGTATTCGAGCTCACTTCTGCGCATATGCTCTCGGACTCACTACTGCTCAAGCGCACTCGGGCTCACTACTCCTGATGCGCAATCGGGCTCACTACTGTGCATGCGCACTCGGAGTCACTACTGTGCATGCGCACTCGGGGTCACTACTGCTCATGCGCACTCGGGGTCACTACTGCTCATGCGCACTCGGGGTCACTACTCCTGATGCGCAATCGGGCTCACTACTGTGCATGCGCACTCGGAGTCACTACTGCTCATGCGCACTCGGGGACACTACTGCTCATGCGCACTCGGACTCACTACTGCTCATGCGCACTCGGTGTCACTACTGCTCATGCGCACTGGGACTCACTACTGCTCATGCGCACTCGGGCTCACTACTGCGGATGCGCAATCGGGCTCACTACTGTGCATGCGCACTCGGGGTCACTACTGCTCATGCGCACTCGGGGACACTACTGTGCATGCGCACTCGGGCCCACTACTGCGCATGCGCACTCCGGCTCAGACCTGCACATGCGCACTGGGACTCACTACTGCTCATGCGCACTCGGACTCACTACTGCTCATGCGCATTCGGGGTCACTACTGCGCATGCGCACTTGGACTCACTACTGCGGATGCGCGCTCGGGCTCACTACTGTGCATGCGCAGTCCGGCTCAGACCTGCACATGCGCATTCGAGCTCACTTCTGCGCATGCGCACACGCGCGCACTACTGCGCTTGCGCACTCGGACTAACCACTGCTCATGCGCACTGGGACTCACTACTGCGGATGCGCGCTCGGGCTCACTACTGCGGATGCGCAATCGGGCTCACTACTGCGCATGCGTGCTCGGGCTCACTACTGCGCATGCGTACTCGGACTAACCACTGCTCATGCGCACTGGGACTCACTACTGCGGATGCGCAATCGGGTTCACTACTGCGCATGCGCACACCGGCTCACTACTGCGCATGCGCGCACGGGCCCACTACTGCGCATGCGCACTCCGGCTCAGACCTGCCCATGCGCCATCGGGCACACCACTGCGCATGCGCACACGGTCTCACCACTGCGCATGCGCACTCCGGCTCAGACCTGCCCATGCGCAATCGGGCTCACTACTGTGCATGCGCACTCGGGGTCACTACTGCTCATGCGCACTCGGGGACACTACTGTGCATGCGCACTCGGGGTCACTACTGCTCATGCGCATTCGGGGTCACTACTGCGCATGCGCACTCGGACTCACTACTGTGCATGCGCACTCGGGGTCACTACTGCTCATGCGCACTCGGACTCACTACTGCTCATGCGCACTCGGGCCCGCTACTGCGTATGCGCACTCCGGCTCAGACCTGCACATGCGCACACGGACTCACTACTCCTGATGCGCAATCGGGCTCACTACTGTGCATGCGCACTCGGAGTCACTACTGCTCATGCGCACTCGGGGACACTACTGCTCATGCGCACTCGGACTCACTACTGCTCATGCGCACTCGGGGTCACTACTGCTCATGCGCACTGGGACTCACTACTGCTCATGCGCACTCGGACTCACTACTGCGGATGCACAATCGGGCTCACTACTGCACGTGCGCACTCCGCCCCAGACCTGCACATACGCACACGGACTCACTACTGCTCATGCGCACTCGGGGTCACTACTGCGCATGCGTACACGGGCTCACTACTGCGCATGCGCGCACGGGCCCACTACTGCGCATGCGCACTCCGGCTCAGACCTGCACATGCGCATTCGAGCTCACTTCTGCGCATGCGCACACGGGCTCACTACTGTGCATGCGCACTCGGGCTCACTACTGCGCATACGCGCTCGGTGTCGCTACAGCGCATTCGCTCACGGGCTCACACTGTGCATGCACACTTGGGGTCACTACTGCGCATGTGCACTCTGGCTCACTACTGCGCATGCGCACTCCGGTCAGGCCTGTGCATACGCACTCAGACTCACTACTGCGCATGCGCACTCCGGTTCACTACTGCTCATGCGCACTCGGTCTCACTACTGCGGATGATCAATCGGGCTCACTACTGCGCATGCGCACTCCGGCTCAGACCTGCACATGCGCACAAGGACCCACTACTGCGGATGCGCAATCGGGCTCACTACTGTGCATGCGCACTCGGGGTCACTACTGCGCATGCGCACTCGGACTCACTACTGCGGATGCGCGCACTGGCCCACTACTGCGCATGCGCAGTCCGGCTCAGACCAGCACAAGCGTATTCGAGCTCACTTCTGCGCATATGCACTCGGACTCACTACTGCTCAAGCGCACTCGGGCTCACTACTGCGCATGCGCAGTCCGGCTCAGACCAGCACAAGCGTATTCGAGCTCACTTCTGCGCATATGCACTCGGACTCACTACTGCTCAAGCGCACTCGGGCTCACTACTGCGCATGCGCACTCCTGCTCAGACCTGCACATGCTCTCACGGACTCTCACTACTGCGGATGCGCAATCGGGCTCACTACTGCGGATGCGCGCTCGGGCTCACTACTGCGCATGCGCACCCGGGCTCACTACTGCGCATGCGCGCACAGGCCCACTACTGCGCATGCGCAGTCCGGCTCAGACCAGCACAAGCGTATTCGAGCTCACTTCTGCGCATATGCAGTCGGACTCACTACTGCTCAAGCGCACTCGGGCTCACTACTGCGCATGCGCACACGGGCTCACTACTGCGCATGCGCACTCCGGCTCAGACCTGCACATGCGCATTCGAGCTCACGTCTGCGCATGCGCACACGGGCTCACTACCGTGCATGCGCACTCGGGGTCACTCCTGCGCATGCGCACTACGGCCCAGACCTGCACATGCGCACTCCGGCTCACTACTGCTCATGCGCATTCGGACTCACTACTGCGGATGCACAATCGGGCTCAGTACTGCGCATCCGCACTCCGGTTCAGACCTGCACATGCGCACACGGACTCACTACTGCGGATGCGCAATCGGGCTCACTACTGCGCATGCGCACACGGGCTCACTACTGCGCATGCGCGCACGGGCCCACTACTGCGCATGCGCACTCCGGCTCAGACCTGCACATGCGCATTCGAGCTCACTTCTGCGCATGCGCACACGGGCTCACTACTGTGCATGCGCACTCGGGTTCACTACTGCCCATGCGCACACGGCCTCACTACTGCGCATGCGCGCACGCGCCCACTACTGCGCATGCCCACTCCGGCTCAGACCTGCCCATGCGCCCTCGGGTACACCACTGCGCATGCGCACACGGACTCACCACTGCGCATGCGCACTCCGGCTCAGACCTGCCCATGCGCACTCGGGCTCACTACTGCGCATGCGCGCTCCGGCTCACTACTGCTCATGCGCACTCGGACTCACTACTGCGGATGCACAATCGGGCTCACTACTGCGCATGCGCACTACGGCTCAGTCCTGCACATGCGCACACGGACTCACTACTGTGCATGCGCACTCGGGGTCACTACTGCTCATGCGCACTCGGACTCACTACTGCTCATGCGCACTCGGGCTCACTACTGTGCATGCGCACTCGGGGTCACTACTGCTCATGCGCACTCGGACTCACTACTGCTCATGCGCACTCGGGCACACTACTGTGCATGCGCACTCGGGGTCACTACTGCTCACGCGCACGAGCCCACTACTGCGCATGCGCACTCCGGCTCAGACCTGCACATGCGCATTCGAGCTCACTTCTGCGCATGCGCACACGGGCTCACTACTGTGCATGCGCACTCGGGGTCACTACTGCTCATGCGCACTCGGGGTCACTACTGCTCATGCGCACTTGGACTCACTACTGCTCATGCGCACTCGGGCTCACTACTGCGCATACGCGCTCGGTGTCGCTACAGCGCATTCGCTCACGGGCTCACACTGTGCATGCACACTTGGGGTCACTACTGCGCATGCACACTCTGACTCTCTACTGCGCATGCGCACTCCGGTCAGGCATGTGCATGCGCACTCAGGCTCACTACTGCGCATGCGCACTCCGGTTCACTACTGCTCATGCGCACTCGGTCTCACTACTGCGGATGATCAATCGGGCTCACTACTGCGCATGCGCACTCCGGCTCAGACCTGCACATGCGCACAAGGACCCACTACTGCGGATGCGCAATCGGGATCACTACTGTGCATGCGCACTCGGGGTCACTACTGCTCATGCGCACTCGGACCCACTACTGCTCATGCGCACTCGGGGTCACTACTGCGCATGCGCACTCGGACTCACTACTGCGGATGCGCGCACAGGCCCACTACTGCGCATGCGCAGTCCGGCTCAGACCAGCACAAGCGTATTCGAGCTCACTTCTGCGCATATGCACTCGGACTCACTACTGCTCAAGCGCACTCGGGCTCACTACTGCGCATGCGCACTCCGGCTCAGACCTGCACATGCTCTCACGGACTCTCACTACAGCGGATGCGGAATCGGGCTCACTACTGCGGATGCGCGCTCGGGCTCACTACTGCGCATGCGCACCCGGGCTCACTGCTGCGCATGCGCGCACAGGCCCACTACTGCGCATGCGCAGTCCGGCTCAGACCAGCACAAGCGTATTCGAGCTCACTTCTGCGCATATGCACTCGGACTCACTACTGCTCAAGCGCACTCGGGCTCACTACTGCGCATGCGCAGTCCGGCTCAGACCTGCACATGCGTATTCGAGTTCACTTCTGCGCATGTGCACTCGGACTCACTACTGCTCATGCGCATTCGGGGTCACTACTGCGCATGCGCACTCGGACTCACTACTACGGATGCGCGCTCGGGCTCACTGCTGCGCATGCGCACACGGGCTCACTACTGCGCATGCGCGCACGGGCCCACTACTGCGCATGCGCACTCCGGCTCAGACCTGCACATGCGCATTCGAGCTCACTTCTGCGCATGCGCACACGGGCTCACTACTGTGCATGCGCACTCGGGGTCACTACTGCTCATGCGCACTCGGACTCACTACTGCTCATGCGCACTCGGGCTCACTACTGTGCATGCGCACTCGGGGTCACTACTGCTCATGCGCACTCGGACTCACTACTGCTCATGCGCACTCGGGCTCACTTCTGCGCATGCGCACACGCGCGCACTACTGCGCTTGCGCACTCGGACTAACTACTGCGGATGCACAATCGGGCTCACTACTGCGCATGCGCACTACGGCTCAGACCTGCACATGCGCACACGGACTCACTACTGTGGATGCGCAATCGGGCTCACTACTGTGCATGCGCACTCGGGGTCACTACTGCTCATGCGCACTCGGACTCACTACTGCGCATACGCGCTCGGTGTCGCTACAGCGCATTCGCTCACGGGCTCACACTGTGCATGCACACTTGGGGTCACTACTGCGCATGCGCACTCTGACTCACTACTGCGCATGCGCACTCCGGTCAGGCCTGTGCATGCGCACTCAGGCTCACTACTGCGCATGCGCACTCCGGTTCACTACTGCTCATGCGCACTCGGTCTCACTACTGCGGATGATCAATCGGGCTCACTACTGCGCATGCGCACTCCGGCTCAGACCTGCACATGCGCACAAGGACCCACTACTGCGGATGCGCAATCGGGATCACTACTGTGCATGCGCACTCGGGGTCACTACTGCTCATGCGCACTCGGACCCACTACTGCTGATGCGCACTCGGGGTCACTACTGCGCATGCGCACTCGGACTCACTACTGCGGATGCGCGGACAGGCCCACTACTGCGCATGCGCAGTCCGGCTCAGACCAGCACAAGCGTATTCGAGCTCACTTCTGCGCATATGCACTCGGACTCACTACTGCTCAAGCGCACTCGGGCTCACTACTGCGCATGCGCACTCCGGCTCAGACCTGCACATGCTCTCACGGACTCTCACTACAGCGGATGCGCAATCGGGCTCACTACTGCGGATGCGCGCTCGGGCTCACTACTGCGCATGCGCACCCGGGCTCTCTGCTGCGCATGCGCGCACAGGCCCACTACTGCGCATGCGCAGTCCGGCTCAGACCAGCACAAGCGTATTCGAGCTCACTTCTGCGCATATGCTCTCGGACTCACTACTGCTCAAGCGCACTCGGGCTCACTACTCCTGATGCGCAATCGGGCTCACTACTGTGCATGCGCACTCGGAGTCACTACTGTGCATGCGCACTCGGGGTCACTACTGCTCATGCGCACTCGGGGTCACTACTGCTCATGCGCACTCGGGGTCACTACTCCTGATGCGCAATCGGGCTCACTACTGTGCATGCGCACTCGGAGTCACTACTGCTCATGCGCACTCGGGGACACTACTGCTCATGCGCACTCGGACTCACTACTGCTCATGCGCACTCGGTGTCACTACTGCTCATGCGCACTGGGACTCACTACTGCGGATGCGCGCTCGGGCTCACTACTGCGGATGCGCAATCGGGCTCACTACTGCGCATGCGTGCTCGGGCTCACTACTGCGCATGCGTACTCGGACTAACCACTGCTCATGCGCACTGGGACTCACTACTGCGGATGCGCAATCGGGTTCACTACTGCGCATGCGCACACCGGCTCACTACTGCGCATGCGCGCACGGGCCCACTACTGCGCATGCGCACTCCGGCTCAGACCTGCCCATGCGCCATCGGGCACACCACTGCGCATGCGCACACGGTCTCACCACTGCGCATGCGCACTCCGGCTCAGACCTGCCCATGCGCAATCGGGCTCACTACTGTGCATGCGCACTCGGGGTCACTACTGCTCATGCGCACTCGGGGACACTACTGTGCATGCGCACTCGGGGTCACTACTGCTCATGCGCATTCGGGGTCACTACTGCGCATGCGCACTCGGACTCACTACTGTGCATGCGCACTCGGGGTCACTACTGCTCATGCGCACTCGGACTCACTACTGCTCATGCGCACTCGGGCCCGCTACTGCGTATGCGCACTCCGGCTCAGACCTGCACATGCGCACACGGACTCACTACTCCTGATGCGCAATCGGGCTCACTACTGTGCATGCGCACTCGGAGTCACTACTGCTCATGCGCACTCGGGGACACTACTGCTCATGCGCACTCGGACTCACTACTGCTCATGCGCACTCGGGGTCACTACTGCTCATGCGCACTGGGACTCACTACTGCTCATGCGCACTCGGACTCACTACTGCGGATGCACAATCGGGCTCACTACTGCACGTGCGCACTCCGCCCCAGACCTGCACATACGCACACGGACTCACTACTGCTCATGCGCACTCGGGGTCACTACTGCGCATGCGTACACGGGCTCACTACTGCGCATGCGCGCACGGGCCCACTACTGCGCATGCGCACTCCGGCTCAGACCTGCACATGCGCATTCGAGCTCACTTCTGCGCATGCGCACACGGGCTCACTACTGTGCATGCGCACTCGGGCTCACTACTGCGCATACGCGCTCGGTGTCGCTACAGCGCATTCGCTCACGGGCTCACACTGTGCATGCACACTTGGGGTCACTACTGCGCATGCGCACTACGGCTCAGACCTGCACATGCGCACACGGACTCACTACTGTGGATGCGCAATCGGGCTCACTACTGTGCATGCGCACTCGGGGTCACTACTGCTCATGCGCACTCGGACTCACTACTGCGCATACGCGCTCGGTGTCGCTACAGCGCATTCGCTCACGGGCTCACACTGTGCATGCACACTTGGGGTCACTACTGCGCATGCGCACTCTGACTCACTACTGCGCATGCGCACTCCGGTCAGGCCTGTGCATGCGCACTCAGGCTCACTACTGCGCATGCGCACTCCGGTTCACTACTGCTCATGCGCACTCGGTCTCACTACTGCGGATGATCAATCGGGCTCACTACTGCGCATGCGCACTCCGGCTCAGACCTGCACATGCGCACAAGGACCCACTACTGCGGATGCGCAATCGGGATCACTACTGTGCATGCGCACTCGGGGTCACTACTGCTCATGCGCACTCGGACCCACTACTGCTGATGCGCACTCGGGGTCACTACTGCGCATGCGCACTCGGACTCACTACTGCGGATGCGCGGACAGGCCCACTACTGCGCATGCGCAGTCCGGCTCAGACCAGCACAAGCGTATTCGAGCTCACTTCTGCGCATATGCACTCGGACTCACTACTGCTCAAGCGCACTCGGGCTCACTACTGCGCATGCGCACTCCGGCTCAGACCTGCACATGCTCTCACGGACTCTCACTACAGCGGATGCGCAATCGGGCTCACTACTGCGGATGCGCGCTCGGGCTCACTACTGCGCATGCGCACCCGGGCTCTCTGCTGCGCATGCGCGCACAGGCCCACTACTGCGCATGCGCAGTCCGGCTCAGACCAGCACAAGCGTATTCGAGCTCACTTCTGCGCATATGCTCTCGGACTCACTACTGCTCAAGCGCACTCGGGCTCACTACTCCTGATGCGCAATCGGGCTCACTACTGTGCATGCGCACTCGGAGTCACTACTGTGCATGCGCACTCGGGGTCACTACTGCTCATGCGCACTCGGGGTCACTACTGCTCATGCGCACTCGGGGTCACTACTCCTGATGCGCAATCGGGCTCACTACTGTGCATGCGCACTCGGAGTCACTACTGCTCATGCGCACTCGGGGACACTACTGCTCATGCGCACTCGGACTCACTACTGCTCATGCGCACTCGGTGTCACTACTGCTCATGCGCACTGGGACTCACTACTGCTCATGCGCACTCGGGCTCACTACTGCGGATGCGCAATCGGGCTCACTACTGTGCATGCGCACTCGGGGTCACTACTGCTCATGCGCACTCGGGGACACTACTGTGCATGCGCACTCGGGCCCACTACTGCGCATGCGCACTCCGGCTCAGACCTGCACATGCGCACTGGGACTCACTACTGCTCATGCGCACTCGGACTCACTACTGCTCATGCGCATTCGGGGTCACTACTGCGCATGCGCACTTGGACTCACTACTGCGGATGCGCGCTCGGGCTCACTACTGTGCATGCGCAGTCCGGCTCAGACCTGCACATGCGCATTCGAGCTCACTTCTGCGCATGCGCACACGCGCGCACTACTGCGCTTGCGCACTCGGACTAACCACTGCTCATGCGCACTGGGACTCACTACTGCGGATGCGCGCTCGGGCTCACTACTGCGGATGCGCAATCGGGCTCACTACTGCGCATGCGTGCTCGGGCTCACTACTGCGCATGCGTACTCGGACTAACCACTGCTCATGCGCACTGGGACTCACTACTGCGGATGCGCAATCGGGTTCACTACTGCGCATGCGCACACCGGCTCACTACTGCGCATGCGCGCACGGGCCCACTACTGCGCATGCGCACTCCGGCTCAGACCTGCCCATGCGCCATCGGGCACACCACTGCGCATGCGCACACGGTCTCACCACTGCGCATGCGCACTCCGGCTCAGACCTGCCCATGCGCAATCGGGCTCACTACTGTGCATGCGCACTCGGGGTCACTACTGCTCATGCGCACTCGGGGACACTACTGTGCATGCGCACTCGGGGTCACTACTGCTCATGCGCATTCGGGGTCACTACTGCGCATGCGCACTCGGACTCACTACTGTGCATGCGCACTCGGGGTCACTACTGCTCATGCGCACTCGGACTCACTACTGCTCATGCGCACTCGGGCCCGCTACTGCGTATGCGCACTCCGGCTCAGACCTGCACATGCGCACACGGACTCACTACTCCTGATGCGCAATCGGGCTCACTACTGTGCATGCGCACTCGGAGTCACTACTGCTCATGCGCACTCGGGGACACTACTGCTCATGCGCACTCGGACTCACTACTGCTCATGCGCACTCGGGGTCACTACTGCTCATGCGCACTGGGACTCACTACTGCTCATGCGCACTCGGACTCACTACTGCGGATGCACAATCGGGCTCACTACTGCACGTGCGCACTCCGCCCCAGACCTGCACATACGCACACGGACTCACTACTGCTCATGCGCACTCGGGGTCACTACTGCGCATGCGTACACGGGCTCACTACTGCGCATGCGCGCACGGGCCCACTACTGCGCATGCGCACTCCGGCTCAGACCTGCACATGCGCATTCGAGCTCACTTCTGCGCATGCGCACACGGGCTCACTACTGTGCATGCGCACTCGGGCTCACTACTGCGCATACGCGCTCGGTGTCGCTACAGCGCATTCGCTCACGGGCTCACACTGTGCATGCACACTTGGGGTCACTACTGCGCATGTGCACTCTGGCTCACTACTGCGCATGCGCACTCCGGTCAGGCCTGTGCATACGCACTCAGACTCACTACTGCGCATGCGCACTCCGGTTCACTACTGCTCATGCGCACTCGGTCTCACTACTGCGGATGATCAATCGGGCTCACTACTGCGCATGCGCACTCCGGCTCAGACCTGCACATGCGCACAAGGACCCACTACTGCGGATGCGCAATCGGGCTCACTACTGTGCATGCGCACTCGGGGTCACTACTGCGCATGCGCACTCGGACTCACTACTGCGGATGCGCGCACTGGCCCACTACTGCGCATGCGCAGTCCGGCTCAGACCAGCACAAGCGTATTCGAGCTCACTTCTGCGCATATGCACTCGGACTCACTACTGCTCAAGCGCACTCGGGCTCACTACTGCGCATGCGCAGTCCGGCTCAGACCAGCACAAGCGTATTCGAGCTCACTTCTGCGCATATGCACTCGGACTCACTACTGCTCAAGCGCACTCGGGCTCACTACTGCGCATGCGCACTCCTGCTCAGACCTGCACATGCTCTCACGGACTCTCACTACTGCGGATGCGCAATCGGGCTCACTACTGCGGATGCGCGCTCGGGCTCACTACTGCGCATGCGCACCCGGGCTCACTACTGCGCATGCGCGCACAGGCCCACTACTGCGCATGCGCAGTCCGGCTCAGACCAGCACAAGCGTATTCGAGCTCACTTCTGCGCATATGCAGTCGGACTCACTACTGCTCAAGCGCACTCGGGCTCACTACTGCGCATGCGCACACGGGCTCACTACTGCGCATGCGCACTCCGGCTCAGACCTGCACATGCGCATTCGAGCTCACGTCTGCGCATGCGCACACGGGCTCACTACCGTGCATGCGCACTCGGGGTCACTCCTGCGCATGCGCACTACGGCCCAGACCTGCACATGCGCACTCCGGCTCACTACTGCTCATGCGCATTCGGACTCACTACTGCGGATGCACAATCGGGCTCAGTACTGCGCATCCGCACTCCGGTTCAGACCTGCACATGCGCACACGGACTCACTACTGCGGATGCGCAATCGGGCTCACTACTGCGCATGCGCACACGGGCTCACTACTGCGCATGCGCGCACGGGCCCACTACTGCGCATGCGCACTCCGGCTCAGACCTGCACATGCGCATTCGAGCTCACTTCTGCGCATGCGCACACGGGCTCACTACTGTGCATGCGCACTCGGGTTCACTACTGCCCATGCGCACACGGCCTCACTACTGCGCATGCGCGCACGCGCCCACTACTGCGCATGCCCACTCCGGCTCAGACCTGCCCATGCGCCCTCGGGTACACCACTGCGCATGCGCACACGGACTCACCACTGCGCATGCGCACTCCGGCTCAGACCTGCCCATGCGCACTCGGGCTCACTACTGCGCATGCGCGCTCCGGCTCACTACTGCTCATGCGCACTCGGACTCACTACTGCGGATGCACAATCGGGCTCACTACTGCGCATGCGCACTACGGCTCAGTCCTGCACATGCGCACACGGACTCACTACTGTGCATGCGCACTCGGGGTCACTACTGCTCATGCGCACTCGGACTCACTACTGCTCATGCGCACTCGGGCTCACTACTGTGCATGCGCACTCGGGGTCACTACTGCTCATGCGCACTCGGACTCACTACTGCTCATGCGCACTCGGGCACACTACTGTGCATGCGCACTCGGGGTCACTACTGCTCACGCGCACGAGCCCACTACTGCGCATGCGCACTCCGGCTCAGACCTGCCCATGCGCACTCGGGCTCACTACTGCGCATGCGCACTCGGGCTCACTACAGCGCATGCGCGCTCCGGCTCACTACTGCTCATGCGCACTCGGACTCACTACTGCGGATGCACAATCGGGCTCACTACTGCGCATGCGCACTACGGCTCAGACCTGCACATGCGCACACGGACTCACTACTGTGGATGCGCAATCGGGCTCACTACTGTGCATGCGCACTCGGGGTCACTACTGCTCATGCGCACTCGGACTCACTACTGCTCATGCGCACTCGGACTCACTACTGCTCATGCGCACTCGGGGTCACTACTGCTCATGCGCACTCGGACTCACTACCGCTCATGCGCATTCGGGGTCACTACTGCGCATGCGCACTCGGACTCACTACTGTGCATGCGCACTCGGGGTCACTACTGCTCATGCGCACTCGGACTCACTACTGCGGATGCGCAATCGGGTTCACTACTGCGCATGCGCACACGGGCTCACTACTGCGCATGCGCGCACGAGCCCACTACTGCGCCTGCGCACTCCGGCTCAGACCTGCCCATGCGCCCTCGGGCACACCACTGCGCATGCGCACACGGACTCACCACTGCGCATACGCACTCCGGCTCAGACCTGCCCATGCGCACTCGGGCTCTCTACTGCGCATGCGCACTCCGGCTCAGACATGCACATGCGCACACGGACTCACTACTGCGGATGCGCAATCGGGCTCAGTACAGCGCATGCGCGCTCGGGCTCACTACTGCGCATACGCGCTCGGACTCACTACTGCGGATGCACAAACGGGCTCACTACTGCGCATGCGCACTCGGGATCACTACTGCGCATGCGCACTCCGGTTCACTACTGCTCATGCGCACTCGGACTCACTACCGCTCATGCGCATTCGGGGTCACTACTGCGCATGCGCACTCGGACTCACTACTGTGCATGCGCACTCGGGGTCACTACTGCTCATGCGCACTCGGACTCACTACTGCGGATGCGCAATCGGGTTCACTACTGCGCATGCGCACACGGGCTCACTACTGCGCATGCGCGCACGAGCCCACTACTGCGCATGCGCACTCCGGCTCAGACCTGCCCATGCGCCCTCGGGCACACCACTGCGCATGCGCACACGGACTCACCACTGCGCATACGCACTCCGGCTCAGACCTGCCCATGCGCACTCGGGCTCTCTACTGCGCATGCGCACTCCGGCTCAGACATGCACATGCGCACACGGACTCACTACTGCGGATGCGCAATCGGGCTCACTACTGTGCATGCGTACTCGGGGTCACTACTGCTCATGCGCACTCGGGGTCACTACTGCTCATGCGCATTCGGGCTCACTACTGCGCATGCGCCCTCCGGTTCAGACCTGCCCATGCGCACTCGGGCACACCACTGCGCATGCGCAGTCCGGCTCAGACCTGCACATGCGCGCACGGACTCACTACTTGCGGATGCGCAATCGGGCTCAGTACAGCGCATGCGCGCTCGGGCTCACTACTGCGCATACGCGCTCGGACTCACTACTGCGGATGCACAAACGGGCTCACTACTGCGCATGCGCACTCGGGATCACTACTGCGCATGCGCACTCCGGTTCACTACTGCTCATGCGCACTCGGGGTCACTACTGTGCATGCGCACTCGGGATCACTACTGCTCATGCGCACTCGGACTCACTACTGCTCATGCGCACTCGGGGTCACTAGTGCGCATGCGCAGTCGGGCTCACTACTGGGGATGCGCGCTCGGGTTCACTAGTGTGCATGCGCACACGGGCTCACTACTGCGCATGCGCGCACGGACTCACTACTGCTCATGCGCATTCGGGCTCACTACTGCGCATGCGCCCTCCGGTTCAGACCTGCCCATGCGCACTCGGGCACACCACTGCGCATGCGCAGTCCGGCTCAGACCTGCACATGCGCGCACGGACTCACTACTGCGGATGCGCAATCGGGCTCAGTACAGCGCATGCGCGCTCGGGCTCACTACTGCGCATACGCGCTCGGACTCACTACTGCGGATGCACAAACGGGCTCACTACTGCGCATGCGCACTCGGGATCACTACTGCGCATGCGCACTCCGGTTCACTACTGCTCATGCGCACTCGGGGTCACTACTGTGCATGCGCACTCGGGATCACTACTGCTCATGCGCACTCGGACTCACTACTGTGCATGCGCACTCGGTTTCACTACTGCTCACACGCACTCGGACTCACTACTGCGGATGCACGCTCGGGCTCACTACTGCGCATGCGCGCACGGCCCCACTACTGCGCATGCGCACTCCGGCCCAGACCTGCACATGCGCACACGGGCTCACTACTGCGCATGCGCGCACGAGCCCACTACTACGCATGCGCACTCCGGCTCAGACCTGCCCATGCGCCCTCGGGAACACCACTGCGCATGCGCACACGGGCTCACCACTGCGCATGCGCACTCCGGCTCAGACCTGCCCATGCGCACTCGGGCTCACTACTGCGCATGCGCACTCCGGCTCAGACATGCACATGCGCACACGGACTCACTACTGCGGATGCGCGCTCGGGCTCGCTACTGCGGATGCGCAATCGGGTTCACTACTGCGCATGCGCACACCGGCTCACTACTGCGCATGCGCACTCCGGCTCAGACCTGCCCATGCGCCATCGGGCACACCACTGCGCATGCGCACACGGACTCACCACTGCGCATGCGCACTCCGGCTCAGACCTGCCCATGCGCACTCGGGCTCACTACTGCGCATGCGCGCTCCGGCTCACTACTGCTCATGCGCACTCGGACTCACTACTGCGGATGCACAATCGGGCTCACTACTGCGCATGCGCACTCCGGGTCAGACATTCACATGCGCACACGGACTCACTACTGTGGATGCGCAATTGGGCCCACTACTGCGGATGCGCAATCGGGCTCACTACTGCGCATGCGCACTCGGACTCACTACTGTGCATGCGCACTCGGGGTCACTACTGCTCATGCGCACTCGGACTCACTACTGCGCATGC
Organism: Megachile leachella; assembly: GCA_963576845.1. Lineage (NCBI taxonomy): Eukaryota > Metazoa > Arthropoda > Insecta > Hymenoptera > Megachilidae > Megachile > Megachile leachella. The sequence goes on along the minus strand of OY756256.1, from coordinate 15,537,505 downwards.
GCACACGGGCTCACTACTGCGCATGCGCGCACCGGCCCACTATTGTGCATGCGCACTCCGGCTCAGACCTGCCCATGCGCCCTCGGGCACACCACTGCGCATGCGCACACGGGCTCACTACTGCGCATGCGCACTCCGGTTCACTACTGCTCATGCGCACTCGGTCTCACTACTGCGGATGATCAATCGGGCTCACTACTGCGCATGCGCACTCCGGCTCAGACCTGCACATGCGCACAAGGACCCACTACTGCGGATGCGCAATCGGGATCACTACTGTGCATGCGCACTCGGGGTCACTACTGCTCATGCGCACTCGGACCCACTACTGCTCATGCGCACTCGGGGTCACTACTGCGCATGCGCACTCGGACTCACTACTGCGGATGCGCGCACAGGCCCACTACTGCGCATGCGCAGTCCGGCTCAGACCAGCACAAGCGTATTCGAGCTCACTTCTGCGCATATGCACTCGGACTCACTACTGCTCAAGCGCACTCGGGCTCACTACTGCGCATGCGCACTCCGGCTCAGACCTGCACATGCTCTCACGGACTCTCACTACAGCGGATGCGGAATCGGGCTCACTACTGCGGATGCGCGCTCGGGCTCACTACTGCGCATGCGCACCCGGGCTCACTGCTGCGCATGCGCGCACAGGCCCACTACTGCGCATGCGCAGTCCGGCTCAGACCAGCACAAGCGTATTCGAGCTCACTTCTGCGCATATGCACTCGGACTCACTACTGCTCAAGCGCACTCGGGCTCACTACTGCGCATGCGCAGTCCGGCTCAGACCTGCACATGCGTATTCGAGTTCACTTCTGCGCATGTGCACTCGGACTCACTACTGCTCATGCGCATTCGGGGTCACTACTGCGCATACGCACTCGGACTCACTACTACGGATGCGCGCTCGGGCTCACTGCTGCGCATGCGCACACGGGCTCACTACTGCGCATGCGCGCACGGGCCCACTACTGCGCATGCGCACTCCGGCTCAGACCTGCACATGCGCATTCGAGCTCACTTCTGCGCATGCGCACACGGGCTCACTACTGTGCATGCGCACTCGGGGTCACTACTGCTCATGCGCACTCGGGGTAACTACTGCTCATGCGCACTCGGGGTCACTACTGCTCATGCGCACTCGGGGTCACTACTGCTCATGCGCACTCGGACTCACTACTGCTCATGCGCACTCGGGCTCACTTCTGCGCATGCGCACACGCGCGCACTACTGCGCTTGCGCACTCGGACTAACTACTGCGGATGCACAATCGGGCTCACTACTGCGCATGCGCACTACGGCTCAGACCTGCACATGCGCACACGGACTCACTACTGTGGATGCGCAATCGGGCTCACTACTGTGCATGCGCACTCGGGGTCACTACTGCTCATGCGCACTCGGACTCACTACTGCGCATACGCGCTCGGTGTCGCTACAGCGCATTCGCTCACGGGCTCACACTGTGCATGCACACTTGGGGTCACTACTGCGCATGCGCACTCTGACTCACTACTGCGCATGCGCACTCCGGTCAGGCCTGTGCATGCGCACTCAGGCTCACTACTGCGCATGCGCACTCCGGTTCACTACTGCTCATGCGCACTCGGTCTCACTACTGCGGATGATCAATCGGGCTCACTACTGCGCATGCGCACTCCGGCTCAGACCTGCACATGCGCACAAGGACCCACTACTGCGGATGCGCAATCGGGATCACTACTGTGCATGCGCACTCGGGGTCACTACTGCTCATGCGCACTCGGACCCACTACTGCTGATGCGCACTCGGGGTCACTACTGCGCATGCGCACTCGGACTCACTACTGCGGATGCGCGGACAGGCCCACTACTGCGCATGCGCAGTCCGGCTCAGACCAGCACAAGCGTATTCGAGCTCACTTCTGCGCATATGCACTCGGACTCACTACTGCTCAAGCGCACTCGGGCTCACTACTGCGCATGCGCACTCCGGCTCAGACCTGCACATGCTCTCACGGACTCTCACTACAGCGGATGCGCAATCGGGCTCACTACTGCGGATGCGCGCTCGGGCTCACTACTGCGCATGCGCACCCGGGCTCTCTGCTGCGCATGCGCGCACAGGCCCACTACTGCGCATGCGCAGTCCGGCTCAGACCAGCACAAGCGTATTCGAGCTCACTTCTGCGCATATGCTCTCGGACTCACTACTGCTCAAGCGCACTCGGGCTCACTACTCCTGATGCGCAATCGGGCTCACTACTGTGCATGCGCACTCGGAGTCACTACTGTGCATGCGCACTCGGGGTCACTACTGCTCATGCGCACTCGGGGTCACTACTGCTCATGCGCACTCGGGGTCACTACTCCTGATGCGCAATCGGGCTCACTACTGTGCATGCGCACTCGGAGTCACTACTGCTCATGCGCACTCGGGGACGCTACTGCTCATGCGCACTCGGACTCACTACTGCTCATGCGCACTCGGTGTCACTACTGCTCATGCGCACTGGGACTCACTACTGCTCATGCGCACTCGGGCTCACTACTGCGGATGCGCAATCGGGCTCACTACTGTGCATGCGCACTCGGGGTCACTACTGCTCATGCGCACTCGGGGACACTACTGTGCATGCGCACTCGGGCCCACTACTGCGCATGCGCACTCCGGCTCAGACCTGCACATGCGCACTGGGACTCACTACTGCTCATGCGCACTCGGACTCACTACTGCTCATGCGCATTCGGGGTCACTACTGCGCATGCGCACTTGGACTCACTACTGCGGATGCGCGCTCGGGCTCACTACTGTGCATGCGCAGTCCGGCTCAGACCTGCACATGCGCATTCGAGCTCACTTCTGCGCATGCGCACACGCGCGCACTACTGCGCTTGCGCACTCGGACTAACCACTGCTCATGCGCACTGGGACTCACTACTGCGGATGCGCGCTCGGGCTCACTACTGCGGATGCGCAATCGGGCTCACTACTGCGCATGCGTGCTCGGGCTCACTACTGCGCATGCGTACTCGGACTAACCACTGCTCATGCGCACTGGGACTCACTACTGCGGATGCGCAATCGGGTTCACTACTGCGCATGCGCACACCGGCTCACTACTGCGCATGCGCGCACGGGCCCACTACTGCGCATGCGCACTCCGGCTCAGACCTGCCCATGCGCCATCGGGCACACCACTGCGCATGCGCACACGGTCTCACCACTGCGCATGCGCACTCCGGCTCAGACCTGCCCATGCGCAATCGGGCTCACTACTGTGCATGCGCACTCGGGGTCACTACTGCTCATGCGCACTCGGGGACACTACTGTGCATGCGCACTCGGGGTCACTACTGCTCATGCGCATTCGGGGTCACTACTGCGCATGCGCACTCGGACTCACTACTGTGCATGCGCACTCGGGGTCACTACTGCTCATGCGCACTCGGACTCACTACTGCTCATGCGCACTCGGGCCCGCTACTGCGTATGCGCACTCCGGCTCAGACCTGCACATGCGCACACGGACTCACTACTCCTGATGCGCAATCGGGCTCACTACTGTGCATGCGCACTCGGAGTCACTACTGCTCATGCGCACTCGGGGACACTACTGCTCATGCGCACTCGGACTCACTACTGCTCATGCGCACTCGGGGTCACTACTGCTCATGCGCACTGGGACTCACTACTGCTCATGCGCACTCGGACTCACTACTGCGGATGCACAATCGGGCTCACTACTGCACGTGCGCACTCCGCCCCAGACCTGCACATACGCACACGGACTCACTACTGCTCATGCGCACTCGGGGTCACTACTGCGCATGCGTACACGGGCTCACTACTGCGCATGCGCGCACGGGCCCACTACTGCGCATGCGCACTCCGGCTCAGACCTGCACATGCGCATTCGAGCTCACTTCTGCGCATGCGCACACGGGCTCACTACTGTGCATGCGCACTCGGGCTCACTACTGCGCATACGCGCTCGGTGTCGCTACAGCGCATTCGCTCACGGGCTCACACTGTGCATGCACACTTGGGGTCACTACTGCGCATGTGCACTCTGGCTCACTACTGCGCATGCGCACTCCGGTCAGGCCTGTGCATACGCACTCAGACTCACTACTGCGCATGCGCACTCCGGTTCACTACTGCTCATGCGCACTCGGTCTCACTACTGCGGATGATCAATCGGGCTCACTACTGCGCATGCGCACTCCGGCTCAGACCTGCACATGCGCACAAGGACCCACTACTGCGGATGCGCAATCGGGCTCACTACTGTGCATGCGCACTCGGGGTCACTACTGCGCATGCGCACTCGGACTCACTACTGCGGATGCGCGCACTGGCCCACTACTGCGCATGCGCAGTCCGGCTCAGACCAGCACAAGCGTATTCGAGCTCACTTCTGCGCATATGCACTCGGACTCACTACTGCTCAAGCGCACTCGGGCTCACTACTGCGCATGCGCAGTCCGGCTCAGACCAGCACAAGCGTATTCGAGCTCACTTCTGCGCATATGCACTCGGACTCACTACTGCTCAAGCGCACTCGGGCTCACTACTGCGCATGCGCACTCCTGCTCAGACCTGCACATGCTCTCACGGACTCTCACTACTGCGGATGCGCAATCGGGCTCACTACTGCGGATGCGCGCTCGGGCTCACTACTGCGCATGCGCACCCGGGCTCACTACTGCGCATGCGCGCACAGGCCCACTACTGCGCATGCGCAGTCCGGCTCAGACCAGCACAAGCGTATTCGAGCTCACTTCTGCGCATATGCAGTCGGACTCACTACTGCTCAAGCGCACTCGGGCTCACTACTGCGCATGCGCACACGGGCTCACTACTGCGCATGCGCACTCCGGCTCAGACCTGCACATGCGCATTCGAGCTCACGTCTGCGCATGCGCACACGGGCTCACTACCGTGCATGCGCACTCGGGGTCACTCCTGCGCATGCGCACTACGGCCCAGACCTGCACATGCGCACTCCGGCTCACTACTGCTCATGCGCATTCGGACTCACTACTGCGGATGCACAATCGGGCTCAGTACTGCGCATCCGCACTCCGGTTCAGACCTGCACATGCGCACACGGACTCACTACTGCGGATGCGCAATCGGGCTCACTACTGCGCATGCGCACACGGGCTCACTACTGCGCATGCGCGCACGGGCCCACTACTGCGCATGCGCACTCCGGCTCAGACCTGCACATGCGCATTCGAGCTCACTTCTGCGCATGCGCACACGGGCTCACTACTGTGCATGCGCACTCGGGTTCACTACTGCCCATGCGCACACGGCCTCACTACTGCGCATGCGCGCACGCGCCCACTACTGCGCATGCCCACTCCGGCTCAGACCTGCCCATGCGCCCTCGGGTACACCACTGCGCATGCGCACACGGACTCACCACTGCGCATGCGCACTCCGGCTCAGACCTGCCCATGCGCACTCGGGCTCACTACTGCGCATGCGCGCTCCGGCTCACTACTGCTCATGCGCACTCGGACTCACTACTGCGGATGCACAATCGGGCTCACTACTGCGCATGCGCACTACGGCTCAGTCCTGCACATGCGCACACGGACTCACTACTGTGCATGCGCACTCGGGGTCACTACTGCTCATGCGCACTCGGACTCACTACTGCTCATGCGCACTCGGGCTCACTACTGTGCATGCGCACTCGGGGTCACTACTGCTCATGCGCACTCGGACTCACTACTGCTCATGCGCACTCGGGCACACTACTGTGCATGCGCACTCGGGGTCACTACTGCTCACGCGCACGAGCCCACTACTGCGCATGCGCACTCCGGCTCAGACCTGCCCATGCGCACTCGGGCTCACTACTGCGCATGCGCACTCGGGCTCACTACAGCGCATGCGCGCTCCGGCTCACTACTGCTCATGCGCACTCGGACTCACTACTGCGGATGCACAATCGGGCTCACTACTGCGCATGCGCACTACGGCTCAGACCTGCACATGCGCACACGGACTCACTACTGTGGATGCGCAATCGGGCTCACTACTGTGCATGCGCACTCGGGGTCACTACTGCTCATGCGCACTCGGACTCACTACTGCTCATGCGCACTCGGACTCACTACTGCTCATGCGCACTCGGGGTCACTACTGCTCATGCGCACTCGGACTCACTACCGCTCATGCGCATTCGGGGTCACTACTGCGCATGCGCACTCGGACTCACTACTGTGCATGCGCACTCGGGGTCACTACTGCTCATGCGCACTCGGACTCACTACTGCGGATGCGCAATCGGGTTCACTACTGCGCATGCGCACACGGGCTCACTACTGCGCATGCGCGCACGAGCCCACTACTGCGCCTGCGCACTCCGGCTCAGACCTGCCCATGCGCCCTCGGGCACACCACTGCGCATGCGCACACGGACTCACCACTGCGCATACGCACTCCGGCTCAGACCTGCCCATGCGCACTCGGGCTCTCTACTGCGCATGCGCACTCCGGCTCAGACATGCACATGCGCACACGGACTCACTACTGCGGATGCGCAATCGGGCTCAGTACAGCGCATGCGCGCTCGGGCTCACTACTGCGCATACGCGCTCGGACTCACTACTGCGGATGCACAAACGGGCTCACTACTGCGCATGCGCACTCGGGATCACTACTGCGCATGCGCACTCCGGTTCACTACTGCTCATGCGCACTCGGACTCACTACCGCTCATGCGCATTCGGGGTCACTACTGCGCATGCGCACTCGGACTCACTACTGTGCATGCGCACTCGGGGTCACTACTGCTCATGCGCACTCGGACTCACTACTGCGGATGCGCAATCGGGTTCACTACTGCGCATGCGCACACGGGCTCACTACTGCGCATGCGCGCACGAGCCCACTACTGCGCATGCGCACTCCGGCTCAGACCTGCCCATGCGCCCTCGGGCACACCACTGCGCATGCGCACACGGACTCACCACTGCGCATACGCACTCCGGCTCAGACCTGCCCATGCGCACTCGGGCTCTCTACTGCGCATGCGCACTCCGGCTCAGACATGCACATGCGCACACGGACTCACTACTGCGGATGCGCAATCGGGCTCACTACTGTGCATGCGTACTCGGGGTCACTACTGCTCATGCGCACTCGGGGTCACTACTGCTCATGCGCATTCGGGCTCACTACTGCGCATGCGCCCTCCGGTTCAGACCTGCCCATGCGCACTCGGGATCACTACTGCTCATGCGCACTCGGACTCACTACTGCTCATGCGCACTCGGGGTCACTAGTGCGCATGCGCAGTCGGGCTCACTACTGGGGATGCGCGCTCGGGTTCACTAGTGTGCATGCGCACACGGGCTCACTACTGCGCATGCGCGCACGGACTCACTACTGCTCATGCGCATTCGGGCTCACTACTGCGCATGCGCCCTCCGGTTCAGACCTGCCCATGCGCACTCGGGCACACCACTGCGCATGCGCAGTCCGGCTCAGACCTGCACATGCGCGCACGGACTCACTACTGCGGATGCGCAATCGGGCTCAGTACAGCGCATGCGCGCTCGGGCTCACTACTGCGCATACGCGCTCGGACTCACTACTGCGGATGCACAAACGGGCTCACTACTGCGCATGCGCACTCGGGATCACTACTGCGCATGCGCACTCCGGTTCACTACTGCTCATGCGCACTCGGGGTCACTACTGTGCATGCGCACTCGGGATCACTACTGCTCATGCGCACTCGGACTCACTACTGCTCATGCGCACTCGGACTCACTACTGCTCATGCGCACTCGGGCTCACTACTGTGCATGCGCACTCGGTTTCACTACTGCTCACACGCACTCGGACTCACTACTGCGGATGCACGCTCGGGCTCACTACTGCGCATGCGCACACGGGCTCACTACTGCGCATGCGCGCACGGCCCCACTACTGCGCATGCGCACTCCGGCCCAGACCTGCACATGCGCACACGGACTCACTACTGCGGATGCGCGATTGGGCTCACTACTGTGCATGCGCACTCGGGGTCATTACTGCTCATGCGCACTAGGACTCACCACTGCTCATGCGCACTCGGACTCACTACTGCTCATGCGCACTCGGGGTCACTACTGCTCATGCGCACTCGGACTCACTACTGTGCATGCGCACTCGGGATCACTACTGCGCATGCGCACTCGGGATCACTACTGCGCATGCGCACTCCGGTTCATTACTGCTCATGCGCACTCGGGGTCACTACTGTGCATGCGCACTCGGTTTCACTACTGCTCACACGCACTCGGACTCACTACTGCTCATGCGCACTCGGACTCACTACCGCTCATGCGCATTCGGGGTCACTACTGCGCATGCGCACTCGGACTCACTACTGTGCATGCGCACTCGGGGTCACTACTGCTCATGCGCACTCGGACTCACTACTGCGGATGCGCAATCGGGTTCACTACTGCGCATGCGCACACGGGCTCACTACTGCGCATGCGCGCACGAGCCCACTACTACGCATGCGCACTCCGGCTCAGACCTGCCCATGCGCCCTCGGGAACACCACTGCGCATGCGCACACGGGCTCACCACTGCGCATGCGCACTCCGGCTCAGACCTGCCCATGCGCACTCGGGCTCACTACTGCGCATGCGCACTCCGGCTCAGACATGCACATGCGCACACGGACTCACTACTGCGGATGCGCGCTCGGGCTCGCTACTGCGGATGCGCAATCGGGTTCACTACTGCGCATGCGCACACCGGCTCACTACTGCGCATGCGCACTCCGGCTCAGACCTGCCCATGCGCCATCGGGCACACCACTGCGCATGCGCACACGGACTCACCACTGCGCATGCGCACTCCGGCTCAGACCTGCCCATGCGCACTCGGGCTCACTACTGCGCATGCGCGCTCCGGCTCACTACTGCTCATGCGCACTCGGACTCACTACTGCGGATGCACAATCGGGCTCACTACTGCGCATGCGCACTCCGGGTCAGACATTCACATGCGCACACGGACTCACTACTGTGGATGCGCAATTGGGCCCACTACTGCGGATGCGCAATCGGGCTCACTACTGCGCATGCGCACTCGGACTCACTACTGTGCATGCGCACTCGGGGTCACTACTGCTCATGCGCACTCGGACTCACTACTGCGCATGCGCACACGGGCTCACTACTGCGCATGCGCGCACCGGCCCACTATTGTGCATGCGCACTCCGGCTCAGACCTGCCCATGCGCCCTCGGGCACACCACTGCGCATGCGCATACGGGCTCACTACTGCACATGCTCAGTCCGGCTCAGACCTGTACATGCGCATTCGAGCTCACTACTGCGCATGCGCACACGGGCTCACTACGGCGCATGCGCGCACGGGCCCAACACTGCGCATGCGCACTCCGGCTCAGACCTGCACATGCGCACACGGACTCACTACTGCGGATGCGCAATCGGGCTCACTACAGTGCATGCGCACTCGGGGTCACTACTGCTCATGCGCACTCGGGGTCACTACTGCTCATGCGCACTGGGACTCACTACTGCTCATGCGCACTCGGACTCACTACTGTGGATGCACAATCGGGCTCACGACTGCGCATGCGCACTCCGGCTCAGACCTGCACATGCGCACAAGGACCCACTACTGCGGATGCGCAATCGGGCTCACTACTGTGCATGCGCACTCGGGGTCACTACTGCTCATGCGCACTCGGACCCACTACTGCTCATGCGCACTCTGGGTCACTACTGCGCATGCGCACTCGGACTCACTACTGCGGATGCGCGCACAGGCCCACTACTGCGCATGCGCAGTCCGGCTCAGACCAGCACAAGCGTATTCGAGCTCACTTCTGCGCATATGCACTCGGACTCACTACTGCTCAAGCGCACCCGGGCTCACTACTGCGCATGCGCAGTCCGGCTCAGACCAGCACAAGCGTATTCGAGCTCACTTCTGCGCATATGCACTCGGACTCACTACTGCTCAAGCGCACTCGGGCTCACTACTGCGCATGCGCACTCCGGCTCAGACCTGCACATGCTCTCACGGACTCTCACTACAGCGGATGCGCAATCGGGCTCACTACTGCGGATGCGCGCTCGGGCTCACTACTGCGCATGCGCACCCGGGCTCACTACTGCGCATGCGCGCACAGGCCCACTACTGCGCATGCGCAGTCCGGCTCAGACCAGCAGAAGCGTATTCGAGCTCACTTCTGCGCATATGCACTCGGACTCACTACTGCTCAAGCGCACTCGGGCTCACTACTGCGCATGCGCAGTCCGGCTCAGACCTGCACATGCGTATTCGAGTTCACTTCTGCGCATGTGCACTCGGACTCACTACTGCTCAAGCGCACTCGGACTCACTACTGCGCATGCGCACTACGGACCAGACCTGCACATGCGCACTCCGGCTCACTACTGCTCATGCGCATTCGGACTCACTACTGCGGATGCACAATCGGGCTCACTACTGCGCATCCGCACTCCGGTTCAGACCTGCACATGCGCACACGGACTCACTACTGTGGATGCGCAATCGGGCTCACTACTGTGCATGCGCACTCGGGGTCACTACTGCTCATGCGCATTCGGGCTCACTACTGCGCATGCGCCCTCCGGTTCAGACCTGCCCATGCGCACTCGGGAACACCACTGCGCATGCGCAGTCCGGCTCAGACCTGCACATGCGCGCACGGACTCACTACTGCGGATGCGCAATCGGGCTCACTACTGTGCATGCGTACTCGGGGTCACTACTGCTCATGCGCACTCGGGGTCACTACTGCTCATGCGCATTCGGGCTCACTACTGCGCATGCGCCCTCCGGTTCAGACCTGCCCATGCGCACACGGACTCACTACTGTGGATGCGCAATCGGGCTCACTACTGTGCATGCGCACTCGGGGTCACTACTGCTCATGCGCACTCGGGCTCACTACTGTGCATGCGCACTCGGGGTCACTACTGCTCATGCGCACTCGGACTCACTACTGCTCGTGCGCACTCGGGCGCACTACTGTGCATGCGCACTCGGGCTCACTACTGCACACACGCACCCGGGCTCACTACTGCGCATGCGCGCACGGGCCCACTACTGCGCATGCGCAGTCCGGCTCAGACCAGCACAAGCGTATTCCAGCTCACTTCTGCGCATATGCACTCGGACTCACTACTGCGGATGCGCGCTCGGGCTCACTACTGCGGATGCGCAATCGGGTTCACTGCTGCGCATACGCACACGGGCTCACTACTGCGCATGCGCGCACGAGCCCACTACTGCGCATGCGCACTCCGGCTCAGACCTGCACATGCGCATTCGAGCTCACGTCTGCGCATGCGCACACGGGCTCACTACTGTGCATGCGCACTCGGGGTCACTCCTGCGCATGCGCACTACGGCCCAGACCTGCACATGCGCACTCCGGCTCACTACTGCTCATGCGCATTCGGACTCACTACTGCGGATGCACAATCGGGCTCAGTACTGCGCATCCGCACTCCGGTTCAGACCTGCACATGCGCACACGGACTCACTACTGCGGATGCGCAATCGGGCTCACTACTGCGGATGCGCGCTCGGGCTCACTACTGCGCATGCGCACCCGGGCTCACTACTGCGCATGCGCGCACAGGCCCACTACTGCGCATGCGCAGTCCGGCTCAGACCAGCACAAGCGTATTCGAGCTCACTTCTGCGCATATGCAGTCGGACTCACTACTGCTCAAGCGCACTCGGGCTCACTACTGCGCATGCGCACACGGGCTCACTACTGCGCATGCGCACTCCGGCTCAGACCTGCACATGCGCATTCGAGCTCACGTCTGCGCATGCGCACACGGGCTCACTACTGTGCATGCGCACTCGGGGTCACTCCTGCGCATGCGCACTACGGCCCAGACCTGCACATGCGCACTCCGGCTCACTACTGCTCATGCGCATTCGGACTCACTACTGCGGATGCACAATCGGGCTCAGTACTGCGCATCCGCACTCCGGTTCAGACCTGCACATGCGCACACGGACTCACTACTGCGGATGCGCAATCGGGCTCACTACTGCGCATGCGCACACGGGCTCACTACTGCGCATGCGCGCACGGGCCCACTACTGCGCATGCGCACTCCGGCTCAGACCTGCACATGCGCATTCGAGCTCACTTCTGCGCATGCGCACACGGGCTCACTACTGTGCATGCGCACTCGGGTTCACTACTGCCCATGCGCACACGGCCTCACTACTGCGCATGCGCGCACGCGCCCACTACTGCGCATGCCCACTCCGGCTCAGACCTGCCCATGCGCCCTCGGGTGCACCATTGCGCATGCGCACACGGACTCACCACTGCGCATGCGCACTCCGGCTCAGACCTGCCCATGCGCACTCGGGCTCACTACTGCGCATGCGCGCTCCGGCTCACTACTGCTCATGCGCACTCGGACTCACTACTGCGGATGCACAATCGGGCTCACTACTGCGCATGCGCACTACGGCTCAGTCCTGCACATGCGCACACGGACTCACTACTGTGCATGCGCACTCGGGGTCACTACTGCTCATGCGCACTCGGACTCACTACTGCTCATGCGCACTCGGGCTCACTACTGTGCATGCGCACTCGGGGTCACTACTGCTCATGCGCACTCGGACTCACTACTGCTCATGCGCACTCGGGCACACTACTGTGCATGCGCACTCGGGGTCACTACTGCTCACGCGCACGAGCCCACTACTGCGCATGCGCACTCCGGCTCAGACCTGCCCATGCGCACTCGGGCTCACTACTGCGCATGCGCACTCGGGCTCACTACAGCGCATGCGCGCTCCGGCTCACTACTGCTCATGCGCACTCGGACTCACTACTGCGGATGCACAATCGGGCTCACTACTGCGCATGCGCACTACGGCTCAGACCTGCACATGCGCACACGGACTCACTACTGTGGATGCGCAATCGGGCTCACTACTGTGCATGCGCACTCGGGGTCACTACTGCTCATGCGCACTCGGACTCACTACTGCTCATGCGCACTCGGACTCACTACTGCTCATGCGCACTCGGGGTCACTACTGCTCATGCGCACTCGGACTCACTACCGCTCATGCGCATTCGGGGTCACTACTGCGCATGCGCACTCGGACTCACTACTGTGCATGCGCACTCGGGGTCACTACTGCTCATGCGCACTCGGACTCACTACTGCGGATGCGCAATCGGGTTCACTACTGCGCATGCGCACACGGGCTCACTACTGCGCATGCGCGCACGAGCCCACTACTGCGCATGCGCACTCCGGCTCAGACCTGCCCATGCGCCCTCGGGCACACCACTGCGCATGCGCACACGGACTCACCACTGCGCATACGCACTCCGGCTCAGACCTGCCCATGCGCACTCGGGCTCTCTACTGCGCATGCGCACTCCGGCTCAGACATGCACATGCGCACACGGACTCACTACTGCGGATGCGCAATCGGGCTCACTACTGTGCATGCGTACTCGGGGTCACTACTGCTCATGCGCACTCGGGGTCACTACTGCTCATGCGCACTCGGACTCACTACTGCGCATACGCGCTCGGACTCACTACTGCGGATGCACAAACGGGCTCACTACTGCGCATGCGCACTCGGGATCACTACTGCGCATGCGCACTCCGGTTCACTACTGCTCATGCGCACTCGGACTCACTACCGCTCATGCGCATTCGGGGTCACTACTGCGCATGCGCACTCGGACTCACTACTGTGCATGCGCACTCGGGGTCACTACTGCTCATGCGCACTCGGACTCACTACTGCGGATGCGCAATCGGGTTCACTACTGCGCATGCGCACACGGGCTCACTACTGTGCATGCGTACTCGGGGTCACTACTGCTCATGCGCACTCGGGGTCACTACTGCTCATGCGCACTCGGACTCACTACTGCTCATGCGCACTCGGGGTCACTACTGCTCATGCGCACTCGGACTCACTACTGCTCATGCGCATTCGGGCTCACTACTGCGCATGCGCCCTCCGGTTCAGACCTGCCCATGCGCACTCGGGCACACCACTGCGCATGCGCAGTCCGGCTCAGACCTGCACATGCGCGCACGGACTCACTACTGCGGATGCGCAATCGGGCTCAGTACAGCGCATGCGCGCTCGGGCTCACTACTGCGCATACGCGCTCGGACTCACTACTGCGGATGCACGAACGGGCTCACTACTGCGCATGCGCACTCGGGATCACTACTGCGCATGCGCACTCCGGTTCACTCCTGCTCATGCGCACTCGGGGTCACTACTGTGCATGCGCACTCGGGATCACTACTGCTCATGCGCACTCGGACTCACTACTGCTCATGCGCACTCGGGGTCACTAGTGCGCATGCGCAGTCGGGCTCACTACTGGGGATGCGCGCTCGGGTTCACTAGTGTGCATGCGCACACGGGCTCACTACTGCGCATGCGCGCACGGCCCCACTACTGCGCATGCGCACTCCGGCCCAGACCTGCACATGCGCACACGGACTCACTACTGCGGATGCGCGATTGGGCTCACTACTGTGCATGCGCACTCGGGGTCATTACTGCTCATGCGCACTAGGACTCACCACTGCTCATGCGCACTCGGACTCACTACTGCTCATGCGCACTCGGGGTCACTACTGCTCATGCGCACTCGGACTCACTACTGCTCATGCGCATTCGGGGTCACTACTGCGAATGCGCACTCGGACTCACTACTGTGCATGCGCACTCGGGGTCACTACTGCTCATGCGCACTCGGACTCACTACCGCTCATGCGCATTCGGGGTCACTACTGCGCATGCGCACTCGGACTCACTACTGTGCATGCGCACTCGGGGTCACTACTGCTCATGCGCACTCGGACTCACTACTGCGGATGCGCAATCGGGTTCACTACTGCGCATGCGCACACGGGCTCACTACTGCGCATGCGCGCACGAGCCCACTACTACGCATGCGCACTTCGGCTCAGACCTGCCCATGCGCCCTCGGGAACACCACTGCGCATGCGCACACGGGCTCACCACTGCGCATGCGCACTCCGGCTCAGACCTGCCCATGCGCACTCGGGCTCACTACTGCGCATGCGCACTCCGGCTCAGACATGCACATGCGCACACGGACTCACTACTGCGGATGCGCGCTCGGGCTCGCTACTGCGGATGCGCAATCGGGTTCACTACTGCGCATGCGCGCTCGAGCTCACTTCTGCGCATATGCACTCGAACTCACTACTGCTCAAGCGCACTCGGGCTCACTACTGCGCATGCGCACTCCGGCTCAGACCTGCACATGCTCTCACGGACTCTCACTACAGCGGATGCGCAATCGGGCTCACTACTGCGGATGCGCGCTCGGGCTCACTACTGCGCATGCGCACCCGGGCTCACTACTGCGCATGCGCGCACAGGCCCACTACTGCGCATGCGCAGTCCGGCTCAGACCAGCAGAAGCGTATTCGAGCTCACTTCTGCGCATATGCACTCGGACTCACTACTGCTCAAGCGCACTCGGGCTCACTACTGCGCATGCGCAGTCCGGCTCAGACCTGCACATGCGTATTCGAGTTCACTTCTGCGCATGTGCACTCGGACTCACTACTGCTCAAGCGCACTCGGACTCACTACTGCGCATGCGCACTACGGACCAGACCTGCACATGCGCACTCCGGCTCACTACTGCTCATGCGCATTCGGACTCACTACTGCGGATGCACAATCGGGCTCACTACTGCGCATCCGCACTCCGGTTCAGACCTGCACATGCGCACACGGACTCACTACTGTGGATGCGCAATCGGGCTCACTACTGTGCATGCGCACTCGGGGTCACTACTGCTCATGCGCACTCGGGCTCACTACTGTGCATGCGCACTCGGGGTCACTACTGCTCATGCGCACTCGGACTCACTACTGCTCGTGCGCACTCGGGCGCACTACTGTGCATGCGCACTCGGGCTCACTACTGCACACACGCACCCGGGCTCACTACTGCGCATGCGCGCACGGGCCCACTACTGCGCATGCGCAGTCCGGCTCAGACCAGCACAAGCGTATTCCAGCTCACTTCTGCGCATATGCACTCGGACTCACTACTGCGGATGCGCGCTCGGGCTCACTACTGCGGATGCGCAATCGGGTTCACTGCTGCGCATACGCACACGGGCTCACTACTGCGCATGCGCGCACGAGCCCACTACTGCGCATGCGCACTCCGGCTCAGACCTGCACATGCGCATTCGAGCTCACGTCTGCGCATGCGCACACGGGCTCACTACTGTGCATGCGCACTCGGGGTCACTCCTGCGCATGCGCACTACGGCCCAGACCTGCACATGCGCACTCCGGCTCACTACTGCTCATGCGCATTCGGACTCACTACTGCGGATGCACAATCGGGCTCAGTACTGCGCATCCGCACTCCGGTTCAGACCTGCACATGCGCACACGGACTCACTACTGCGGATGCGCAATCGGGCTCACTACTGCGCATGCGCACACGGGCTCACTACTGCGCATGCGCGCACGGGCCCACTACTGCGCATGCGCAGTCCGGCTCAGACCAGCACAAGCGTATTCGAGCTCACTTCTGCGCATATGCACTCGGACTCACTACTGCTCAAGCGCACTCGGGCTCACTACTGCGCATGCGCACTCCTGCTCAGACCTGCACATGCTCTCACGGACTCTCACTACTGCGGATGCGCAATCGGGCTCACTACTGCGGATGCGCGCTCGGGCTCACTACTGCGCATGCGCACCCGGGCTCACTACTGCGCATGCGCGCACAGGCCCACTACTGCGCATGCGCAGTCCGGCTCAGACCAGCACAAGCGTATTCGAGCTCACTTCTGCGCATATGCAGTCGGACTCACTACTGCTCAAGCGCACTCGGGCTCACTACTGCGCATGCGCACACGGGCTCACTACTGCGCATGCGCACTCCGGCTCAGACCTGCACATGCGCATTCGAGCTCACGTCTGCGCATGCGCACACGGGCTCACTACTGTGCATGCGCACTCGGGGTCACTCCTGCGCATGCGCACTACGGCCCAGACCTGCACATGCGCACTCCGGCTCACTACTGCTCATGCGCATTCGGACTCACTACTGCGGATGCACAATCGGGCTCAGTACTGCGCATCCGCACTCCGGTTCAGACCTGCACATGCGCACACGGACTCACTACTGCGGATGCGCAATCGGGCTCACTACTGCGCATGCGCACACGGCCTCACTACTGCGCATGCGCGCACGGGCCCACTACTGCGCATGCGCACTCCGGCTCAGACCTGCACATGCGCATTCGAGCTCACTTCTGCGCATGCGCACACGGGCTCACTACTGTGCATGCGCACTCGGGTTCACTACTGCCCATGCGCACACGGCCTCACTACTGCGCATGCGCGCACGCGCCCACTACTGCGCATGCCCACTCCGGCTCAGACCTGCCCATGCGCCCTCGGGTGCACCATTGCGCATGCGCACACGGACTCACCACTGCGCATGCGCACTCCGGCTCAGACCTGCCCATGCGCACTCGGGCTCACTACTGCGCATGCGCGCTCCGGCTCACTACTGCTCATGCGCACTCGGACTCACTACTGCGGATGCACAATCGGGCTCACTACTGCGCATGCGCACTACGGCTCAGTCCTGCACATGCGCACACGGACTCACTACTGTGCATGCGCACTCGGGGTCACTACTGCTCATGCGCACTCGGACTCACTACTGCTCATGCGCACTCGGGCTCACTACTGTGCATGCGCACTCGGGGTCACTACTGCTCATGCGCACTCGGACTCACTACTGCTCATGCGCACTCGGGCACACTACTGTGCATGCGCACTCGGGGTCACTACTGCTCACGCGCACGAGCCCACTACTGCGCATGCGCACTCCGGCTCAGACCTGCCCATGCGCACTCGGGCTCACTACTGCGCATGCGCACTCGGGCTCACTACAGCGCATGCGCGCTCCGGCTCACTACTGCTCATGCGCACTCGGACTCACTACTGCGGATGCACAATCGGGCTCACTACTGCGCATGCGCACTACGGCTCAGACCTGCACATGCGCACACGGACTCACTACTGTGGATGCGCAATCGGGCTCACTACTGTGCATGCGCACTCGGGGTCACTACTGCTCATGCGCACTCGGACTCACTACTGCTCATGCGCACTCGGACTCACTACTGCTCATGCGCACTCGGGGTCACTACTGCTCATGCGCACTCGGACTCACTACCGCTCATGCGCATTCGGGGTCACTACTGCGCATGCGCACTCGGACTCACTACTGTGCATGCGCACTCGGGGTCACTACTGCTCATGCGCACTCGGACTCACTACTGCGGATGCGCAATCGGGTTCACTACTGCGCATGCGCACACGGGCTCACTACTGCGCATGCGCGCACGAGCCCACTACTGCGCATGCGCACTCCGGCTCAGACCTGCCCATGCGCCCTCGGGCACACCACTGCGCATGCGCACACGGACTCACCACTGCGCATACGCACTCCGGCTCAGACCTGCCCATGCGCACTCGGGCTCTCTACTGCGCATGCGCACTCCGGCTCAGACATGCACATGCGCACACGGACTCACTACTGCGGATGCGCAATCGGGCTCACTACTGTGCATGCGTACTCGGGGTCACTACTGCTCATGCGCACTCGGGGTCACTACTGCTCATGCGCACTCGGACTCACTACTGCGCATACGCGCTCGGACTCACTACTGCGGATGCACAAACGGGCTCACTACTGTGCATGCGTACTCGGGGTCACTACTGCTCATGCGCACTCGGGGTCACTACTGCTCATGCGCACTCGGACTCACTACTGCTCATGCGCACTCGGGGTCACTACTGCTCATGCGCACTCGGACTCACTACTGCTCATGCGCATTCGGGCTCACTACTGCGCATGCGCCCTCCGGTTCAGACCTGCCCATGCGCACTCGGGCACACCACTGCGCATGCGCAGTCCGGCTCAGACCTGCACATGCGCGCACGGACTCACTACTGCGGATGCGCAATCGGGCTCAGTACAGCGCATGCGCGCTCGGGCTCACTACTGCGCATACGCGCTCGGACTCACTACTGCGGATGCACAAACGGGCTCACTACTGCGCATGCGCACTCGGGATCACTACTGCGCATGCGCACTCCGGTTCACTACTGCTCATGCGCACTCGGGGTCACTACTGTGCATGCGCACTCGGGATCACTACTGCTCATGCGCACTCGGACTCACTACTGCTCATGCGCACTCGGGGTCACTAGTGCGCATGCGCAGTCGGGCTCACTACTGGGGATGCGCGCTCGGGTTCACTAGTGTGCATGCGCACACGGGCTCACTACTGCGCATGCGCGCACGGACTCACTACTGCTCATGCGCATTCGGGCTCACTACTGCGCATGCGCCCTCCGGTTCAGACCTGCCCATGCGCACTCGGGCACACCACTGCGCATGCGCAGTCCGGCTCAGACCTGCACATGCGCGCACGGACTCACTACTGCGGATGCGCAATCGGGCTCAGTACAGCGCATGCGCGCTCGGGCTCACTACTGCGCATACGCGCTCGGACTCACTACTGCGGATGCACAAACGGGCTCACTACTGCGCATGCGCACTCGGGATCACTACTGCGCATGCGCACTCCGGTTCACTACTGCTCATGCGCACTCGGGGTCACTACTGTGCATGCGCACTCGGGATCACTACTGCTCATGCGCACTCGGACTCACTACTGCTCATGCGCACTCGGACTCACTACTGCTCATGCGCACTCGGGCTCACTACTGTGCATGCGCACTCGGCTTCACTACTGCTCACGCGCACTCGGACTCACTATTGCGGATGCACGCTCGGGCTCACTACTGCGCATGCGCACACGGGCTCACTACTGCGCATGCGCGCACGGCCCCACTACTGCGCATGCGCACTCCGGCCCAGACCTGCACATGCGCACACGGACTCACTACTGCGGATGCGCGATTGGGCTCACTACTGTGCATGCGCACTCGGGGTCATTACTGCTCATGCGCACTAGGACTCACCACTGCTCATGCGCACTCGGACTCACTACTGCTCATGCGCACTCGGGGTCACTACTGCTCATGCGCACTCGGACTCACTACTGCTCATGCGCATTCGGGGTCACTACTGCGAATGCGCACTCGGACTCACTACTGTGCATGCGCACTCGGGGTCACTACTGCTCATGCGCACTCGGACTCACTACCGCTCATGCGCATTCGGGGTCACTACTGCGCATGCGCACTCGGACTCACTACTGTGCATGCGCACTCGGGGTCACTACTGCTCATGCGCACTCGGACTCACTACTGCGGATGCGCAATCGGGTTCACTACTGCGCATGCGCACACGGGCTCACTACTGCGCATGCGCGCACGAGCCCACTACTACGCATGCGCACTTCGGCTCAGACCTGCCCATGCGCCCTCGGGAACACCACTGCGCATGCGCACACGGGCTCACCACTGCGCATGCGCACTCCGGCTCAGACCTGCCCATGCGCACTCGGGCTCACTACTGCGCATGCGCACTCCGGCTCAGACATGCACATGCGCACACGGACTCACTACTGCGGATGCGCGCTCGGGCTCGCTACTGCGGATGCGCAATCGGGTTCACTACTGCGCATGCGCACACCGGCTCACTACTGCGCATGCGCACTCCGGCTCAGACCTGCCCATGCGCACTCGGGCTCACTACTGCCCATGCGCGCTCCGGCTCACTACTGCTCATGCGCACTCGGACTCACTACTGCGGATGCACAATCGGGCTCACTACTGCGCATGCGCACTCCGGGTCAGACATTCACATGCGCACACGGACTCACTACTGTGGATGCGCAATTGGGCCCACTACTGCGGATGCGCAATCGGGCTCACTACTGCGCATGCGCACTCGGACTCACTACTGTGCATGCGCACTCGGGGTCACTACTGCTCATGCGCACTCGGGCTCACTACTGCGCATGCGCACACGGGCTCACTACTGCGCATGCGCGCACCGGCCCACTATTGTGCATGCGCACTCCGGCTCAGACCTGCCCATGCGCCCTCGGGCACACCACTGCGCATGCGCACACGGGCTCACTACTGCACATGCTCAGTCCGGCTCAGACCTGTACATGCGCATTCGAGCTCACTACTGCGCATGCGCACACGGGCTCACTACGGCGCATGCGCGCACGGGCCCAACACTGCGCATGCGCACTCCGGCTCAGACCTGCACATGCGCACACGGACTCACTACTGCGGATGCGCAATCGGGCTCACTACAGTGCATGCGCACTCGGGGTCACTACTGCTCATGCGCACTCGGGGTCACTACTGCTCATGCGCACTGGGACTCACTACTGCACATGCGCACTCGGACTCACTACTGTGGATGCACAATCGGGCTCACGACTGCGCATGCGCACTCCGGCTCAGACCTGCACATGCGCACAAGGACCCACTACTGCGGATGCGCAATCGGGCTCACTACTGTGCATGCGCACTCGGGGTCACTACTGCTCATGCGCACTCGGACCCACTACTGCTCATGCGCACTCTGGGTCACTACTGCGCATGCGCACTCGGACTCACTACTGCGGATGCGCGCACAGGCCCACTACTGCGCATGCGCAGTCCGGCTCAGACCAGCACAAGCGTATTCGAGCTCACTTCTGCGCATATGCACTCGGACTCACTACTGCTCAAGCGCACCCGGGCTCACTACTGCGCATGCGCAGTCCGGCTCAGACCAGCACAAGCGTATTCGAGCTCACTTCTGCGCATATGCACTCGGACTCACTACTGCTCAAGCGCACACGGCCTCACTACTACGCATGCGCGCACGCGCCCACTACTGCGCATGCCCACTCCGGCTCAGACCTGCCCATGCGCCCTCGGGTGCACCATTGCGCATGCGCACACGGACTCACCACTGCGCATGCGCACTCCGGCTCAGACCTGCCCATGCGCACTCGGGCTCACTACTGCGCATGCGCGCTCCGGCTCACTACTGCTCATGCGCACTCGGACTCACTACTGCGGATGCACAATCGGGCTCACTACTGCGCATGCGCACTACGGCTCAGTCCTGCACATGCGCACACGGACTCACTACTGTGCATGCGCACTCGGGGTCACTACTGCTCATGCGCACTCGGACTCACTACTGCTCATGCGCACTCGGGCTCACTACTGTGCATGCGCACTCGGGGTCACTACTGCTCATGCGCACTCGGACTCACTACTGCTCATGCGCACTCGGGCACACTACTGTGCATGCGCACTCGGGGTCACTACTGCTCACGCGCACGAGCCCACTACTGCGCATGCGCACTCCGGCTCAGACCTGCCCATGCGCACTCGGGCTCACTACTGCGCATGCGCACTCGGGCTCACTACAGCGCATGCGCGCTCCGGCTCACTACTGCTCATGCGCACTCGGACTCACTACTGCGGATGCACAATCGGGCTCACTACTGCGCATGCGCACTACGGCTCAGACCTGCACATGCGCACACGGACTCACTACTGTGGATGCGCAATCGGGCTCACTACTGTGCACGCGCACTCGGGGTCACTACTGCTCATGCGCACTCGGACTCACTACTGCTCATGCGCACTCGGACTCACTACTGCTCATGCGCACTCGGGGTCACTACTGCTCATGCGCACTCGGACTCACTACCGCTCATGCGCATTCGGGGTCACTACTGCGCATGCGCACTCGGACTCACTACTGTGCATGCGCACTCGGGGTCACTACTGCTCATGCGCACTCGGACTCACTACTGCGGATGCGCAATCGGGTTCACTACTGCGCATGCGCACACGGGCTCACTACTGCGCATGCGCGCACGAGCCCACTACTGCGCATGCGCACTCCGGCTCAGACCTGCCCATGCGCCCTCGGGCACACCACTGCGCATGCGCACACGGACTCACCACTGCGCATACGCACTCCGGCTCAGACCTGCCCATGCGCACTCGGGCTCTCTACTGCGCATGCGCACTCCGGCTCAGACATGCACATGCGCACACGGACTCACTACTGCGGATGCGCAATCGGGCTCACTACTGTGCACGCGTACTCGGGGTCACTACTGCTCATGCGCACTCGGGGTCACTACTGCTCATGCGCACTCGGACTCACTACTGCTCATGCGCATTCGGGCTCACTACTACGCATGCGCCCTCCGGTTCAGACCTGCCCATGCGCACTCGGGCACACCACTGCGCATGCGCAGTCCGGCTCAGACCTGCGCATGCGCGCACGGACTCACTACTGCGGATGCGCAATCGGGCTCAGTACAGCGCATGCGCGCTCGGGCTCACTACTGCGCATACGCGCTCGGACTCACTACTGCGGATGCACAAACGGGCTCACTACTGCGCATGCGCACTCGGGATCACTACTGCGCATGCGCACTCCGGTTCACTACTGCTCATGCGCACTCGGACTCACTACCGCTCATGCGCATTCGGGGTCACTACTGCGCATGCGCACTCGGACTCACTACTGTGCATGCGCACTCGGGTTCACTACTGCTCATGCGCACTCGGACTCACTACTGCGGATGCGCAATCGGGTTCACTACTGCGCATGCGCACACGGGCTCACTACTGCGCATGCGCGCACGAGCCCACTACTGCGCATGCGCACTCCGGCTCAGACCTGCCCATGCGCCCTCGGGCACACCACTGCGCATGCGCACACGGACTCACCACTGCGCATACGCACTCCGGCTCAGACCTGCCCATGCGCACTCGGGCTCTCTACTGCGCATGCGCACTCCGGCTCAGACATGCACATGCGCACACGGACTCACTACTGCGGATGCGCAATCGGGCTCACTACTGTGCATGCGTACTCGGGGTCACTACTGCTCATGCGCACTCGGGGTCACTACTGCTCATGCGCACTCGGACTCACTACTGCTCATGCGCACTCGGGGTCACTACTGCTCATGCGCACTCGGACTCACTACTGCTCATGCGCATTCGGGCTCACTACTGCGCATGCGCCCTCCGGTTCAGACCTGCCCATGCGCACTCGGGCACACCACTGCGCATGCGCAGTCCGGCTCAGACCTGCACATGCGCGCACGGACTCACTACTGCGGATGCGCAATCGGGCTCAGTACAGCGCATGCGCGCTCGGGCTCACTACTGCGCATACGCGCTCGGACTCACTACTGCGGATGCACAAACGGGCTCACTACTGCGCATGCGCACTCGGGATCGCTACTGCGCATGCGCACTCCGGTTCACTACTGCTCATGCGCACTCGGGGTCACTACTGTGCATGCGCACTCGGGATCACTACTGCTCATGCGCACTCGGACTCACTACTGCTCATGCGCACTCGGGGTCACTAGTGCGCATGCGCAGTCGGGCTCACTACTGGGGATGCGCGCTCGGGTTCACTAGTGTGCATGCGCACACGGGCTCACTACTGCGCATGCGCGCACGGACTCACTACTGCTCATGCGCATTCGGGCTCACTACTGCGCATGCGCCCTCCGGTTCAGACCTGCCCATGCGCACTCGGGCACACCACTGCGCATGCGCAGTCCGGCTCAGACCTGCACATGCGCGCACGGACTCACTACTGCGGATGCGCAATCGGGCTCAGTACAGCGCATGCGCGCTCGGGCTCACTACTGCGCATACGCGCTCGGACTCACTACTGCGGATGCACAAACGGGCTCACTACTGCGCATGCGCACTCGGGATCACTACTGCGCATGCGCACTCCGGTTCACTACTGCTCATGCGCACTCGGGGTCACTACTGTGCATGCGCACTCGGGATCACTACTGCTCATGCGCACTCGGACTCACTACTGCTCATGCGCACTCGGACTCACTACTGCTCATGCGCACTCGGGCTCACTACTGTGCATGCGCACTCGGTTTCACTACTGCTCACGCGCACTCGGACTCACTACTGCGGATGCACGCTCGGGCTCACTACTGCGCATGCGCACACGGGCTCACTACTGCGCATGCGCGCACGGCCCCACTACTGCGCATGCGCACTCCGGCCCAGACCTGCACATGCGCACACGGACTCACTACTGCGGATGCGCGATTGGGCTCACTACTGTGCATGCGCACTCGGGGTCATTACTGCTCATGCGCACTAGGACTCACCACTGCTCATGCGCACTCGGACTCACTACTGCTCATGCGCACTCGGGGTCACTACTGCTCATGCGCACTCGGACTCACTACTGCTCATGCGCACTCGGACTCACTACTGTGCATGCGCACTCGGGGTCACTACTGCTCATGCGCACTCGGACTCACTACCGCTCATGCGCATTCGGGGTCACTACTGCGCATGCGCACTCGGACTCACTACTGTGCATGCGCACTCGGGGTCACTACTGCTCATGCGCACTCGGACTCACTACTGCGGATGCGCAATCGGGTTCACTACTGCGCATGCGCACACGGGCTCACTACTGCGCATACGCGCACGAGCCCACTACTACGCATGCGCACTCCGGCTCAGACCTGCCCATGCGCCCTCGGGAACACCACTGCGCATGCGCACACGGGCTCACCACTGCGCATGCGCACTCCGGCTCAGACCTGCCCATGCGCACTCGGGCTCACTACTGCGCATGCGCACTCCGGCTCAGACATGCACATGCGCACACGGACTCACTACTGCGGATGCGCGCTCGGGCTCGCTACTGCGGATGCGCAATCGGGTTCACTACTGCGCATGCGCACACCGGCTCACTACTGCGCATGCGCACTCCGGCTCAGACCTGCCCATGCGCACTCGGGCTCACTACTGCGCATGCGCGCTCCGGCTCACTACTGCTCATGCGCACTCGGACTCACTACTGCGGATGCACAATCGGGCTCACTACTGCGCATGCGCACTCCGGGTCAGACATTCACATGCGCACACGGACTCACTACTGTGGATGCGCAATTGGGCCCACTACTGCGGATGCGCAATCGGGCTCACTACTGCGCATGCGCACTCGGACTCACTACTGTGCATGCGCACTCGGGGTCACTACTGCTCATGCGCACTCGGGCTCACTACTGCGCATGCGCACACGGGCTCACTACTGCGCATGCGCGCACCGGCCCACTATTGTGCATGCGCACTCCGGCTCAGACCTGCCCATGCGCCCTCGGGCACACCACTGCGCATGCGCACACGGGCTCACTACTGCACATGCTCAGTCCGGCTCAGACCTGTACATGCGCATTCGAGCTCACTACTGCGCATGCGCACACGGGCTCACTACGGCGCATGCGCGCACGGGCCCAACACTGCGCATGCGCACTCCGGCTCAGACCTGCACATGCGCACACGGACTCACTACTGCGGATGCGCAATCGGGCTCACTACAGTGCATGCGCACTCGGGGTCACTACTGCTCATGCGCACTCGGGGTCACTACTGCTCATGCGCACTGGGACTCACTACTGCACATGCGCACTCGGACTCACTACTGTGGATGCACAATCGGGCTCACGACTGCGCATGCGCACTCCGGCTCAGACCTGCACATGCGCACAAGGACCCACTACTGCGGATGCGCAATCGGGCTCACTACTGTGCATGCGCACTCGGGGTCACTACTGCTCATGCGCACTCGGACCCACTACTGCTCATGCGCACTCTGGGTCACTACTGCGCATGCGCACTCGGACTCACTACTGCGGATGCGCGCACAGGCCCACTACTGCGCATGCGCAGTCCGGCTCAGACCAGCACAAGCGTATTCGAGCTCACTTCTGCGCATATGCACTCGGACTCACTACTGCTCAAGCGCACCCGGGCTCACTACTGCGCATGCGCAGTCCGGCTCAGACCAGCACAAGCGTATTCGAGCTCACTTCTGCGCATATGCACTCGGACTCACTACTGCTCAAGCGCACACGGCCTCACTACTGCGCATGCGCGCACGCGCCCACTACTGCGCATGCCCACTCCGGCTCAGACCTGCCCATGCGCCCTCGGGTGCACCATTGCGCATGCGCACACGGACTCACCACTGCGCATGCGCACTCCGGCTCAGACCTGCCCATGCGCACTCGGGCTCACTACTGCGCATGCGCGCTCCGGCTCACTACTGCTCATGCGCACTCGGACTCACTACTGCTCATGCGCACTCGGGCTCACTACTGTGCATGCGCACTCGGGGTCACTACTGCTCATGCGCACTCGGACTCACTACTGCTCATGCGCACTCGGGCACACTACTGTGCATGCGCACTCGGGGTCACTACTGCTCACGCGCACGAGCCCACTACTGCGCATGCGCACTCCGGCTCAGACCTGCCCATGCGCACTCGGGCTCACTACTGCGCATGCGCACTCGGGCTCACTACAGCGCATGCGCGCTCCGGCTCACTACTGCTCATGCGCACTCGGACTCACTACTGCGGATGCACAATCGGGCTCACTACTGCGCATGCGCACTACGGCTCAGACCTGCACATGCGCACACGGACTCACTACTGTGGATGCGCAATCGGGCTCACTACTGTGCACGCGCACTCGGGGTCACTACTGCTCATGCGCACTCGGACTCACTACTGCTCATGCGCACTCGGACTCACTACTGCTCATGCGCACTCGGGGTCACTACTGCTCATGCGCACTCGGACTCACTACCGCTCATGCGCATTCGGGGTCACTACTGCGCATGCGCACTCGAACTCACTACTGTGCATGCGCACTCGGGGTCACTACTGCTCATGCGCACTCGGACTCACTACTGCGGATGCGCAATCGGGTTCACTACTGCGCATGCGCACACGGGCTCACTACTGCGCATGCGCGCACGAGCCCACTACTGCGCATGCGCACTCCGGCTCAGACCTGCCCATGCGCCCTCGGGCACACCACTGCGCATGCGCACACGGACTCACCACTGCGCATACGCACTCCGGCTCAGACCTGCCCATGCGCACTCGGGCTCTCTACTGCGCATGCGCACTCCGGCTCAGACATGCACATGCGCACACGGACTCACTACTGCGGATGCGCAATCGGGCTCACTACTGTGCATGCGTACTCGGGGTCACTACTGCTCATGCGCACTCGGGGTCACTACTGCTCATGCGCACTCGGACTCACTACTGCTCATGCGCACTCGGGGTCACTACTGCTCATGCGCACTCGGACTCACTACTGCTCATGCGCATTCGGGCTCACTACTACGCATGCGCCCTCCGGTTCAGATCTGCCCATGCGCACTCGGGCACACCACTGCGCATGCGCAGTCCGGCTCAGACCTGC
Organism: Megachile leachella; assembly: GCA_963576845.1. Lineage (NCBI taxonomy): Eukaryota > Metazoa > Arthropoda > Insecta > Hymenoptera > Megachilidae > Megachile > Megachile leachella. Next base: position 15,509,147 of record OY756256.1, on the reverse strand, counting down.
GCATGCGCGCACGGACTCACTACTGCGGATGCGCAATCGGGCTCAGTACAGCGCATGCGCGCTCGGGCTCACTACTGCGCATACGCGCTCGGACTCACTACTGCGGATGCACAAACGGGCTCACTACTGCGCATGCGCACTCGGGATCACTACTGCGCATGCGCACTCCGGTTCACTACTGCTCATGCGCACTCGGACTCACTACCGCTCATGCGCATTCGGGGTCACTACTGCGCATGCGCACTCGGACTCACTACTGTGCATGCGCACTCGGGTTCACTACTGCTCATGCGCACTCGGACTCACTACTGCGGATGCGCAATCGGGTTCACTACTGCGCATGCGCACACGGGCTCACTACTGCGCATGCGCGCACGAGCCCACTACTGCGCATGCGCACTCCGGCTCAGACCTGCCCATGCGCCCTCGGGCACACCACTGCGCATGCGCACACGGACTCACCACTGCGCATACGCACTCCGGCTCAGACCTGCCCATGCGCACTCGGGCTCTCTACTGCGCATGCGCACTCCGGCTCAGACATGCACATGCGCACACGGACTCACTACTGCGGATGCGCAATCGGGCTCACTACTGTGCATGCGTACTCGGGGTCACTACTGCTCATGCGCACTCGGGGTCACTACTGCTCATGCGCACTCGGACTCACTACTGCTCATGCGCACTCGGGGTCACTACTGCTCATGCGCACTCGGACTCACTACTGCTCATGCGCATTCGGGCTCACTACTGCGCATGCGCCCTCCGGTTCAGACATGCCCATGCGCACTCGGGCACACCACTGCGCATGCGCAGTCCGGCTCAGACCTGCACATGCGCGCACGGACTCACTACTGCGGATGCGCAATCGGGCTCAGTACAGCGCATGCGCGCTCGGGCTCACTACTGCGCATACGCGCTCGGACTCACTACTGCGGATGCACAAACGGGCTCACTACTGCGCATGCGCACTCGGGATCACTACTGCGCATGCGCACTCCGGTTCACTACTGCTCATGCGCACTCGGGGTCACTACTGTGCATGCGCACTCGGGATCACTACTGCTCATGCGCACTCGGACTCACTACTGCTCATGCGCACTCGGGGTCACTAGTGCGCATGCGCAGTCGGGCTCACTACTGGGGATGCGCGCTCGGGTTCACTAGTGTGCATGCGCACACGGGCTCACTACTGCGCATGCGCGCACGGACTCACTACTGCTCATGCGCATTCGGGCTCACTACTGCGCATGCGCCCTCCGGTTCAGACCTGCCCATGCGCACTCGGGCACACCACTGCGCATGCGCAGTCCGGCTCAGACCTGCACATGCGCGCACGGACTCACTACTGCGGATGCGCAATCGGGCTCAGTACAGCGCATGCGCGCTCGGGCTCACTACTGCGCATACGCGCTCGGACTCACTACTGCGGATGCACAAACGGGCTCACTACTGCGCATGCGCACTCGGGATCACTACTGCGCATGCGCACTCCGGTTCACTACTGCTCATGCGCACTCGGGGTCACTACTGTGCATGCGCACTCGGGATCACTACTGCTCATGCGCACTCGGACTCACTACTGCTCATGCGCACTCGGACTCACTACTGCTCATGCGCACTCGGGCTCACTACTGTGCATGCGCACTCGGTTTCACTACTGCTCACGCGCACTCGGACTCACTACTGCGGATGCACGCTCGGGCTCACTACTGCGCATGCGCACACGGGCTCACTACTGCGCATGCGCGCACGGCCCCACTACTGCGCATGCGCACTCCGGCCCAGACCTGCACATGCGCACACGGACTCACTACTGCGGATGCGCGATTGGGCTCACTACTGTGCATGCGCACTCGGGGTCATTACTGCTCATGCGCACTAGGACTCACCACTGCTCATGCGCACTCGGACTCACTACTGCTCATGCGCACTCGGGGTCACTACTGCTCATGCGCACTCGGACTCACTACTGCTCATGCGCACTCGGACTCACTACTGTGCATGCGCACTCGGGGTCACTACTGCTCATGCGCACTCGGACTCACTACCGCTCATGCGCATTCGGGGTCACTACTGCGCATGCGCACTCGGACTCACTACTGTGCATGCGCACTCGGGGTCACTACTGCTCATGCGCACTCGGACTCACTACTGCGGATGCGCAATCGGGTTCACTACTGCGCATGCGCACACGGGCTCACTACTGCGCATACGCGCACGAGCCCACTACTACGCATGCGCACTCCGGCTCAGACCTGCCCATGCGCCCTCGGGAACACCACTGCGCATGCGCACACGGGCTCACCACTGCGCATGCGCACTCCGGCTCAGACCTGCCCATGCGCACTCGGGCTCACTACTGCGCATGCGCACTCCGGCTCAGACATGCACATGCGCACACGGACTCACTACTGCGGATGCGCGCTCGGGCTCGCTACTGCGGATGCGCAATCGGGTTCACTACTGCGCATGCGCACACCGGCTCACTACTGCGCATGCGCACTCCGGCTCAGACCTGCCCATGCGCCATCGGGCACACCACTGCGCATGCGCACACGGACTCACCACTGCGCATGCGCACTCCGGCTCAGACCTGCCCATGCGCACTCGGGCTCACTACTGCGCATGCGCACTCCGGCTCAGACATGCACATGCGCACACGGACTCACTACTGCGGATGCGCGCTCGGGCTCGCTACTGCGGATGCGCAATCGGGTTCACTACTGCGCATGCGCGCTCGAGCTCACTTCTGCGCATATGCACTCGAACTCACTACTGCTCAAGCGCACTCGGGCTCACTACTGCGCATGCGCACTCCGGCTCAGACCTGCACATGCTCTCACGGACTCTCACTACAGCGGATGCGCAATCGGGCTCACTACTGCGGATGCGCGCTCGGGCTCACTACTGCGCATGCGCACCCGGGCTCACTACTGCGCATGCGCGCACAGGCCCACTACTGCGCATGCGCAGTCCGGCTCAGACCAGCACAAGCGTATTCGAGCTCACTTCTGCGCATATGCACTCGGACTCACTACTGCTCAAGCGCACTCGGGCTCACTACTGCGCATGCGCAGTCCGGCTCAGACCTGCACATGCGTATTCGAGTTCACTTCTGCGCATGTGCACTCGGACTCACTACTGCTCAAGCGCACTCGGACTCACTACTGCTCAAGCGCACTCGGGCCCACTACTGCGCATGCGCAGTCCGGCTCAGACCAGCACAAGCGTATTCCAGCTCACTTCTGCGCATATGCACTCGGACTCACTACTGCGGATGCGCGCTCGGGCTCACTACTGCGGATGCGCAATCGGGTTCACTGCTGCGCATACGCACACGGGCTCACTACTGCGCATGCGCGCACGAGCCCACTACTGCGCATGCGCGCTCCGGCTCAGACCTGCCCATGCGCCCTCGGGCACACCACTGCGCATGCGCACACGGACTCACCACTGCGCATACGCACTCCGGCTCAGACCTGCCCATGCGCACTCGGGCTCACTACTGCGCATGCGCACTCCGGCTCAGACATGCACATGCGCACACGGACTCACTACTGCGGATGCGCAATCGGGCTCACTACTGTGCATGCGTACTCGGGGTCATTACTGCTCATGCGCACTCGGGGTCACTACTGCTCATGCGCACTCGGACTCACTACTGCTCATGCGCACTCGGGGTCACTACTGCTCATGCGCACTCGGACTCACTACTGCCCATGCGCATTCGGGCTCACTACTGCGCATGCGCCCTCCGGTTCAGACCTGCCCATGCGCACTCGGGCACACCACTGCGCATGCGCACTCGGACTCTCTACTGCGGATGCGCGCTCGGGCTCACTACTGCGGATGCGCAATCGGGTCCACTACTGCCCATGCGCACACGGCCTCACTACTGCGCATGCGCGCACGCGCCCACTACTGCGCATGCGCACTCCGGCTCAGACCTGCCCGTGCGCCCTCGGGTACACCACTGCGCATGCGCACACGGACTCACCACTGCGCATGCGCACTCCGGCTCAGACCTGCCCATGCGCACTCGGGCTCACTACTGCGCATGCGCGCTCCGGCTCACTACTGCTCATGCGCACTCGGACTCACTACTGCGGATGCACAAACGGGCTCACTACTGCGCATGCGCACTACGGCTCAGACCTGCACATGCGCACACGGACTCACTACTGTGGATGCGCAATCGGGTTCACTACTGCGCATGCGCACACGGGCTCACTACTGCGCATGCGCGCACGAGCCCACTACTGCGCATGCGCACTCCGGTTCAGACCTGCACATGCGCACTGGGACTCACTACTGAGGATGCGCGCTCGGGCTCACTACTGCGGATGCGCAATCGGGTTCACTGCTGCGCATGCGCACTCGGGCTCACTACTGTGCATGCGCACTCGGGGTCACTACTGCTCATGCGCACTCGGACTCACTACTGCTCGTGCGCACTCGGGCGCACTACTGTGCATGCGCACTCGGGCTCACTACTGCACACACGCACCCGGGCTCACTACTGCGCATGCGCGCACGGGCCCACTACTGCGCATGCGCAGTCCGGCTCAGACCAGCACAAGCGTATTCCAGCTCACTTCTGCGCATATGCACTCGGACTCACTACTGCGGATGCGCGCTCGGGCTCACTACTGCGGATGCGCAATCGGGTTCACTGCTGCGCATACGCACACGGGCTCACTACTGCGCATGCGCGCACGAGCCCACTACTGCGCATGCGCACTCCGGCTCAGACCTGCACATGCGCATTCGAGCTCACGTCTGCGCATGCGCACACGGGCTCACTACTGTGCATGCGCACTCGGGGTCACTCCTGCGCATGCGCACTACGGCCCAGACCTGCACATGCGCACTCCGGCTCACTACTGCTCATGCGCATTCGGACTCACTACTGCGGATGCACAATCGGGCTCAGTACTGCGCATCCGCACTCCGGTTCAGACCTGCACATGCGCACACGGACTCACTACTGCGGATGCGCAATCGGGCTCACTACTGCGCATGCGCACACGGGCTCACTACTGCGCATGCGCGCACGGGCCCACTACTGCGCATGCGCAGTCCGGCTCAGACCAGCACAAGCGTATTCGAGCTCACTTCTGCGCATATGCACTCGGACTCACTACTGCTCAAGCGCACTCGGGCTCACTACTGCGCATGCGCACTCCTGCTCAGACCTGCACATGCTCTCACGGACTCTCACTACTGCGGATGCGCAATCGGGCTCACTACTGCGGATGCGCGCTCGGGCTCACTACTGCGCATGCGCACCCGGGCTCACTACTGCGCATGCGCGCACAGGCCCACTACTGCGCATGCGCAGTCCGGCTCAGACCAGCACAAGCGTATTCGAGCTCACTTCTGCGCATATGCAGTCGGACTCACTACTGCTCAAGCGCACTCGGGCTCACTACTGCGCATGCGCACACGGGCTCACTACTGCGCATGCGCACTCCGGCTCAGACCTGCACATGCGCATTCGAGCTCACGTCTGCGCATGCGCACACGGGCTCACTACTGTGCATGCGCACTCGGGGTCACTCCTGCGCATGCGCACTACGGCCCAGACCTGCACATGCGCACTCCGGCTCACTACTGCTCATGCGCATTCGGACTCACTACTGCGGATGCACAATCGGGCTCAGTACTGCGCATCCGCACTCCGGTTCAGACCTGCACATGCGCACACGGACTCACTACTGCGGATGCGCAATCGGGCTCACTACTGCGCATGCGCACACGGGCTCACTACTGCGCATGCGCGCACGGGCCCACTACTGCGCATGCGCACTCCGGCTCAGACCTGCACATGCGCATTCGAGCTCACTTCTGCGCATGCGCACACGGGCTCACTACTGTGCATGCGCACTCGGGTTCACTACTGCCCATGCGCACACGGCCTCACTACTGCGCATGCGCGCACGCGCCCACTACTGCGCATGCCCACTCCGGCTCAGACCTGCCCATGCGCCCTCGGGTGCACCATTGCGCATGCGCACACGGACTCACCACTGCGCATGCGCACTCCGGCTCAGACCTGCCCATGCGCACTCGGGCTCACTACTGCGCATGCGCGCTCCGGCTCACTACTGCTCATGCGCACTCGGACTCACTACTGCGGATGCACAATCGGGCTCACTACTGCGCATGCGCACTACGGCTCAGTCCTGCACATGCGCACACGGACTCACTACTGTGCATGCGCACTCGGGGTCACTACTGCTCATGCGCACTCGGACTCACTACTGCTCATGCGCACTCGGGCTCACTACTGTGCATGCGCACTCGGGGTCACTACTGCTCATGCGCACTCGGACTCACTACTGCTCATGCGCACTCGGGCACACTACTGTGCATGCGCACTCGGGGTCACTACTGCTCACGCGCACGAGCCCACTACTGCGCATGCGCACTCCGGCTCAGACCTGCCCATGCGCACTCGGGCTCACTACTGCGCATGCGCACTCGGGCTCACTACAGCGCATGCGCGCTCCGGCTCACTACTGCTCATGCGCACTCGAACTCACTACTGCGGATGCACAATCGGGCTCACTACTGCGCATGCGCACTACGGCTCAGACCTGCACATGCGCACACGGACTCACTACTGTGGATGTGCAATCGGGCTCACTACTGTGCATGCGCACTCGGGGTCACTACTGCTCATGCGCACTCGGACTCACTACTGCTCATGCGCACTCGGACTCACTACTGCTCATGCGCACTCGGGGTCACTACTGCTCATGCGCACTCGGACTCACTACCGCTCATGCGCATTCGGGGTCACTACTGCGCATGCGCACTCGGACTCACTACTGTGCATGCGCACTCGGGGTCACTACTGCTCATGCGCACTCGGACTCACTACTGCGGATGCGCAATCGGGTTCACTACTGCGCATGCGCACACGGGCTCACTACTGCGCATGCGCGCACGAGCCCACTACTGCGCATGCGCACTCCGGCTCAGACCTGCCCATGCGCCCTCGGGCACACCACTGCGCATGCGCACACGGACTCACCACTGCGCATACGCACTCCGGCTCAGACCTGCCCATGCGCACTCGGGCTCTCTACTGCGCATGCGCACTCCGGCTCAGACATGCACATGCGCACACGGACTCACTACTGCGGATGCGCAATCGGGCTCACTACTGTGCATGCGTACTCGGGGTCACTACTGCTCATGCGCACTCGGGGTCACTACTGCTCATGCGCACTCGGACTCACTACTGCGCATACGCGCTCGGACTCACTACTGCGGATGCACAAACGGGCTCACTACTGCGCATGCGCACTCGGGATCACTACTGCGCATGCGCACTCCGGTTCACTACTGCTCATGCGCACTCGGACTCACTACCGCTCATGCGCATTCGGGGTCACTACTGCGCATGCGCACTCGGACTCACTACTGTGCATGCGCACTCGGGGTCACTACTGCTCATGCGCACTCGGACTCACTACTGCGGATGCGCAATCGGGTTCACTACTGCGCATGCGCACACGGGCTCACTACTGTGCATGCGTACTCGGGGTCACTACTGCTCATGCGCACTCGGGGTCACTACTGCTCATGCGCACTCGGACTCACTACTGCTCATGCGCACTCGGGGTCACTACTGCTCATGCGCACTCGGACTCACTACTGCTCATGCGCATTCGGGCTCACTACTGCGCATGCGCCCTCCGGTTCAGACCTGCCCATGCGCACTCGGGCACACCACTGCGCATGCGCAGTCCGGCTCAGACCTGCACATGCGCGCACGGACTCACTACTGCGGATGCGCAATCGGGCTCAGTACAGCGCATGCGCGCTCGGGCTCACTACTGCGCATACGCGCTCGGACTCACTACTGCGGATGCACAAACGGGCTCACTACTGCGCATGCGCACTCGGGATCACTACTGCGCATGCGCACTCCGGTTCACTACTGCTCATGCGCACTCGGGGTCACTACTGTGCATGCGCACTCGGGATCACTACTGCTCATGCGCACTCGGACTCACTACTGCTCATGCGCACTCGGGGTCACTAGTGCGCATGCGCAGTCGGGCTCACTACTGGGGATGCGCGCTCGGGTTCACTAGTGTGCATGCGCACACGGGCTCACTACTGCGCATGCGCGCACGGACTCACTACTGCTCATGCGCATTCGGGCTCACTACTGCGCATGCGCCCTCCGGTTCAGACCTGCCCATGCGCACTCGGGCACACCACTGCGCATGCGCAGTCCGGCTCAGACCTGCACATGCGCGCACGGACTCACTACTGCGGATGCGCAATCGGGCTCAGTACAGCGCATGCGCGCTCGGGCTCACTACTGCGCATACGCGCTCGGACTCACTACTGCGGATGCACAAACGGGCTCACTACTGCGCATGCGCACTCGGGATCACTACTGCGCATGCGCACTCCGGTTCACTACTGCTCATGCGCACTCGGGGTCACTACTGTGCATGCGCACTCGGGATCACTACTGCTCATGCGCACTCGGACTCACTACTGCTCATGCGCACTCGGACTCACTACTGCTCATGCGCACTCGGGCTCACTACTGTGCATGCGCACTCGGTTTCACTACTGCTCACGCGCACTCGGACTCACTATTGCGGATGCACGCTCGGGCTCACTACTGCGCATGCGCACACGGGCTCACTACTGCGCATGCGCGCACGGCCCCACTACTGCGCATGCGCACTCCGGCCCAGACCTGCACATGCGCACACGGACTCACTACTGCGGATGCGCGATTGGGCTCACTACTGTGCATGCGCACTCGGGGTCATTACTGCTCATGCGCACTAGGACTCACCACTGCTCATGCGCACTCGGACTCACTACTGCTCATGCGCACTCGGGGTCACTACTGCTCATGCGCACTCGGACTCACTACTGCTCATGCGCATTCGGGGTCACTACTGCGAATGCGCACTCGGACTCACTACTGTGCATGCGCACTCGGGGTCACTACTGCTCATGCGCACTCGGACTCACTACCGCTCATGCGCATTCGGGGTCACTACTGCGCATGCGCACTCGGACTCACTACTGTGCATGCGCACTCGGGGTCACTACTGCTCATGCGCACTCGGACTCACTACTGCGGATGCGCAATCGGGTTCACTACTGCGCATGCGCACACGGGCTCACTACTGCGCATGCGCGCACGAGCCCACTACTACGCATGCGCACTTCGGCTCAGACCTGCCCATGCGCCCTCGGGAACACCACTGCGCATGCGCACACGGGCTCACCACTGCGCATGCGCACTCCGGCTCAGACCTGCCCATGCGCACTCGGGCTCACTACTGCGCATGCGCACTCCGGCTCAGACATGCACATGCGCACACGGACTCACTACTGCGGATGCGCGCTCGGGCTCGCTACTGCGGATGCGCAATCGGGTTCACTACTGCGCATGCGCACACCGGCTCACTACTGCGCATGCGCACTCCGGCTCAGACCTGCCCATGCGCCATCGGGCACACCACTGCGCATGCGCACACGGACTCACCACTGCGCATGCGCACTCCGGCTCAGACCTGCCCATGCGCACTCGGGCTCACTACTGCGCATGCGCGCTCCGGCTCACTACTGCTCATGCGCACTCGGACTCACTACTGCGGATGCACAATCGGGCTCACTACTGCGCATGCGCACTCCGGGTCAGACATTCACATGCGCACACGGACTCACTACTGTGGATGCGCAATTGGGCCCACTACTGCGGATGCGCAATCGGGCTCACTACTGCGCATGCGCACTCGGACTCACTACTGTGCATGCGCACTCGGGGTCACTACTGCTCATGCGCACTCGGGCTCACTACTGCGCATGCGCACACGGGCTCACTACTGCGCATGCGCGCACCGGCCCACTATTGTGCATGCGCACTCCGGCTCAGACCTGCCCATGCGCCCTCGGGCACACCACTGCGCATGCGCACACGGGCTCACTACTGCACATGCTCAGTCCGGCTCAGACCTGTACATGCGCATTCGAGCTCACTACTGCGCATGCGCACACGGGCTCACTACGGCGCATGCGCGCACGGGCCCAACACTGCGCATGCGCACTCCGGCTCAGACCTGCACATGCGCACACGGACTCACTACTGCGGATGCGCACTCGGACTCACTACTGTGCATGCGCACTCGGGGTCACTACTGCTCATGCGCACTCGGACTCACTACTGCGGATGCGCAATCGGGTTCACTACTGCGCATGCGCACACGGGCTCACTACTGCGCATGCGCGCACGAGCCCACTACTACGCATGCGCACTTCGGCTCAGACCTGCCCATGCGCCCTCGGGAACACCACTGCGCATGCGCACACGGGCTCACCACTGCGCATGCGCACTCCGGCTCAGACCTGCCCATGCGCACTCGGGCTCACTACTGCGCATGCGCACTCCGGCTCAGACATGCACATGCGCACACGGACTCACTACTGCGGATGCGCGCTCGGGCTCGCTACTGCGGATGCGCAATCGGGTTCACTACTGCGCATGCGCACACCGGCTCACTACTGCGCATGCGCACTCCGGCTCAGACCTGCCCATGCGCCATCGGGCACACCACTGCGCATGCGCACACGGACTCACCACTGCGCATGCGCACTCCGGCTCAGACCTGCCCATGCGCACTCGGGCTCACTACTGCGCATGCGCGCTCCGGCTCACTACTGCTCATGCGCACTCGGACTCACTACTGCGGATGCACAATCGGGCTCACTACTGCGCATGCGCACTCCGGGTCAGACATTCACATGCGCACACGGACTCACTACTGTGGATGCGCAATTGGGCCCACTACTGCGGATGCGCAATCGGGCTCACTACTGCGCATGCGCACTCGGACTCACTACTGTGCATGCGCACTCGGGGTCACTACTGCTCATGCGCACTCGGGCTCACTACTGCGCATGCGCACTCGGGGTCACTACTGCTCATGCGCACTGGGACTCACTACTGCACATGCGCACTCGGACTCACTACTGTGGATGCACAATCGGGCTCACGACTGCGCATGCGCACTCCGGCTCAGACCTGCACATGCGCACAAGGACCCACTACTGCGGATGCGCAATCGGGCTCACTACTGTGCATGCGCACTCGGGGTCACTACTGCTCATGCGCACTCGGACCCACTACTGCTCATGCGCACTCTGGGTCACTACTGCGCATGCGCACTCGGACTCACTACTGCGGATGCGCGCACAGGCCCACTACTGCGCATGCGCAGTCCGGCTCAGACCAGCACAAGCGTATTCGAGCTCACTTCTGCGCATATGCACTCGGACTCACTACTGCTCAAGCGCACCCGGGCTCACTACTGCGCATGCGCAGTCCGGCTCAGACCAGCACAAGCGTATTCGAGCTCACTTCTGCGCATATGCACTCGGACTCACTACTGCTCAAGCGCACACGGCCTCACTACTGCGCATGCGCGCACGCGCCCACTACTGCGCATGCCCACTCCGGCTCAGACCTGCCCATGCGCCCTCGGGTGCACCATTGCGCATGCGCACACGGACTCACCACTGCGCATGCGCACTCCGGCTCAGACCTGCCCATGCGCACTCGGGCTCACTACTGCGCATGCGCGCTCCGGCTCACTACTGCTCATGCGCACTCGGACTCACTACTGCGGATGCACAATCGGGCTCACTACTGCGCATGCGCACTACGGCTCAGTCCTGCACATGCGCACACGGACTCACTACTGTGCATGCGCACTCGGGGTCACTACTGCTCATGCGCACTCGGACTCACTACTGCTCATGCGCACTCGGGCTCACTACTGTGCATGCGCACTCGGGGTCACTACTGCTCATGCGCACTCGGACTCACTACTGCTCATGCGCACTCGGGCACACTACTGTGCATGCGCACTCGGGGTCACTACTGCTCACGCGCACGAGCCCACTACTGCGCATGCGCACTCCGGCTCAGACCTGCCCATGCGCACTCGGGCTCACTACTGCGCATGCGCACTCGGGCTCACTACAGCGCATGCGCGCTCCGGCTCACTACTGCTCATGCGCACTCGGACTCACTACTGCGGATGCACAATCGGGCTCACTACTGCGCATGCGCACTACGGCTCAGACCTGCACATGCGCACACGGACTCACTACTGTGGATGCGCAATCGGGCTCACTACTGTGCATGCGCACTCGGGGTCACTACTGCTCATGCGCACTCGGACTCACTACTGCTCATGCGCACTCGGACTCACTACTGCTCATGCGCACTCGGGGTCACTACTGCTCATGCGCACTCGGACTCACTACCGCTCATGCGCATTCGGGGTCACTACTGCACATGCGCACTCGGACTCACTACTGTGGATGCACAATCGGGCTCACGACTGCGCATGCGCACTCCGGCTCAGACCTGCACATGCGCACAAGGACCCACTACTGCGGATGCGCAATCGGGCTCACTACTGTGCATGCGCACTCGGGGTCACTACTGCTCATGCGCACTCGGACCCACTACTGCTCATGCGCACTCTGGGTCACTACTGCGCATGCGCACTCGGACTCACTACTGCGGATGCGCGCACAGGCCCACTACTGCGCATGCGCAGTCCGGCTCAGACCAGCACAAGCGTATTCGAGCTCACTTCTGCGCATATGCACTCGGACTCACTACTGCTCAAGCGCACCCGGGCTCACTACTGCGCATGCGCAGTCCGGCTCAGACCAGCACAAGCGTATTCGAGCTCACTTCTGCGCATATGCACTCGGACTCACTACTGCTCAAGCGCACACGGCCTCACTACTGCGCATGCGCGCACGCGCCCACTACTGCGCATGCCCACTCCGGCTCAGACCTGCCCATGCGCCCTCGGGTGCACCATTGCGCATGCGCACACGGACTCACCACTGCGCATGCGCACTCCGGCTCAGACCTGCCCATGCGCACTCGGGCTCACTACTGCGCATGCGCGCTCCGGCTCACTACTGCTCATGCGCACTCGGACTCACTACTGCGGATGCACAATCGGGCTCACTACTGCGCATGCGCACTACGGCTCAGTCCTGCACATGCGCACACGGACTCACTACTGTGCATGCGCACTCGGGGTCACTACTGCTCATGCGCACTCGGACTCACTACTGCTCATGCGCACTCGGGCTCACTACTGTGCATGCGCACTCGGGGTCACTACTGCTCATGCGCACTCGGACTCACTACTGCTCATGCGCACTCGGGCACACTACTGTGCATGCGCACTCGGGGTCACTACTGCTCACGCGCACGAGCCCACTACTGCGCATGCGCACTCCGGCTCAGACCTGCCCATGCGCACTCGGGCTCACTACTGCGCATGCGCACTCGGGCTCACTACAGCGCATGCGCGCTCCGGCTCACTACTGCTCATGCGCACTCGGACTCACTACTGCGGATGCACAATCGGGCTCACTACTGCGCATGCGCACTACGGCTCAGACCTGCACATGCGCACACGGACTCACTACTGTGGATGCGCAATCGGGCTCACTACTGTGCATGCGCACTCGGGGTCACTACTGCTCATGCGCACTCGGACTCACTACTGCTCATGCGCACTCGGACTCACTACTGCTCATGCGCACTCGGGGTCACTACTGCTCATGCGCACTCGGACTCACTACCGCTCATGCGCATTCGGGGTCACTACTGCGCATGCGCACTCGGACTCACTACTGTGCATGCGCACTCGGGGTCACTACTGCTCATGCGCACTCGGACTCACTACTGCGGATGCGCAATCGGGTTCACTACTGCGCATGCGCACACGGGCTCACTACTGCGCATGCGCGCACGAGCCCACTACTGCGCATGCGCACTCCGGCTCAGACCTGCCCATGCGCCCTCGGGCACACCACTGCGCATGCGCACACGGACTCACCACTGCGCATACGCACTCCGGCTCAGACCTGCCCATGCGCACTCGGGCTCTCTACTGCGCATGCGCACTCCGGCTCAGACATGCACATGCGCACACGGACTCACTACTGCGGATGCGCAATCGGGCTCACTACTGTGCATGCGTACTCGGGGTCACTACTGCTCATGCGCACTCGGGGTCACTACTGCTCATGCGCACTCGGACTCACTACTGCTCATGCGCACTCGGGGTCACTACTGCTCATGCGCACTCGGACTCACTACTGCTCATGCGCATTCGGGCTCACTACTACGCATGCGCCCTCCGGTTCAGACCTGCCCATGCGCACTCGGGCACACCACTGCGCATGCGCAGTCCGGCTCAGACCTGCACATGCGCGCACGGACTCACTACTGCGGATGCGCAATCGGGCTCAGTACAGCGCATGCGCGCTCGGGCTCACTACTGCGCATACGCGCTCGGACTCACTACTGCGGATGCACAAACGGGCTCACTACTGCGCATGCGCACTCGGGATCACTACTGCGCATGCGCACTCCGGTTCACTACTGCTCATGCGCACTCGGACTCACTACCGCTCATGCGCATTCGGGGTCACTACTGCGCATGCGCACTCGGACTCACTACTGTGCATGCGCACTCGGGGTCACTACTGCTCATGCGCACTCGGACTCACTACTGCGGATGCGCAATCGGGTTCACTACTGCGCATGCGAACACGGGCTCACTACTGCGCATGCGCGCACGAGCCCACTACTGCGCATGCGCACTCCGGCTCAGACCTGCCCATGCGCCCTCGGGCACACCACTGCGCATGCGCACACGGACTCACCACTGCGCATACGCACTCCGGCTCAGACCTGCCCATGCGCACTCGGGCTCTCTACTGCGCATGCGCACTCCGGCTCAGACATGCACATGCGCACACGGACTCACTACTGCGGATGCGCAATCGGGCTCACAACTGTGCATGCGTACTCGGGGTCACTACTGCTCATGCGCACTCGGGGTCACTACTGCTCATGCGCACTCGGACTCACTACTGCTCATGCGCACTCGGGGTCACTACTGCTCATGCGCACTCGGACTCACTACTGCTCATGCGCATTCGGGCTCACTACTGCGCATGCGCCCTCCGGTTCAGACCTGCCCATGCGCACTCGGGCACACCACTGCGCATGCGCAGTCCGGCTCAGACCTGCACATGCGCGCACGGACTCACTACTGCGGATGCGCAATCGGGCTCAGTACAGCGCATGCGCGCTCGGGCTCACTACTGCGCATACGCGCTCGGACTCACTACTGCGGATGCACAAACGGGCTCACTACTGCGCATGCGCACTCGGGATCACTACTGCGCATGCGCACTCCGGTTCACTACTGCTCATGCGCACTCGGGGTCACTACTGTGCATGCGCACTCGGGATCACTACTGCTCATGCGCACTCGGACTCACTACTGCTCATGCGCACTCGGGGTCACTAGTGCGCATGCGCAGTCGGGCTCACTACTGGGGATGCGCGCTCGGGTTCACTAGTGTGCATGCGCACACGGGCTCACTACTGCGCATGCGCGCACGGACTCACTACTGCTCATGCGCATTCGGGCTCACTACTGCGCATGCGCCCTCCGGTTCAGACCTGCCCATGCGCACTCGGGCACACCACTGCGCATGCGCAGTCCGGCTCAGACCTGCACATGCGCGCACGGACTCACTACTGCGGATGCGCAATCGGGCTCAGTACAGCGCATGCGCGCTCGGGCTCACTACTGCGCATACGCGCTCGGACTCACTACTGCGGATGCACAAACGGGCTCACTACTGCGCATGCGCACTCGGGATCACTACTGCGCATGCGCACTCCGGTTCACTACTGCTCATGCGCACTCGGGGTCACTACTGTGCATGCGCACTCGGGATCACTACTGCTCATGCGCACTCGGACTCACTACTGCTCATGCGCACTCGGACTCACTACTGCTCATGCGCACTCGGGCTCACTACTGTGCATGCGCACTCGGTTTCACTACTGCTCACGCGCACTCGGACTCACTACTGCGGATGCACGCTCGGGCTCACTACTGCGCATGCGCACACGGGCTCACTACTGCGCATGCGCGCACGGCCCCACTACTGCGCATGCGCACTCCGGCCCAGACCTGCACATGCGCACACGGACTCACTACTGCGGATGCGCGATTGGGCTCACTACTGTGCATGCGCACTCGGGGTCATTACTGCTCATGCGCACTAGGACTCACCACTGCTCATGCGCACTCGGACTCACTACTGCTCATGCGCACTCGGGGTCACTACTGCTCATGCGCACTCGGACTCACTACTGCTCATGCGCACTCGGACTCACTACTGTGCATGCGCACTCGGGGTCACTACTGCTCATGCGCACTCGGACTCACTACCGCTCATGCGCATTCGGGGTCACTACTGCGCATGCGCACTCGGACTCACTACTGTGCATGCGCACTCGGACTCACTACTGCGGATGCGCAATCGGGTTCACTACTGCGCATGCGCACACGGGCTCACTACTGCGCATGCGCGCACGAGCCCACTACTACGCATGCGCACTCCGGCTCAGACCTGCCCATGCGCCCTCGGGAACACCACTGCGCATGCGCACTCCGGCTCAGACATGCACATGCGCACACGGACTCACTACTGCGGATGCGCGCTCGGGCTCGCTACTGCGGATGCGCAATCGGGTTCACTACTGCGCATGCGCACACCGGCTCACTACTGCGCATGCGCACTCCGGCTCAGACCTGCCCATGCGCCATCGGGCACACCACTGCGCATGCGCACACGGACTCACCACTGCGCATGCGCACTCCGGCTCAGACCTGCCCATGCGCACTCGGGCTCACTACTGCGCATGCGCGCTCCGGCTCACTACTGCTCATGCGCACTCGGACTCACTACTGCGGATGCACAATCGGGCTCACTACTGCGCATGCGCACTCCGGGTCAGACATTCACATGCGCACACGGACTCACTACTGTGGATGCGCAATTGGGCCCACTACTGCGGATGCGCAATCGGGCTCACTACTGCGCATGCGCACTCGGACTCACTACTGTGCATGCGCACTCGGGGTCACTACTGCTCATGCGCACTCGGGCTCACTACTGCGCATGCGCACACGGGCTCACTACTGCGCATGCGCGCACCGGCCCACTATTGTGCATGCGCACTCCGGCTCAGACCTGCCCATGCGCCCTCGGGCACACCACTGCGCATGCGCACACGGGCTCACTACTCCACATGCTCAGTCCGGCGCAGACCTGTACATGCGCATTCGAGCTCACTACTGCGCATGCGCACACGGGCTCACTACGGCGCATGCGCGCACGGGCCCAACACTGCGCATGCGCACTCCGGCTCAGACCTGCACATGCGCACACGGACTCACTACTGCGGATGCGCAATCGGGCTCACTACAGTGCATGCGCACTCGGGGTCACTACTGCTCATGCGCACTCGGGGTCACTACTGCTCATGCGCACTGGGACTCACTACTGCTCATGCGCACTCGGACTCACTACTGTGGATGCACAATCGGGCTCACGACTGCGCATGCGCACTCCGGCTCAGACCTGCACATGCGCACAAGGACCCACTACTGCGGATGCGCAATCGGGCTCACTACTGTGCATGCGCACTCGGGGTCACTACTGCTCATGCGCACTCGGACCCACTACTGCTCATGCGCACTCTGGGTCACTACTGCGCATGCGCACTCGGACTCACTACTGCGGATGCGCGCACAGGCCCACTACTGCGCATGCGCAGTCCGGCTCAGACCAGCACAAGCGTATTCGAGCTCACTTCTGCGCATATGCACTCGGACTCACTACTGCTCAAGCGCACCCGGGCTCACTACTGCGCATGCGCAGTCCGGCTCAGACCAGCACAAGCGTATTCGAGCTCACTTCTGCGCATATGCACTCGGACTCACTACTGCTCAAGCGCACTCGGGCTCACTACTGCGCATGCGCACTCCGGCTCAGACCTGCACATGCTCTCACGGACTCTCACTACAGCGGATGCGCAATCGGGCTCACTACTGCGGATGCGCGCTCGGGCTCACTACTGCGCATGCGCACCCGGGCTCACTACTGCGCATGCGCGCACAGGCCCACTACTGCGCATGCGCAGTCCGGCTCAGACCAGCACAAGCGTATTCGAGCTCACTTCTGCGCATATGCACTCGGACTCACTACTGCTCAAGCGCACTCGGGCTCACTACTGCGCATGCGCAGTCCGGCTCAGACCTGCACATGCGTATTCGAGTTCACTTCTGCGCATGTGCACTCGGACTCACTACTGCTCAAGCGCACTCGGACTCACTACTGCTCAAGCGCACTCGGGCCCACTACTGCGCATGCGCAGTCCGGCTCAGACCAGCACAAGCGTATTCCAGCTCACTTCTGCGCATATGCACTCGGACTCACTACTGTGGATGCGCGCTCGGGCTCACTACTGCGGATGCGCAATCGGGTTCACTGCTGCGCATACGCACACGGGCTCACTACTGCGCATGCGCGCACGAGCCCACTACTGCGCATGCGCACTCCGGCTCAGACCTGCCCATGCGCCCTCGGGCACACCACTGCGCATGCGCACACGGACTCACCACTGCGCATACGCACTCCGGCTCAGACCTGCCCATGCGCACTCGGGCTCACTACTGCGCATGCGCACTCCGGCTCAGACATGCACATGCGCACACGGACTCACTACTGCGGATGCGCAATCGGGCTCACTACTGTGCATGCGTACTCGGGGTCACTACTGCTCATGCGCACTCGGGGTCACTACTGCTCATGCGCAGTCGGACTCACTACTGCTCATGCGCACTCGGGGTCACTACTGCTCATGCGCACTCGGACTCACTACTGCTCATGCGCATTCGGGCTCACTACTGCGCATGCGCCCTCCGGTTCAGACCTGCCCATGCGCACTCGGGCACACCACTGCGCATGCGCACTCGGACTCTCTACTGCGGATGCGCGCTCGGGCTCACTACTGCGGATGCGCAATCGGGTCCACTACTGCCCATGCGCACACGGCCTCACTACTGCGCATGCGCGCACGCGCCCACTACTGCGCATGCGCACTCCGGCTCAGACCTGCCCGTGCGCCCTCGGGTACACCACTGCGCATGCGCACACGGACTCATCACTGCGCATGCGCACTCCGGCTCAGACCTGCCCATGCGCACTCGGGCTCACTACTGCGCATGCGCGCTCCGGCTCACTACTGCTCATGCGCACTCGGACTCACTACTGCGGATGCACAAACGGGCTCACTACTGCGCATGCGCACTACGGCTCAGACCTGCACATGCGCACACGGACTCACTACTGTGGATGCGCAATCGGGTTCACTACTGCGCATGCGCACACGGGCTCACTACTGCGCATGCGCGCACGAGCCCACTACTGCGCATGCGCACTCCGGCTCAGACCTGCACATGCGCACTGGGACTCACTACTGCGGATGCGCGCTCGGGCTCACTACTGCGGATGCGCAATCGGGTTCACTGCTGCGCATGCGCACTCGGACTCACTACTGCGGATGCGCGCACAGGCCCACTACTGCGCATGCGCAGTCCGGCTCAGACCAGCACAAGCGTATTCGAGCTCACTTCTGCGCATATGCACTCGGACTCACTACTGCTCAAGCGCACCCGGGCTCACTACTGCGCATGCGCAGTCCGGCTCAGACCAGCACAAGCGTATTCGAGCTCACTTCTGCGCATATGCACTCGGACTCACTACTGCTCAAGCGCACTCGGGCTCACTACTGCGCATGCGCACTCCGGCTCAGACCTGCACATGCTCTCACGGACTCTCACTACAGCGGATGCGCAATCGGGCTCACTACTGCGGATGCGCGCTCGGGCTCACTACTGCGCATGCGCACCCGGGCTCACTACTGCGCATGCGCGCACAGGCCCACTACTGCGCATGCGCAGTCCGGCTCAGACCAGCACAAGCGTATTCGAGCTCACTTCTGCGCATATGCACTCGGACTCACTACTGCTCAAGCGCACTCGGGCTCACTACTGCGCATGCGCAGTCCGGCTCAGACCTGCACATGCGTATTCGAGTTCACTTCTGCGCATGTGCACTCGGACTCACTACTGCTCAAGCGCACTCGGACTCACTACTGCGCATGCGCACTACGGACCAGACCTGCACATGCGCACTCCGGCTCACTACTGCTCATGCGCATTCGGACTCACTACTGCGGATGCACAATCGGGCTCACTACTGCGCATCCGCACTCCGGTTCAGACCTGCACATGCGCACACGGACTCACTACTGTGGATGCGCAATCGGGCTCACTACTGTGCATGCGCACTCGGGGTCACTACTGCTCATGCGCACTCGGGCTCACTACTGTGCATGCGCACTCGGGGTCACTACTGCTCATGCGCACTCGGACTCACTACTGCTCGTGCGCACTCGGGCGCACTACTGTGCATGCGCACTCGGCGTCACTACTGCTCACGCGCATTCGGACTCACTACTGCGGATGCACAATCGGGCTCACTACTGCGCATCCGCACTCCGGTTCAGACCTGCACATGCGCACACGGACTCACTACTGTGGATGCGCAATCGGGCTCACTACTGTGCATGCGCACTCGGGGTCACTACTGCTCATGCGCGCTCGGGCTCACTACTGCGCATGCGGACACGTGCTCACTACTGCGCATGCGCGCACGGGCGCACTACTGCGCATGCGCACTCCGGCTCAGACCTGCACATGCTCTCACTTACTCTCACTACTGCGGTTGCGGTGATCGGGCTCACTACTGCGGATGCGCGCTCGGGCTCACTACTGCACACACGCACCCGGGCTCACTACTGCGCATGCGCGCACGGGCCCACTACTGCGCATGCGCAGTCCGGCTCAGACCAGCACAAGCGTATTCCAGCTCACTTCTGCGCATATGCACTCGGACTCACTACTGCGGATGCGCGCTCGGGCTCACTACTGCGGATGCGCAATCGGGTTCACTGCTGCGCATACGCACACGGGCTCACTACTGCGCATGCGCGCACGAGCCCACTACTGCGCATGCGCACTCCGGCTCAGACCTGCCCATGCGCCCTCGGGCACACCACTGCGCATGCGCACACGGACTCACCACTGCGCATACGCACTCCGGCTCAGACCTGCCCATGCGCACTCGGGCTCACTACTGCGCATGCGCACTCCGGCTCAGACACGCACATGCGCACACGGACTCACTACTGCGGATGCGCAATCGGGCTCACTACTGTGCATGCGTACTCGGGGTCACTACTGCTCATGCGCACTCGGGGTCACTACTGCTCATGCGCACTCGGACTCACTACAGCTCATGCGCACTCGGGGTCACTACTGCTCATGCGCACTCGGACTCACTACTGCTCATGCGCATTCGGGCTCACTACTGCGCATGCGCCCTCCGGTTCAGACCTGCCCATGCGCACTCGGGCACACCACTGCGCATGCGCACTCGGAATCTCTACTGCGGATGCGCGCTCGGGCTCACTACTGCGGATGCGCAATCGGGTCCACTACTGCCCATGCGCACACGGCCTCACTACTGCGCATGCGCGCACGCGCCCACTACTGCGCATGCGCACTCCGGCTCAGACCTGCCCGTGCGCCCTCGGGTACACCACTGCGCATGCGCACACGGACTCACCACTGCGCATGCGCACTCCGGCTCAGACCTGCCCATGCGCACTCGGGCTCACTACTGCGCATGCGCGCTCCGGCTCACTACTGCTCATGCGCACTCGGACTCACTACTGCGGATGCACAAACGGGCTCACTACTGCGCATGCGCACTACGGCTCAGACCTGCACATGCGCACACGGACTCACTACTGTGGATGCGCAATCGGGTTCACTACTGCGCATGCGCACACGGGCTCACTACTGCGCATGCGCGCACGAGCCCACTACTGCGCATGCGCACTCCGGCTCAGACCTGCACATGCGCACTGGGACTCACTACTGCGGATGCGCGCTCGGGCTCACTACTGCGGATGCGCAATCGGGTTCACTGCTGCGCATGCGCACACGGGCTCACTACTGCGCATGCGCGCACGAGCCCACTACTGCGCATGCGCACTCCGGCTCAGACCTGCCCATGCGCCCTCGGGCACACCACTGCGCATGCGCACACGGACTCACCACTGCGCATTCGCACTCCGGCTCAGACCTGCCCATGCGCACTCGGGCTCACTACTGCGCATGCGCACTCCGGCTCAGACATGCACATGCGCACACGGACTCACTACTGCGGATGCGTAATCGGGCTCACTACTGTGCATGCGTACTCGGGGTCACTACTGCTCATGCGCACTCGGGGTCACTACTGCTCATGCGCACTCGGACTCACTACTGCTCATGCGCACTCGGGGTCACTACTGCTCATGCGCACTCGGACTCACTACTGCTCATGCGCATTCGGGCTCACTACTGCGCATGCGCCCTCCGGTTCAGACCTGCCCATGCGCACTCGGGCACTCCACTGCGCATGCGCAGTCCGGCTCAGACCTGCACATGCGCGCACGGACTCACTACTGCGGATGGGCAATCGGGCTCAGTACAGCGCATACGCGCTCGGGCACACCACTGCGCATGCGCACACGGACTCACCACTGCGCATACGCACTCCGGCTCAGACCTGCCCATGCGCACTCGGGCTCACTACTGTGCATGCGCTCTCGGGGTCACTACTGCTCATGCGCACTCCGGGTCACTACTGCTCATGCGCACTCGGACTCACTACTGCTCATGCGCACTCGGGGTCACTACTGCTCATGCGCACTCGAACGCACTACTGCTCAGGCGCATTCGGGGTCACTACTGCGCATGCGCACTCGGACTCACTACTGCGGATGCGCGCTCGGGCTCACTACTGCGCATGCGGACACGTGCTCACTACTCCGCATGCGCGCACGGGCGCACTACTGCGCATGCGCACTCCGGCTCAGACCTGCACATGCTCTCACTTACTCTCACTACTGCGGTTGCGGTGATCGGGCACACTACTGCGGATGCGCGCTCGGGCTCACTACTGCGCACACGCACCCGGGCTCACTACTGCGCATGCGCGCACGGGCCCACTACTGCGCATGCGCAGTCCGGCTCAGACCAGCACAAGCGTATTCCAGCTCACTTCTGCGCATATGCACTCGGACTCACTACTGCGGATGCGCGCTCGGGCTCACTACTGCGGATGCGCAATCGGGTTCACTGCTGCGCATGCGCACACGGGCTCACTACTGCGCATGCGCACTCCGGCTCAGACCTGCCCATGCGCCCTCGGGCACACCACTGCGCATGCGCACACGGACTCACCACTGCGCATACGCACTCCGGCTCAGACCTGCCCATGCGCACTCGGACTCTCTACTGCGGATGCGCGCTCGGGCTCACTACTGCGGATGCGCAATCGGGTTCACTGCTGCGCATGCGCACACGGGCTCACTACTGCGCATGCGCGCACGAGCCCACTACTGCGCATGCGCACTCCGGCTCAGACCTGCCCATGCGCCCTCGGGCACACCACTGCGCATGCGCACACGGACTCACCACTGCGCATGCGCAGTCCGGCTCAGACCAGCACAAGCGTATTCCAGCTCACTTCTGCGCATATGCACTCGGACTCACTACTGCGGATGCGCGCTCGGGCTCACTACTGCTCATGCGCACTCGGACTCACTACTGCTCATGCGCACTCGGGCTCACTACTGTGCATGCGCACTCGGTTTCACTACTGCTCACGCGCACTCGGACTCACTACTGCGGATGCACGCTCGGGCTCACTACTGCGCATGCGCACACGGGCTCACTACTGCGCATGCGCGCACGGCCCCACTACTGCGCATGCGCACTCCGGCCCAGACCTGCACATGCGCACACGGACTCACTACTGCGGATGCGCGATTGGGCTCACTACTGTGCATGCGCACTCGGGGTCATTACTGCTCATGCGCACTAGGACTCACCACTGCTCATGCGCACTCGGACTCACTACTGCTCATGCGCACTCGGGGTCACTACTGCTCATGCGCACTCGGACTCACTACTGCTCATGCGCATTCGGGGTCACTACTGCGAATGCGCACTCGGACTCACTACTGTGCATGCGCACTCGGGGTCACTACTGCTCATGCGCACTCGGACACACTACCGCTCATGCGCATTCGGGGTCACTACTGCGCATGCGCACTCCGACTCACTACTGTGCATGCGCACTCGGGGTCACTACTGCTCATGCGCACTCGGACTCACTACTGCGGATGCGCAATCGGGTTCACTACTGCGCATGCGCACACGGGCTCACTACTGCGCATGCGCGCACGAGCCCACTACTGCGCATGCGCACTCCGGCTCAGACCTGCCCATGCGCCCTCGGGAACACCACTGCGCATGCGCACACGGGCTCACCACTGCGCATGCGCACTCCGGCTCAGACCTGCCCATGCGCACTCGGGCTCACTACTGCGCATGCGCACTCCGGCTCAGACATGCACATGCGCACACGGACTCACTACTGCGGATGCGCGCTCGGGCTCGCTACTGCGGATGCGCAATCGGGTTCACTACTGTGCATGCGCACTCGGGGTCACTACTGCTCATGCGCACTCGGACTCACTACCGCTCATGCGCATTCGGGGTCACTACTGCGCATGCGCACTCGGACTCACTACTGTGCATGCGCACTCGGACTCACTACTGCGGATGCGCAATCGGGTTCACTACTGCGCATGCGCACACGGGCTCACTACTGCGCATGCGCGCACGAGCCCACTACTACGCATGCGCACTCCGGCTCAGACCTGCCCATGCGCCCTCGGGAACACCACTGCGCATGCGCACACGCGCTCACCACTGCGCATGCGCACTCCGGCTCAGACCTGCCCATGCGCACTCGGGCTCACTACTGCGCATGCGCACTCCGGCTCAGACATGCACATGCGCACACGGACTCACTACTGCGGATGCGCGCTCGGGCTCGCTACTGCGGATGCGCAATCGGGTTCACTACTGCGCATGCGCACACCGGCTCACTACTGCGCATGCGCACTCCGGCTCAGACCTGCCCATGCGCCATCGGGCACACCACTGCGCATGCGCACACGGACTCACCACTGCGCATGCGCACTCCGGCTCAGACCTGCCCATGCGCACTCGGGCTCACTACTGCGCATGCGCGCTCCGGCTCACTACTGCTCATGCGCACTCGGACTCACTACTGCGGATGCACAATCGGGCTCACTACTGCGCATGCGCACTCCGGGTCAGACATTCACATGCGCACACGGACTCACTACTGTGGATGCGCAATTGGGCCCACTACTGCGGATGCGCAATCGGGCTCACTACTGCGCATGCGCACTCGGACTCACTACTGTGCATGCGCACTCGGGGTCACTACTGCTCATGCGCACTCGGGCTCACTACTGCGCATGCGCACACGGGCTCACTACTGCGCATGCGCGCACCGGCCCACTATTGTGCATGCGCACTCCGGCTCAGACCTGCCCATGCGCCCTCGGGCACACCACTGCGCATGCGCACACGGACTCACCACTGCGCATACGCACTCCGGCTCAGACCTGCCCATGCGCACACGGACTCACTACTGCGGATGCGCAATCGGGCTCACTACAGTGCATGCGCACTCGGGGTCACTACTGCTCATGCGCACTCGGGGTCACTACTGCTCATGCGCACTGGGACTCACTACTGCTCATGCGCACTCGGACTCACTACTGTGGATGCACAATCGGGCTCACGACTGCGCATGCGCACTCCGGCTCAGACCTGCACATGCGCACAAGGACCCACTACTGCGGATGCGCAATCGGGCTCACTACTGTGCATGCGCACTCGGGGTCACTACTGCTCATGCGCACTCGGACCCACTACTGCTCATGCGCACTCTGGGTCACTACTGCGCATGCGCACTCGGACTCACTACTGCGGATGCGCGCACAGGCCCACTACTGCGCATGCGCAGTCCGGCTCAGACCAGCACAAGCGTATTCGAGCTCACTTCTGCGCATATGCACTCGGACTCACTACTGCTCAAGCGCACCCGGGCTCACTACTGCGCATGCGCAGTCCGGCTCAGACCAGCACAAGCGTATTCGAGCTCACTTCTGCGCATATGCACTCGGACTCACTACTGCTCAAGCGCACTCGGGCTCACTACTGCGCATGCGCACTCCGGCTCAGACCTGCACATGCTCTCACGGACTCTCACTACAGCGGATGCGCAATCGGGCTCACTACTGCGGATGCGCGCTCGGGCTCACTACTGCGCATGCGCACCCGGGCTCACTACTGCGCATGCGCGCACAGGCCCACTACTGCGCATGCGCAGTCCGGCTCAGACCAGCACAAGCGTATTCGAGCTCACTTCTGCGCATATGCACTCGGACTCACTACTGCTCAAGCGCACTCGGGCTCACTACTGCGCATGCGCAGTCCGGCTCAGACCTGCACATGCGTATTCGAGTTCACTTCTGCGCATGTGCACTCGGACTCACTACTGCTCAAGCGCACTCGGACTCACTACTGCTCAAGCGCACTCGGGCCCACTACTGCGCATGCGCAGTCCGGCTCAGACCAGCACAAGCGTATTCCAGCTCACTTCTGCGCATATGCACTCGGACTCACTACTGCGGATGCGCGCTCGGGCTCACTACTGCGGATGCGCAATCGGGTTCACTGCTGCGCATACGCACACGGGCTCACTACTGCGCATGCGCGCACGAGCCCACTACTGCGCATGCGCACTCCGGCTCAGACCTGCCCATGCGCCCTCGGGCACACCACTGCGCATGCGCACACGGACTCACCACTGCGCATACGCACTCCGGCTCAGACCTGCCCATGCGCACTCGGGCTCACTACTGCGCATGCGCACTCCGGCTCAGACATGCACATGCGCACACGGACTCACTACTGCGGATGCGCAATCGGGCTCACTACTGTGCATGCGTACTCGGGGTCACTACTGCTCATGCGCACTCGGGGTCACTACTGCTCATGCGCAGTCGGACTCACTACTGCTCATGCGCACTCGGGGTCACTACTGCTCATGCGCACTCGGACTCACTACTGCTCATGCGCATTCGGGCTCACTACTGCGCATGCGCCCTCCGGTTCAGACCTGCCCATGCGCACTCGGGCACACCACTGCGCATGCGCACTCGGACTCTCTACTGCGGATGCGCGCTCGGGCTCACTACTGCGGATGCGCAATCGGGTCCACTACTGCCCATGCGCACACGGCCTCACTACTGCGCATGCGCGCACGCGCCCACTACTGCGCATGCGCACTCCGGCTCAGACCTGCCCGTGCGCCCTCGGGTACACCACTGCGCATGCGCACACGGACTCATCACTGCGCATGCGCACTCCGGCTCAGACCTGCCCATGCGCACTCGGGCTCACTACTGCGCATGCGCGCTCCGGCTCACTACTGCTCATGCGCACTCGGACTCACTACTGCGGATGCACAAACGGGCTCACTACTGCGCATGCGCACTACGGCTCAGACCTGCACATGCGCACACGGACTCACTACTGTGGATGCGCAATCGGGTTCACTACTGCGCATGCGCACACGGGCTCACTACTGCGCATGCGCGCACGAGCCCACTACTGCGCATGCGCACTCCGGCTCAGACCTGCACATGCGCACTGGGACTCACTACTGCGGATGCGCGCTCGGGCTCACTACTGCGGATGCGCAATCGGGTTCACTGCTGCGCATGCGCACTCGGACTCACTACTGCGGATGCGCGCACAGGCCCACTACTGCGCATGCGCAGTCCGGCTCAGACCAGCACAAGCGTATTCGAGCTCACTTCTGCGCATATGCACTCGGACTCACTACTGCTCAAGCGCACCCGGGCTCACTACTGCGCATGCGCAGTCCGGCTCAGACCAGCACAAGCGTATTCGAGCTCACTTCTGCGCATATGCACTCGGACTCACTACTGCTCAAGCGCACTCGGGCTCACTACTGCGCATGCGCACTCCGGCTCAGACCTGCACATGCTCTCACGGACTCTCACTACAGCGGATGCGCAATCGGGCTCACTACTGCGGATGCGCGCTCGGGCTCACTACTGCGCATGCGCACCCGGGCTCACTACTGCGCATGCGCGCACAGGCCCACTACTGCGCATGCGCAGTCCGGCTCAGACCAGCACAAGCGTATTCGAGCTCACTTCTGCGCATATGCACTCGGACGCACTACTGCTCAAGCGCACTCGGGCTCACTACTGCGCATGCGCAGTCCGGCTCAGACCTGCACATGCGTATTCGAGTTCACTTCTGCGCATGTGCACTCGGACTCACTACTGCTCAAGCGCACTCGGACTCACTACTGCGCATGCGCACTACGGACCAGACCTGCACATGCGCACTCCGGCTCACTACTGCTCATGCGCATTCGGACTCACTACTGCGGATGCACAATCGGGCTCACTACTGCGCATCCGCACTCCGGTTCAGACCTGCACATGCGCACACGGACTCACTACTGTGGATGCGCAATCGGGCTCACTACTGTGCATGCGCACTCGGGGTCACTACTGCTCATGCGCACTCGGGCTCACTACTGTGCATGCGCACTCGGGGTCACTACTGCTCATGCGCACTCGGACTCACTACTGCTCGTGCGCACTCGGGCGCACTACTGTGCATGCGCACTCGGCGTCACTACTGCTCACGCGCATTCGGACTCACTACTGCGGATGCACAATCGGGCTCACTACTGCGCATCCGCACTCCGGTTCAGACCTGCACATGCGCACACGGACTCACTACTGTGGATGCGCAATCGGGCTCACTACTGTGCATGCGCACTCGGGGTCACTACTGCTCATGCGCGCTCGGGCTCACTACTGCGTATGCGGACACGTGCTCACTACTGCGCATGCGCGCACGGGCGCACTACTGCGCATGCGCACTCCGGCTCAGACCTGCACATGCTCTCACTTACTCTCACTACTGCGGTTGCGGTGATCGGGCTCACTACTGCGGATGCGCGCTCGGGCTCACTACTGCACACACGCACCCGGGCTCACTACTGCGCATGCGCGCACGGGCCCACTACTGCGCATGCGCAGTCCGGCTCAGACCAGCACAAGCGTATTCCAGCTCACTTCTGCGCATATGCACTCGGACTCACTACTGCGGATGCGCGCTCGGGCTCACTACTGCGGATGCGCAATCGGGTTCACTGCTGCGCATACGCACACGGGCTCACTACTGCGCATGCGCGCACGAGCCCACTACTGCGCATGCGCACTCCGGCTCAGACCTGCCCATGCGCCCTCGGGCACACCACTGCGCATGCGCACACGGACTCACCACTGCGCATACGCACTCCGGCTCAGACCTGCCCATGCGCACTCGGGCTCACTACTGCGCATGCGCACTCCGGCTCAGACACGCACATGCGCACACGGACTCACTACTGCGGATGCGCAATCGGGCTCACTACTGTGCATGCGTACTCGGGGTCACTACTGCTCATGCGCACTCGGGGTCACTACTGCTCATGCGCACTCGGACTCACTACAGCTCATGCGCACTCGGGGTCACTACTGCTCATGCGCACTCGGACTCACTACTGCTCATGCGCATTCGGGCTCACTACTGCGCATGCGCCCTCCGGTTCAGACCTGCCCATGCGCACTCGGGCACACCACTGCGCATGCGCACTCGGAATCTCTACTGCGGATGCGCGCTCGGGCTCACTACTGCGGATGCGCAATCGGGTCCACTACTGCCCATGCGCACACGGCCTCACTACTGCGCATGCGCGCACGCGCCCACTACTGCGCATGCGCACTCCGGCTCAGACCTGCCCGTGCGCCCTCGGGTACACCACTGCGCATGCGCACACGGACTCACCACTGCGCATGCGCACTCCGGCTCAGACCTGCCCATGCGCACTCGGGCTCACTACTGCGCATGCGCGCTCCGGCTCACTACTGCTCATGCGCACTCGGACTCACTACTGCGGATGCACAAACGGGCTCACTACTGCGCATGCGCACTACGGCTCAGACCTGCACATGCGCACACGGACTCACTACTGTGGATGCGCAATCGGGTTCACTACTGCGCATGCGCACACGGGCTCACTACTGCGCATGCGCGCACGAGCCCACTACTGCGCATGCGCACTCCGGCTCAGACCTGCACATGCGCACTGGGACTCACTACTGCGGATGCGCGCTCGGGCTCACTACTGCGGATGCGCAATCGGGTTCACTGCTGCGCATGCGCACACGGGCTCACTACTGCGCATGCGCGCACGAGCCCACTACTGCGCATGCGCACTCCGGCTCAGACCTGCCCATGCGCCCTCGGGCACACCACTGCGCATGCGCACACGGACTCACCACTGCGCATTCGCACTCCGGCTCAGACCTGCCCATGCGCACTCGGGCTCACTACTGCGCATGCGCACTCCGGCTCAGACATGCACATGCGCACACGGACTCACTACTGCGGATGCGTAATCGGGCTCACTACTGTGCATGCGTACTCGGGGTCACTACTGCTCATGCGCACTCGGGGTCACTACTGCTCATGCGCACTCGGACTCACTACTGCTCATGCGCACTCGGGGTCACTACTGCTCATGCGCACTCGGACTCACTACTGCTCATGCGCATTCGGGCTCACTACTGCGCATGCGCCCTCCGGTTCAGACCTGCCCATGCGCACTCGGGCACTCCACTGCGCATGCGCAGTCCGGCTCAGACCTGCACATGCGCGCACGGACTCACTACTGCGGATGGGCAATCGGGCTCAGTACAGCGCATACGCGCTCGGGCACACCACTGCGCATGCGCACACGGACTCACCACTGCGCATACGCACTCCGGCTCAGACCTGCCCATGCGCACTCGGGCTCACTACTGTGCATGCGCTCTCGGGGTCACTACTGCTCATGCGCACTCCGGGTCACTACTGCTCATGCGCACTCGGACTCACTACTGCTCATGCGCACTCGGGGTCACTACTGCTCATGCGCACTCGAACGCACTACTGCTCAGGCGCATTCGGGGTCACTACTGCGCATGCGCACTCGGACTCACTACTGCGGATGCGCGCTCGGGCTCACTACTGCGCATGCGGACACGTGCTCACTACTCCGCATGCGCGCACGGGCGCACTACTGCGCATGCGCACTCCGGCTCAGACCTGCACATGCTCTCACTTACTCTCACTACTGCGGTTGCGGTGATCGGGCACACTACTGCGGATGCGCGCTCGGGCTCACTACTGCGCACACGCACCCGGGCTCACTACTGCGCATGCGCGCACGGGCCCACTACTGCGCATGCGCAGTCCGGCTCAGACCAGCACAAGCGTATTCCAGCTCACTTCTGCGCATATGCACTCGGACTCACTACTGCGGATGCGCGCTCGGGCTCACTACTGCGGATGCGCAATCGGGTTCACTGCTGCGCATGCGCACACGGGCTCACTACTGCGCATGCGCACTCCGGCTCAGACCTGCCCATGCGCCCTCGGGCACACCACTGCGCATGCGCACACGGACTCACCACTGCGCATACGCACTCCGGCTCAGACCTGCCCATGCGCACTCGGACTCTCTACTGCGGATGCGCGCTCGGGCTCACTACTGCGGATGCGCAATCGGGTTCACTGCTGCGCATGCGCACACGGGCTCACTACTGCGCATGCGCGCACGAGCCCACTACTGCGCATGCGCACTCCGGCTCAGACCTGCCCATGCGCCCTCGGGCACACCACTGCGCATGCGCACACGGACTCACCACTGCGCATGCGCAGTCCGGCTCAGACCAGCACAAGCGTATTCCAGCTCACTTCTGCGCATATGCACTCGGACTCACTACTGCGGATGCGCGCTCGGGCTCACTACTGCTCATGCGCACTCGGACTCACTACTGCTCATGCGCACTCGGGCTCACTACTGTGCATGCGCACTCGGTTTCACTACTGCTCACGCGCACTCGGACTCACTACTGCGGATGCACGCTCGGGCTCACTACTGCGCATGCGCACACGGGCTCACTACTGCGCATGCGCGCACGGCCCCACTACTGCGCATGCGCACTCCGGCCCAGACCTGCACATGCGCACACGGACTCACTACTGCGGATGCGCGATTGGGCTCACTACTGTGCATGCGCACTCGGGGTCATTACTGCTCATGCGCACTAGGACTCACCACTGCTCATGCGCACTCGGACTCACTACTGCTCATGCGCACTCGGGGTCACTACTGCTCATGCGCACTCGGACTCACTACTGCTCATGCGCATTCGGGGTCACTACTGCGAATGCGCACTCGGACTCACTACTGTGCATGCGCACTCGGGGTCACTACTGCTCATGCGCACTCGGACACACTACCGCTCATGCGCATTCGGGGTCACTACTGCGCATGCGCACTCCGACTCACTACTGTGCATGCGCACTCGGGGTCACTACTGCTCATGCGCACTCGGACTCACTACTGCGGATGCGCAATCGGGTTCACTACTGCGCATGCGCACACGGGCTCACTACTGCGCATGCGCGCACGAGCCCACTACTGCGCATGCGCACTCCGGCTCAGACCTGCCCATGCGCCCTCGGGAACACCACTGCGCATGCGCACACGGGCTCACCACTGCGCATGCGCACTCCGGCTCAGACCTGCCCATGCGCACTCGGGCTCACTACTGCGCATGCGCACTCCGGCTCAGACATGCACATGCGCACACGGACTCACTACTGCGGATGCGCGCTCGGGCTCGCTACTGCGGATGCGCAATCGGGTTCACTACTGCGCATGCGCACACCGGCTCACTACTGCGCATGCGCACTCCGGCTCAGACCTGCCCATGCGCACTCGGGCTCACTATTGCGCATGCGCGCTCCGGCTCACTACTGCTCATGCGCACTCGGACTCACTACTGCGGATGCACAATCGGGCTCACTACTGCGCATGCGCACTCCGGGTCAGACATTCACATGCGCACACGGACTCACTACTGTGGATGCGCAATTGGGCCCACTACTGCGGATGCGCAATCGGGTTCACTGCTGCGCATGCGCACACGGGCTCACTACTGCGCATGCGCGCACGAGCCCACTACTGCGCATGCGCACTCCGGCTCAGACCTGCCCATGCGCCCTCGGGCACACCACTGCGCATGCGCACACGGACTCACCACTGCGCATACGCACTCCGGCTCAGACCTGCCCATGCGCACTCGGGCTCACTACTGCGCATGCGCACTCCGGCTCAGACATGCACATGCGCACACGGACTCACTACTGCGGATGCGTAATCGGGCTCACTACTGTGCATGCGTACTCGGGGTCACTACTGCTCATGCGCACTCGGGGTCACTACTGCTCATGCGCACTCGGACTCACTACTGCTCATGCGCACTCGGGGTCACTACTGCTCATGCGCACTCGGACTCACTACTGCTCATGCTCATTCGGGCTCACTACTGCGCATGCGCCCTCCGGTTCAGACCTGCCCATGCGCACTCGGGCACTCCACTGCGCATGCGCAGTCCGGCTCAGACCTGCACATGCGCGCACGGACTCACTACTGCGGATGCGCAATCGGGCTCAGTACAGCGCATACGCGCTCGGGCACACCACTGCGCATGCGCACACGGACTCACCACTGCGCATACGCACTCCGGCTCAGACCTGCCCATGCGCACTCGGGCTCACTACTGTGCATGCGCACTCGGGGTCACTACTGCTCATGCGCACTCCGGGTCACTACTGCTCATGCGCACTCGGACTCACTACTGCTCATGCGCACTCGGGGTCACTACTGCTCATGCGCACTCGAACGCACTACTGCTCAGGCGCATTCGGGGTCACTACTGCGCATGCGCACTCGGACTCACTACTGCGGATGCGCGCTCGGGCTCACTACTGCGCATGCGGACACGTGCTCACTACTCCGCATGCGCGCACGGGCGCACTACTGCGCATGCGCACTCCGGCTCAGACCTGCACATGCTCTCACTTACTCTCACTACTGCGGTTGCGGTGATCGGGCTCACTACTGCGGATGCGCGCTCGGGCTCACTACTGCGCACACGCACCCGGGCTCACTACTGCGCATGCGCGCACGGGCCCACTACTGCGCATGCGCAGTCCGGCTCAGACCAGCACAAGCGTATTCCAGCTCACTTCTGCGCATATGCACTCGGACTCACTACTGCGGATGCGCGCTCGGGCTCACTACTGCGGATGCGCAATCGGGTTCACTGCTGCGCATGCGCACACGGGCTCACTACTGCGCATGCGCGCACGAGCCCACTACTGCGCATGCGCAGTCCGGCTCAGACCAGCACAAGCGTATTCCAGCTCACTTCTGCGCATATGCACTCGGACTCACTACTGCGGATGCGCGCTCGGGGTCACTACTGCTCATGCGCACTCGGGGTCACTACTGCTCATGCGCACTCGGACTCACTACAGCTCATGCGCACTCGGGGTCACTACTGCTCATGCGCACTCGGACTCACTACTGCTCATGCGCATTCGGGCTCACTACTGCGCATGCGCCCTCCGGTTCAGACCTGCCCATGCGCACTCGGGCACACCACTGCGCATGCGCACTCGGAATCTCTACTGCGGATGCGCGCTCGGGCTCACTACTGCGGATGCGCAATCGGGTCCACTACTGCCCATGCGCACACGGCCTCACTACTGCGCATGCGCGCACGCGCCCACTACTGCGCATGCGCACTCCGGCTCAGACCTGCCCGTGCGCCCTCGGGTACACCACTGCGCATGCGCACACGGACTCACCACTGCGCATGCGCACTCCGGCTCAGACCTGCCCATGCGCACTCGGGCTCACTACTGCTCATGCGCGCTCGGGCTCACTACTGCGCATGCGGACACGTGCTCACTACTGCGCATGCGCGCACGGGCGCACTACTGCGCATGCGCACTCCGGCTCAGACCTGCACATGCTCTCACTTACTCTCACTACTGCGGTTGCGGTGATCGGGCTCACTACTGCGGATGCGCGCTCGGGCTCACTACTGCACACACGCACCCGGGCTCACTACTGCGCATGCGCGCACGGGCCCACTACTGCGCATGCGCAGTCCGGCTCAGACCAGCACAAGCGTATTCCAGCTCACTTCTGCGCATATGCACTCGGACTCACTACTGCGGATGCGCGCTCGGGCTCACTACTGCGGATGCGCAATCGGGTTCACTGCTGCGCATACGCACACGGGCTCACTACTGCGCATGCGCGCACGAGCCCACTACTGCGCATGCGCACTCCGGCTCAGACCTGCCCATGCGCCCTCGGGCACACCACTGCGCATGCGCACACGGACTCACCACTGCGCATACGCACTCCGGCTCAGACCTGCCCATGCGCACTCGGGCTCACTACTGCGCATGCGCACTCCGGCTCAGACACGCACATGCGCACACGGACTCACTACTGCGGATGCGCAATCGGGCTCACTACTGTGCATGCGTACTCGGGGTCACTACTGCTCATGCGCACTCGGGGTCACTACTGCTCATGCGCACTCGGACTCACTACAGCTCATGCGCACTCGGGGTCACTACTGCTCATGCGCACTCGGACTCACTACTGCTCATGCGCATTCGGGCTCACTACTGCGCATGCGCCCTCCGGTTCAGACCTGCCCATGCGCACTCGGGCACACCACTGCGCATGCGCACTCGGAATCTCTACTGCGGATGCGCGCTCGGGCTCACTACTGCGGATGCGCAATCGGGTCCACTACTGCCCATGCGCACACGGCCTCACTACTGCGCATGCGCGCACGCGCCCACTACTGCGCATGCGCACTCCGGCTCAGACCTGCCCGTGCGCCCTCGGGTACACCACTGCGCATGCGCACACGGACTCACCACTGCGCATGCGCACTCCGGCTCAGACCTGCCCATGCGCACTCGGGCTCACTACTGCGCATGCGCGCTCCGGCTCACTACTGCTCATGCGCACTCGGACTCACTACTGCGGATGCACAAACGGGCTCACTACTGCGCATGCGCACTACGGCTCAGACCTGCACATGCGCACACGGACTCACTACTGTGGATGCGCAATCGGGTTCACTACTGCGCATGCGCACACGGGCTCACTACTGCGCATGCGCGCACGAGCCCACTACTGCGCATGCGCACTCCGGCTCAGACCTGCACATGCGCACTGGGACTCACTACTGCGGATGCGCGCTCGGGCTCACTACTGCGGATGCGCAATCGGGTTCACTGCTGCGCATGCGCACACGGGCTCACTACTGCGCATGCGCGCACGAGCCCACTACTGCGCATGCGCACTCCGGCTCAGACCTGCCCATGCGCCCTCGGGCACACCACTGCGCATGCGCACACGGACTCACCACTGCGCATACGCACTCCGGCTCAGACCTGCCCATGCGCACTCGGGCTCACTACTGCGCATGCGCACTCCGGCTCAGACATGCACATGCGCACACGGACTCACTACTGTGGATGCGCAATCGGGTTCACTACTGCGCATGCGCACACGGGCTCACTACTGCTCATGCGCACTCGGGGTCACTACTGCTCATGCGCACTCGGACTCACTACTGCTCATGCGCACTCGGGGTCACTACTGCTCATGCGCACTCGGACTCACTACTGCTCATGCGCATTCGGGCTCACTACTGCGCATGCGCCCTCCGGTTCAGACCTGCCCATGCGCACTCGGGCACTCCACTGCGCATGCGCAGTCCGGCTCAGACCTGCACATGCGCGCACGGACTCACTACTGCGGATGGGCAATCGGGCTCAGTACAGCGCATACGCGCTCGGGCACACCACTGCGCATGCGCACACGGACTCACCACTGCGCATACGCACTCCGGCTCAGACCTGCCCATGCGCACTCGGGCTCACTACTGTGCATGCGCTCTCGGGGTCACTACTGCTCATGCGCACTCCGGGTCACTACTGCTCATGCGCACTCGGACTCACTACTGCTCATGCGCACTCGAACGCACTACTGCTCAGGCGCATTCGGGGTCACTACTGCGCATGCGCACTCGGACTCACTACTGCGGATGCGCGCTCGGGCTCACTACTGCGCATGCGGACACGTGCTCACTACTCCGCATGCGCGCACGGGCGCACTACTGCGCATGCGCACTCCGGCTCAGACCTGCACATGCTCTCACTTACTCTCACTACTGCGGTTGCGGTGATCGGGCACACTACTGCGGATGCGCGCTCGGGCTCACTACTGCGCACACGCACCCGGGCTCACTACTGCGCATGCGCGCACGGGCCCACTACTGCGCATGCGCAGTCCGGCTCAGACCAGCACAAGCGTATTCCAGCTCACTTCTGCGCATATGCACTCGGACTCACTACTGCGGATGCGCGCTCGGGCTCACTACTGCGGATGCGCAATCGGGTTCACTGCTGCGCATGCGCACACGGGCTCACTACTGCGCATGCGCACTCCGGCTCAGACCTGCCCATGCGCCCTCGGGCACACCACTGCGCATGCGCACACGGACTCACCACTGCGCATACGCACTCCGGCTCAGACCTGCCCATGCGCACTCGGACTCTCTACTTCGGATGCGCGCTCGGGCTCACTACTGCGGATGCGCAATCGGGTTCACTGCTGCGCATGCGCACACGGGCTCACTACTGCGCATGCGCGCACGAGCCCACTACTGCGCATGCGCACTCCGGCTCAGACCTGCCCATGCGCCCTCGGGCACACCACTGCGCATGCGCACACGGACTCACCACTGCGCATGCGCAGTCCGGCTCAGACCAGCACAAGCGTATTCCAGCTCACTTCTGCGCATATGCACTCGGACTCACTACTGCGGATGCGCGCTCGGGCTCACTACTGCGCACACGCACCCGGGCTCACTACTGCGCATGCGCGCACGGGCCCACTACTGCGCATGCGCAGTCCGGCTCAGACCAGCACAAGCGTATTCCAGCTCACTTCTGCGCATATGCACTCGGACTCACTACTGCGGATGCGCGCTCGGGCTCACTACTGCGGATGCGCAATCGGGTTCACTGCTGCGCATGCGCACACGGGCTCACTACTGCGCATGCGCGCACGAGCCCACTACTGCGCATGCGCAGTCCGGCTCAGACCAGCACAAGCGTATTCCAGCTCACTTCTGCGCATATGCACTCGGACTCACTACTGCGGATGCGCGCTCGGGGTCACTACTGCTCATGCGCACTCGGGGTCACTACTGCTCATGCGCACTCGGACTCACTACAGCTCATGCGCACTCGGGGTCACTACTGCTCATGCGCACTCGGACTCACTACTGCTCATGCGCATTCGGGCTCACTACTGCGCATGCGCCCTCCGGTTCAGACCTGCCCATGCGCACTCGGGCACACCACTGCGCATGCGCACTCGGAATCTCTACTGCGGATGCGCGCTCGGGCTCACTACTGCGGATGCGCAATCGGGTCCACTACTGCCCATGCGCACACGGCCTCACTACTGCGCATGCGCGCACGCGCCCACTACTGCGCATGCGCACTCCGGCTCAGACCTGCCCGTGCGCCCTCGGGTACACCACTGCGCATGCGCACACGGACTCACCACTGCGCATGCGCACTCCGGCTCAGACCTGCCCATGCGCACTCGGGCTCACTACTGCGCATGCGCGCTCCGGCTCACTACTGCTCATGCGCACTCGGACTCACTACTGCGGATGCACAAACGGGCTCACTACTGCGCATGCGCACTACGGCTCAGACCTGCACATGCGCACACGGACTCACTACTGTGGATGCGCAATCGGGTTCACTACTGCGCATGCGCACACGGGCT
The DNA here is from genome assembly GCA_963576845.1 of Megachile leachella. Lineage (NCBI taxonomy): Eukaryota > Metazoa > Arthropoda > Insecta > Hymenoptera > Megachilidae > Megachile > Megachile leachella. The sequence goes on along the minus strand of OY756256.1, from coordinate 15,470,285 downwards.
CACTACTGCGCATGCGCGCACGAGCCCACTACTGCGCATGCGCACTCCGGCTCAGACCTGCACATGCGCACTGGGACTCACTACTGCGGATGCGCGCTCGGGCTCACTACTGCGGATGCGCAATCGGGTTCACTGCTGCGCATGCGCACACGGGCTCACTACTGCGCATGCGCGCACGAGCCCACTACTGCGCATGCGCACTCCGGCTCAGACCTGCCCATGCGCCCTCGGGCACACCACTGCGCATGCGCACACGGACTCACCACTGCGCATACGCACTCCGGCTCAGACCTGCCCATGCGCACTCGGGCTCACTACTGCGCATGCGCACTCCGGCTCAGACATGCACATGCGCACACGGACTCACTACTGCGGATGCGTAATCGGGCTCACTACTGTGCATGCGTACTCGGGGTCACTACTGCTCATGCGCACTCGGGGTCACTACTGCTCATGCGCACTCGGACTCACTACTGCTCATGCGCACTCGGGGTCACTACTGCTCATGCGCACTCGGACTCACTACTGCTCATGCGCATTCGGGCTCACTACTGCGCATGCGCCCTCCGGTTCAGACCTGCCCATGCGCACTCGGGCACTCCACTGCGCATGCGCAGTCCGGCTCAGACCTGCACATGCGCGCACGGACTCACTACTGCGGATGGGCAATCGGGCTCAGTACAGCGCATACGCGCTCGGGCACACCACTGCGCATGCGCACACGGACTCACCACTGCGCATACGCACTCCGGCTCAGACCTGCCCATGCGCACTCGGGCTCACTACTGTGCATGCGCTCTCGGGGTCACTACTGCTCATGCGCACTCCGGGTCACTACTGCTCATGCGCACTCGGACTCACTACTGCTCATGCGCACTCGGGGTCACTACTGCTCATGCGCACTCGAACGCACTACTGCTCAGGCGCATTCGGGGTCACTACTGCGCATGCGCACTCGGACTCACTACTGCGGATGCGCGCTCGGGCTCACTACTGCGCATGCGGACACGTGCTCACTACTCCGCATGCGCGCACGGGCGCACTACTGCGCATGCGCACTCCGGCTCAGACCTGCACATGCTCTCACTTACTCTCACTACTGCGGTTGCGGTGATCGGGCACACTACTGCGGATGCGCGCTCGGGCTCACTACTGCGCACACGCACCCGGGCTCACTACTGCGCATGCGCGCACGGGCCCACTACTGCGCATGCGCAGTCCGGCTCAGACCAGCACAAGCGTATTCCAGCTCACTTCTGCGCATATGCACTCGGACTCACTACTGCGGATGCGCGCTCGGGCTCACTACTGCGGATGCGCAATCGGGTTCACTGCTGCGCATGCGCACACGGGCTCACTACTGCGCATGCGCACTCCGGCTCAGACCTGCCCATGCGCCCTCGGGCACACCACTGCGCATGCGCACACGGACTCACCACTGCGCATACGCACTCCGGCTCAGACCTCCCCATGCGCACTCGGACTCTCTACTGCGGATGCGCGCTCGGGCTCACTACTGCGGATGCACGCTCGGGCTCACTACTGCGCATGCGCACACGGGCTCACTACTGCTCATGCGCATTCGGGCTCACTACTGCGCATGCGCCCTCCGGTTCAGACGTGCCCATGCGCACTCGGGCACTCCACTGCGCATGCGCAGTCCGGCTCAGACCTGCACATGCGCGCACGGACTCACTACTGCGGATGCGCAATCGGGCTCAGTACAGCGCATACGCGCTCGGACTCACTACTGCGCATGCGCACTCGGGCACACCACTGCGCATGCGCACACGGACTCACCACTGCGCATACGCACTCCGGCTCAGACCTGCCCATGCGCACTCGGGCTCACTACTGCGCATGCGCACTCCGGCTCAGACATGCACATGCGCACACGGACTCACTACTGCGGATGCGCAATCGGGCTCACTACTGTGCATGCGTACTCGGGGTCACTACTGCTCATGCGCGCACGGACTCACTACTGCGGATGCGCAATCGGGCTCACTACAGCGCATGCGCGCTCGGGCTCACTACGGCGCATACGCGCTCGGACTCACTACTGCTCATGCGCACTCGGGCTCACTACTGTGCATGCGCACTCGGTTTCACTACTGCTCACACGCACTCGGACTCACTACTGCGGATGCACGCTCGGGCTCACTACTGCGCATGCGCACACGGGCTCACTACTGCGCATGCGCGCACGGCCCCACTACTGCGCATGCGCACTCCGGATCAAACCTGCACATGCGCACACGGACTCACTACTGCGGATGCGCAATCGGGCTCACTACAGCGCATGCGCGCTCGGACTCACTACTGCGCATACGCGCTCGGGGTCGCTACTGCGCATTCGCTCACGGGCTCACACTGTGCATGCGCACTCCGGCTCAGACCTGCCCATGCGTCCTCGGGCACACCATTGCGCATGCGCACACGGACTCACCACTGCGCATGCGCACACAGGCTCAGACCTGCCCATGCGCACTCGGGCTCACTACTGCTCAAGCGCACTCGGACTCACTACAACTCATGCGCACTCGGGCTCACTACTGTGCATACGCACTCGGGGTCACTACTGCCCATGCGCACTCGGACTCACTACTGCGCATGCGCACTCGGACTCACTACTGCGGATGCGCGCTCGGGCTCACTACTGCGCATGCGCACCCGGGCTCCCTACTGCGCATGCGCGCACGGGCCCACTACTGCGCATGCGCACTCCGGCTCAGACCTGCCCATGCGCCCTCGGGCACACCACTGCTCATGCGCACTCGGACTCACTACTGCTCATGCGCACTCGGGGTCACTACTGCTCATGCGCACTCGGACTCACTACTGCGCATGCGCGCTCGGGCTCACTACTGCGGATGCGCAATCGGGTTCACTACTGCGCATGAGCACACGGGCTCACTACTGCGCATGCGCGCACGGGCCCACTACTGCGCATGCGCACTCCGGCTCAGACCTGCCCATGCGCCCTCGGGCACACCACTGCGCATGCGCACAGGGACTCACCACTGCGCATGCGCACTCCGGCTCAGACCTGCCCATGCGCACTCGGGCTCACTACTGCGCATGCGTGCTCGGGCTCACTACTGCGCATGCGCACTCGGACTAACCACTGATCATGCGCGCACGGCCCCACTACTGCGCATGCGCACTCCGGCCCAGACCTGCACATGCGCACACCTGCACTGCGTAATATGGGTAATAATTCATGTTATATTGATAATGTCGGGAGTAATAAGTATAATTATTACAGATCTAGCGATAATACTAGTAAAATATGGCTAAGAGTGCATGTTATATTGATAATAATAAAAGTAATAAGTATATTTATTATACTTCTAGCGATAATAACTGCATAATATGGGTAATAATGCATGTTATATTGATAATAATATAAGTAATAAGTAAATTCATTATAGTTCTAGCGATAATAACTGCGTAATATGGGTAATAATGCATGTTATATTGATAATAATATAAGTAATAAGTATATTTATTATAGTTCTAGCGATAATAAGTGCATAATATGGGTAACAATGCATGTTATATGTATAATAATAAAAGTAATAAGTATATTTATTATAGTTCTAGCGATAATAATAGTAAAATATGTCTAATAGTGCATGTTGTATTGATAATAATAAAAGTAATAAGTATATTTATTATATTTCTAGCGATAATAATAGTAAAGTATTTCTAATAGTGCATGTTATATTGATGATAATAAAAGTAATAAGTATACTTATTATAGTTCTAGCGATAATAATAGTAAGATATGGCTAATAGTGCATGTTATATTGATAATAACAAAAGTTATAAGTATATTTATTATAGTTCTAGCGATAATAACTGCATCATATGGGTAGTAATGCATGTCATATGGATAATAATAAAAGTAATAAGTATATTTATTACAGTTCTAGCGATAATAACTGCATAATATGGGTAATACTGCATGTTATATTGATAATAATATAAGTAAAAAGTATAATAATTACAGTTCTAGCGATAATAACTGCATAATATGGGTAATAATGCATGTTATATTGATAATAATATAAGTAATAAGTATATTCATTATAGTTCTAGCGATAATAACTGCGTAATATGGGTAATAATGCATGTTATATTGATAATAATATAAGTAAAATGTATAATATTTACAGTTCTAGCGATAATGACTGCATTATATGGGTAATAATTCATGTTATATTCATAATGTCGGGAGTAATAAGTATAATTATTACAGATCTAGCGATAATACTAGTAAAATATGGCTAAGAGTGCATGTTATATTGATAATAATAAAAGTAATAAGTATATTTATTATACTTCTAGCGATAATAACTGCATAATATGGGTAATAATGCATGTTATATTGATAATAATAAAAGTAATAAGTACATTTATTATAGTTCTAGCGATAATAATAGTAAAATATGGCTAATAGTGCATGTTGTATTGATAATAATAAAAGTAATAAGTATATTTATTATAGTTCTAGCGATAATAACTGCATAATATGGGTAACAATGCATGTTATATGGATAATAATAAAAGTAATAAGTACATTTATTACAGTTCTAGCGATAATAATAGTAATATATGGCTAATAGTGCATGTTGTATTGATAATAATAAAAGTAATAAGTATATTTATTATAGTTCTAGCGATAATAATAGTAAAATATGGCTAATAGTGCATGTTATATTGATAATAATAAAAGTAATAAGTATATTTATTATAGCTCTTGCGATAATAACTGCATAATATGGGTAGTAATGCATGTCATATGGATAATAATAAAAGTAATAAGTATATTTATTAGAGTTCTAGCGATAATATCTGCATAATACGTGTAATAATGCATGTTATATTGATAATAATATATGTAATAAGTATATTTATTATACTTCTAGCGATAATAACTGCATAATATGGGTAATAATGCATGTTATATTGATAATAATATAAGTAATAAGTAAATTCATTATAGTTCTAGCGATAATAACTGCGTAATATGGGTAATAATGCATGTTATATTGATAATAATATAAGTAATAAGTATATTTATTATAGTTCTAGCGATAATAAGTGCATAATATGGGTAACAATGCATGTTATATGTATAATAATAAAAGTAATAAGTATATTTATTATAGTTCTAGCGATAATAATAGTAAAATATGTCTAATAGTGCATGTTGTATTGATAATAATAAAAGTAATAAGTATATTTATTATATTTCTAGCGATAATAATAGTAAAGTATTTCTAATAGTGCATGTTATATTGATGATAATAAAAGTAATAAGTATACTTATTATAGTTCTAGCGATAATAATAGTAAGATATGGCTAATAGTGCATGTTATATTGATAATAACAAAAGTTATAAGTATATTTATTATAGTTCTAGCGATAATAACTGCATCATATGGGTAGTAATGCATGTCATATGGATAATAATAAAAGTAATAAGTATATTTATTACAGTTCTAGCGATAATAACTGCATAATATGGGTAATACTGCATGTTATATTGATAATAATATAAGTAAAAAGTATAATAATTACAGTTCTAGCGATAATAACTGCATAATATGGGTAATAATGCATGTTATATTGATAATAATATAAGTAATAAGTATATTCATTATAGTTCTAGCGATAATAACTGCGTAATATGGGTAATAATGCATGTTATATTGATAATAATATAAGTAAAATGTATAATATTTACAGTTCTAGCGATAATGACTGCATTATATGGGTAATAATTCATGTTATATTCATAATGTCGGGAGTAATAAGTATAATTATTACAGATCTAGCGATAATACTAGTAAAATATGGCTAAGAGTGCATGTTATATTGATAATAATAAAAGTAATAAGTATATTTATTATACTTCTAGCGATAATAACTGCATAATATGGGTAATAATGCATGTTATATTGATAATAATAAAAGTAATAAGTACATTTATTATAGTTCTAGCGATAATAATAGTAAAATATGGCTAATAGTGCATGTTGTATTGATAATAATAAAAGTAATAAGTATATTTATTATAGTTCTAGCGATAATAACTGCATAATATGGGTAACAATGCATGTTATATGGATAATAATAAAAGTAATAAGTACATTTATTACAGTTCTAGCGATAATAATAGTAATATATGGCTAATAGTGCATGTTGTATTGATAATAATAAAAGTAATAAGTATATTTATTATAGTTCTAGCGATAATAATAGTAAAATATGGCTAATAGTGCATGTTATATTGATAATAATAAAAGTAATAAGTATATTTATTATAGCTCTTGCGATAATAACTGCATAATATGGGTAGTAATGCATGTCATATGGATAATAATAAAAGTAATAAGTATATTTATTAGAGTTCTAGCGATAATATCTGCATAATACGTGTAATAATGCATGTTATATTGATAATAATATATGTAATAAGTATATTTATTATAGTTCTAGCGATAATAAGTGCATAATATGGGTAACAATGCATGTTATATGGATAATAATAAAAGTAATAAGTATATTTATTACAGTTCTAGCGATAATAACTGCATAATATGGGTAATAATGCATGTTATATTGATAATAATATAAGTAATAAGTACATCTATTATAGTTCTAGCGATAATAACTGCATAATATGGGTAATAATGCATGTTATATTGATAATAATATAAGTAATAAGTATATTTATTATAGTTCTAGCGATAATAAGTGCATAATATGGGTAACAATGCATGTTATATGGATAATAATAAAAGTAATAAGTATATTTATTACAGTTCTAGCGATAATAACTGCATAATATGGGTAATAATGCATGTTATATTGATAATAATATAAGTAATAAGTATATTTATTATAGTTCTATCGATAATAACTGCATAATATTGGTAATAATGCATGTTATATTGATGATAACAAAAGTAATAAGTATATTTATTATAGTTCTAGCGATAATAACTGCATAATATGGGTAATAATGCATGTTATATTGATAATAATAAAAGTAATAAGTATATTTATTATAGTTCTATCGATAATAACTGCATAATATGGGTAATAATGCATGTTATATTGATGATAACAAAAGTAATAAGTATAATTATTACATTTCTAGCGATAATAACTCCATTATGTGGGTAATAATGCATGTTATATTCATAATATCGTGAGTAATAAGTATCATTATTATAGTTCTAGCGATAATAATAGTAAAATATGGCTAATAGTGTATGTTATATTGATAATAATAAAAGTAATAAGTATATTTATTATAGTTCTAGCGATAATAACTGCATAATATGGGTAATAATGCATGTTATATTGATAATAATATAAGTAAAAAGTATAATAATTACAGTTCTAGCGATAATAACTGCATAATATGGGTAATAATGCATGTTATATTCATAATAATATAAGTAATAAGTATATTCATTATAGTTCTAGCGATAATAACTGCGTAATATGGGTAATAATGCATGTTATATTGATAATAATATAAGTAAAAAGTATAATAATTACAGTTCTAGCGATAATGACTGCATTATATGGGTAATAATTCATGTTATATTGATAATGTCGGGAGTAATAAGTATAATTATTACAGATCTAGCGATAATACTAGTAAAATATGGCTAAGAGTGCATGTTATATTGATAATAATAAAAGTAATAAGTATATTTATTATACTTCTAGCGATAATAACTGCATAATATGGGTAATAATGCATGTTATATTGATAGTAATATAAGTAATAAGTACATCTATTATAGTTCTAGCGATAATAACTGCATAATATGGCTAATAATGCATGTTATATGGATAATAATAAAAGTAATAAGTATATTTATTATAGTTCTAGCGATAATAACTGCATAATATGGGTAACAATGCATGTTATGTGGATAATAATAAAAGTAATAAGTATATTTATTATAGTTCTAGCGATAATAATAGTAAAATATGGCTAATAGTGCATGTTGTATTGATAATAATAAAAGTAATAAGTATATTTATTATATTTCTAGCGATAATAATAGTAAAGTATTTCTAATAGTGCATGTTATATTGATGATAATAAAAGTAATAAGTATACTTATTATAGTTCTAGCGATAATAATAGTAAAATATGGGTAATAGTGCATGTTATATTGATAATAACAAAAGTAATAAGTATATTTATTATAGTTCTAGCGATAATAATAGTAAAATATGGCTAATAGTGCATGTTGTATTGATAATAATAAAAGTAATAAGTATATTTATTATATTTCTAGCGATAATAATAGTAAAGTATTTCTAATAGTGCATGTTATATTGATGATAACAAAAGTAATAAGTATAATTATTAGATTTCTAGCGATAATAACTCGATTATGTGGGTAATAATGCATGTTATATTGATAATATCGTGAATAATAAGTATAATTATTATAGTTCTAGAGATAATAATAGGAAAATATGGCTAATAGCGTATGTTATATTGATAATAATAAAAGTAATAAGTATATTTATTATAGTTCTAGCGATAATAACTGCATAATATGGGTAATAATGCATGTTATATTGATAATAATATAAGTAAAAAGTATAATAATTACAGTTCTAGCGATAATGACTGCATTATATGGGTAATAATTCATGTTATATTGATAATGTCGGGAGTAATAAGTATAATTATTACAGATCTAGCGATAATACTAGTAAAATATGGCTAAGAGTGCATGTTATATTGATAATAATAAAAGTAATAAGTATATTTATTATACTTCTAGCGATAATAACTGCATAATATGGGTAATAATGCATGTTATATTGACAATAATATAAGTAATAAGTACATCTATTATAGTTCTAGCGATAATAACTGCATAATATGGGTAATAATGCATGTTATATGGATAATAATAAAAGTAATAAGTATATTTATTATAGTTCTAGCGATAATAACTGCATAATATGGGTAACAATGCATGTTATGTGGATAATAATAAAAGTAATACGTATATTTATTATAGTTCTAGCGATAATAATAGTAAAATATGGCTAATAGTGCATGTTGTATTGATAATAATAAAAGTAATAAGTATATTTATTATATTTCTAGCGATAATAATAGTAAAGTATTTCTAATAGTGCATGTTATATTGATGATAATAAAAGTAATAAGTATACTTATTATAGTTCTAGCGATAATAATAGTAAAATATGGGTAATAGTGCATGTTATATTGATAATAACAAAAGTAATAAGTATATTTATTATAGTTCTAGCGATAATAATAGTAAAATATGGCTAATAGTGCATGTTGTATTGATAATAATAAAAGTAATAAGTATATTTATTATATTTCTAGCGATAATAATAGTAAAGTATTTCTAATAGTGCATGTTATATTGATGATAACAAAAGTAATAAGTATAATTATTAGATTTCTAGCGATAATAACTCGATTATGTGGGTAATAATGCATGTTATATTGATAATATCGTGAATAATAAGTATAATTATTATAGTTCTAGAGATAATAATAGGAAAATATGGCTAATAGCGTATGTTATATTGATAATAATAAAAGTAATAAGTATATTTATTATAGTTCTAGCGATAATAACTGCATAATATGGGTAATAATGCATGTTATATTGATAATAATATAAGTAAAAAGTATAATAATTACAGTTCTAGCGATAATGACTGCATTATATGGGTAATAATTCATGTTATATTGATAATGTCGGGAGTAATAAGTATAATTATTACAGATCTAGCGATAATACTAGTAAAATATGGCTAAGAGTGCATGTTATATTGATAATAATAAAAGTAATAAGTATATTTATTATACTTCTAGCGATAATAACTGCATAATATGGGTAATAATGCATGTTATATTGACAATAATATAAGTAATAAGTACATCTATTATAGTTCTAGCGATAATAACTGCATAATATGGGTAATAATGCATGTTATATGGATAATAATAAAAGTAATAAGTATATTTATTATAGTTCTAGCGATAATAACTGCATAATATGGGTAACAATGCATGTTATGTGGATAATAATAAAAGTAATACGTATATTTATTATAGTTCTAGCGATAATAATAGTAAAATATGGCTAATAGTGCATGTTGTATTGATAATAATAAAAGTAATAAGTATATTTATTATATTTCTAGCGATAATAATAGTAAAGTATTTCTAATAGTGCATGTTATATTGATGATAATAAAAGTAATAAGTATACTTATTATAGTTCTAGCGATAATAATAGTAAAATATGGGTAATAGTGCATGTTATATTGATAATAACAAAAGTAATAAGTATATTTATTATAGTTCTAGCGATAATAATAGTAAAATATGGCTAATAGTGCATGTTATATTGATAATAATAAAAGTAATAAGTATATTTATTATAGCTCTTGCGATAATAACTGCATAATATGGGTAGTAATGCATGTCATATGGATAATAATAAAAGTAATAAGTATATTTATTACAGTTCTAGCGATAATATCTGCATAATACGTGTAATAATGCATGTTATATTAATAGTAATATAAGTAATAAGTATATTTATTATAGTTCTAGCGATAATAAGTGCATAATATGGGTAACAATGCATGTTATATGGATAATAATAAAATTAATTAGTATATTTATTATAGTTCTAGCGATAATAATAGTAAAATATGGCTAATAGTGCATGTTGTATTGATAATAATAAAAGTAATAAGTATATTTATTATATTTCTAGCGATAATAATAGTAAAGTATTTCTAATAGTGCATGTTATATTGATGATAACAAAAGTAATAAGTATAATTATTAGATTTCTAGCGATAATAACACGATTATGTGGGTAATAATGCATGTTATATTGATAATATCGTGAATAATAAGTATAATTATTATAGTTCTAGAGATAATAATAGGAAAATATGGCTAATAGCGTATGTTATATTGATAATAATAAAAGTAATAAGTATATTTATTATAGTTCTAGCGATAATAACTGCATAATATGGGTAATAATGCATGTTATATTGATAATAATATAAGTAAAAAGTATAATAATTACAGTTCTAGCGATAATGACTGCATTATATGGGTAATAATTCATGTTATATTGATAATGTCGGGAGTAATAAGTATAATTATTACAGATCTAGCGATAATACTAGTAAAATATGGCTAAGAGTGCATGTTATATTGATAATAATAAAAGTAATAAGTATATTTATTATACTTCTAGCGATAATAACTGCATAATATGGGTAATAATGCATGTTATATTGACAATAATATAAGTAATAAGTACATCTATTATAGTTCTAGCGATAATAACTGCATAATATGGGTAATAATGCATGTTATATGGATAATAATAAAAGTAATAAGTATATTTATTATAGTTCTAGCGATAATAACTGCATAATATGGGTAACAATGCATGTTATGTGGATAATAATAAAAGTAATACGTATATTTATTATAGTTCTAGCGATAATAATAGTAAAATATGGCTAATAGTGCATGTTGTATTGATAATAATAAAAGTAATAAGTATATTTATTATATTTCTAGCGATAATAATAGTAAAGTATTTCTAATAGTGCATGTTATATTGATGATAATAAAAGTAATAAGTATACTTATTATAGTTCTAGCGATAATAATAGTAAAATATGGGTAATAGTGCATGTTATATTGATAATAACAAAAGTAATAAGTATATTTATTATAGTTCTAGCGATAATAATAGTAAAATATGGCTAATAGTGCATGTTATATTGATAATAATAAAAGTAATAAGTATATTTATTATAGCTCTTGCGATAATAACTGCATAATATGGGTAGTAATGCATGTCATATGGATAATAATAAAAGTAATAAGTATATTTATTACAGTTCTAGCGATAATATCTGCATAATACGTGTAATAATGCATGTTATATTAATAGTAATATAAGTAATAAGTATATTTATTATAGTTCTAGCGATAATAAGTGCATAATATGGGTAACAATGCATGTTATATGGATAATAATAAAATTAATTAGTATATTTATTATAGTTCTAGCGATAATAACTGCATAATATGGGTAATAATGCATGTTATATGGATAATAATAAAAGTAATAAGTATATTTATTATAGCTCTAGCGATAATAATAGTAAAATATATCTAATAGTGCATGTTGTATTGATAATAATAAAAGTAATAAGTATATTTATTATAGTTCTAGCGATAATAATAGTAAAGTATTTCTAATAGTGCATGTTATATTGATAATATGAAAAGTAATAAGTATGTTTATTATAGTTCTAGCGATAATAACTGCATAATATGGGTAGTAATGCATGTCATATGGATAATAATAAAAGTAATACGTATATTTATTGCAGTTCTAGCGATAATAACTGCATAATATGGGTAATAATGCATGTTATATTGATAATAATATAAGTAATAAGTATATTTATTATAATTCTGTCGATAATAACTGCATAATATTGGTTATAATGCATGTTATATTGATGATAACGAAAGTAATAAGTATATTTATTATAGTTCTAACGATAATAACTGCATACTATGGGTAATAATGCATGTTATATTGATAATAATATAAGTAATAAGTATATTTATTACAGTTCTAGCGATAATAACTGCACAATATGGGTAATAATGCATGTTATATTGACGATAACAAAAGTAGTAAGTATATTTATTACAGTTCTAGCGATAATAACTTTATAATATGGGTAGTAATGCATGTCATATGGATAATAATAAAAGTAATAAGTATATTTATTACAGTTCTAGCGATAATAACTGCATAATAGGGGTAATAATGCATGTTATATTGATAATAATATAAGTAATAAGTATATTTATTATAGTTCTATCGATAATAACTGCATAATATTGGTAATAATGCATGTTATATTGATGATAACAAAAGGAATAAGTATATTTATTATAGTTCTAGCGATAATAACTGCATAATAGGGGTAATAATGCATGTTATATTGATGATAACAAATGTAATAAGTATATTTATTATAGTTCTAGCGATAATAACTGCATAATATGGGTAGTAATGCATGTCATATGGATAATAATAAAAGTAATAAGTATATTCATTACAGTTCTAGCGATAATAACTGCATAATATGGGTAATAATGCATATAATATTGATAATAATATAAGTAATAAGTATATTTATTATAGTTCTATCGATAATAACTGCAAAATATGGGTAATAATGCATGTTATATTGATGATAACTAAAGTAATAAGTATATTTATTATAGTTCTAGCGATAATAACTGCATAATATGGGTAATAATGCATGTCATATTGATAATAATAAAAGTAATAAGTATAATTATTACATTTCTAGCGATAATAACTCCATTATGTGGGTAATAATGCATGTTATATTGATAATATCGGGAGTAATAAGTATAATAATTATAGTTCTAGCGATAATAATAGTAAAATGTGGCGAATAGTGTATGTTATATTGATAATAATATAAGTAATAAGTATATTTATTATAGTTCTAGCGATAATAACTGCATAATATGGGTAATAATGCATGTTATATTGATGATAACAAAAGTAATAAGTATATTTATTATAGTTCTAGCGATAATAACTGCATAATATGGGTGATAATGCATGTTATATTGATAATAATAAAAGTAATAAGTATATTTATTATAGTTCTAGCGATAATAACTGCATAATATGGGTAATAATGCATGTTATATTGATGATAACAAATGTAATAAGTATATTTATTATAGTTCTAGCGATAATAACTGCATAATATGGGTAATAATGCATGTTATATTGATAATAGTATAAGTAATAAGTATAATTATTACATTTCTAGCGATAATAACTCCATTATGTGGGTAATAATGCATGTTATATTGATGATAACAAAAGTAATAAGTATATTTATTATAGTTCTAGCGATAATAACTGCATAATATGGGTAATAATGCATGTTATATTGATGATAACAAAAGTAATTAGTATATTTATTTTAGTTCTAGCGATAATAATAGTAAAGTATTTCTAATAGTGCATGTTATATTGATGATAATAAAAGTAATAAGTGTACTTATTGAAGTTCTAGCGATAATAATAGTAAAATATGGCTAATAGTGCATGTTATATTGATAATAATAAAAGTAATAAGTATATTTATTATAGTTCTAGCGATAATAACTGCATAATATGGGTAGTAATGCATGTCATATCGATAATAATAAAAGTAGTAAGTATATTCATTACAGTTCTAGCGATAATAACTGCATAATATGGGTAATAATGCATGTTATATTGATAATAATATAAGTAATAAGTATATTTATTATAGTTCTATTGATAATAACTGCAAAATATGGGTAATAATGCATGTTATATTGATAATAATAAAAGCAATAAGTATATTTATTACAGTTCTAGCGATAATAATAGTAAAATATGGCTAATAGTGCATGTTATATTGATAATAATAAAAGTAATAAGTATATTTATTACACTTCTAGCGATAATAACTGCATAATATGGGTAATAATGCATGTTATATTGATAATAATATAAGTAATAAGTACATCTATTATAGTTCTAGCGATAATAACTGCATAATATGGGTAATAATGCATGTTATATTGATAATAATATAAGTAATAAGTATATTTATTATAGTTCTAGCGATAATAAGTGCATAATATGGGTAACAATGCATGTTATATGGATAATAATAAAAGTAATAAGTATATTTATTATAGTTCTAGCGATAATAATAGTAAAATATGTCTAATAGTGCATGTTGTATTGATAATAATAAAAGTAATAAGTATATTTATTATATTTCTAGCGATAATAATAGTAAAGTATTTCTAATAGTGCATGTTATATTGGTGATAATAAAAGTAATAAGTATACTTATTATAGTTCTAGCGATAATAATAGTAAAATATGGCTAATAGTGCATGTTATATTGATAATAACAAAAGTTATAAGTATATTTATTATAGTTCTAGCGATAATAACTGCATCATATGGGTAGTAATGCATGTCATATGGATAATAATAAAAGTAATAAGTATATTTATTACAGTTCTAGCGATAATAACTGCATAATATGGGTAATAATGCATGTTATATTGATAATAATATAAGTGATAAGTATATTTATTATAGTTCTATCGATAATAACTGCATAATATTGGTAATAATGCATGTTATATTGATGATAACAAAAGTAATAAGTATATTTATTATAGTTCTAGCGATAATAACTGCATAATATGGGTAATAATGCATGTTATATTGATAATAATAAAAGTAATAAGTATATTTATTATAGTTCTATCGATAATAACTGCATAATATGGGTAACAATGCATGTTATATTGATGATAACAAAAGTAATAAGTATAATTATTACATTTCTAGCGATAATAACTCCATTATGTGGGTAATAATGCATGTTATATTCATAATATCGTGAGTAATAAGTATCATTATTATAGTTCTAGCGATAATAATAGTAAAATATGGCTAATAGTGTATGTTATATTGATAATAATAAAAGTAATAAGTATATTTATTATAGTTCTAGCGATAATAACTGCATAATATGGGTAATAATGCATGTTATATTGATAATAATATAAGTAAAAAGTATAATAATTACAGTTCTAGCGATAATAACTGCATAATATGGGTAATAATGCATGTTATATTCATAATAATATAAGTAATAAGTATATTCATTATAGTTCTAGCGATAATAACTGCGTAATATGGGTAATAATGCATGTTATATTGATAATAATATAAGTAAAAAGTATAATAATTACAGTTCTAGCGATAATGACTGCATTATATGGGTAATAATTCGTGTTATATTGATAATGTCGGGAGTAATAAGTATAATTATTACAGATCTAGCGATAATACTAGTAAAATATGGCTAAGAGTGCATGTTATATTGATAATAATAAAAGTAATAAGTATATTTATTATACTTCTAGCGATAATAACTGCATAATATGGGTAATAATGCATGTTATATTGATAATAATATAAGTAATAAGTACATCTATTATAGTTCTAGCGATAATAACTGCATAATATGGGTAATAATGCATGTTATATGGATAATAATAAAAGTAATAAGTATATTTATTATAGTTCTAGCGATAATAACTGCATAATATGGGTAACAATGCATGTTATGTGGATAATAATAAAAGTAATAAGTATATTTATTATAGTTCTAGCGATAATAATAGTAAAATATGGCTAATAGTGCATGTTGTATTGATAATAATAAAAGTAATAAGTATATTTATTATATTTCTAGCGATAATAATAGTAAAGTATTTCTAATAGTGCATGTTATATTGATGATAATAAAAGTAATAAGTATACTTATTATAGTTCTAGCGATAATAATAGTAAAATATGGGTAATAGTGCATGTTATATTGATAATAACAAAAGTAATAAGTATATTTATTATAGTTCTAGCGATAATAATAGTAAAATATGGCTAATAGTGCATGTTGTATTGATAATAATAAAAGTAATAAGTATATTTATTATATTTCTAGCGATAATAATAGTAAAGTATTTCTAATAGTGCATGTTATATTGATGATAACAAAAGTAATAAGTATAATTATTAGATTTCTAGCGATAATAACTCGATTATGTGGGTAATAATGCATGTTATATTGATAATATCGTGAATAATAAGTATAATTATTATAGTTCTAGAGATAATAATAGGAAAATATGGCTAATAGCGTATGTTATATTGATAATAATAAAAGTAATAAGTATATTTATTATAGTTCTAGCGATAATAACTGCATAATATGGGTAATAATGCATGTTATATTGATAATAATATAAGTAAAAAGTATAATAATTACAGTTCTAGCGATAATGACTGCATTATATGGGTAATAATTCATGTTATATTGATAATGTCGGGAGTAATAAGTATAATTATTACAGATCTAGCGATAATACTAGTAAAATATGGCTAAGAGTGCATGTTATATTGATAATAATAAAAGTAATAAGTATATTTATTACAGTTCTAGCGATAATAACTGCATAATATGGGTAATAATGCATGTTATATTGATAATAATATAAGTGATAAGTATATTTATTATAGTTCTATCGATAATAACTGCATAATATTGGTAATAATGCATGTTATATTGATGATAACAAAAGTAATAAGTATATTTATTATAGTTCTAGCGATAATAACTGCATAATATGGGTAATAATGCATGTTATATTGATAATAATAAAAGTAATAAGTATATTTATTATAGTTCTATCGATAATAACTGCATAATATGGGTAATAATGCATGTTATATTGATGATAACAAAAGTAATAAGTATAATTATTACATTTCTAGCGATAATAACTGCATAATATGGGTAATAATGCATGTTATATTGATAATAATAAAAGTAATAAGTATATTTATTGTAGTTCTAGCGATAATAACTGCATAATATGGGTAATAATGCATGATATATTGATAATAATAAAAGTAATAAGTACATTTATTATAGTTATATCGATAATAACTGCATAATATGGGTAATATTGCATGTTATATTGATAATAATAAAAGTAATAAGTATAATTATTACATTTCTAGCGATAATAACTCCATTATGTGGGTAATAATGCATGTTATATTGATAATATCGGGAGTAATAAGTATAATAATTATAGTTCTAGCAATAATAATAGTAAAATGTGGCGAATAGTGTATGCTATATTGATAATAATATAAGTAATAAGTATATTTATTATAGTTCTACCGATAATAACTGCATAATATGGGTAATAATGCATGTTATATTGATGACAACGAAAGTAATAAGTATATTTATTATAGTTCTAGCGATAATAACTGCATAATATGGGTAATAATGCATGTTATATTGATGATAACAAAAGTAATAAGTATATTTATTATAGTTCTAGCGATAATAACTGCATAATATGGGTAATAATGCATGTTATATTGATAATAATAAAAGTAATAAGTATATTTATTACAGTTCTATCGATAATAACTGCATAATATGGGTAATAATGCATGTTATATTGATGATAACAAAAGTAATAAGTATATTTATTATAGTTCTAGCGATAATAACTGCATAATATGGGTAATAATGCATGTTATATTGATAATAATAAAAGTAATAAGTATATTTATTATAGTTCTAGCGATCATAATTGCATAATATGGGTAATAATGCATGTTATATTGATGATAACTAAAGTAATAAGTATATTTGTTATAGTTCTAGCGATAATAACTGCATAATATGGGTAGTAATGCATGTCATATGGATAATAATAAAAGTAATAAGTATATTCATTACAGTTCTAGCGATAATAACTGCATAATATGGGTAATAATGCATGTTATATTGATAATAATATAAGTAATAAGTATATTTATTATAGTTCTATCGATAATATCTGCAAAATATGGGTAATAATGCATGTTATATTGATGTTAACTAAAGTAATAAGTATATTTATTATAGTTCTAGCGATAATAACTGCATAATATGGGTAATAATGCATGTTATATTGATAATAATAAAAGTAATAAGTATAATTATTACATTTCTAGCGATAATAACTCCATTATGTGGGTAATAATACATGTTATATTGATAATATCGGGAGTAATAAGTATAATAATTATAGTTCTAGCGATAATAATAGTAAAATGTGGCGAATAGTGTATGTTATATTGATAATAATATAAGTAATAAGTATATTTATTATAGTTCTATCGATAATAACTGCATAATATGGGTAATAATGCATGTTATATTGATGATAACTAAAGTAATAAGTATATTTGTTATAGTTCTAGCGATAATAACTGCATAATATGGGTAGTAATGCATGTCATATGGATAATAATAAAAGTAATAAGTATATTCATTACAGTTCTAGCGATAATAACTGCATAATATGGGTAATAATGCATGTTATATTGATAATAATATAAGTAATAAGTATATTTATTATAGTTCTATCGATAATATCTGCAAAATATGGGTAATAATGCATGTTATATTGATGATAACTAAAGTAATAAGTATATTTATTATAGTTCTAGCGATAATAACTGCATAATATGGGTAATAATGCATGTTATATTGATAATAATAAAAGTAATAAGTATATTTATTATAGTTCTAGCGATAATAACTGCATAATATGGGTAATAATGCATGTTATATTGATAATAATAAAAGTAATAAGTATATTTATTACAGTTCTATCGATAATAACTGCATAATATGGGTAATAATGCATGTTATATTGATGATAACAAAAGTAATAAGTATATTTATTATAGTTCTAGCGATAATAACTGCATAATATGGGTAATAATGCATGTTATATTGATGATAACAAAAGTAATAAGTATATTTATTATAGTTCTAGCGATAATAACTGCATAATATGGGTAATAATGCATGTTATATTGATGATAACAAAAGTAATAAGTATATTTATTATAGTTCTAGCGATAATAACTGCATAATATGGGTAATAATGCATGTTATATTGATAATAATATAAGTAATAAGTATAATTATTACATTTCTAGCGATAATAACTCCATTATGTGGGTAATAATACATGTTATATTGATAATATCGGGAGTAATAAGTATAATAATTATAGTTCTAGCGATAATAATAGTAAAATGTGGCGAATAGTGTATGTTATATTGATAATAATATAAGTAATAAGTATATTTATTATAGTTCTAGCGATAATAACTGCATAATATGGGTAATAATGCATGTTATATTGATAATAATAAAAGTAATAAGTATATTTATTATAGTTCTAGCGATAATAATTGCATAATATGGGTAATAATGCATGTTATATTGATGATAACAAATGTAATAAGTATATTTATTATAGTTCTAGCGATAATAACTGCATAATATGGGTAGTAATGCATGTCATATGGATAATAATAAAAGTAATAAGTATATTCATTACAGTTCTAGCGATAATAACTGCATAATATGGGTAATAATGCATGTTATATTGATAATAATATAAGTAATAAGTATATTTATTATAGTTCTATCGATAATATCTGCAAAATATGGGTAATAATGCATGTTATATTGATGATAACTAAAGTAATAAGTATATTTATTATAGTTCTAGCGATAATAACTGCATACTATGGGTAATAATGCATGTTATATTGATAATAATAAAAGTAATAAGTATATTTATTATAGTTCTAGCGATAATAACTGCATAATATGGGTAATAATGCATGTTATATTGATAATAATATAAGTAATAAGTATAATTATTACATTTCTAGCGATAATAACTCCATTATGTGGGTAATAATACATATTATATTGATAATATCGGGAGTAATAAGTATAATAATTATAGTTCTAGCGATAATAATGGTAAAATGTGGCGAATAGTGTATGTTATATTGATAATAATATAAGTAATAAGTATATTTATTATAGTTCTAGCGATAATAACTGCATAATATGGGTAATAATGCATGTTATATTGATAATAATAAAAGTAATAAGTATATTTATTATAATTCTAGCGATAATAATTACATAATATGGGTAATAATGCATGTTATATTGATGATAACTGAAGTAATAAGTATATTTGTTATAGTTCTAGCGATAATAACTGCATAATATGGGTAGTAATGCATGTCATATGGATAATAATAAAAGTAATAAGTATATTCATTACAGTTCTAGCGATAATAACTGCATAATATGGGTAATAATGCATGTTATATTGATAATAATATAAGTAATAAGTATATTTATTATAGTTCTATCGATAATATCTGCAAAATATGGGTAATAATGCATGTTATATTGATGTTAACTAAAGTAATAAGTATATTTATTATAGTTCTAGCGATAATAACTGCATAATATGGGTAATAATGCATGTTATATTGATAATAATAAAAGTAATAAGTATAATTATTACATTTCTAGCGATAATAACTCCATTATGTGGGTAATAATACATGTTATATTGATAATATCGGGAGTAATAAGTATAATAATTATAGTTCTAGCGATAATAATAGTAAAATGTGGCGAATAGTGTATGTTATATTGATAATAATATAAGTAATAAGTATATTTATTATAATTCTAGCGATAATAACTGCATAATATGGGTAATAATGCATGTTATATTGATAATAATAAAAGTAATAAGTATATTTATTATAGTTCTAGCGATAATAATTGCATAATATGGGTAATAATGCAAGTTATATTGATGATAACAAATGTAATAAGTATATTTATTATAGTTCTAGCGATAATAACTGCATAATATGGGTAGTAATGCATGTCATATGGATAATAATAAAAGTAATAAGTATATTCATTACAGTTCTAGCGATAATAACTGCATAATATGGGTAATAATGCATGTTATATTGATAATAATATAAGTAATAAGTATATTTATTATAGTTCTATCGATAATAACTGCAAAATATGGGTAATAATGCATGTTATATTGATGATAACTAAAGTAATAAGTATATTTGTTATAGTTCTAGCGATAATAACTGCATAATATGGGTAATAATGCATGTTATATTGATAATAATGTAAGTAATAAGTATATTTATTATAGTTCTATCGATAATAACTGCATAATATGGGTAATAATGCATGTTATATTGATGATAACTAAAGTAATAAGTATATTTGTTATAGTTCTAGCGATAATAACTGCATAATATGGGTAGTAATGCATGTCATATGGATAATAATAAAAGTAATAAGTATATTCATTACAGTTCTAGCGATAATAACTGCATAATATGGGTAATAATGCATGTTATATTGATAATAATATAAGTAATAAGTATATTTATTATAGTTCTATCGATAATAACTGCATAATATGGGTAATAATGCATGTTATATTGATGATAACTAAAGTAATAAGTATATTTGTTATAGTTCTAGCGATAATAACTGCATAATATGGGTAGTAATGCATGTCATATGGATAATAATAAAAGTAATAAGTATATTCATTACAGTTCTAGCGATAATAACTGCTTAATATGGGTAATAATGCATGTTATATTGATAATAATATAAGTAATAAGTATATTTATTATAGTTCTATCGATAATAACTGCAAAATATGGGTAATAATGCATGTTATATTGATGATAACTAAAGTAATAAGTATATTTGTTATAGTTCTAGCGATAATAACTGCATAATATGGGTAATAATGCATGTTATATTGATAATATCGGGAGTAATAAGTATAATAATTATAGTTCTAGCGATAATAATAGTAAAATGTGGCGAATAGTGTATGTTATATTGATAATAATATAAGTAATAAGTATATTTATTATAGTTCTATCGATAATAACTGCATAATATGGGTAATAATGCATGTTATATTGATGATAACTAAAGTAATAAGTATATTTGTTATAGTTCTAGCGATAATAACTGCATAATATGGGTAGTAATGCATGTCATATGGATAATAATAAAAGTAATAAGTATATTCATTACAGTTCTAGCGATAATAACTGCATAATATGGGTAATAATGCATGTTATATTGATAATAATATAAGTAATAAGTATATTTATTATAGTTCTATCGATAATATCTGCAAAGTATGGGTAATAATGCATGTTATATTGATGTTAACTAAAGTAATAAGTATATTTATTATAGTTCTAGCGATAATAACTGCATAATATGGGTAATAATGCATGTTATATTGATAATAATAAAAGTAATAAGTATAATTATTACATTTCTAGCGATAATAACTCCATTATGTGGGTAATAATGCATGTTATATTGATAATATCGGGAGTAATAAGTATAATAATTATAGTTCTAGCGATAATAATAGTAAAATGTGGCGAATAGTGTATGTTATATTGATAATAATATAAGTAATAAGTATATTTATTATAGTTCTAGCGATAATAACTGCATAATATGGGTAATAATGCATGTTATATTGATAATAATAAAAGTAATAAGTATAATTATTACATTTCTAGCGATAATAACTCCATTATGTGGGTAATAATGCATGTTATATTGATAATATCGGGAGTAATAAGTATAATAATTATAGTTCTAGCGATAATAATAGTAAAATGTGGCGAATAGTGTATGTTATATTGATAATAATATAAGTAATAAGTATATTTATTATAGTTCTAGCGATAATAACTGCATAATATGGGTAATAATGCATGTTATATTGATGATAACAAATGTAATAAGTATATTTATTATAGTTCTAGCGATAATAACTGCATAATATGGGTAGTAATGCATGTCATATGGATAATAATAAAAGTAATAAGTATATTCATTACAGTTCTAGCGATAATAACTGCATAATATGGGTAATAATGCATGTTATATTGATAATAATATAAGCAATAAGTATATTTATTATAGTTCTATCGATAATAACTGCATAATATGGGTAATAATGCATGTTATATTGATAATATCGGGAGTAATAAGTATAATAATTATAGTTCTAGCGATAATAATAGTAAAATGTGGCGAATGGTGTATGTTATATTGATAATAATATAAGTAATAAGTATATTTATTATAGTTCTATCGATAATAACTGCATAATATGGGTAATAATGCATGTTATATTGATGATAACTAAAGTAATAAGTATATTTGTTATAGTTCTAGCGATAATAACTGCATAATATGGGTAGTAATGCATGTCATATGGATAATAATAAAAGTAATAAGTATATTCATTACAGTTCTAGCGATAATAACTGCATAATATGGGTAATAATGCATGTTATATTGATAATAATATAAGTAATAAGTATATTTATTATAGTTCTATCGATAATATCTGCAAAATATGGGTAATAATGCATGTTATATTGATGTTAACTAAAGTAATAAGTATATTTATTATAGTTCTAGCGATAATAACTGCATAATATGGGTAATAATGCATGTTATATTGATGATAACTAAAGTAACAAGTATATTTGTTATAGTTCTAGCGATAATAACTGCATAATATGGGTAGTAATGCATGTCATATGGATAATAATAAAAGTAATAAGTATATTCATTACAGTTCTAGCGATAATAACTGCATAATATGGGTAATAATGCATGTTATATTGATAATAATATAAGTAATAAGTATATTTATTATAGTTCTATCGATAATAACTGCAAAATATGGGTAATAATGCATGTTATATTGATGATAACTAAAGTAATAAGTATATTTGTTATAGTTCTAGCGATAATAACTGCATAATATGGGTAATAATGCATGTTATATTGATAATAATATAAGTAATAAGTATATTTATTATAGTTCTATCGATAATAACTGCATAATATGGGTAATAATGCATGTTATATTGATGATAACTAAAGTAATAAGTATATTTGTTATAGTTCTAGCGATAATAACTGCATAATATGGGTAGTAATGCATGTCATATGGATAATAATAAAAGTAATAAGTATATTCATTACAGTTCTAGCGATAATAACTGCATAATATGGGTAATAATGCATGTTATATTGATAATAATATAAGTAATAAGTATATTTATTATAGTTCTATCGATAATATCTGCAAAATATGGGTAATAATGCATGTTATATTGATGTTAACTAAAGTAATAAGTATATTTATTATAGTTCTAGCGATAATAACTGCATAATATGGGTAATAATGCATGTTATATTGATAATAATAAAAGTAATAAGTATATTTATTATAGTTCTAGCGATAATAACTGCATAATATGGGTAATAATGCATGTTATATTGATAATAATATAAGTAATAAGTATAATTATTACATTTCTAGCGATAATAACTCCATTATGTGGGTAATAATACATATTATATTGATAATATCGGGAGTAATAAGTATAATAATTATAGTTCTAGCGATAATAATGGTAAAATGTGGCGAATAGTGTATGTTATATTGATAATAATATAAGTAATAAGTATATTTATTATAGTTCTAGCGATAATAACTGCATAATATGGGTAATAATGCATGTTATATTGATAATAATAAAAGTAATAAGTATATTTATTATAATTCTAGCGATAATAATTACATAATATGGGTAATAATGCATGTTATATTGATGATAACTGAAGTAATAAGTATATTTGTTATAGTTCTAGCGATAATAACTGCATAATATGGGTAGTAATGCATGTCATATGGATAATAATAAAAGTAATAAGTATATTCATTACAGTTCTAGCGATAATAACTGCATAATATGGGTAATAATGCATGTTATATTGATAATAATATAAGTAATAAGTATATTTATTATAGTTCTATCGATAATATCTGCAAAATATGGGTAATAATGCATGTTATATTGATGTTAACTAAAGTAATAAGTATATTTATTATAGTTCTAGCGATAATAACTGCATAATATGGGTAATAATGCATGTTATATTGATAATAATAAAAGTAATAAGTATAATTATTACATTTCTAGCGATAATAACTCCATTATGTGGGTAATAATACATGTTATATTGATAATATCGGGAGTAATAAG
This sequence comes from Megachile leachella, assembly GCA_963576845.1. Lineage (NCBI taxonomy): Eukaryota > Metazoa > Arthropoda > Insecta > Hymenoptera > Megachilidae > Megachile > Megachile leachella. The sequence continues at coordinate 15,444,455 of OY756256.1, read as the reverse complement.
TATAATAATTATAGTTCTAGCGATAATAATAGTAAAATGTGGCGAATAGTGTATGTTATATTGATAATAATATAAGTAATAAGTATATTTATTATAATTCTAGCGATAATAACTGCATAATATGGGTAATAATGCATGTTATATTGATAATAATAAAAGTAATAAGTATATTTATTATAGTTCTAGCGATAATAATTGCATAATATGGGTAATAATGCAAGTTATATTGATGATAACAAATGTAATAAGTATATTTATTATAGTTCTAGCGATAATAACTGCATAATATGGGTAGTAATGCATGTCATATGGATAATAATAAAAGTAATAAGTATATTCATTACAGTTCTAGCGATAATAACTGCATAATATGGGTAATAATGCATGTTATATTGATAATAATATAAGTAATAAGTATATTTATTATAGTTCTATCGATAATAACTGCAAAATATGGGTAATAATGCATGTTATATTGATGATAACTAAAGTAATAAGTATATTTGTTATAGTTCTAGCGATAATAACTGCATAATATGGGTAATAATGCATGTTATATTGATAATAATGTAAGTAATAAGTATATTTATTATAGTTCTATCGATAATAACTGCATAATATGGGTAATAATGCATGTTATATTGATGATAACTAAAGTAATAAGTATATTTGTTATAGTTCTAGCGATAATAACTGCATAATATGGGTAGTAATGCATGTCATATGGATAATAATAAAAGTAATAAGTATATTCATTACAGTTCTAGCGATAATAACTGCATAATATGGGTAATAATGCATGTTATATTGATAATAATATAAGTAATAAGTATATTTATTATAGTTCTATCGATAATATCTGCAAAATATGGGTAATAATGCATGTTATATTGATGTTAACTAAAGTAATAAGTATATTTATTATAGTTCTAGCGATAATAACTGCATAATATGGGTAATAATGCATGTTATATTGATAATAATAAAAGTAATAAGTATAATTATTACATTTCTAGCGATAATAACTCCATTATGTGGGTAATAATACATGTTATATTGATAATATCGGGAGTAATAAGTATAATAATTATAGTTCTAGCGATAATAATAGTAAAATGTGGCGAATAGTGTATGTTATATTGATAATAATATAAGTAATAAGTATATTTATTATAATTCTAGCGATAATAACTGCATAATATGGGTAATAATGCATGTTATATTGATAATAATAAAAGTAATAAGTATATTTATTATAGTTCTAGCGATAATAATTGCATAATATGGGTAATAATGCAAGTTATATTGATGATAACAAATGTAATAAGTATATTTATTATAGTTCTAGCGATAATAACTGCATAATATGGGTAGTAATGCATGTCATATGGATAATAATAAAAGTAATAAGTATATTCATTACAGTTCTAGCGATAATAACTGCATAATATGGGTAATAATGCATGTTATATTGATAATAATATAAGTAATAAGTATATTTATTATAGTTCTATCGATAATAACTGCAAAATATGGGTAATAATGCATGTTATATTGATGATAACTAAAGTAATAAGTATATTTGTTATAGTTCTAGCGATAATAACTGCATAATATGGGTAATAATGCATGTTATATTGATAATAATATAAGTAATAAGTATATTTATTATAGTTCTATCGATAATAACTGCATAATATGGGTAATAATGCATGTTATATTGATGATAACTAAAGTAATAAGTATATTTGTTATAGTTCTAGCGATAATAACTGCATAATATGGGTAGTAATGCATGTCATATGGATAATAATAAAAGTAATAAGTATATTCATTACAGTTCTAGCGATAATAACTGCATAATATGGGTAATAATGCATGTTATATTGATAATAATATAAGTAATAAGTATATTTATTATAGTTCTATCGATAATATCTGCAAAATATGGGTAATAATGCATGTTATATTGATGTTAACTAAAGTAATAAGTATATTTATTATAGTTCTAGCGATAATAACTGCATAATATGGGTAATAATGCATGTTATATTGATAATAATATAAGTAATAAGTATATTTATTATAGTTCTATCGATAATAACTGCATAATATGGGTAATAATGCATGTTATATTGATGATAACTAAAGTAATAAGTATATTTGTTATAGTTCTAGCGATAATAACTGCATAATATGGGTAGTAATGCATGTCATATGGATAATAATAAAAGTAATAAGTATATTCATTACAGTTCTAGCGATAATAACTGCTTAATATGGGTAATAATGCATGTTATATTGATAATAATATAAGTAATAAGTATATTTATTATAGTTCTATCGATAATAACTGCAAAATATGGGTAATAATGCATGTTATATTGATGATAACTAAAGTAATAAGTATATTTGTTATAGTTCTAGCGATAATAACTGCATAATATGGGTAATAATGCATGTTATATTGATAATATCGGGAGTAATAAGTATAATAATTATAGTTCTAGCGATAATAATAGTAAAATGTGGCGAATAGTGTATGTTATATTGATAATAATATAAGTAATAAGTATATTTATTATAGTTCTATCGATAATAACTGCATAATATGGGTAATAATGCATGTTATATTGATGATAACTAAAGTAATAAGTATATTTGTTATAGTTCTAGCGATAATAACTGCATAATATGGGTAGTAATGCATGTCATATGGATAATAATAAAAGTAATAAGTATATTCATTACAGTTCTAGCGATAATAACTGCATAATATGGGTAATAATGCATGTTATATTGATAATAATATAAGTAATAAGTATATTTATTATAGTTCTATCGATAATATCTGCAAAGTATGGGTAATAATGCATGTTATATTGATGTTAACTAAAGTAATAAGTATATTTATTATAGTTCTAGCGATAATAACTGCATAATATGGGTAATAATGCATGTTATATTGATAATAATAAAAGTAATAAGTATAATTATTACATTTCTAGCGATAATAACTCCATTATGTGGGTAATAATGCATGTTATATTGATAATATCGGGAGTAATAAGTATAATAATTATAGTTCTAGCGATAATAATAGTAAAATGTGGCGAATAGTGTATGTTATATTGATAATAATATAAGTAATAAGTATATTTATTATAGTTCTAGCGATAATAACTGCATAATATGGGTAATAATGCATGTTATATTGATAATAATAAAAGTAATAAGTATAATTATTACATTTCTAGCGATAATAACTCCATTATGTGGGTAATAATGCATGTTATATTGATAATATCGGGAGTAATAAGTATAATAATTATAGTTCTAGCGATAATAATAGTAAAATGTGGCGAATAGTGTATGTTATATTGATAATAATATAAGTAATAAGTATATTTATTATAGTTCTAGCGATAATAACTGCATAATATGGGTAATAATGCATGTTATATTGATGATAACAAATGTAATAAGTATATTTATTATAGTTCTAGCGATAATAACTGCATAATATGGGTAGTAATGCATGTCATATGGATAATAATAAAAGTAATAAGTATATTCATTACAGTTCTAGCGATAATAACTGCATAATATGGGTAATAATGCATGTTATATTGATAATAATATAAGTAATAAGTATATTTATTATAGTTCTATCGATAATAACTGCATAATATGGGTAATAATGCATGTTATATTGATAATATCGGGAGTAATAAGTATAATAATTATAGTTCTAGCGATAATAATAGTAAAATGTGGCGAATGGTGTATGTTATATTGATAATAATATAAGTAATAAGTATATTTATTATAGTTCTATCGATAATAACTGCATAATATGGGTAATAATGCATGTTATATTGATGATAACTAAAGTAATAAGTATATTTGTTATAGTTCTAGCGATAATAACTGCATAATATGGGTAGTAATGCATGTCATATGGATAATAATAAAAGTAATAAGTATATTCATTACAGTTCTAGCGATAATAACTGCATAATATGGGTAATAATGCATGTTATATTGATAATAATATAAGTAATAAGTATATTTATTATAGTTCTATCGATAATATCTGCAAAATATGGGTAATAATGCATGTTATATTGATGTTAACTAAAGTAATAAGTATATTTATTATAGTTCTAGCGATAATAACTGCATAATATGGGTAATAATGCATGTTATATTGATGATAACTAAAGTAACAAGTATATTTGTTATAGTTCTAGCGATAATAACTGCATAATATGGGTAGTAATGCATGTCATATGGATAATAATAAAAGTAATAAGTATATTCATTACAGTTCTAGCGATAATAACTGCATAATATGGGTAATAATGCATGTTATATTGATAATAATATAAGTAATAAGTATATTTATTATAGTTCTATCGATAATAACTGCAAAATGTGGGTAATAATGCATGTTATATTGATGATAACTAAAGTAATAAGTATATTTGTTATAGTTCTAGCGATAATAACTGCATAATATGGGTAATAATGCATGTTATATTGATAATAATATAAGTAATAAGTATATTTATTATAGTTCTATCGATAATAACTGCATAATATGGGTAATAATGCATGTTATATTGATGATAACTAAAGTAATAAGTATATTTGTTATAGTTCTAGCGATAATAACTGCATAATATGGGTAGTAATGCATGTCATATGGATAATAATAAAAGTAATAAGTATATTCATTACAGTTCTAGCGATAATAACTGCATAATATGGGTAATAATGCATGTTATATTGATAATAATATAAGTAATAAGTATATTTATTATAGTTCTATCGATAATATCTGCAAAATATGGGTAATAATGCATGTTATATTGATGTTAACTAAAGTAATAAGTATATTTATTATAGTTCTAGCGATAATAACTGCATAATATGGGTAATAATGCATGTTATATTGATAATAATATAAGTAATAAGTATATTTATTATAGTTCTATCGATAATAACTGCATAATATGGGTAATAATGCATGTTATATTGATGATAACTAAAGTAATAAGTATATTTGTTATAGTTCTAGCGATAATAACTGCATAATATGGGTAGTAATGCATGTCATATGGATAATAATAAAAGTAATAAGTATATTCATTACAGTTCTAGCGATAATAACTGCTTAATATGGGTAATAATGCATGTTATATTGATAATAATATAAGTAATAAGTATATTTATTATAGTTCTATCGATAATAACTGCAAAATATGGGTAATAATGCATGTTATATTGATGATAACTAAAGTAATAAGTATATTTGTTATAGTTCTAGCGATAATAACTGCATAATATGGGTAATAATGCATGTTATATTGATAATATCGGGAGTAATAAGTATAATAATTATAGTTCTAGCGATAATAATAGTAAAATGTGGCGAATAGTGTATGTTATATTGATAATAATATAAGTAATAAGTATATTTATTATAGTTCTATCGATAATAACTGCATAATATGGGTAATAATGCATGTTATATTGATGATAACTAAAGTAATAAGTATAATTGTTATAGTTCTAGCGATAATAACTGCATAATATGGGTAGTAATGCATGTCATATGGATAATAATAAAAGTAATAAGTATATTCATTACAGTTCTAGCGATAATAACTGCATAATATGGGTAATAATGCATGTTATATTGATAATAATATAAGTAATAAGTATATTTATTATAGTTCTATCGATAATATCTGCAAAGTATGGGTAATAATGCATGTTATATTGATGTTAACTAAAGTAATAAGTATATTTATTATAGTTCTAGCGATAATAACTGCATAATATGGGTAATAATGCATGTTATATTGATAATAATAAAAGTAATAAGTATAATTATTACATTTCTAGCGATAATAACTCCATTATGTGGGTAATAATGCATGTTATATTGATAATATCGGGAGTAATAAGTATAATAATTATAGTTCTAGCGATAATAATAGTAAAATGTGGCGAATAGTGTATGTTATATTGATAATAATATAAGTAATAAGTATATTTATTATAGTTCTAGCGATAATAACTGCATAATATGGGTAATAATGCATGTTATATTGATAATAATAAAAGTAATAAGTATAATTATTACATTTCTAGCGATAATAACTCCATTATGTGGGTAATAATGCATGTTATATTGATAATATCGGGAGTAATAAGTATAATAATTATAGTTCTAGCGATAATAATAGTAAAATGTGGCGAATAGTGTATGTTATATTGATAATAATATAAGTAATAAGTATATTTATTATAGTTCTAGCGATAATAACTGCATAATATGGGTAATAATGCATGTTATATTGATGATAACAAATGTAATAAGTATATTTATTATAGTTCTAGCGATAATAACTGCATAATATGGGTAGTAATGCATGTCATATGGATAATAATAAAAGTAATAAGTATATTCATTACAGTTCTAGCGATAATAACTGCATAATATGGGTAATAATGCATGTTATATTGATAATAATATAAGTAATAAGTATATTTATTATAGTTCTATCGATAATAACTGCATAATATGGGTAATAATGCATGTTATATTGATAATATCGGGAGTAATAAGTATAATAATTATAGTTCTAGCGATAATAATAGTAAAATGTGGCGAATGGTGTATGTTATATTGATAATAATATAAGTAATAAGTATATTTATTATAGTTCTATCGATAATAACTGCATAATATGGGTAATAATGCATGTTATATTGATGATAACTAAAGTAATAAGTATATTTGTTATAGTTCTAGCGATAATAACTGCATAATATGGGTAGTAATGCATGTCATATGGATAATAATAAAAGTAATAAGTATATTCATTACAGTTCTAGCGATAATAACTGCATAATATGGGTAATAATGCATGTTATATTGATAATAATATAAGTAATAAGTATATTTATTATAGTTCTATCGATAATATCTGCAAAATATGGGTAATAATGCATGTTATATTGATGTTAACTAAAGTAATAAGTATATTTATTATAGTTCTAGCGATAATAACTGCATAATATGGGTAATAATGCATGTTATATTGATGATAACTAAAGTAACAAGTATATTTGTTATAGTTCTAGCGATAATAACTGCATAATATGGGTAGTAATGCATGTCATATGGATAATAATAAAAGTAATAAGTATATTCATTACAGTTCTAGCGATAATAACTGCATAATATGGGTAATAATGCATGTTATATTGATAATAATATAAGTAATAAGTATATTTATTATAGTTCTATCGATAATATCTGCAAAATATGGGTAATAATGCATGTTATATTGATGTTAACTAAAGTAATAAGTATATTTATTATAGTTCTAGCGATAATAACTGCATAATATGGGTAATAATGCATGTTATATTGATAATAATAAAAGTAATAAGTATAATTATTACATTTCTAGCGATAATAACTCCATTATGTGGGTAATAATGCATGTTATATTGATAATATCGGGAGTAATAAGTATAATAATTATAGTTCTAGCGATAATAATAGTAAAATGTGGCGAATAGTGTATGTTATATTGATAATAATATAAGTAATAAGTATATTTATTATAGTTCTAGCGATAATAACTGCATAATATGGGTAATAATGCATGTTATATTGATAATAATAAAAGTAATAAGTATATTTATTATAGTTCTAGCGATAATAACTGCATAATATGGGTAATAATGCATGTTATATTGATGATAACAAATGTAATGAGTATATTTATTATAGTTCAAGCGATAATAACTGCATAATATGGGTAATAATGCATGTTATATTGATAATAATATAAGTAATAAGTATAATTATTACATTTCTAGCGATAATAACTCCATTATGTGGGTAATAATGCATGTTATATTGATAATAATAAAAGTAATAAGTATATTTATTATAGTTCTATCGATAATAACTGCATAATATGGGTAATAATGCATGTTATATTGATGATAACAAAAGTAATAAGTATAATTATTACATTTCTAGCGATAATAACTCCATTATGTGGGTAATAATGCATGTTATATTGATAATATCGGGAGTAATAAGTATAAAAATTATAGTTCTAGCGATAATAATAGTAAAATATGGCTAATAGTGTATGTTAAATTGATAATAATAAAAGTAATAAGTATATTTATTATAGTTCTATCGATAATAACTGCATAATATGGGTAATAATGCATGTTATATTGATGATAACAAAAGTAATAAGTATATTTATTTTAGTTCTAGCGATAATAATAGTAAAGTATTTCTAATAGTGCATGTTATATTGATGATAATAAAAGTAATAAGTATACTTATTAGAGTTCTAGCGATAATAATAGTAAAATATGGCTAATAGTGCATGTTATATTGATAATAATAAAAGTAATAAGTATATTTATTATAGTTCTAGCGATAATAACTGCATTATATGGGTGATAATGCATGTTATATTGATATCAATAAAAGTAATAAGTATATTTATTATAGTTCTAGCGATAATAATTGCATAATATGGGTAATAATGCATGTTATATTGAAGATAACAAATGTAATAAGTATATTTATTATAGTTCTAGCGATAATAACTGCATAATATGGGTAGTAATGCATGTCATATGGATAATAATAAAAGTAATAAGTATATTCATTACAGTTCTAGCGATAATAACTGCTTAATATGGGTAATAATGCATGTTATATTGATAATAATATAAGTAATAAGTATATTTATTATAGTTCTATCGATAATAACTGCAAAATATGGGTAATAATGCATGTTATATTGATGATAACTAAAGTAATAAGTATATTTGTTATAGTTCTAGCGATAATAACTGCATAATATGGGTAATAATGCATGTTATATTGATAATATCGGGAGTAATAAGTACAATAATTATAGTTCTAGCGATAATAATAGTAAAATGTGGCGAATAGTGTATGTTATATTGATAATAATATAAGTAATAAGTATATTTATTATAGTTCTATCGATAATAACTGCATAATATGGGTAATAATGCATGTTATATTGATGATAACTAAAGTAATAAGTATATTTGTTATAGTTCTAGCGATAATAACTGCATAATATGGGTAGTAATGCATGTCATATGGATAATAATAAAAGTAATAAGTATATTCATTACAGTTCTAGCGATAATAACTGCATAATATGGGTAATAATGCATGTTATATTGATAATAATATAAGTAATAAGTATATTTATTATAGTTCTATCGATAATATCTGCAAAATATGGGTAATAATGCATGTTATATTGATGTTAACTAAAGTAATAAGTATATTTATTATAGTTCTAGCGATAATAACTGCATAATATGGGTAATAATGCATGTTATATTGATAATAATAAAAGTAATAAGTATAATTATTACATTTCTAGCGATAATAACTCCATTATGTGGGTAATAATGCATGTTATATTGATAATATCGGGAGTAATAAGTATAATAATTATAGTTCTAGCGATAATAATAGTAAAATGTGGCGAATAGTGTATGTTATATTGATAATAATATAAGTAATAAGTATATTTATTATAGTTCTAGCGATAATAACTGCATAATATGGGTAATAATGCATGTTATATTGATAATATCGGGAGTAATAAGTATAATAATTATAGCTCTAGCGATAATAATAGTAAAATGTGGCGAATGGTGTATGTTATATTGATAATAATATAAGTAATAAGTATATTTATTATAGTTCTATCGATAATAACTGCATAATATGGGTAATAATGCATGTTATATTGATGATAACTAAAGTAATAAGTATATTTGTTATAGTTCTAGCGATAATAACTGCATAATATGGGTAGTAATGCATGTCATATGGATAATAATAAAAGTAATAAGTATATTCATTACAGTTCTAGCGATAATAACTGCATAATATGGGTAATAATGCATGTTATATTGATAATAATATAAGTAATAAGTATATTTATTATAGTTCTATCGATAATATCTGCAAAATATGGGTAATAATGCATGTTATATTGATGTTAACTAAAGTAATAAGTATATTTATTATAGTTCTAGCGATAATAACTGCATAATATGGGTAATAATGCATGTTATATTGATAATAATAAAAGTAATAAGTATAATTATTACATTTCTAGCGATAATAACTCCATTATGTGGGTAATAATGCATGTTATATTGATAATATCGGGAGTAATAAGTATAATAATTATAGTTCTAGCGATAATAATAGTAAAATGTGGCGAATAGTGTATGTTATATTGATAATAATATAAGTAATAAGTATATTTATTATAGTTCTAGCGATAATAACTGCATAATATGGGTAATAATGCATGTTATATTGATAATAATAAAAGTAATAAGTATAATTATTACATTTCTAGCGATAATAACTCCATTATGTGGGTAATAATGCATGTTATATTGATAATATCGGGAGTAATAAGTATAATAATTATAGTTCTAGCGATAATAATAGTAAAATGTGGCGAATAGTGTATGTTATATTGATAATAATATAAGTAATAAGTATATTTATTATAGTTCTAGCGATAATAACTGCATAATATGGGTAATAATGCATGTTATATTGATAATAATAAAAGTAATAAGTATATTTATTATAGTTCTAGCGATAATAACTGCATAATATGGGTAATAATGCATGTTATATTGATGATAACAAATGTAATGAGTATATTTATTATAGTTCAAGCGATAATAACTGCATAATATGGGTAATAATGCATGTTATATTGATAATAATATAAGTAATAAGTATAATTATTACATTTCTAGCGATAATAACTCCATTATGTGGGTAATAATGCATGTTATATTGATAATAATAAAAGTAATAAGTATATTTATTATAGTTCTATCGATAATAACTGCATAATATGGGTAATAATGCATGTTATATTGATGATAACAAAAGTAATAAGTATAATTATTACATTTCTAGCGATAATAACTCCATTATGTGGGTAATAATGCATGTTATATTGATAATATCGGGAGTAATAAGTATAAAAATTATAGTTCTAGCGATAATAATAGTAAAATATGGCTAATAGTGTATGTTAAATTGATAATAATAAAAGTAATAAGTATATTTATTATAGTTCTATCGATAATAACTGCATAATATGGGTAATAATGCATGTTATATTGATGATAACAAAAGTAATAAGTATATTTATTTTAGTTCTAGCGATAATAATAGTAAAGTATTTCTAATAGTGCATGTTATATTGATGATAATAAAAGTAATAAGTATACTTATTAGAGTTCTAGCGATAATAATAGTAAAATATGGCTAATAGTGCATGTTATATTGATAATAATAAAAGTAATAAGTATATTTATTATAGTTCTAGCGATAATAACTGCATTATATGGGTGATAATGCATGTTATATTGATATCAATAAAAGTAATAAGTATATTTATTATAGTTCTAGCGATAATAATTGCATAATATGGGTAATAATGCATGTTATATTGAAGATAACAAATGTAATAAGTATATTTATTATAGTTCTAGCGATAATAACTGCATAATATGGGTAGTAATGCATGTCATATGGATAATAATAAAAGTAATAAGTATATTCATTACAGTTCTAGCGATAATAACTGCTTAATATGGGTAATAATGCATGTTATATTGATAATAATATAAGTAATAAGTATATTTATTATAGTTCTATCGATAATAACTGCAAAATATGGGTAATAATGCATGTTATATTGATGATAACTAAAGTAATAAGTATATTTGTTATAGTTCTAGCGATAATAACTGCATAATATGGGTAATAATGCATGTTATATTGATAATATCGGGAGTAATAAGTATAATAATTATAGTTCTAGCGATAATAATAGTAAAATGTGGCGAATAGTGTATGTTATATTGATAATAATATAAGTAATAAGTATATTTATTATAGTTCTATCGATAATAACTGCATAATATGGGTAATAATGCATGTTATATTGATGATAACTAAAGTAATAAGTATATTTGTTATAGTTCTAGCGATAATAACTGCATAATATGGGTAGTAATGCATGTCATATGGATAATAATAAAAGTAATAAGTATATTCATTACAGTTCTAGCGATAATAACTGCATAATATGGGTAATAATGCATGTTATATTGATAATAATATAAGTAATAAGTATATTTATTATAGTTCTATCGATAATATCTGCAAAATATGGGTAATAATGCATGTTATATTGATGTTAACTAAAGTAATAAGTATATTTATTATAGTTCTAGCGATAATAACTGCATAATATGGGTAATAATGCATGTTATATTGATAATAATAAAAGTAATAAGTATAATTATTACATTTCTAGCGATAATAACTCCATTATGTGGGTAATAATGCATGTTATATTGATAATATCGGGAGTAATAAGTATAATAATTATAGTTCTAGCGATAATAATAGTAAAATGTGGCGAATAGTGTATGTTATATTGATAATAATATAAGTAATAAGTATATTTATTATAGTTCTAGCGATAATAACTGCATAATATGGGTAATAATGCATGTTATATTGATAATATCGGGAGTAATAAGTATAATAATTATAGTTCTAGCGATAATAATAGTAAAATGTGGCGAATGGTGTATGTTATATTGATAATAATATAAGTAATAAGTATATTTATTATAGTTCTATCGATAATAACTGCATAATATGGGTAATAATGCATGTTATATTGATGATAACTAAAGTAATAAGTATATTTGTTATAGTTCTAGCGATAATAACTGCATAATATGGGTAGTAATGCATGTCATATGGATAATAATAAAAGTAATAAGTATATTCATTACAGTTCTAGCGATAATAACTGCATAATATGGGTAATAATGCATGTTATATTGATAATAATATAAGTAATAAGTATATTTATTATAGTTCTATCGATAATATCTGCAAAATATGGGTAATAATGCATGTTATATTGATGTTAACTAAAGTAATAAGTATATTTATTATAGTTCTAGCGATAATAACTGCATAATATGGGTAATAATGCATGTTATATTGATAATAATAAAAGTAATAAGTATAATTATTACATTTCTAGCGATAATAACTCCATTATGTGGGTAATAATGCATGTTATATTGATAATATCGGGAGTAATAAGTATAATAATTATAGTTCTAGCGATAATAATAGTAAAATGTGGCGAATAGTGTATGTTATATTGATAATAATATAAGTAATAAGTATATTTATTATAGTTCTAGCGATAATAACTGCACAATATGGGTAATAATGCATGTTATATTGATAATAATAAAAGTAATAAGTATATTTATTATAGTTCTAGCGATAATAACTGCATAATATGGGTAATAATGCATGTTATATTGATGATAACAAATGTAATGAGTATAATTATTACATTTCTAGCGATAATAACTCCATTATGTGGGTAATAATGCATGTTATATTGATAATATCGGGAGTAATAAGTATAAAAATTATAGTTCTAGCGATAATAATAGTAAAATATGGCTAATAGTGTATGTTAAATTGATAATAATAAAAGTAATAAGTATATTTATTATAGTTCTATCGATAATAACTGCATAATATGGGTAATAATGCATGTTATATTGATGATAACAAAAGTAATAAGTATATTTATTTTAGTTCTAGCGATAATAATAGTAAAGTATTTCTAATAGTGCATGTTATATTGATGATAATAAAAGTAATAAGTATACTTATTAGAGTTCTAGCGATAATAATAGTAAAATATGGCTAATAGTGCATGTTATATTGATAATAATAAAAGTAATAAGTATATTTATTATAGTTCTAGCGATAATAACTGCATAATATGGGTGATAATGCATGTTATATTGATATCAATAAAAGTAATAAGTATATTTATTATAGTTCTAGCGATAATAATTGCATAATATGGGTAATAATGCATGTTATATTGAAGATAACAAATGTAATAAGTATATTTATTATAGTTCTAGCGATAATAACTGCATAATATGGGTAGTAATGCATGTCATATGGATAATAATAAAAGTAATGAGTATATTCATTACAGTTCTAGCGATAATAACTGCTTAATATGGGTAATAATGCATGTTATATTGATAATAATATAAGTAATAAGTATATTTATTATAGTTCTATCGATAATAACTGCAAAATATGGGTAATAATGCATGTTATATTGATGATAACTAAAGTAATAAGTATATTTGTTATAGTTCTAGCGATAATAACTGCATAATATGGGTAATAATGCATGTTATATTGATAATATCGGGAGTAATAAGTATAATAATTATAGTTCTAGCGATAATAATAGTAAAATGTGGCGAATAGTGTATGTTATATTGATAATAATATAAGTAATAAGTATATTTATTATAGTTCTATCGATAATAACTGCATAATATGGGTAATAATGCATGTTATATTGATGATAACTAAAGTAATAAGTATATTTGTTATAGTTCTAGCGATAATAACTGCATAATATGGGTAGTAATGCATGTCATATGGATAATAATAAAAGTAATAAGTATATTCATTACAGTTCTAGCGATAATAACTGCATAATATGGGTAATAATGCATGTTATATTGATAATAATATAAGTAATAAGTATATTTATTATAGTTCTATCGATAATATCTGCAAAATATGGGTAATAATGCATGTTATATTGATGTTAACTAAAGTAATAAGTATATTTATTATAGTTCTAGCGATAATAACTGCATAATATGGGTAATAATGCATGTTATATTGATAATAATAAAAGTAATAAGTATAATTATTACATTTCTAGCGATAATAACTCCATTATGTGGGTAATAATGCATGTTATATTGATAATATCGGGAGTAATAAGTATAATAATTATAGTTCTAGCGATAATAATAGTAAAATGTGGCGAATAGTGTATGTTATATTGATAATAATATAAGTAATAAGTATATTTATTATAGTTCTAGCGATAATAACTGCATAATATGGGTAATAATGCATGTTTTATTGATAATATCGGGAGTAATAAGTATAATAATTATAGTTCTAGCGATAATAATAGTAAAATATGGCGAATGGTGTATGTTATATTGATAATAATATAAGTAATAAGTATATTTATTATAGTTCTATCGATAATAACTGCATAATATGGGTAATAATGCATGTTATATTGATGATAACTAAAGTAATAAGTATATTTGTTATAGTTCTAGCGATAATAACTGCATAATATGGGTAGTAATGCATGTCATATGGATAATAATAAAAGTAATAAGTATATTCATTACAGTTCTAGCGATAATAACTGCATAATATGGGTAATAATGCATGTTATATTGATAATAATATAAGTAATAAGTATATTTATTATAGTTCTATCGATAATATCTGCAAAATATGGGTAATAATGCATGTTATATTGATGTTAACTAAAGTAATAAGTATATTTATTATAGTTCTAGCGATAATAACTGCATAATATGGGTAATAATGCATGTTATATTGATAATAATAAAAGTAATAAGTATAATTATTACATTTCTAGCGATAATAACTCCATTATGTGGGTAATAATGCATGTTATATTGATAATATCGGGAGTAATAAGTATAATAATTATAGTTCTAGCGATAATAATAGTAAAATGTGGCGAATAGTGTATGTTATATTGATAATAATATAAGTAATAAGTATATTTATTATAGTTCTAGCGATAATAACTGCATAATATGGGTAATAATGCATGTTATATTGATAACAATAAAAGTAATAAGTATATTTATTATAGTTCTAGCGATAATAACTGCATAATATGGGTAATAATGCATGTTATATTGATGATAACAAATGTAATGAGTATATTTATTATAGTTCAAGCGATAATAACTGCATAATATGGGTAATAATGCATGTTATATTGATAATAATATAAGTAATAAGTATAATTATTACATTTCTAGCGATAATAACTCCATTATGTGGGTAATAATGCATGTTATATTGATAATAATAAAAGTAATAAGTATATTTATTATAGTTCTATCGATAATAACTGCATAATATGGGTAATAATGCATGTTATATTGATGATAACAAAAGTAATAAGTATAATTATTACATTTCTAGCGATAATAACTCCATTATGTGGGTAATAATGCATGTTATATTGATAATATCGGGAGTAATAAGTATAAAAATTATAGTTCTAGCGATAATAATAGTAAAATATGGCTAATAGTGTATGTTAAATTGATAATAATAAAAGTAATAAGTATATTTATTATAGTTCTATCGATAATAACTGCATAATATGGGTAATAATGCATGTTATATTGATGATAACAAAAGTAATAAGTATATTTATTTTAGTTCTAGCGATAATAACTGCATAATATGGGTAATAATGCATGTTATATTGATAATAATAAAAGTAATAAGTATATTTATTATAGTTCTAGCGATAATAACTGCATAATATGGGTAATAATGCATGTTATATTGATAATAATATAAGTAATAAGTATAATTATTACATTTCTAGCGATAATAACTCCATTATGTGGGTAATAATACATATTATATTGATAATATCGGGAGTAATAAGTATAATAATTATAGTTCTAGCGATAATAATGGTAAAATGTGGCGAATAGTGTATGTTATATTGATAATAATATAAGTAATAAGTATATTTATTATAGTTCTAGCGATAATAACTGCATAATATGGGTAATAATGCATGTTATATTGATAATAATAAAAGTAATAAGTATATTTATTATAATTCTAGCGATAATAATTGCATAATATGGGTAATAATGCATGTTATATTGATGATAACTAAAGTAATAAGTATATTTGTTATAGTTCTAGCGATAATAACTGCATAATATGGGTAGTAATGCATGTCATATGGATAATAATAAAAGTAATAAGTATATTCATTACAGTTCTAGCGATAATAACTGCATAATATGGGTAATAATGCATGTTATATTGATAATAATATAAGTAATAAGTATATTTATTATAGTTCTATCGATAATATCTGCAAAATATGGGTAATAATGCATGTTATATTGATAATAATAAAAGTAATAAGTATATTTATTATAGTTCTATCGATAATAACTGCATAATATGGGTAATAATGCATGTTATATTGATGATAACAAAAGTAATAAGTATAATTATTACATTTCTAGCGATAATAACTCCATTATGTGGGTAATAATGCATGTTATATTGATAATATCGGGAGTAATAAGTATAATAATTATAGTTCTAGCGATAATAATAGTAAAATATGGCTAATAGTGTATGTTAAATTGATAATAATAAAAGTAATAAGTATATTTATTATAGTTCTATCGATAATAACTGCATAATATGGGTAATAATGCATGTTATATTGATGATAACAAAAGTAATAAGTATATTTATTCTAGTTCTAGCGATAATAATAGTAAAGTATTTCTAATAGTGCATGTTATATTGATGATAATAAAAGTAATAAGTATACTTATTAGAGTTCTAGCGATAATAATAGTAAAATATGGCTAATAGTGCATGTTATATTGATAATAATAAAAGTAATAAGTATATTTATTATAGTTCTAGCGATAATAACTGCATAATATGGGTAATAATGCATGTTATATTGATAATAATAAAAGTAATAAGTATATTTATTATAGTTCTAGCGATAATAATAGTAAAATTTGGCGAGTAGTGTATGTTATATTGATAATAATATAAGTAATAAGTATATTTATTATAGTTCTAGCGATAATAACTGCATAATATGGGTAATAATGCATGTTATATTGATAATAATAAAAGTAATAAGTATATTTATTATAGTTCTAGCGATAATAACTGCATAATATGGGTAATAATGTATGTTATATTGATAATAATAAAAGTAATAAGTATATTTATTATAGTTCTAGCGATAATAACTGCATAATATGGGTAATAATGCATGTTATATTGATGATAGCAAATGTAATAAGTATATTTATTATAGTTCTAGCGATAATAACTGCATAATACGGGTAATAATGCATGTTATATTGATAATAATATAAGTAATAAGTATAATTATTACATTTCTAGCGATAATAACTCCATTATGTGGCTAATAATGCATGTTATATTGATAATAATAAAAGTAATAAGTATATTTATTATAGTTCTAGCGATAATAACTGGATAATATGGGTAATAATGCATGTCATATGGATAATAATAAAAGTGATAAGTATATTCATTACAGTTCTAGCGATAATAACTGCATAATATGGGTAATAATGCATGTTATATTGATAATAATATAAGTAATAAGTATATTTATTATAGTTCTATCGATAATAACTGCAAAATATGGGTAATAATGCATGTTATATTGATGATAACAAAAGTAATATGTATATTTATTATAGTTCTAGCGATAATAACTGCATAATATGGGTAATAATGCATGTTATATTGATAATAATAAAAGTAATAAGTATATTTATTATAGTTCTAGCGATAATAACTGCATAATATGGGTAATAATGTATGTTATATTGATAATAATAAAAGTAATAAGTATATTTATTATAGTTCTAGCGATAATAACTGCATAATATGGGTAATAATGCATGTTATATTGATGATAGCAAATGTAATAAGTATATTTATTATAGTTCTAGCGATAATAACTGCATAATACGGGTAATAATGCATGTTATATTGATAATAATATAAGTAATAAGTATAATTATTACATTTCTAGCGATAATAACTCCATTATGTGGCTAATAATGCATGTTATATTGATAATAATAAAAGTAATAAGTATATTTATTATAGTTCTATCGATAATAACTGCATAATATGGGTAATAATGCATGTTATATTGATGATAGCAAAAGTAATAAGTATATTTATTTTAGTTCTAGCGATAATAATAGTAAAGTATTTCTAATAGTGCATGTTATATTGATGATAATAAAAGTAATAAGTATACTTATTATAGTTCTAGCGATAATAATAGAAAATATGGCTAATAGTGCATGTTATATTGATAATAATAAAAGTAATAAGTATATTTATTATAGTTCTAGCGATAATAACTGCATAATATGGGTAATAATGCATGTTATATTGATAATAATAAAAGTAATAAGTATATTTATTACAGTTCTAGCGATAATAACTGCATAATATGGGTAATAATGCATGTTATATTGATAATATCGGGAGTAATAAGTATAATAATTATAGTTCTAGCGATAATAATAGTAAAATGTGGCGAATAGTGTATGTTATATTGATAATAATATAAGTAATAAGTATATTTATTATAGTTCTAGCGATAATAACTGCATAATATGGGTAATAATGCATGTTATATTGATGATAACAAATGTCATAAGTATATTTATTATAGTTCTAACGATAATAACTGCATAATATGGGTAATAATGCATGTTATATTGATAATAATATAAGTAATAAGTATAATTATTACATTTCTAGCGATAATAACTCCATTATGTTGGTAATAATGCATGTTATATTGATAATAATAAAAGTAATAAGTATATTTATTATAGTTCTATCGATAATAACTGCATAATATGGGTAATAATGCATGTTATATTGATGATAACAAAAGTAATAAGTATACTTATTATAGTTCTAGCGATAATAACTGCATACTATGGGTAATAATGCATGTTATATTGATGATAACAAAAGTAATAAGTATATTTATTATAGTTCTAGCGATAATAACTGCATAATATGGGTAATAATGCATGTTATATTGATGATAACAAAAGTAATAAGTATATTTATTATAGATTTAGCCATGATAACTGCATTATATGGGTAATAATGCATGTTATATTAATAATAATATAAGTAATAAGTATAATTATTACATTTTTAGCGATAATAACTCCATTATGTGGGTAATAATGCATGTTATATTGATAATATCGGGAGTAATAAGTATAATAATTATAGTTCTAGCGATAATAATAGTGAAATATGGCTAATAGTGCATGTTATATTGATAATAATAAAAGTAATAAGTACATTTATTATAGTTCTATCGATAATAACTGCATAATATGGGTAATAATGCATGTTATATTGATGATAACAAAAGTAATAAGTATATTTATTTTAGTTCTAGCGATAATAATAGTAAAGTATTTCTAATAGTGCATGTTATATTGATGATAATAAAAGTAATAAGTATACTTATTAGAGTTCTAGTGATAATAATAGTAAAATATGGCTAATAGTGCATGTTATATTGATAATAGTAGAAGTAATAAGTATATTTATTATAGTTCTAGCGATAATAACTGCATAATATGGGTAATAATGCATGTTATATTGATAATAATAAAAGTAATAAGTATATTTATTATAGTTCTATCGATAATAACTGCATAATATGGGTAATAATGCATGTTATATTGATGACAACAAAAGTAATAAGTATACTTATTACAGTTCTAGCGATAATAACTGCATAATATGGGTAATAATGCATGTTATATTGATAATAATATAAGTAATAAGTATAATTATTACATTTCTAGCAATAATAACTCCATTATGTGGGTAATAATGCATGTTATATTGATAATATCGGGAGTAATAAGTATAATAATTATAGTTCTAGCGATAATAATAGTAAAATGTGGCGAATAGTGTATGTTATATTGATAATAATATAAGTAATAAGTATATTTATTATAGTTCTAGCGATAATAACTGCATAATATGGGTAATAATGCATGATATATTGATAATAATAAAGTAATAAGTATATTTATTATAGTTCTAGCGATAATAACTGCATAATATGGGTAATAATGCATGTTATATTGATGATAACAAAAGTAATAAGTATATTTATTATAGTTCTATCGATAATAACTGCATAATATGGGTAATAATGCATGTTATATTGATGATAACAAAAGTAATAAGTATATTTATTATAGATCTAGCCATAATAACTGCATTATATGGGTAATAATGCATGTTATATTAATAATAATATAAGTAATAAGTATAATTATTACATTTCTAGCGATAATAATTCCATTATGTGGGTAATAATGCATGTTATATTGATAATATCGGGAGTAATAAGTATAATAATTATAGTTCTAGCGATCATAATAGTAAAATATGGCTAATAGTGTATGTTAAATTGATAATAATAAAAGTAATAAGTATATTTATTATAGTTCTATCGATAATAACTGCATAATATGGGTAATAATGCATGTTATATTGATGATAACAAAAGTAATAAGTATATTTATTTTAGTTCTAGCGATAATAATAGTAAAGTATTTCTAAAAGTGCAAGTTATATTGATGATAATAAAAGTAATAAGTATACTTATTATAGTTCTAGCGACAATAATAGTAAAATATGGCTAATAGTGCATGTTATATTGATAATAATAAAAGTAATAAGTATATTTATTATAGTTCTAGCGATAATAACTGCATAATATGGGTAATAATGCATGTTATACTGATGATAACAAAAGTAATAAGTATATTTATTATAGTTCTAGCGATAATAACTGCATAATATGGGTAATAATGCATGTTATATTGATAATAATATAAGTAATAAGTATAATTATTACATTTCTAGCGATAATAACTCCATTATGTGGGTAATAATGCATGTTATATTGATAATATCGGGAGTAATAAGTATAATAATTATAGTTCTAGCGATAATAATAGTAAAATGTGGCGAATAGTGTATGTTATATTGATAATAATACAAGTAATAAGTATATTTATTATAGTTCTAGCGATAATAACTGCATAATATGGGTAATAATGCATGTTATATTGATAATAATAAAAGTAATAAGTATATTTATTATAGTTCTAGCGATAATAACTGCATAATATGGGTAATAATGCATGTTATATTGATGATAACAAAAGTAATAAGTATATTTATTATAGTTCTAGCGATAATAACTGCATAATATGGGTAATAATGCATGTTATATTGATAATAATAAAAGCAATAAGTATATTTATTATAGTTCTAGCGATAATAACTGCATAATATGGGTAATAATGCATGTTATATTGATGATAACAAAAGTAATAAGTATATTTATTATAGTTATAGCGATAATAACTGCATAATATGGGTAATAATGCATGTTATATTGATGATAACAAATGTAATAAGTATATTTATTATAGTTCTATCGATAATAACTGCATAATATCGGTAATAATGCATGTTATATTGATGATAACAAAAGTAATAAGTATATTTATTATAGATCTAGCCATAATAACTGCATTATATGGGTAATAATGCATGTTATATTAATAATAGTATAAGTAATAAGTATAATTATTACATTTCTAGCGATAATAACTCCATTATGTGGGTAATAATGCTTGTTATATTGATAATATCGGGAGTAATAAGTATAATAATTATAGTTCTAGCGATAATAATAGTAAAATATGGCTAATAGTGTATGTTAAATTGATAATAATAAAAGTAATAAGTATATTTATTATAGTTCTATCGATAATAACTGCATAATATGTGTAATAATGCATGTTATATTGATGATAACAAAAGTAATATGTATATTTATTTTAGTTCTAGCGATAATAATAGTAAAGTATTTCTAATTGTGCATGTTATATTGATGATAATAAAAGCAATAAGTATACTTATTAGAGTTCTAGCGATAATAATAGTAAAATATGGCTAATAGTGCATGTTATATTGATAATAATAAAAGTAATAAGTATATTTATTATAGTTCTAGCGATAA
The DNA here is from genome assembly GCA_963576845.1 of Megachile leachella. Taxonomy (NCBI): domain Eukaryota; kingdom Metazoa; phylum Arthropoda; class Insecta; order Hymenoptera; family Megachilidae; genus Megachile; species Megachile leachella. The sequence continues at coordinate 15,421,440 of OY756256.1, read as the reverse complement.
TAACTGCATAATATGGGTAATAATGCATGTTATATTGATAATAATAAAAGTAATAAGTATATTTATTATAGTTCTATCGATAATAACTGCATAATATGGGTAATAATGCATGTTATATTGATGATAACAAATGTAATAAGTATATTTATTATAGTTCTATCGATAATAACTGCATAATATGGGTAATAATGCATGTTATATTGATGATAACAAAAGTAATAAGTATATTTATTATAGATCTAGCCATAATAACTGCATTATATGGGTAATAATGCATGTTATATTAATAATAATATAAGTAATAAGTATGATTATTACATTTCTAGCGATAATAACTCCATTATGTGGGTAATAATGCATGTTATATTGATAATATCGGGAGTAATAAGTATAATAATTATAGTTCTAGCGATAATAACTGCATAATATGGGTAGTAATGCATGTCATATGGATAATAATAAAAGTAATAAGTATATTCATTACAGTTCTAGCGATAATAACTGCATAATATGGGTAATAATGCATGTTATATTGATAATAATATAAGTAATAAGTATATTTATTATAGTTCTAGCGATAATAACTGCATAATATGGGTAATAATGCATGTTATATTGATAATAATAAAAGTAATATGTATATTTATTATAGTTCTATCGATAAAAACTGCATAATATGGCTAATAATTCATGTTATATTGATGATAACAAAAGTAATAAGTATATTTATTACAGTTCTAGCGATAATAACTGCATAATATGGGTAATAATGCATGTTATATTAATAATAATATAAGTAATAAGTATGATTATTACATTTCTAGCGATAATAACTCCATTATGTGGGTAATAATGCATGTTATATTGATAATATCGGGAGTAATAAGTATAATAATTATAGTTCTAGCGATAATAACTGCATAATATGGGTAATAATGCATGTTATATTGATAATAATAAAAGTAATAAGTATATTTATTATAGTTCCATCGATAATAACTGCATAATATGGGTAATAATGCATGTTATATTGATGACAACAAAAGTAATAAGTATATTTATTATAGTTCTAGCGATAATAATAGTAAAATATGGCTAATAGTGCATGTTATATTGATAATAATAAAAGTTATAAGTATATTTATTATAGTTCTAGCGATAATAACTGCATAATATGGGTAGTAATGCATGTCATATGGATAATAATAAAAGTAATAAGTATATTCATTACAGTTCTAGCGATAATAACTGCATAATATGGGTAATAATGCATGTTATATTGATAATAATATAAGTAATAAGTATATTTATTATAGTTCTAGCGATAATAACTGCATAATATGGGTAATAATGCATGTTATATTGATAATAATAAAAGTAATATGTATATTTATTATAGTTCTATCGATAAAAACTGCATAATATGGCTAATAATTCATGTTATATTGATGATAACAAAAGTAATAAGTATATTTATTACAGTTCTAGCGATAATAACTGCATAATATGGGTAATAATGCATGTTATATTAATAATAATATAAGTAATAAGTATGATTATTACATTTCTAGCGATAATAACTCCATTATGTGGGTAATAATGCATGTTATATTGATAATATCGGGAGTAATAAGTATAATAATTATAGTTCTAGCGATAATAACTGCATAATATGGGTAATAATGCATGTTATATTGATAATAATAAAAGTAATAAGTATATTTATTATAGTTCCATCGATAATAACTGCATAATATGGGTAATAATGCATGTTATATTGATGACAACAAAAGTAATAAGTATATTTATTATAGTTCTAGCGATAATAATAGTAAAATATGGCTAATAGTGCATGTTATATTGATAATAATAAAAGTTATAAGTATATTTATTATAGTTCTAGCGATAATAACTGCATAATATGGGTAGTAATGCATGTCATATGGATAATAATAAAAGTAATAAGTATATTCATTACAGTTCTAGCGATAATAACTGCATAATATGGGTAATAATGCATGTTATATTGATAATAATATAAGTAATAAGTATATTTATTATAGTTCTAGCGATAATAACTGCATAATATGGGTAATAATGCATGTTATATTGATAATAATAAAAGTAATATGTATATTTATTATAGTTCTATCGATAAAAACTGCATAATATGGCTAATAATTCATGTTATATTGATGATAACAAAAGTAATAAGTATATTTATTACAGTTCTAGCGATAATAACTGCATAATATGGGTAATAATGCATGTTATATTGATAATAATATAAGTAATAAGTATATTTATTATAGTTCTATCGATAATAACTGCAAAATATGGGTAATAATGCATGTTATATTGATGATAACTAAAGTAATAAGTATATTTATTATAGTTCTAGCGATAATAACTGCATAATATGGGTAATAATGCATGTTATATTGATGATAACAAAAGTAATAAGTATATTTATTATAGATCTAGCCATAATAACTGCATTATATGGGTAATAATGCATGTTATATTAATAATAATATAAGTAATAAGTATAATTATTACATTTCTAGCGATAATAACTCCATTATGTGGGTAATAATGCATGTTATATTGATAATATCGGGAGTAATAAGTATAATAATTATAGTTCTAGCGATAATAACTGCATAATATGGGTAATAATGCATGTTATATTGATAATAATAAAAGTAATAAGTATATTTATTATAGTTCTATCGATAATAACTGCATAATATGGGTAATAATGCATGTTATATTGATGACAACAAAAGTAATAAGTATATTTATTATAGTTCTAGCGATAATAATAGTAAAGTATTTCTAATAGTGCATGTTATATTGATGATAATAAAAGTAATAAGTATACTTATTATAGTTCTAGCGATAATAATAGTAAAATATGGCTAATAGTGCATGTTATATTGATAATAATAAAAGTTATAAGTATATTTATTATAGTTCTAGCGATAATAACTGCATAATATGGGTAATAATGCATGTTATATTGATAATAATAAAAGTAATAAGTATATTTATTATAGTTCTATCGATAATAACTGCATAATATGGGTAGTAATGCATGTCATATGGATAATAATAAAAGTAATAAGTATATTCATTACAGTTCTAGCGATAATAACTCCATTATGTGGGTAATAATGCATGTTATATTGATAATATCGGGAGTAATAAGTATAATAATTATAGTTCTAGCGATAATAATAGTAAAATGTGGCAAATAATGCATGTTATATTGATAATAATAAAAGTAATAAGTATATTTATTATAGTTCTAGCGATAATAACTGCATAATATGGGTAATAATGCAAGTTATATTTATGATAACAAAAGTAATAAGTATACTTATTATAGTTCTAGCGATAATAACTGCATAATATGGGTAATAATGCATGTTATATTGATAATAATAAAAGTAATAAGTATATTTATTATAGTTCTAGCGATAATAACTGCATAATATGGGTAATAATGCATGTTATATTGATGATAACAAAAGTAATAAGTATATTTATTATAGATCTAGCCATAATAACTGCATTATATGGGTAATAATGCATGTTATATTAATAATAATATAAGTAATAAGTATAATTATTACATTTCTAGCGATAATAATTCCATTATGTGGGTAATAATGCATGTTATATTGATAATATCGGGAGTAATAAGTATAATAATTATAGTTCTAGCGATCATAATAGTAAAATATGGCTAATAGTGTATGTTAAATTGATAATAATAAAAGTAATAAGTATATTTATTATAGTTCTATCGATAATAACTGCATAATATGGGTAATAATGCATGTTATATTGATGATAACAAAAGTAATAAGTATACTTATTATAGTTCTAGCGATAATAACTGCATACTATGGGTAATAATGCATGTTATATTGATGATAACAAAAGTAATAAGTATATTTATTATAGTTCTAGCGATAATAACTGCATAATATGGGTAATAATGCATGTTATATTGATGATAACAAAAGTAATAAGTATATTTATTATAGATTTAGCCATGATAACTGCATTATATGGGTAATAATGCATGTTATATTAATAATAATATAAGTAATAAGTATAATTATTACATTTTTAGCGATAATAACTCCATTATGTGGGTAATAATGCATGTTATATTGATAATATCGGGAGTAATAAGTATAATAATTATAGTTCTAGCGATAATAATAGTGAAATATGGCTAATAGTGCATGTTATATTGATAATAATAAAAGTAATAAGTACATTTATTATAGTTCTATCGATAATAACTGCATAATATGGGTAATAATGCATGTTATATTGATGATAACAAAAGTAATAAGTATATTTATTTTAGTTCTAGCGATAATAATAGTAAAGTATTTCTAATAGTGCATGTTATATTGATGATAATAAAAGTAATAAGTATACTTATTAGAGTTCTAGTGATAATAATAGTAAAATATGGCTAATAGTGCATGTTATATTGATAATAGTAGAAGTAATAAGTATATTTATTATAGTTCTAGCGATAATAACTGCATAATATGGGTAATAATGCATGTTATATTGATAATAATAAAAGTAATAAGTATATTTATTATAGTTCTATCGATAATAACTGCATAATATGGGTAATAATGCATGTTATATTGATGACAACAAAAGTAATAAGTATACTTATTACAGTTCTAGCGATAATAACTGCATAATATGGGTAATAATGCATGTTATATTGATAATAATATAAGTAATAAGTATAATTATTACATTTCTAGCAATAATAACTCCATTATGTGGGTAATAATGCATGTTATATTGATAATATCGGGAGTAATAAGTATAATAATTATAGTTCTAGCGATAATAATAGTAAAATGTGGCGAATAGTGTATGTTATATTGATAATAATATAAGTAATAAGTATATTTATTATAGTTCTAGCGATAATAACTGCATAATATGGGTAATAATGCATGATATATTGATAATAATAAAGTAATAAGTATATTTATTATAGTTCTAGCGATAATAACTGCATAATATGGGTAATAATGCATGTTATATTGATGATAACAAAAGTAATAAGTATATTTATTATAGTTCTATCGATAATAACTGCATAATATGGGTAATAATGCATGTTATATTGATGATAACAAAAGTAATAAGTATATTTATTATAGATCTAGCCATAATAACTGCATTATATGGGTAATAATGCATGTTATATTAATAATAATATAAGTAATAAGTATAATTATTACATTTCTAGCGATAATAATTCCATTATGTGGGTAATAATGCATGTTATATTGATAATATCGGGAGTAATAAGTATAATAATTATAGTTCTAGCGATCATAATAGTAAAATATGGCTAATAGTGTATGTTAAATTGATAATAATAAAAGTAATAAGTATATTTATTATAGTTCTATCGATAATAACTGCATAATATGGGTAATAATGCATGTTATATTGATGATAACAAAAGTAATAAGTATATTTATTTTAGTTCTAGCGATAATAATAGTAAAGTATTTCTAAAAGTGCAAGTTATATTGATGATAATAAAAGTAATAAGTATACTTATTATAGTTCTAGCGACAATAATAGTAAAATATGGCTAATAGTGCATGTTATATTGATAATAATAAAAGTAATAAGTATATTTATTATAGTTCTAGCGATAATAACTGCATAATATGGGTAATAATGCATGTTATACTGATGATAACAAAAGTAATAAGTATATTTATTATAGTTCTAGCGATAATAACTGCATAATATGGGTAATAATGCATGTTATATTGATAATAATATAAGTAATAAGTATAATTATTACATTTCTAGCGATAATAACTCCATTATGTGGGTAATAATGCATGTTATATTGATAATATCGGGAGTAATAAGTATAATAATTATAGTTCTAGCGATAATAATAGTAAAATGTGGCGAATAGTGTATGTTATATTGATAATAATACAAGTAATAAGTATATTTATTATAGTTCTAGCGATAATAACTGCATAATATGGGTAATAATGCATGTTATATTGATAATAATAAAAGTAATAAGTATATTTATTATAGTTCTAGCGATAATAACTGCATAATATGGGTAATAATGCATGTTATATTGATGATAACAAAAGTAATAAGTATATTTATTATAGTTCTAGCGATAATAACTGCATAATATGGGTAATAATGCATGTTATATTGATAATAATAAAAGCAATAAGTATATTTATTATAGTTCTAGCGATAATAACTGCATAATATGGGTAATAATGCATGTTATATTGATGATAACAAAAGTAATAAGTATATTTATTATAGTTATAGCGATAATAACTGCATAATATGGGTAATAATGCATGTTATATTGATGATAACAAATGTAATAAGTATATTTATTATAGTTCTATCGATAATAACTGCATAATATCGGTAATAATGCATGTTATATTGATGATAACAAAAGTAATAAGTATATTTATTATAGATCTAGCCATAATAACTGCATTATATGGGTAATAATGCATGTTATATTAATAATAGTATAAGTAATAAGTATAATTATTACATTTCTAGCGATAATAACTCCATTATGTGGGTAATAATGCTTGTTATATTGATAATATCGGGAGTAATAAGTATAATAATTATAGTTCTAGCGATAATAATAGTAAAATATGGCTAATAGTGTATGTTAAATTGATAATAATAAAAGTAATAAGTATATTTATTATAGTTCTATCGATAATAACTGCATAATATGTGTAATAATGCATGTTATATTGATGATAACAAAAGTAATATGTATATTTATTTTAGTTCTAGCGATAATAATAGTAAAGTATTTCTAATTGTGCATGTTATATTGATGATAATAAAAGCAATAAGTATACTTATTAGAGTTCTAGCGATAATAATAGTAAAATATGGCTAATAGTGCATGTTATATTGATAATAATAAAAGTAATAAGTATATTTATTATAGTTCTAGCGATAATAACTGCATAATATGGGTAATAATGCATGTTATATTGATAATAATAAAAGTAATAAGTATATTTATTATAGTTCTATCGATAATAACTGCATAATATGGGTAATAATGCATGTTATATTGATGATAACAAATGTAATAAGTATATTTATTATAGTTCTATCGATAATAACTGCATAATATGGGTAATAATGCATGTTATATTGATGATAACAAAAGTAATAAGTATATTTATTATAGATCTAGCCATAATAACTGCATTATATGGGTAATAATGCATGTTATATTAATAATAATATAAGTAATAAGTATGATTATTACATTTCTAGCGATAATAACTCCATTATGTGGGTAATAATGCATGTTATATTGATAATATCGGGAGTAATAAGTATAATAATTATAGTTCTAGCGATAATAACTGCATAATATGGGTAGTAATGCATGTCATATGGATAATAATAAAAGTAATAAGTATATTCATTACAGTTCTAGCGATAATAACTGCATAATATGGGTAATAATGCATGTTATATTGATAATAATATAAGTAATAAGTATATTTATTATAGTTCTAGCGATAATAACTGCATAATATGGGTAATAATGCATGTTATATTGATAATAATAAAAGTAATATGTATATTTATTATAGTTCTATCGATAAAAACTGCATAATATGGCTAATAATTCATGTTATATTGATGATAACAAAAGTAATAAGTATATTTATTACAGTTCTAGCGATAATAACTGCATAATATGGGTAATAATGCATGTTATATTAATAATAATATAAGTAATAAGTATGATTATTACATTTCTAGCGATAATAACTCCATTATGTGGGTAATAATGCATGTTATATTGATAATATCGGGAGTAATAAGTATAATAATTATAGTTCTAGCGATAATAACTGCATAATATGGGTAATAATGCATGTTATATTGATAATAATAAAAGTAATAAGTATATTTATTATAGTTCCATCGATAATAACTGCATAATATGGGTAATAATGCATGTTATATTGATGACAACAAAAGTAATAAGTATATTTATTATAGTTCTAGCGATAATAATAGTAAAATATGGCTAATAGTGCATGTTATATTGATAATAATAAAAGTTATAAGTATATTTATTATAGTTCTAGCGATAATAACTGCATAATATGGGTAGTAATGCATGTCATATGGATAATAATAAAAGTAATAAGTATATTCATTACAGTTCTAGCGATAATAACTGCATAATATGGGTAATAATGCATGTTATATTGATAATAATATAAGTAATAAGTATATTTATTATAGTTCTAGCGATAATAACTGCATAATATGGGTAATAATGCATGTTATATTGATAATAATAAAAGTAATATGTATATTTATTATAGTTCTATCGATAAAAACTGCATAATATGGCTAATAATTCATGTTATATTGATGATAACAAAAGTAATAAGTATATTTATTACAGTTCTAGCGATAATAACTGCATAATATGGGTAATAATGCATGTTATATTGATAATAATATAAGTAATAAGTATATTTATTATAGTTCTATCGATAATAACTGCAAAATATGGGTAATAATGCATGTTATATTGATGATAACTAAAGTAATAAGTATATTTATTATAGTTCTAGCGATAATAACTGCATAATATGGGTAATAATGCATGTTATATTGATGATAACAAAAGTAATAAGTATATTTATTATAGATCTAGCCATAATAACTGCATTATATGGGTAATAATGCATGTTATATTAATAATAATATAAGTAATAAGTATAATTATTACATTTCTAGCGATAATAACTCCATTATGTGGGTAATAATGCATGTTATATTGATAATATCGGGAGTAATAAGTATAATAATTATAGTTCTAGCGATAATAACTGCATAATATGGGTAATAATGCATGTTATATTGATAATAATAAAAGTAATAAGTATATTTATTATAGTTCTATCGATAATAACTGCATAATATGGGTAATAATGCATGTTATATTGATGACAACAAAAGTAATAAGTATATTTATTATAGTTCTAGCGATAATAATAGTAAAGTATTTCTAATAGTGCATGTTATATTGATGATAATAAAAGTAATAAGTATACTTATTATAGTTCTAGCGATAATAATAGTAAAATATGGCTAATAGTGCATGTTATATTGATAATAATAAAAGTTATAAGTATATTTATTATAGTTCTAGCGATAATAACTGCATAATATGGGTAATAATGCATGTTATATTGATAATAATAAAAGTAATAAGTATATTTATTATAGTTCTATCGATAATAACTGCATAATATGGGTAATAATGCATGTTATATTGATGATAACAAAAGTAATAAGTATATTTATTTTAGTTCTAGCGATAATAATAGTAAAGTATTTCTAATAGTGCATGTTATATTGATGATAATAAAAGTAATAAGTATACTTATTAGAGTTCTAGCGATAATAATAGTAAAATATGGCTAATAGTGCATGTTATATTGATAATAATAAAAGTAATAAGTATATTTATTATAGTTCTAGCGATAATAACTGCATAATATGGGGAATAATGCATGTTATATTGATAATAATAAAAGTAATAAGTATATTTATTATAGTTCTATCGATAATAACTGCATAATATGGGTAATAATGCATGTTATATTGATGATAACAAAAGTAATAAGTATATTTATTTTAGTTCTAGCGATAATAATAGTAAAGTATTTCTAATAGTGCATGTTATATTGATGATAATAAAAGTAATAAGTATACTTATTAGAGTTCTAGCGATAATAATAGTAAAATATGGCTAATAGTGCATGTTATATTGATAATAATAAAAGTAATAAGTATATTTATTATAGTTCTAGCGATAATAACTGCATAATATGGGGAATAATGCATGTTATATTGATAATAATAAAAGTAATAAGTATATTTATTATAGTTCTATCGATAATAACTGCATAATATGGGTAATAATGCATGTTATATTGATGACAACAAAAGTAATAAGTATATTTATTATAGTTCTAGCGATAATAATAGTAAAGTATTTCTAAAAGTGCAAGTTATATTGATGATAATAAAAGTAATAAGTATACTTATTATAGTTCTAGCGACAATAATGGTAAAATATGGCTAATAGTGCATGTTATATTGATAATATCGGGAGTAATAAGTATAATAATTATAGTTCTAGCGATAATAATAGTAAAATGTGGCGAATAGTGTATGTTATATTGATAATAATACAAGTAATAAGTATATTTATTATAGTTCTAGCGATAATAACTGCATAATATGGGTAATAATGCATGTTATATTGATAATAATAAAAGTAATAAGTATATTTATTATAGTTCTAGCGATAATAACTGCATAATATGGGTAATAATGCATGTTATATTGATGATAACAAAAGTAATAAGTATATTTATTATAGTTCTAGCGATAATAACTGCATAATATGGGTAATAATGCATGTTATATTGATGATAACAAAAGTAATAAGTATATTTATTATAGATCTAGCCATAATAACTGCATTATATGGGTAATAATGCATGTTATATTAATAATAATATAAGTAATAAGTATAATTATTACATTTCTAGCGATAATAACTCCATTATGTGGGTAATAATGCATGTTATATTGATAATATCGGGAGTAATAAGTATAATAATTATAGTTCTAGCGATAATAACTGCATAATATGGGTAATAATGCATGTTATATTGATAATAATAAAAGTAATAAGTATATTTATTATAGTTCTATCGATAATAACTGCATAATATGGGTAATAATGCATGTTATATTGATGACAACAAAAGTAATAAGTATATTTATTATAGTTCTAGCGATAATAATAGTAAAGTATTTCTAATAGTGCATGTTATATTGATGATAATAAAAGTAATAAGTATACTTATTATAGTTCTGGCGATAATAATAGTAAAATATGGCTAATAGTGCATGTTATATTGATAATAATAAAAGTTATAAGTATATTTATTATAGTTCTAGCGATAATAACTGCATAATATGGGTAATAATGCATGTTATATTGATAATAATAAAAGTAATAAGTATATTTATTATAGTTCTATCGATAATAACTGCATAATATGGGTAATAATGCATGTTATATTGATGATAACAAATGTAATAAGTATATTTATTATAGTTCTATCGATAATAACTGCATAATGTGGGTAATAATGCATGTTATATTGATGATAACAAAAGTAATAAGTATATTTATTATAGATCTAGCCATAATAACTGCATTATATGGGTAATAATGCATGTTATATTAATAATAATATAAGTAATAAGTATAATTATTACATTTCTAGCGATAATAACTCCATTATGTGGGTAATAATGCATGTTATATTGATAATATCGGGAGTAATAAGTATAATAATTATAGTTCTAGCGATAATAACTGCATAATATGGGTAATAATGCATGTTATATTGATAATAATAAAAGTAATAAGTATATTTATTATAGTTCTATCGATAATAACTGCATAATATGGGTAATAATGCATGTTATATTGATGACAACAAAAGTAATAAGTATATTTATTATAGTTCTAGCGATAATAATAGTAAAGTATTTCTAATAGTGCATGTTATATTGATGATAATAAAAGTAATAAGTATACTTATTATAGTTCTAGCGATAATAATAGTAAAATATGGCTAATAGTGCATGTTATATTGATAATAATAAAAGTTATAAGTATATTTGTTATAGTTCTAGCGATAATAACTGCATAATATGGGTAGTAATGCATGTCATATGGATAATAATAAAAGTAATAAGTATATTCATTTCAGTTCTAGCGATAATACCTGCATAATATGGGTAATAATGCATGTTATATTGATAATAATATAAGTAATAAGTATATTTATTATAGTTCTAGCGATAATAACTGCATAATATGGGTAATAATGCATGTTATATTGATAATAATAAAAGTAATATGTATATTTATTATAGTTCTATCGATAAAAACTGCATAATATGGGTAATAATTCATGTTATATTGATGATAACAAAAGTAATAAGTATATTTATTACATTTCTAGCGATAATAACTGCATAATATGGGTAATAATGCATGTTATATTGATAATAATATAAGTAATAAGTATATTTATTATAGTTCTATCGATAATAACTGCAAAATATGGGTAATAATGCATGTTATATTGATGATAACTAAAGTAATAAGTATATTTATTATAGTTCTAGCGATAATAACTGCATAATATGGGTAATAATGCATGTTATATTGATAATAATAAAAGTAATAAGTATATTTATTATAGCTCTATCGATAATAACTGCAAAATATGGGTAATAATGCATGTTATATTGATGATAACTAAAGTAATAAGTATATTTATTATAGTTCTAGCGATAATAACTGCATAATATGGGTAATAATGCATGTTATATTGATGATAACAAAAGTAATAAGTATATTTATTATAGTTCTAGCGATAATAACTGCATAATATGGGTAATAATGCATGTTATATTGATGACAACAAAAGTAATAAGTATATTTATTATAATTCTAGCGATAATAATAGTAAAGTATTTCTAATAGTGCATGTTATATTGATGATAATAAAAGTAATAAGTATACTTATTAGAGTTCTAGCGATAATAATAGTAAAATATGGCTAATAGTGCATGTTATATTGATAATAATAAAAGTAATAAGTATATTTATTATAGTTCTATCGATAAAAACTGCATAATATGGGTAATAATTCATGTTATATTGATGATAACAAAAGTAATAAGTATATTTATTATAGATCTAGCCATAATAACTGCATTATATGGGTAATAATGCATGTTATATTAATAATAATATAAGTAATAAGTATAATTATTACATTTCTAGCGATAATAACTCCATTATGTGGGTAATAATGCATGTTATATTGATAATATCGGGAGTAATAAGTATAATAATTATAGTTCTAGCGATAATAACTGCATAATATGGGTAATAATGCATGTTATATTGATGACAACAAAAGTAATAAGTATATTTATTATAGTTCTAGCGATAATAATAGTAAAGTATTTCTAATAGTGCATGTTATATTGATGATAATAAAAGTAATAAGTATACTTATTATAGTTCTAGCGATAATAATAGTAAAATATGGCTAATAGTGCATGTTATATTGATAATAATAAAAGTTATAAGTATATTTGTTATAGTTCTAGCGATAATAACTGCATAATATGGGTAGTAATGCATGTCATATGGATAATAATAAAAGTAATAAGTATATTCATTTCAGTTCTAGCGATAATACCTGCATAATATGGGTAATAATGCATGTTATATTGATAATAATATAAGTAATAAGTATATTTATTATAGTTCTAGCGATAATAACTGCATAATATGGGTAATAATGCATGTTATATTGATAATAATAAAAGTAATATGTATATTTATTATAGTTCTATCGATAAAAACTGCATAATATGGGTAATAATTCATGTTATATTGATGATAACAAAAGTAATAAGTATATTTATTACATTTCTAGCGATAATAACTGCATAATATGGGTAATAATGCATGTTATATTGATAATAATATAAGTAATAAGTATATTTATTATAGTTCTATCGATAATAACTGCAAAATATGGGTAATAATGCATGTTATATTGATGATAACTAAAGTAATAAGTATATTTATTATAGTTCTAGCGATAATAACTGCATAATATGGGTAATAATGCATGTTATATTGATAATAATAAAAGTAATAAGTATATTTATTATAGCTCTATCGATAATAACTGCAAAATATGGGTAATAATGCATGTTATATTGATGATAACTAAAGTAATAAGTATATTTATTATAGTTCTAGCGATAATAACTGCATAATATGGGTAATAATGCATGTTATATTGATGATAACAAAAGTAATAAGTATATTTATTATAGTTCTAGCGATAATAACTGCATAATATGGGTAATAATGCATGTTATATTGATGACAACAAAAGTAATAAGTATATTTATTATAATTCTAGCGATAATAATAGTAAAGTATTTCTAATAGTGCATGTTATATTGATGATAATAAAAGTAATAAGTATACTTATTAGAGTTCTAGCGATAATAATAGTAAAATATGGCTAATAGTGCATGTTATATTGATAATAATAAAAGTAATAAGTATATTTATTATAGCTCTATCGATAAAAACTGCATAATATGGCTAATAATTCATGTTATATTGATGATAACAAAAGTAATAAGTATATTTATTACAGTTCTAGCGATAATAACTGCATAATATGGGTAATAATGCATGTTATATTGATAATAATATAAGTAATAAGTATATTTATTATAGTTCTATCGATAATAACTGCAAAATATGGGTAATAATGCATGTTATATTGATGATAACTAAAGTAATAAGTATATTTATTATAGTTCTAGCGATAATAACTGCATAATATGGGTAATAATGCATGTTATATTGATGATAACAAAAGTAATAAGTATATTTATTATAGATCTAGCCATAATAACTGCATTATATGGGTAATAATGCATGTTATATTAATAATAATATAAGTAATAAGTATAATTATTACATTTCTAGCGATAATAACTCCATTATGTGGGTAATAATGCATGTTATATTGATAATATCGGGAGTAATAAGTATAATAATTATAGTTCTAGCGATAATAACTGCATAATATGGGTAATAATGCATGTTATATTGATAATAATAAAAGTAATAAGTATATTTATTATAGTTCTATCGATAATAACTGCATAATATGGGTAATAATGCATGTTATATTGATGACAACAAAAGTAATAAGTATATTTATTATAGTTCTAGCGATAATAATAGTAAAGTATTTCTAATAGTGCATGTTATATTGATGATAATAAAAGTAATAAGTATACTTATTATAGTTCTAGCGATAATAATAGTAAAATATGGCTAATAGTGCATGTTATATTGATAATAATAAAAGTTATAAGTATATTTATTATAGTTCTAGCGATAATAACTGCATAATATGGGTAATAATGCATGTTATATTGATAATAATAAAAGTAATAAGTATATTTATTATAGTTCTATCGATAATAACTGCATAATATGGGTAGTAATGCATGTCATATGGATAATAATAAAAGTAATAAGTATATTCATTACAGTTCTAGCGATAATAACTCCATTATGTGGGTAATAATGCATGTTATATTGATAATATCGGGAGTAATAAGTATAATAATTATAGTTCTAGCGATAATAATAGTAAAATGTGGCAAATAATGCATGTTATATTGATAATAATAAAAGTAATAAGTATATTTATTATAGTTCTAGCGATAATAACTGCATAATATGGGTAATAATGCAAGTTATATTTATGATAACAAAAGTAATAAGTATACTTATTATAGTTCTAGCGATAATAACTGCATAATATGGGTAATAATGCATGTTATATTGATAATAATAAAAGTAATAAGTATATTTATTATAGTTCTAGCGATAATAACTGCATAATATGGGTAATAATGCATGTTATATTGATAATAATAAAAGTAATAAGTATATTTATTATAGTTCTATCGATAATAACTGCATAATATGGGTAATAATGCATGTTATATTGATGACAACAAAAGTAATAAGTATATTTATTATAGTTCTAGCGATAATAATAGTAAAGTATTTCTAATAGTGCATGTTATATTGATGATAATAAAAGTAATAAGTATACTTATTATAGTTCTGGCGATAATAATAGTAAAATATGGCTAATAGTGCATGTTATATTGATAATAATAAAAGTTATAAGTATATTTATTATAGTTCTAGCGATAATAACTGCATAATATGGGTAATAATGCATGTTATATTGATAATAATAAAAGTAATAAGTATATTTATTATAGTTCTATCGATAATAACTGCATAATATGGGTAATAATGCATGTTATATTGATGATAACAAATGTAATAAGTATATTTATTATAGTTCTATCGATAATAACTGCATAATGTGGGTAATAATGCATGTTATATTGATGATAACAAAAGTAATAAGTATATTTATTATAGATCTAGCCATAATAACTGCATTATATGGGTAATAATGCATGTTATATTAATAATAATATAAGTAATAAGTATAATTATTACATTTCTAGCGATAATAACTCCATTATGTGGGTAATAATGCATGTTATATTGATAATATCGGGAGTAATAAGTATAATAATTATAGTTCTAGCGATAATAACTGCATAATATGGGTAATAATGCATGTTATATTGATAATAATAAAAGTAATAAGTATATTTATTATAGTTCTATCGATAATAACTGCATAATATGGGTAATAATGCATGTTATATTGATGACAACAAAAGTAATAAGTATATTTATTATAGTTCTAGCGATAATAATAGTAAAGTATTTCTAATAGTGCATGTTATATTGATGATAATAAAAGTAATAAGTATACTTATTATAGTTCTAGCGATAATAATAGTAAAATATGGCTAATAGTGCATGTTATATTGATAATAATAAAAGTTATAAGTATATTTGTTATAGTTCTAGCGATAATAACTGCATAATATGGGTAGTAATGCATGTCATATGGATAATAATAAAAGTAATAAGTATATTCATTTCAGTTCTAGCGATAATACCTGCATAATATGGGTAATAATGCATGTTATATTGATAATAATATAAGTAATAAGTATATTTATTATAGTTCTAGCGATAATAACTGCATAATATGGGTAATAATGCATGTTATATTGATAATAATAAAAGTAATATGTATATTTATTATAGTTCTATCGATAAAAACTGCATAATATGGGTAATAATTCATGTTATATTGATGATAACAAAAGTAATAAGTATATTTATTACATTTCTAGCGATAATAACTGCATAATATGGGTAATAATGCATGTTATATTGATAATAATATAAGTAATAAGTATATTTATTATAGTTCTATCGATAATAACTGCAAAATATGGGTAATAATGCATGTTATATTGATGATAACTAAAGTAATAAGTATATTTATTATAGTTCTAGCGATAATAACTGCATAATATGGGTAATAATGCATGTTATATTGATAATAATAAAAGTAATAAGTATATTTATTATAGCTCTATCGATAATAACTGCAAAATATGGGTAATAATGCATGTTATATTGATGATAACTAAAGTAATAAGTATATTTATTATAGTTCTAGCGATAATAACTGCATAATATGGGTAATAATGCATGTTATATTGATGATAACAAAAGTAATAAGTATATTTATTATAGTTCTAGCGATAATAACTGCATAATATGGGTAATAATGCATGTTATATTGATGACAACAAAAGTAATAAGTATATTTATTATAATTCTAGCGATAATAATAGTAAAGTATTTCTAATAGTGCATGTTATATTGATGATAATAAAAGTAATAAGTATACTTATTAGAGTTCTAGCGATAATAATAGTAAAATATGGCTAATAGTGCATGTTATATTGATAATAATAAAAGTAATAAGTATATTTATTATAGTTCTATCGATAAAAACTGCATAATATGGGTAATAATTCATGTTATATTGATGATAACAAAAGTAATAAGTATATTTATTATAGATCTAGCCATAATAACTGCATTATATGGGTAATAATGCATGTTATATTAATAATAATATAAGTAATAAGTATAATTATTACATTTCTAGCGATAATAACTCCATTATGTGGGTAATAATGCATGTTATATTGATAATATCGGGAGTAATAAGTATAATAATTATAGTTCTAGCGATAATAACTGCATAATATGGGTAATAATGCATGTTATATTGATGACAACAAAAGTAATAAGTATATTTATTATAGTTCTAGCGATAATAATAGTAAAGTATTTCTAATAGTGCATGTTATATTGATGATAATAAAAGTAATAAGTATACTTATTATAGTTCTAGCGATAATAATAGTAAAATATGGCTAATAGTGCATGTTATATTGATAATAATAAAAGTTATAAGTATATTTGTTATAGTTCTAGCGATAATAACTGCATAATATGGGTAGTAATGCATGTCATATGGATAATAATAAAAGTAATAAGTATATTCATTTCAGTTCTAGCGATAATACCTGCATAATATGGGTAATAATGCATGTTATATTGATAATAATATAAGTAATAAGTATATTTATTATAGTTCTAGCGATAATAACTGCATAATATGGGTAATAATGCATGTTATATTGATAATAATAAAAGTAATATGTATATTTATTATAGTTCTATCGATAAAAACTGCATAATATGGGTAATAATTCATGTTATATTGATGATAACAAAAGTAATAAGTATATTTATTACATTTCTAGCGATAATAACTGCATAATATGGGTAATAATGCATGTTATATTGATAATAATATAAGTAATAAGTATATTTATTATAGTTCTATCGATAATAACTGCAAAATATGGGTAATAATGCATGTTATATTGATGATAACTAAAGTAATAAGTATATTTATTATAGTTCTAGCGATAATAACTGCATAATATGGGTAATAATGCATGTTATATTGATAATAATAAAAGTAATAAGTATATTTATTATAGCTCTATCGATAATAACTGCAAAATATGGGTAATAATGCATGTTATATTGATGATAACTAAAGTAATAAGTATATTTATTATAGTTCTAGCGATAATAACTGCATAATATGGGTAATAATGCATGTTATATTGATGATAACAAAAGTAATAAGTATATTTATTATAGTTCTAGCGATAATAACTGCATAATATGGGTAATAATGCATGTTATATTGATGACAACAAAAGTAATAAGTATATTTATTATAATTCCAGCGATAATAATAGTAAAGTATTTCTAATAGTGCATGTTATATTGATGATAATAAAAGTAATAAGTATACTTATTAGAGTTCTAGCGATAATAATAGTAAAATATGGCTAATAGTGCATGTTATATTGATAATAATAAAAGTAATAAGTATATTTATTATAGCTCTATCGATAAAAACTGCATAATATGGCTAATAATTCATGTTATATTGATGATAACAAAAGTAATAAGTATATTTATTACAGTTCTAGCGATAATAACTGCATAATATGGGTAATAATGCATGTTATATTGATAATAATATAAGTAATAAGTATATTTATTATAGTTCTATCGATAATAACTGCAAAATATGGGTAATAATGCATGTTATATTGATGATAACTAAAGTAATAAGTATATTTATTATAGTTCTAGCGATAATAACTGCATAATATGGGTAATAATGCATGTTATATTGATGATAACAAAAGTAATAAGTATATTTATTATAGATCTAGCCATAATAACTGCATTATATGGGTAATAATGCATGTTATATTAATAATAATATAAGTAATAAGTATAATTATTACATTTCTAGCGATAATAACTCCATTATGTGGGTAATAATGCATGTTATATTGATAATATCGGGAGTAATAAGTATAATAATTATAGTTCTAGCGATAATAACTGCATAATATGGGTAATAATGCATGTTATATTGATAATAATAAAAGTAATAAGTATATTTATTATAGTTCTATCGATAATAACTGCATAATATGGGTAATAATGCATGTTATATTGATGACAACAAAAGTAATAAGTATATTTATTATAGTTCTAGCGATAATAATAGTAAAGTATTTCTAATAGTGCATGTTATATTGATGATAATAAAAGTAATAAGTATACTTATTATAGTTCTAGCGATAATAATAGTAAAATATGGCTAATAGTGCATGTTATATTGATAATAATAAAAGTTATAAGTATATTTATTATAGTTCTAGCGATAATAACTGCATAATATGGGTAATAATGCATGTTATATTGATAATAATAAAAGTAATAAGTATATTTATTATAGTTCTATCGATAATAACTGCATAATATGGGTAGTAATGCATGTCATATGGATAATAATAAAAGTAATAAGTATATTCATTTCAGTTCTAGCGATAATACCTGCATAATATGGGTAATAATGCATGTTATATTGATAATAATATAAGTAATAAGTATATTTATTATAGTTCTAGCGATAATAACTGCATAATATGGGTAATAATGCATGTTATATTGATAATAATAAAAGTAATATGTATATTTATTATAGTTCTATCGATAAAAACTGCATAATATGGGTAATAATTCATGTTATATTGATGATAACAAAAGTAATAAGTATATTTATTACATTTCTAGCGATAATAACTGCATAATATGGGTAATAATGCATGTTATATTGATAATAATATAAGTAATAAGTATATTTATTATAGTTCTATCGATAATAACTGCAAAATATGGGTAATAATGCATGTTATATTGATGATAACTAAAGTAATAAGTATATTTATTATAGTTCTAG
Organism: Megachile leachella; assembly: GCA_963576845.1. NCBI lineage: Eukaryota > Metazoa > Arthropoda > Insecta > Hymenoptera > Megachilidae > Megachile > Megachile leachella. The sequence continues at coordinate 15,400,780 of OY756256.1, read as the reverse complement.
CGATAATAACTGCATAATATGGGTAATAATGCATGTTATATTGATAATAATAAAAGTAATAAGTATATTTATTATAGCTCTATCGATAATAACTGCAAAATATGGGTAATAATGCATGTTATATTGATGATAACTAAAGTAATAAGTATATTTATTATAGTTCTAGCGATAATAACTGCATAATATGGGTAATAATGCATGTTATATTGATGATAACAAAAGTAATAAGTATATTTATTATAGTTCTAGCGATAATAACTGCATAATATGGGTAATAATGCATGTTATATTGATGACAACAAAAGTAATAAGTATATTTATTATAATTCTAGCGATAATAATAGTAAAGTATTTCTAATAGTGCATGTTATATTGATGATAATAAAAGTAATAAGTATACTTATTAGAGTTCTAGCGATAATAATAGTAAAATATGGCTAATAGTGCATGTTATATTGATAATAATAAAAGTAATAAGTATATTTATTATAGTTCTATCGATAAAAACTGCATAATATGGGTAATAATTCATGTTATATTGATGATAACAAAAGTAATAAGTATATTTATTATAGATCTAGCCATAATAACTGCATTATATGGGTAATAATGCATGTTATATTAATAATAATATAAGTAATAAGTATAATTATTACATTTCTAGCGATAATAACTCCATTATGTGGGTAATAATGCATGTTATATTGATAATATCGGGAGTAATAAGTATAATAATTATAGTTCTAGCGATAATAACTGCATAATATGGGTAATAATGCATGTTATATTGATGACAACAAAAGTAATAAGTATATTTATTATAGTTCTAGCGATAATAATAGTAAAGTATTTCTAATAGTGCATGTTATATTGATGATAATAAAAGTAATAAGTATACTTATTATAGTTCTAGCGATAATAATAGTAAAATATGGCTAATAGTGCATGTTATATTGATAATAATAAAAGTTATAAGTATATTTGTTATAGTTCTAGCGATAATAACTGCATAATATGGGTAGTAATGCATGTCATATGGATAATAATAAAAGTAATAAGTATATTCATTTCAGTTCTAGCGATAATACCTGCATAATATGGGTAATAATGCATGTTATATTGATAATAATATAAGTAATAAGTATATTTATTATAGTTCTAGCGATAATAACTGCATAATATGGGTAATAATGCATGTTATATTGATAATAATAAAAGTAATATGTATATTTATTATAGTTCTATCGATAAAAACTGCATAATATGGGTAATAATTCATGTTATATTGATGATAACAAAAGTAATAAGTATATTTATTACATTTCTAGCGATAATAACTGCATAATATGGGTAATAATGCATGTTATATTGATAATAATATAAGTAATAAGTATATTTATTATAGTTCTATCGATAATAACTGCAAAATATGGGTAATAATGCATGTTATATTGATGATAACTAAAGTAATAAGTATATTTATTATAGTTCTAGCGATAATAACTGCATAATATGGGTAATAATGCATGTTATATTGATAATAATAAAAGTAATAAGTATATTTATTATAGCTCTATCGATAATAACTGCAAAATATGGGTAATAATGCATGTTATATTGATGATAACTAAAGTAATAAGTATATTTATTATAGTTCTAGCGATAATAACTGCATAATATGGGTAATAATGCATGTTATATTGATGATAACAAAAGTAATAAGTATATTTATTATAGTTCTAGCGATAATAACTGCATAATATGGGTAATAATGCATGTTATATTGATGACAACAAAAGTAATAAGTATATTTATTATAATTCTAGCGATAATAATAGTAAAGTATTTCTAATAGTGCATGTTATATTGATGATAATAAAAGTAATAAGTATACTTATTAGAGTTCTAGCGATAATAATAGTAAAATATGGCTAATAGTGCATGTTATATTGATAATAATAAAAGTAATAAGTATATTTATTATAGTTCTATCGATAAAAACTGCATAATATGGGTAATAATTCATGTTATATTGATGATAACAAAAGTAATAAGTATATTTATTATAGATCTAGCCATAATAACTGCATTATATGGGTAATAATGCATGTTATATTAATAATAATATAAGTATGAAGTATAATTATTACATTTCTAGCGATAATAACTCCATTATGTGGGTAATAATGCATGTTATATTGATAATATCGGGAGTAATAAGTATAATAATTATAGTTCTAGCGATAATAACTGCATAATATGGGTAATAATGCACGTTATATTGATAATAATAAAAGTAATAAGTATATTTATTATAGTTCTATCGATAATAACTGCATAATATGGGTAATAATGCATGTTATATTGATGACAACAAAAGTAATAAGTATATTTATTATAGTTCTAGCGATAATAATAGTAAAGTATTTCTAATAGTGCATGTTATATTGATGATAATAAAAGTAATAAGTATACTTATTATAGTTCTAGCGATAATAATAGTAAAATATGGCTAATAGTGCATGTTATATTGATAATATCGGGAGTAATAAGTATAATAATTATAGTTCTTGCGATAATAATAGTAAAATGTGGCGAATAGTGCATGTTATATTGATAATAATACAAGTAATAAGTATATTTATTATAGTTCTAGCGATAATAACTGCATAATATGGGTAATAATGCATGTTATATTGATAATAATAAAAGTAATAAGTATATTTATTATAGTTCTAGCGATAATAACTGCATAATATGGGTAATAATGCATGTTATATTGATGATAACAAAAGTAATAAGTATATTTATTATAGTTCTAGCGATAATAACTGCATAATATGGGTAATAATGCATGTTATATTGATAATAATAAAAGCAATAAGTATATTTATTATAGTTCTAGCGATAATAACTGCATAATATGGGTAATAATGCATGTTATATTGATGATAACAAAAGTAATAAGTATATTTATTATAGTTATAGCGATAATAACTGCATAATATGGGTAATAATGCATGTTATATTGATGATAACAAATGTAATAAGTATATTTATTATAGTTCTATCGATAATACCTGCATAATATCGGTAATAATGCATGTTATATTGATGATAACAAAAGTAATAAGTATATTTATTATCGATCTAGCCATAATAACTGCATTATATGGGTAATAATGCATGTTATATTAATAATAGTATAAGTAATAAGTATAATTATTACATTTCTAGCGATAATAACTCCATTATGTGGGTAATAATGCATGTTATATTGATAATATCGGGAGTAATAAGTATAATAATTATAGTTCTAGCGATAATAATAGTAAAATATGGCTAATAGTGCATGTTATATTGATAATAATAAAAGTTATAAGTATATTTATTATAGTTCTAGCGATAATAACTGCATAATATGGGTAATAATGCATGTTATATTGATAATAATAAAAGTAATAAGTATATTTATTATAGTTCTATCGATAATAACTGCATAATATGGGTAATAATGCATGTTATATTGATGATAACAAATGTAATAAGTATATTTATTATAGTTCTATCGATAATAACTGCATAATATGGGTAATAATGCATGTTATATTGATGACAACAAAAGTAATAAGTATATTTATTATAGTTCTAGCGATAATAATAGTAAAGTATTTCTAATAGTGCATGTTATATTGATGATAATAAAAGTAATAAGTATACTTATTATAGTTCTAGCGATAATAATAGTAAAATATGGCTAATAGTGCATGTTATATTGATAATAATAAAAGTTATAAGTATATTTATTATAGTTCTAGCGATAATAACTGCATAATATGGGTAGTAATGCATGTCATATGGATAATAATAAAAGTAATAAGTATATTCATTACAGTTCTAGCGATAATAACTGCATAATATGGGTAATAATGCATGTTATATTGATGATAACAAAAGTAATAAGTATATTTATTATAGTTCTAGCGATAATAACTGCATAATATGGGTAATAATGCATGTTATATTGATAATAATAAAAGCAATAAGTATATTTATTATAGTTCTAGCGATAATAACTGCATAATATGGGTAATAATGCATGTTATATTGATGATAACAAAAGTAATAAGTATATTTATTATAGTTATAGCGATAATAACTGCATAATATGGGTAATAATGCATGTTATATTGATGATAACAAATGTAATAAGTATATTTATTATAGTTCTATCGATAATACCTGCATAATATCGGTAATAATGCATGTTATATTGATGATAACAAAAGTAATAAGTATATTTATTATAGATCTAGCCATAATAACTGCATTATATGGGTAATAATGCATGTTATATTAATAATAGTATAAGTAATAAGTATAATTATTACATTTCTAGCGATAATAACTCCATTATGTGGGTAATAATGCATGTTATATTGATAATATCGGGAGTAATAAGTATAATAATTATAGTTCTAGCGATAATAATAGTAAAATATGGCTAATAGTGCATGTTATATTGATAATAATAAAAGTTATAAGTATATTTATTATAGTTCTAGCGATAATAACTGCATAATATGGGTAATAATGCATGTTATATTGATAATAATAAAAGTAATAAGTATATTTATTATAGTTCTATCGATAATAACTGCATAATATGGGTAATAATGCATGTTATATTGATGATAACAAATGTAATAAGTATATTTATTATAGTTCTATCGATAATAACTGCATAATATGGGTAATAATGCATGTTATATTGATGACAACAAAAGTAATAAGTATATTTATTATAGTTCTAGCGATAATAATAGTAAAGTATTTCTAATAGTGCATGTTATATTGATGATAATAAAAGTAATAAGTATACTTATTATAGTTCTAGCGATAATAATAGTAAAATATGGCTAATAGTGCATGTTATATTGATAATAATAAAAGTTATAAGTATATTTATTATAGTTCTAGCGATAATAACTGCATAATATGGGTAGTAATGCATGTCATATGGATAATAATAAAAGTAATAAGTATATTCATTACAGTTCTAGCGATAATAACTGCATAATATGGGTAATAATGCATGTTATATTGATAATAATATAAGTAATAAGTATATTTATTATAGTTCTAGCGATAATAACTGCATAATATGGGTAATAATGCATGTTATATTGATAATAATAAAAGTAATATGTATATTTATTATAGTTCTATCGATAAAAACTGCATAATATGGGTAATAATTCATGTTATATTGATGATAACAAAAGTAATAAGTATATTTATTACAGTTCTAGCGATAATAACTGCATAATATGGGTAATAATGCATGTTATATTGATAATAATATAAGTAATAAGTATATTTATTATAGTTCTATCGATAATAACTGCAAAATATGGGTAATAATGCATGTTATATTGATGATAACTAAAGTAATAAGTATATTTATTATAGTTCTAGCGATAATAACTGCATAATATGGGTAATAATGCATGTTATATTGATAATAATAAAAGCAATAAGTATATTTATTATAGTTCTAGCGATAATAATAGTAAAGTATTTCTAATAGTGCATGTTATATTGATGATAATAAAAGTAATAAGTATACTTATTAGAGTTCTAGCGATAATAATAGTAAAATATGGCTAATAGTGCATGTTATATTGATAATAATAAAAGTAATAAGTATATTTATTATAGTTCTAGCGATAATAATAGTAAAGTATTTCTAAAAGTGCAAGTTATATTGATGATAATAAAAGTAATAAGTATACTTATTATAGTTCTAGCGACAATAATAGTAAAATATGGTTAATAGTGCATGTTATATTGATAATATCGGGAGTAATAAGTATAATAATTATAGTTCTAGCGATAATAATAGTAAAATGTGGCGAATAGTGTATGTTATATTGATAATAATACAAGTAATAAGTATATTTATTATAGTTCTAGCGATAATAACTGCATAATATGGGTAATAATGCATGTTATATTGATAATAATAAAAGTAATAAGTATATTTATTATAGTTCTAGCGATAATAACTGCATAATATGGATAATAATGCATGTTATATTGATGATAACAAAAGTAATAAGTATATTTATTATAGTTCTAGCGATAATAACTGCATAATATGGGTAATAATGCATGTTATATTGATAATAATATAAGTAATAAGTATATTTATTATAGTTCTATCGATGATAACTGCAAAATATGGGTAATAATGCATGTTATATTGATAATAATATAAGTAATAAGTATAATTATTACATTTCTAGCGATAATAACTCCATTATGTGGGTAATAATGCATGTTATATTGATAATATCGGGAGTAATAAGTATAATAATTATAGTTCTAGCGATAGTAATAGTAAAATGTGGCGAATAGTGTATGTTATATTGATAATAATATAAGTAATAAGTATATTTATTATAGTTCTAGCGATAATAACTGCATAATATGGGTAATAATGCATGTTATATTGATAATAATAAAAGTAATAAGTATATTTATTATAGTTCTAGCGATAATAACTGCATAATATGGGTAATAATGCATGTTATATTGATGACAACAAAAGTAATAAGTATATTTATTATAGTTCTAGCGATAATAACTGCATAATATGGGTAATAATGCATGTTATATTGATAATAATATAAGTAATAAGTATAATTATAACATTTCTAGCGATAATAACTCCATTATGTGGGTAGAATGCATGTTATATTGATAATATCGGGAGTAATAAGTATAATAATTATAGTTCTAGCGATAATAATAGTAAAATGTGGCGAATAGTGTATGTTATATTGATAATAATATAAGTAATAAGTATATTTATTATAGTTCTAGCGATAATAACTGCATAATATGGGTAATAATGCATGTTATACTGATAATAATAAAAGTAATAAGTATATTTATTATAGTTCTAGCGATAATAACTGCATAATATGGGTAATAATGCATGTTATATTGATGATAACAAAAGTAATAAGTATATTTATTATAGTTCTAGCGATAATAACTGCATAATATGGGTAATAATGCATGTTATATTTATGATAACAAAAGTAATAAGTATACTTATTATAGTTCTAGCGATAATAACTGCATAATATGGGTAATAATGCATGTTATATTGATAATAATAAAAGTAATAAGTATATTTATTATAGTTCTAGCGATAATAACTGCATAATATGGGTAATAATGCATGTTCTATTCATAATAATATAAGTAATAAGTATAATTATTACATTTCTAGCGATAATAACTCTATTATGTGGGTAATAATGCATCTTATATCGATAATATCGGGGGTAATAAGTATAATAATTATAGTTCTAGCGATAATAATAGTAAAATGTGGCGAATAGTGTATGTTATATTGATAATAATATAAGTAATAAGTATATTTATTATAGTTCTAGCGATAATAACTGCATAATATGGGTAATAATTCATGTTATATTGATGATAACAAAAGTAATAAGTATATTTATTATAGTTCTATCGATAATAACTGCATAATATGGGTAATAATGCATGTTATATTGATGATAACAAAAGTAATAAGTATATTTATTATAGATCTAGCCATAATAACTGCATTATATGGGTAATAATGCATGTTATATTAATAATAATATAAGTAATAAGTATAATTATTACATTTCTAGCGATAATAACTCCATTATGTGGGTAATAATGCATGTTATATTGATAATATCGGGAGTAATAAGTATAATAATTATAGTTCTAGCGATAATAACTGCATAATATGGGTAATAATGCATGTTATATTGATAATAATAAAAGTAATAAGTATATTTATTATAGTTCTATCGATAATAACTGCATAATATGGGTAATAATGCATGTTATATTGATGACAACAAAAGTAATAAGTATATTTATTATAGTTCTAGCGATAATAATAGTAAAGTATTTCTAATAGTGCATGTTATATTGATGATAATAAAAGTAATAAGTATACTTATTATAGTTCTAGCGATAATAATAGTAAAATATGGCTAATAGTGCATGTTATATTGATAATAATAAAAGTTATAAGTATATTTATTATAGTTCTAGCGATAATAACTGCATAATATGGGTAATAATGCATGTTATATTGATAATAATAAAAGTAATAAGTATATTTATTATAGTTCTATCGATAATAACTGCATAATATGGGTAGTAATGCATGTCATATGGATAATAATAAAAGTAATAAGTATATTCATTACAGTTCTAGCGATAATAACTCCATTATGTGGGTAATAATGCATGTTATATTGATAATATCGGGAGTAATAAGTATAATAATTATAGTTCTAGCGATAATAATAGTAAAATGTGGCAAATAATGCATGTTATATTGATAATAATAAAAGTAATAAGTATATTTATTATAGTTCTAGCGATAATAACTGCATAATATGGGGAATAATGCATGTTATATTGATAATAATAAAAGTAATAAGTATATTTATTATAGTTCTATCGATAATAACTGCATAATATGGGTAATAATGCATGTTATATTGATGACAACAAAAGTAATAAGTATATTTATTATAGTTCTAGCGATAATAATAGTAAAGTATTTCTAAAAGTGCAAGTTATATTGATGATAATAAAAGTAATAAGTATACTTATTATAGTTCTAGCGACAATAATAGTAAAATATGGCTAATAGTGCATGTTATATTGATAATATCGGGAGTAATAAGTATAATAATTATAGTTCTAGCGATAATAATAGTAAAATGTGGCGAATAGTGTATGTTATATTGATAATAATACAAGTAATAAGTATATTTATTATAGTTCTAGCGATAATAACTGCATAATATGGGTAATAATGCATGTTATATTGATAATAATAAAAGTAATAAGTATATTTATTATAGTTCTAGCGATAATAACTGCATAATATGGGTAATAATGCATGTTATATTGATGATAACAAAAGTAATAAGTATATTTATTATAGTTCTAGCGATAATAACTGCATAATATGGGTAATAATGCATGTTATATTGATAATAATAAAAGCAGTAAGTATATTTATTATAGTTCTAGCGATAATAACTGCATAATATGGGTAATAATGCATGTTATATTGATGATAACAAAAGTAATAAGTATATTTATTATAGTTATAGCGATAATAACTGCATAATATGGGTAATAATGCATGTTATATTGATGATAACAAATGTAATAAGTATATTTATTATAGTTCTATCGATAATAACTGCATAATATCGGTAATAATGCATGTTATATTGATGATAACAAAAGTAATAAGTATATTTATTATAGATCTAGCCATAATAACTGCATTATATGGGTAATAATGCATGTTATATTAATAATAGAATAAGTAATAAGTATAATTATTACATTTCTAGCGATAATAACTCCATTATGTGGGTAATAATGCATGTTATATTGATAATATCGGGAGTAATAAGTATAATAATTATAGTTCTAGCGATAATAATAGTAAAATGTGGCAAATAATGCATGTTATATTGATAATAATAAAAGTTATAAGTATATTTATTATAGTTCTAGCGATAATAACTGCATAATATGGGTAATAATGCATGTTATATTGATGACAACAAAAGTAATAAGTATATTTATTATAGTTCTAGCGATAATAATAGTAAAGTATTTCTAATAGTGCATGTTATATTGATGATAATAAAAGTAATAAGTATACTTATTATAGTTCTAGCGATAATAATAGTAAAATATGGCTAATAGTGCATGTTATATTGATAATAATAAAAGTTATAAGTATATTTATTATAGTTCTAGCGATAATAACTGCATAATATGGGTAATAATGCATGTTATATTGATAATAATAAAAGTAATAAGTATATTCATTATAGTTCTATCGATAATAACTGCATAATATGGGTAATAATGCATGTTATATTGATGATAACAAATGTAATAAGTATATTTATTATAGTTCTATCGATAATAACTGCATAATATGGGTAATAATGCATGTTATATTGATGATAACAAAAGTAATAAGTATATTTATTATAGATCTAGCCATAATAACTGCATTATATGGGTAATAATGCATGTTATATTAATAATAATATAAGTAATAAGTATAATTATTACATTTCTAGCGATAATAACTCCATTATGTGGGTAATAATGCATGTTATATTGATAATATCGGGAGTAATAAGTATAATAATTATAGTTCTAGCGATAATAACTGCATAATATGGGTAATAATGCATGTTATATTGATAACAATAAAAGTAATAAGTATATTTATTATAGTTCTAGCGATAATAATAGTAAAGTATTTCTAATAGTGCATGTTATATTGATGATAATAAAAGTAATAAGTATACTTATTATAGTTCTAGCGATAATAATAGTAAAATATGGCTAATAGTGCATGTTATATTGATAATAATAAAAGTTATAAGTATATTTATTATAGTTCTAGCGATAATAACTGCATAATATGGGTAATAATGCATGTTATATTGATAATAATAAAAGTAATAAGTATATTCATTATAGTTCTATCGATAATAACTGCATAATATGGGTAATAATGCATGTTATATTGATGACAACAAAAGTAATAAGTATATTTATTATAGTTCTAGCGATAATAATAGTAAAGTATTTCTAATAGTGCATGTTATATTGATGATAATAAAAGTAATAAGTATACTTATTATAGTTCTAGCGATAATAATAGTAAAATATGGCTAATAGTGCATGTTATATTGATAATAATAAAAGTTATAAGTATATTTATTATAGTTCTAGCGATAATAACTGCATAATATGGGTAATAATGCATGTTATATTGATAATAATAAAAGTAATAAGTATATTCATTATAGTTCTATCGATAATAACTGCATAATATGGGTAATAATGCATGTTATATTGATGATAACAAATGTAATAAGTATATTTATTATAGTTCTATCGATAATAACTGCATAATATGGGTAATAATGCATGTTATATTGATGATAACAAAAGTAATAAGTATATTTATTATAGATCTAGCCATAATAACTGCATTATATGGGTAATAATGCATGTTATATTAATAATAATATAAGTAATAAGTATAATTATTACATTTCTAGCGATAATAACTCCATTATGTGGGTAATAATGCATGTTATATTGATAATATCGGGAGTAATAAGTATAATAATTATAGTTCTAGCGATAATAACTGCATAATATGGGTAATAATGCATGTTATATTGATAACAATAAAAGTAATAAGTATATTTATTATAGTTCTATCGATAATAACTGCATAATATGGGTAATAATGCATGTTATATTGATGACAACAAAAGTAATAAGTATATTTATTATAGTTCTAGCGATAATAATAGTAAAGTATTTCTAATAGTGCATGTTATATTGATGATAATAAAAGTAATAAGTATACTTATTATAGTTCTAGCGATAATAATAGTAAAATATGGCTAATAGTGCATGTTATATTGATAATAATAAAAGTTATAAGTATATTTGTTATAGTTCTAGCGATAATAACTGCATAATATGGGTAGTAATGCATGTCATATGGATAATAATAAAAGTAATAAGTATATTCATTTCAGTTCTAGCGATAATACCTGCATAATATGGGTAATAATGCATGTTATATTGATAATAATATAAGTAATAAGTATATTTATTATAGTTCTAGCGATAATAACTGCATAATATGGGTAATAATGCATGTTATATTGATAATAATAAAAGTAATATGTATATTTATTATAGTTCTATCGATAAAAACTGCATAATATGGGTAATAATTCATGTTATATTGATGATAACAAAAGTAATAAGTATATTTATTACATTTCTAGCGATAATAACTGCATAATATGGGTAATAATGCATGTTATATTGATAATAATATAAGTAATAAGTATATTTATTATAGTTCTATCGATAATAACTGCAAAATATGGGTAATAATGCATGTCATATTGATGACAACAAAAGTAATAAGTATATTTATTATAGTTCTAGCGATAATAATAGTAAAGTATTTCTAAAAGTGCAAGTTATATTGATGATAATAAAAGTAATAAGTATACTTATTATAGTTCTAGCGACAATAATAGTAAAATATGGCTAATAGTGCATGTTATATTGATAATATCGGGAGTAATAAGTATAATAATTATAGTTCTAGCGATAATAATAGTAAAATGTGGCGAATAGTGTATGTTATATTGATAATAATACAAGTAATAAGTATATTTATTATAGTTCTAGCGATAATAACTGCATAATATGGGTAATAATGCATGTTATATTGATGATAACAAAAGTAATAAGTATATTTATTATAGTTCTAGCGATAATAACTGCATAATATGGGTAATAATGCATGTTATATTGATAATAATAAAAGCAATAAGTATATTTATTATAGTTCTAGCGATAATAACTGCATAATATGGGTAATAATGCATGTTATATTGATGATAACAAAAGTAATAAGTATATTTATTATAGTTATAGCGATAATAACTGCATAATATGGGTAATAATGCATGTTATATTGATGATAACAAATGTAATAAGTATATTTATTATAGTTCTATCGATAATAACTGCATAATATCGGTAATAATGCATGTTATATTGATGATAACAAAAGTAATAAGTATATTTATTATAGATCTAGCCATAATAACTGCATTATATGGGTAATAATGCATGTTATATTAATAATAGAATAAGTAATAAGTATAATTATTACATTTCTAGCGATAATAACTCCATTATGTGGGTAATAATGCATGTTATATTGATAATATCGGGAGTAATAAGTATAATAATTATAGTTCTAGCGATAATAATAGTAAAATGTGGCAAATAATGCATGTTATATTGATAATAATAAAAGTTATAAGTATATTTATTATAGTTCTAGCGATAATAACTGCATAATATGGGTAATAATGCATGTTATATTGATAATAATAAAAGTAATAAGTATATTTATTATAGTTCTATCGATAATAACTGCATAATATGGGTAATAATGCATGTTATATTGATGATAACAAATGTAATAAGTATATTTATTATAGTTCTATCGATAATAACTGCATTATATGGGTAATAATGCATGTTATATTAATAATAATATAAGTAATAAGTATAATTATTACATTTCTAGCGATAATAACTCCATTATGTGGGTAATAATGCATGTTATATTGATAATATCGGGAGTAATAAGTATAATAATTATAGTTCTAGCGATAATAACTGCATAATATGGGTAATAATGCATGTTATATTAATAATAATATAAGTAATAAGTATAATTATTACATTTCCAGCGATAATAACTCCATTATGTGGGTAATAATGCATGTTATATTGATAATATCGGGAGTAATAAGTATAATAATTATAGTTCTAGCGATAATAACTGCATAATATGGGTAATAATGCATGTTATATTAATAATAATATAAGTAATAAGTATAATTATTACATTTCTAGCGATAATAACTCCATTATGTGGGTAATAATGCATGTTATATTGATAATATCGGGAGTAATAAGTATAATAATTATAGTTCTAGCGATAATAACTGCATAATATGGGTAATAATGCATGTTATATTGATAATAATAAAAGTAATAAGTATACTTATTATAGTTCTAGCGATAATAATAGTAAAATATGGCTAATAGTGCATGTTATATTGATAATAATAAAAGTTATAAGTATATTTATTATAGTTCTAGCGATAATAACTGCATAATATGGGTAATAATGCATGTTATATTGATAATAATAAAAGTAATAAGTATATTTATTATAGTTCTATCGATAATAACTGCATTATATGGGTAATAATGCATGTTATATTAATAATAATATAAGTAATAAGTATAATTATTACATTTCTAGCGATAATAACTCCATTATGTGGGTAATAATGCATGTTATATTGATAATATCGGGAGTAATAAGTATAATAATTATAGTTCTAGCGATAATAACTGCATAATATGGGTAATAATGCATGTTATATTGATAATAATAAAAGTAATAAGTATATTTATTATAGTTCTATCGATAATAACTGCATAATATGGGTAATAATGCATGTTATATTGATGACAACAAAAGTAATAAGTATATTTATTATAGTTCCAGCGATAATAACTGCATAATATGGGTAATAATGCATGTTATATTGATGATAACAAAAGTAATAAGTATATTTATTATAGTTCTAGCGATAATAACTGCATAATATGGGTAATAATGCATGTTATATTGATAATAATAAAAGCAATAAGTATATTTATTATAGTTCTAGCGATAATAATAGTAAAGTATTTCTAATAGTGCATGTTATATTGATGATAATAAAAGTAATAAGTATACTTATTATAGTTCTAGCGATAATAATAGTAAAATATGGCTAATAGTGCATGTTATATTGATAATAATAAAAGTTATAAGTATATTTGTTATAGTTCTAGCGATAATAACTGCATAATATGGGTAGTAATGCATGTCATATGGATAATAATAAAAGTAATAAGTATATTCATTTCAGTTCTAGCGATAATACCTGCATAATATGGGTAATAATGCATGTTATATTGATAATAATATAAGTAATAAGTATATTTATTATAGTTCTAGCGATAATAACTGCATAATATGGGTAATAATGCATGTTATATTGATAATAATAAAAGTAATATGTATATTTATTATAGTTCTATCGATAAAAACTGCATAATATGGGTAATAATTCATGTTATATTGATGATAACAAAAGTAATAAGTATATTTATTACATTTCTAGCGATAATAACTGCATAATATGGGTAATAATGCATGTTATATTGATAATAATATAAGTAATAAGTATATTTATTATAGTTCTATCGATAATAACTGCAAAATATGGGTAATAATGCATGTCATATTGATGACAACAAAAGTAATAAGTATATTTATTATAGTTCTAGCGATAATAATAGTAAAGTATTTCTAAAAGTGCAAGTTATATTGATGATAATAAAAGTAATAAGTATACTTATTATAGTTCTAGCGACAATAATAGTAAAATATGGCTAATAGTGCATGTTATATTGATAATATCGGGAGTAATAAGTATAATAATTATAGTTCTAGCGATAATAATAGTAAAATGTGGCGAATAGTGTATGTTATATTGATAATAATACAAGTAATAAGTATATTTATTATAGTTCTAGCGATAATAACTGCATAATATGGGTAATAATGCATGTTATATTGATGATAACAAAAGTAATAAGTATATTTATTATAGTTCTAGCGATAATAACTGCATAATATGGGTAATAATGCATGTTATATTGATAATAATAAAAGCAATAAGTATATTTATTATAGTTCTAGCGATAATAACTGCATAATATGGGTAATAATGCATGTTATATTGATGATAACAAAAGTAATAAGTATATTTATTATAGTTATAGCGATAATAACTGCATAATATGGGTAATAATGCATGTTATATTGATGATAACAAATGTAATAAGTATATTTATTATAGTTCTATCGATAATAACTGCATAATATCGGTAATAATGCATGTTATATTGATGATAACAAAAGTAATAAGTATATTTATTATAGATCTAGCCATAATAACTGCATTATATGGGTAATAATGCATGTTATATTAATAATAGAATAAGTAATAAGTATAATTATTACATTTCTAGCGATAATAACTCCATTATGTGGGTAATAATGCATGTTATATTGATAATATCGGGAGTAATAAGTATAATAATTATAGTTCTAGCGATAATAATAGTAAAATGTGGCAAATAATGCATGTTATATTGATAATAATAAAAGTTATAAGTATATTTATTATAGTTCTAGCGATAATAACTGCATAATATGGGTAATAATGCATGTTATATTGATAATAATAAAAGTAATAAGTATATTTATTATAGTTCTATCGATAATAACTGCATAATATGGGTAATAATGCATGTTATATTGATGATAACAAATGTAATAAGTATATTTATTATAGTTCTATCGATAATAACTGCATTATATGGGTAATAATGCATGTTATATTAATAATAATATAAGTAATAAGTATAATTATTACATTTCTAGCGATAATAACTCCATTATGTGGGTAATAATGCATGTTATATTGATAATATCGGGAGTAATAAGTATAATAATTATAGTTCTAGCGATAATAACTGCATAATATGGGTAATAATGCATGTTATATTAATAATAATATAAGTAATAAGTATAATTATTACATTTCCAGCGATAATAACTCCATTATGTGGGTAATAATGCATGTTATATTGATAATATCGGGAGTAATAAGTATAATAATTATAGTTCTAGCGATAATAACTGCATAATATGGGTAATAATGCATGTTATATTAATAATAATATAAGTAATAAGTATAATTATTACATTTCTAGCGATAATAACTCCATTATGTGGGTAATAATGCATGTTATATTGATAATATCGGGAGTAATAAGTATAATAATTATAGTTCTAGCGATAATAACTGCATAATATGGGTAATAATGCATGTTATATTGATAATAATAAAAGTAATAAGTATACTTATTATAGTTCTAGCGATAATAATAGTAAAATATGGCTAATAGTGCATGTTATATTGATAATAATAAAAGTTATAAGTATATTTATTATAGTTCTAGCGATAATAACTGCATAATATGGGTAATAATGCATGTTATATTGATAATAATAAAAGTAATAAGTATATTTATTATAGTTCTATCGATAATAACTGCATTATATGGGTAATAATGCATGTTATATTAATAATAATATAAGTAATAAGTATAATTATTACATTTCTAGCGATAATAACTCCATTATGTGGGTAATAATGCATGTTATATTGATAATATCGGGAGTAATAAGTATAATAATTATAGTTCTAGCGATAATAACTGCATAATATGGGTAATAATGCATGTTATATTGATAATAATAAAAGTAATAAGTATATTTATTATAGTTCTATCGATAATAACTGCATAATATGGGTAATAATGCATGTTATATTGATGACAACAAAAGTAATAAGTATATTTATTATAGTTCCAGCGATAATAACTGCATAATATGGGTAATAATGCATGTTATATTGATGATAACAAAAGTAATAAGTATATTTATTATAGTTCTAGCGATAATAACTGCATAATATGGGTAATAATGCATGTTATATTGATAATAATAAAAGCAATAAGTATATTTATTATAGTTCTAGCGATAATAACTGCATAATATGGGTAATAATGCATGTTATATTGATGATAACAAAAGTAATAAGTATATTTATTATAGTTATAGCGATAATAACTGCATAATATGGGTAATAATGCATGTTATATTGATGATAACAAATGTAATAAGTATATTTATTATAGTTCTATCGATAATACCTGCATAATATCGGTAATAATGCATGTTATATTGATGATAACAAAAGTAATAAGTATATTTATTATAGATCTAGCCATAATAACTGCATTATATGGGTAATAATGCATGTTATATTAATAATAGTATAAGTAATAAGTATAATTATTACATTTCTAGCGATAATAACTCCATTATGTGGGTAATAATGCATGTTATATTGATAATATCGGGAGTAATAAGTATAATAATTATAGTTCTAGCGATAATAATAGTAAAATATGGCTAATAGTGCATGTTATATTGATAATAATAAAAGTTATAAGTATATTTATTATAGTTCTAGCGATAATAACTGCATAATATGGGTAATAATGCATGTTATATTGATAATAATAAAAGTAATAAGTATATTTATTATAGTTCTATCGATAATAACTGCATAATATGGGTAATAATGCATGTTATATTGATGATAACAAATGTAATAAGTATATTTATTATAGTTCTATCGATAATAACTGCATAATATGGGTAATAATGCATGTTATATTGATGACAACAAAAGTAATAAGTATATTTATTATAGTTCTAGCGATAATAATAGTAAAGTATTTCTAATAGTGCATGTTATATTGATGATAATAAAAGTAATAAGTATACTTATTATAGTTCTAGCGATAATAATAGTAAAATATGGCTAATAGTGCATGTTATATTGATAATAGTAAAAGTTATAAGTATATTTATTATAGTTCTAGCGATAATAACTGCATAATATGGGTAGTAATGCATGTCATATGGATAATAATAAAAGTAATAAGTATATTCATTACAGTTCTAGCGAAAATAACTGCATAATATGGGTAATAATGCATGTTATATTGATAATAATATAAGTAATAAGTATATTTATTATAGTTCTAGCGATAATAACTGCATAATATGGGTAATAATGCATGTTATATTGATAATAATAAAAGTAATATGTATATTTATTATAGTTCTATCGATAAAAACTGCATAATATGGGTAATAATTCATGTTATATTGATGATAACAAAAGTAATAAGTATATTTATTACAGTTCTAGCGATAATAACTGCATAATATGGGTAATAATGCATGTTATATTGATAATAATATAAGTAATAAGTATATTTATTATAGTTCTATCGATAATAACTGCAAAATATGGGTAATAATGCATGTTATATTGATGATAACTAAAGTAATAAGTATATTTATTATAGTTCTAGCGATAATAACTGCATAATATGGGTAATAATGCATGTTATATTGATAATAATAAAAGTAATAAGTATATTTATTATAGTTCTATCGATAATAACTGCAAAATATGGGTAATAATGCATGTTATATTGATGACAACTAAAGTAATAAGTATATTTATTATAGTTCTAGCGATAATAACTGCATAATATGGGTAATAATGCATGTTATATTGATGATAACAAAAGTAATAAGTATATTTATTATAGTTCTAGCGATAATAACTGCATAATATGGGTAATAATGCATGTTATATTGATAATAATAAAAGCAATAAGTATATTTATTATAGTTCTAGCGATAATAATAGTAAAGTATTTCTAATAGTGCATGTTATATTGATGATAATAAAAGTAATAAGTATACTTATTAGAGTTCTAGCGATAATAATAGTAAAATATGGCTAATAGTGCATGTTATATTGATAATAATAAAAGTAATAAGTATATTTATTATAGTTCTATCGATAAAAACTGCATAATATGGGTAATAATTCATGTTATATTGATGATAACAAAAGTAATAAGTATATTTATTATAGATCTAGCCATAATAACTGCATTATATGGGTAATAATGCATGTTATATTAATAATAATATAAGTAATAAGTATAATTATTACATTTCTAGCGATAATAACTCCATTATGTGGGTAATAATGCATGTTATATTGATAATATCGGGAGTAATAAGTATAATAATTATAGTTCTAGCGATAATAACTGCATAATATGGGTAATAATGCATGTTATATTGATAATAATAAAAGTAATAAGTATATTTATTACATTTCTAGCGATAATAACTGCATAATATGGGTAATAATGCATGTTATATTGATAATAATATAAGTAATAAGTATATTTATTATAGTTCTATCGATAATAACTGCAAAATATGGGTAATAATGCATGTTATATTGATGACAACAAAAGTAATAAGTATATTTATTATAGTTCTAGCGATAATAATAGTAAAGTATTTCTAAAAGTGCAAGTTATATTGATGATAATAAAAGTAATAAGTATACTTATTATAGTTCTAGCGACAATAATAGTAAAATATGGCTAATAGTGCATGTTATATTGATAATATCGGGAGTAATAAGTATAATAATTATAGTTCTAGCGATAATAATAGTAAAATGTGGCGTATAGTGTATGTTATATTGATAATAATACAAGTAATAAGTATATTTATTATAGTTCTAGCGATAATAACTGCATAATATGGGTAATAATGCATGTTATATTGATGATAACAAAAGTAATAAGTATATTTATTATAGTTCTAGCGATAATAACTGCATAATATGGGTAATAATGCATGTTATATTGATAATAATAAAAGCAATAAGTATATTTATTATAGTTCTAGCGATAATAACTGCATAATATGGGTAATAATGCATGTTATATTGATGATAACAAAAGTAATAAGTATATTTATTATAGTTATAGCGATAATAACTGCATAATATGGGTAATAATGCATGTTATATTGATGATAACAAATGTAATAAGTATATTTATTATAGTTCTATCGATAATAACTGCATAATATCGGTAATAATGCATGTTATATTGATGATAACAAAAGTAATAAGTATATTTATTATAGATCTAGCCATAATAACTGCATTATATGGGTAATAATGCATGTTATATTAATAATAGAATAAGTAATAAGTATAATTATTACATTTCTAGCGATAATAACTCCATTATGTGGGTAATAATGCATGTTATATTGATAATATCGGGAGTAATAAGTATAATAATTATAGTTCTAGCGATAATAATAGTAAAATGTGGCAAATAATGCATGTTATATTGATAATAATAAAAGTTATAAGTATATTTATTATAGTTCTAGCGATAATAACTGCATAATATGGGTAATAATGCATGTTATATTGATAATAATAAAAGTAATAAGTATATTTATTATAGTTCTATCGATAATAACTGCATAATATGGGTAATAATGCATGTTATATTGATGATAACAAATGTAATAAGTATATTTATTATAGTTCTATCGATAATAACTGCATTATATGGGTAATAATGCATGTTATATTAATAATAATATAAGTAATAAGTATAATTATTACATTTCTAGCGATAATAACTCCATTATGTGGGTAATAATGCATGTTATATTGATAATATCGGGAGTAATAAGTATAATAATTATAGTTCTAGCGATAATAACTGCATAATATGGGTAATAATGCATGTTATATTAATAATAATATAAGTAATAAGTATAATTATTACATTTCTAGCGATAATAACTCCATTATGTGGGTAATAATGCATGTTATATTGATAATATCGGGAGTAATAAGTATAATAATTATAGTTCTAGCGATAATAACTGCATAATATGGGTAATAATGCATGTTATATTGATAATAATAAAAGTAATAAGTATACTTATTATAGTTCTAGCGATAATAATAGTAAAATATGGCTAATAGTGCATGTTATATTGAGAATAATAAAAGTTATAAGTATATTTATTATAGTTCTAGCGATAATAACTGCATAATATGGGTAATAATGCATGTTATATTGATAATAATAAAAGTAATAAGTATATTTATTATAGTTCTATCGATAATAACTGCATTATATGGGTAATAATGCATGTTATATTAATAATAATATAAGTAATAAGTATAATTATTACATTTCTAGCGATAATAACTCCATTATGTGGGTAATAATGCATGTTATATTGATAATATCGGGAGTAATAAGTATAATAATTATAGTTCTAGCGATAATAACTGCATAATATGGGTAATAATGCATGTTATATTGATAATAATAAAAGTAATAAGTATATTTATTATAGTTCTATCGATAATAACTGCATAATATGGGTAATAATGCATGTTATATTGATGACAACAAAAGTAATAAGTATATTTATTATAGTTCCAGCGATAATAACTGCATAATATGGGTAATAATGCATGTTATATTGATGATAACAAAAGTAATAAGTATATTTATTATAGTTCTAGCGATAATAACTGCATAATATGGGTAATAATGCATGTTATATTGATAATAATAAAAGCAATAAGTATATTTATTATAGTTCTAGCGATAATAACTGCATAATATGGGTAATAATGCATGTTATATTGATGATAACAAAAGTAATAAGTATATTTATTATAGTTATAGCGATAATAACTGCATAATATGGGTAATAATGCATGTTATATTGATGATAACAAATGTAATAAGTATATTTATTATAGTTCTATCGATAATACCTGCATAATATCGGTAATAATGCATGTTATATTGATGATAACAAAAGTAATAAGTATATTTATTATAGTTATAGCGATAATAACTGCATAATATGGGTAATAATGCATGTTATATTGATGATAACAAATGTAATAAGTATATTTATTATAGTTCTATCGATAATAACTGCATAATATCGGTAATAATGCATGTTATATTGATGATAACAAAAGTAATAAGTATATTTATTATAGATCTAGCCATAATAACTGCATTATATGGGTAATAATGCATGTTATATTAATAATAGAATAAGTAATAAGTATAATTATTACATTTCTAGCGATAATAACTCCATTATGTGGGTAATAATGCATGTTATATTGATAATATCGGGAGTAATAAGTATAATAATTATAGTTCTAGCGATAATAATAGTAAAATGTGGCAAATAATGCATGTTATATTGATAATAATAAAAGTTATAAGTATATTTATTATAGTTCTAGCGATAATAACTGCATAATATGGGTAATAATGCATGTTATATTGATAATAATAAAAGTAATAAGTATATTTATTATAGTTCTATCGATAATAACTGCATAATATGGGTAATAATGCATGTTATATTGATGATAACAAATGTAATAAGTATATTTATTATAGTTCTATCGATAATAACTGCATTATATGGGTAATAATGCATGTTATATTAATAATAATATAAGTAATAAGTATAATTATTACATTTCTAGCGATAATAACTCCATTATGTGGGTAATAATGCATGTTATATTGATTATATCGGGAGTAATAAGTATAATAATTATAGTTCTAGCGATAATAACTGCATAATATGGGTAATAATGCATGTTATATTAATAATAATATAAGTAATAAGTATAATTATTACATTTCCAGCGATAATAACTCCATTATGTGGGTAATAATGCATGTTATATTGATAATATCGGGAGTAATAAGTATAATAATTATAGTTCTAGCGATAATAACTGCATAATATGGGTAATAATGCATGTTATATTAATAATAATATAAGTAATAAGTATAATTATTACATTTCTAGCGATAATAACTCCATTATGTGGGTAATAATGCATGTTATATTGATAATATCGGGAGTAATAAGTATAATAATTATAGTTCTAGCGATAATAACTGCATAATATGGGTAATAATGCATGTTATATTGATAATAATAAAAGTAATAAGTATACTTATTATAGTTCTAGCGATAATAATAGTAAAATATGGCTAATAGTGCATGTTATATTGATAATAATAAAAGTTATAAGTATATTTATTATAGTTCTAGCGATAATAACTGCATAATATGGGTAATAATGCATGTTATATTGATAATAATAAAAGTAATAAGTATATTTATTATAGTTCTATCGATAATAACTGCATTATATGGGTAATAATGCATGTTATATTAATAATAATATAAGTAATAAGTATAATTATTACATTTCTAGCGATAATAACTCCATTATGTGGGTAATAATGCATGTTATATTGATAATATCGGGAGTAATAAGTATAATAATTATAGTTCTAGCGATAATAACTGCATAATATGGGTAATAATGCATG
Source organism: Megachile leachella (assembly GCA_963576845.1). Taxonomy (NCBI): domain Eukaryota; kingdom Metazoa; phylum Arthropoda; class Insecta; order Hymenoptera; family Megachilidae; genus Megachile; species Megachile leachella. The sequence goes on along the minus strand of OY756256.1, from coordinate 15,377,008 downwards.
TTATATTGATAATAATAAAAGTAATAAGTATATTTATTATAGTTCTATCGATAATAACTGCATAATATGGGTAATAATGCATGTTATATTGATGACAACAAAAGTAATAAGTATATTTATTATAGTTCCAGCGATAATAACTGCATAATATGGGTAATAATGCATGTTATATTGATGATAACAAAAGTAATAAGTATATTTATTATAGTTCTAGCGATAATAACTGCATAATATGGGTAATAATGCATGTTATATTGATAATAATAAAAGCAATAAGTATATTTATTATAGTTCTAGCGATAATAACTGCATAATATGGGTAATAATGCATGTTATATTGATGATAACAAAAGTAATAAGTATATTTATTATAGTTATAGCGATAATAACTGCATAATATGGGTAATAATGCATGTTATATTGATGATAACAAATGTAATAAGTATATTTATTATAGTTCTATCGATAATACCTGCATAATATCGGTAATAATGCATGTTATATTGATGATAACAAAAGTAATAAGTATATTTATTATAGATCTAGCCATAATAACTGCATTATATGGGTAATAATGCATGTTATATTAATAATAGTATAAGTAATAAGTATAATTATTACATTTCTAGCGATAATAACTCCATTATGTGGGTAATAATGCATGTTATATTGATAATATCGGGAGTAATAAGTATAATAATTATAGTTCTAGCGATAATAATAGTAAAATATGGCTAATAGTGCATGTTATATTGATAATAATAAAAGTTATAAGTATATTTATTATAGTTCTAGCGATAATAACTGCATAATATGGGTAATAATGCATGTTATATTGATAATAATAAAAGTAATAAGTATATTTATTATAGTTCTATCGATAATAACTGCATAATATGGGTAATAATGCATGTTATATTGATGATAACAAATGTAATAAGTATATTTATTATAGTTCTATCGATAATAACTGCATAATATGGGTAATAATGCATGTTATATTGATGACAACAAAAGTAATAAGTATATTTATTATAGTTCTAGCGATAATAATAGTAAAGTATTTCTAATAGTGCATGTTATATTGATGATAATAAAAGTAATAAGTATACTTATTATAGTTCTAGCGATAATAATAGTAAAATATGGCTAATAGTGCATGTTATATTGATAATAGTAAAAGTTATAAGTATATTTATTATAGTTCTAGCGATAATAACTGCATAATATGGGTAGTAATGCATGTCATATGGATAATAATAAAAGTAATAAGTATATTCATTACAGTTCTAGCGAAAATAACTGCATAATATGGGTAATAATGCATGTTATATTGATAATAATATAAGTAATAAGTATATTTATTATAGTTCTAGCGATAATAACTGCATAATATGGGTAATAATGCATGTTATATTGATAATAATAAAAGTAATATGTATATTTATTATAGTTCTATCGATAAAAACTGCATAATATGGGTAATAATTCATGTTATATTGATGATAACAAAAGTAATAAGTATATTTATTACAGTTCTAGCGATAATAACTGCATAATATGGGTAATAATGCATGTTATATTGATAATAATATAAGTAATAAGTATATTTATTATAGTTCTATCGATAATAACTGCAAAATATGGGTAATAATGCATGTTATATTGATGATAACTAAAGTAATAAGTATATTTATTATAGTTCTAGCGATAATAACTGCATAATATGGGTAATAATGCATGTTATATTGATAATAATAAAAGTAATAAGTATATTTATTATAGTTCTATCGATAATAACTGCAAAATATGGGTAATAATGCATGTTATATTGATGACAACTAAAGTAATAAGTATATTTATTATAGTTCTAGCGATAATAACTGCATAATATGGGTAATAATGCATGTTATATTGATGATAACAAAAGTAATAAGTATATTTATTATAGTTCTAGCGATAATAACTGCATAATATGGGTAATAATGCATGTTATATTGATAATAATAAAAGCAATAAGTATATTTATTATAGTTCTAGCGATAATAATAGTAAAGTATTTCTAATAGTGCATGTTATATTGATGATAATAAAAGTAATAAGTATACTTATTAGAGTTCTAGCGATAATAATAGTAAAATATGGCTAATAGTGCATGTTATATTGATAATAATAAAAGTAATAAGTATATTTATTATAGTTCTATCGATAAAAACTGCATAATATGGGTAATAATTCATGTTATATTGATGATAACAAAAGTAATAAGTATATTTATTATAGATCTAGCCATAATAACTGCATTATATGGGTAATAATGCATGTTATATTAATAATAATATAAGTAATAAGTATAATTATTACATTTCTAGCGATAATAACTCCATTATGTGGGTAATAATGCATGTTATATTGATAATATCGGGAGTAATAAGTATAATAATTATAGTTCTAGCGATAATAACTGCATAATATGGGTAATAATGCATGTTATATTGATAATAATAAAAGTAATAAGTATATTTATTATAGTTCTATCGATAATAACTGCATAATATGGGTAATAATGCATGTTATATTGATGACAACAAAAGTAATAAGTATATTTATTATAGTTCTAGCGATAATAATAGTAAAGTATTTCTAATAGTGCATGTTATATTGATGATAATAAAAGTAATAAGTATACTTATTATAGTTCTAGCGATAATAATAGTGAAATATGGCTAATAGTGCATGTTATATTGATAATAATAAAAGTTATAAGTATATTTATTATAGTTCTAGCGATAATAACTGCATAATATGGGTAGTAATGCATGTCATATGGATAATAATAAAAGTAATAAGTATATTCATTACAGTTCTAGCGATAATAACTGCATAATATGGGTAATAATGCATGTTATATTGATAATAATATAAGTAATAAGTATATTTATTATAGTTCTAGCGATAATAACTGCATAATATGGGTAATAATGCATGTTATATTGATAATAATAAAAGTAATATGTATATTTATTATAGTTCTATCGATAAAAACTGCATAATATGGGTAATAATTCATGTTATATTGATGATAACAAAAGTAATAAGTATATTTATTACAGTTCTAGCGATAATAACTGCATAATATGGGTAATAATGCATGTTATATTGATAATAATATAAGTAATAAGTGTATTTATTAGAGTTCTATCGATAATAACTGCAAAATATGGGTAATAATGCATGTTATATTGATGATAACTAAAGTAATAAGTATATTTATTATAGTTCCAGCGATAATAACTGCATAATATGGGTAATAATGCATGTTATATTGATGATAACAAAAGTAATAAGTATATTTATTATAGTTCTAGCGATAATAACTGCATAATATGGGTAATAATGCATGTTACATTGATAATAATAAAAGTAATAAGTATATTTATTATAGTTCTATCGATAATAACTGCATAATATGGGTAATAATGCATGTTATATTGATGACAACAAATGTAATAAGTATATTTATTATAGTTCTAGCGATAATAATAGTAAAGTATTTCTAATAGTGCATGTTATATTGATGATAATAAAAGTAATAAGTATACTTATTATAGTTCTAGCGATAATAATAGTAAAATATGGCTAATAGTGCATGTTATATTGATAATAATAAAAGTTATAAGTATATTTATTATAGTTCTAGCGATAATAACTGCATAATATGGGTAGTAATGCGTGTCATATGGATAATAATAAAAGTAATAAGTATATTCATTACAGTTCTAGCGATAATAACTGCATAATATGGGTAATAATGCATGTTATATTGATAATAATATAAGTAATAAGTATATTTATTATAGTTCTAGCGATAATAACTGCATAATATGGGTAATAATGCATGTTATATTGATAATAATAAAAGTAATATGTATATTTATTATAGTTCTATCGATAAAAACTGCATAATATGGGTAATAATTCATGTTATATTGATGATAACAAAAGTAATAAGTATATTTATTACAGTTCTAGCGATAATAACTGCATAATATGGGTAATAATGCATGTTATATTGATAATAATATAAGTAATAAGTGTATTTATTATAGTTCTATCGATAATAACTGCAAAATATGGGTAATAATGCATGTTATATTGATGATAACAAAAGTAATAAGTATATTTATTACATTTCTAGCGATAATAACTGCATAATATGGGTAATAATGCATGTTATATTGATAATAATATAAGTAATAAGTATATTTATTATAGTTCTATCGATAATAACTGCAAAATATGGGAAATAATGCATGTTATATTGATGACAACAAAAGTAATAAGTATATTTATTATAGTTCTAGCGATAATAATAGTAAAGTATTTCTAAAAGTGCAAGTTATATTGATGATAATAAAAGTAATAAGTATACTTATTATAGTTCTAGCGACAATAATAGTAAAATATGGCTAATAGTGCATGTTATATTGATAATATCGGGAGTAATAAGTATAATAATTATAGTTCTAGCGATAATAATAGTAAAATGTGGCGTATAGTGTATGTTATATTGATAATAATACAAGTAATAAGTATATTTATTATAGTTCTAGCGATAATAACTGCATAATATGGGTAATAATGCATGTTATATTGATGATAACAAAAGTAATAAGTATATTTATTATAGTTCTAGCGATAATAACTGCATAATATGGGTAATAATGCATGTTATATTGATAATAATAAAAGCAATAAGTATATTTATTATAGTTCTAGCGATAATAACTGCATAATATGGGTAATAATGCATGTTATATTGATGATAACAAAAGTAATAAGTATATTTATTATAGTTATAGCGATAATAACTGCATAATATGGGTAATAATGCATGTTATATTGATGATAACAAATGTAATAAGTATATTTATTATAGTTCTATCGATAATAACTGCATAATATCGGTAATAATGCATGTTATATTGATGATAACAAAAGTAATAAGTATATTTATTATAGATCTAGCCATAATAACTGCATTATATGGGTAATAATGCATGTTATATTAATAATAGAATAAGTAATAAGTATAATTATTACATTTCTAGCGATAATAACTCCATTATGTGGGTAATAATGCATGTTATATTGATAATATCGGGAGTAATAAGTATAATAATTATAGTTCTAGCGATAATAATAGTAAAATGTGGCAAATAATGCATGTTATATTGATAATAATAAAAGTTATAAGTATATTTATTATAGTTCTAGCGATAATAACTGCATAATATGGGTAATAATGCATGTTATATTGATAATAATAAAAGTAATAAGTATATTTATTATAGTTCTATCGATAATAACTGCATAATATGGGTAATAATGCATGTTATATTGATGATAACAAATGTAATAAGTATATTTATTATAGTTCTATCGATAATAACTGCATTATATGGGTAATAATGCATGTTATATTAATAATAATATAAGTAATAAGTATAATTATTACATTTCTAGCGATAATAACTCCATTATGTGGGTAATAATGCATGTTATATTGATAATATCGGGAGTAATAAGTATAATAATTATAGTTCTAGCGATAATAACTGCATAATATGGGTAATAATGCATGTTATATTAATAATAATATAAGTAATAAGTATAATTATTACATTTCTAGCGATAATAACTCCATTATGTGGGTAATAATGCATGTTATATTGATAATATCGGGAGTAATAAGTATAATAATTATAGTTCTAGCGATAATAACTGCATAATATGGGTAATAATGCATGTTATATTGATAATAATAAAAGTAATAAGTATACTTATTATAGTTCTAGCGATAATAATAGTAAAATATGGCTAATAGTGCATGTTATATTGATAATAATAAAAGTTATAAGTATATTTATTATAGTTCTAGCGATAATAACTGCATAATATGGGTAATAATGCATGTTATATTGATAATAATAAAAGTAATAAGTATATTTATTATAGTTCTATCGATAATAACTGCATTATATGGGTAATAATGCATGTTATATTAATAATAATATAAGTAATAAGTATAATTATTACATTTCTAGCGATAATAACTCCATTATGTGGGTAATAATGCATGTTATATTGATAATATCGGGAGTAATAAGTATAATAATTATAGTTCTAGCGATAATAACTGCATAATATGGGTAATAATGCATGTTATATTGATAATAATAAAAGCAATAAGTATATTTATTATAGTTCTAGCGATAATAACTGCATAATATGGGTAATAATGCATGTTATATTGATGATAACAAAAGTAATAAGTATATTTATTATAGTTCTATCGATAATACCTGCATAATATCGGTAATAATGCATGTTATATTGATGATAACAAAAGTAATAAGTATATTTATTATAGATCTAGCCATAATAACTGCATTATATGGGTAATAATGCATGTTATATTAATAATAGTATAAGTAATAAGTATAATTATTACATTTCTAGCGATAATAACTCCATTATGTGGGTAATAATGCATGTTATATTGATAATATCGGGAGTAATAAGTATAATAATTATAGTTCTAGCGATAATAATAGTAAAATATGGCTAATAGTGCATGTTATATTGATAATAATAAAAGTTATAAGTATATTTATTATAGTTCTAGCGATAATAACTGCATAATATGGGTAATAATGCATGTTATATTGATAATAATAAAAGTAATAAGTATATTTATTATAGTTCTATCGATAATAACTGCATAATATGGGTAATAATGCATGTTATATTGATGATAACAAATGTAATAAGTATATTTATTATAGTTCTATCGATAATAACTGCATAATATGGGTAATAATGCATGTTATATTGATGACAACAAAAGTAATAAGTATATTTATTATAGTTCTAGCGATAATAATAGTAAAGTATTTCTAATAGTGCATGTTATATTGATGATAATAAAAGTAATAAGTATACTTATTATAGTTCTAGCGATAATAATAGTAAAATATGGCTAATAGTGCATGTTATATTGATAATAATAAAAGTTATAAGTATATTTATTATAGTTCTAGCGATAATAACTGCATAATATGGGTAGTAATGCGTGTCATATGGATAATAATAAAAGTAATAAGTATATTCATTACAGTTCTAGCGATAATAACTGCATAATATGGGTAATAATGCATGTTATATTGATAATAATATAAGTAATAAGTATATTTATTATAGTTCTAGCGATAATAACTGCATAATATGGGTAATAATGCATGTTATATTGATAATAATAAAAGTAATATGTATATTTATTATAGTTCTATCGATAAAAACTGCATAATATGGGTAATAATTCATGTTATATTGATGATAACAAAAGTAATAAGTATATTTATTACAGTTCTAGCGATAATAACTGCATAATATGGGTAATAATGCATGTTATATTGATAATAATATAAGTAATAAGTGTATTTATTATAGTTCTATCGATAATAACTGCAAAATATGGGTAATAATGCATGTTATATTGATGATAACAAAAGTAATAAGTATATTTATTACATTTCTAGCGATAATAACTGCATAATATGGGTAATAATGCATGTTATATTGATAATAATATAAGTAATAAGTATATTTATTATAGTTCTATCGATAATAACTGCAAAATATGGGTAATAATGCATGTTATATTGATGAGAACAAAAGTAATAAGTATATTTATTATAGTTCTAGCGATAATAATAGTAAAGTATTTCTAAAAGTGCAAGTTATATTGATGATAATAAAAGTAATAAGTATACTTATTATAGTTCTAGCGACAATAATAGTAAAATATGGCTAATAGTGCATGTTATATTGATAATATCGGGAGTAATAAGTATAATAATTATAGTTCTAGCGATAATAATAGTAAAATGTGGCGAATAGTGTATGTTATATTGATAATAATACAAGTAATAAGTATATTTATTATAGTTCTAGCGATAATAACTGCATAATATGGGTAATAATGCATGTTATATTGATGATAACAAAAGTAATAAGTATATTTATTATAGTTCTAGCGATAATAACTGCATAATATGGGTAATAATGCATGTAATATTGATAATAATAAAAGCAATAAGTATATTTATTATAGTTCTAGCGATAATAACTGCATAATATGGGTAATAATGCATGTTATATTGATGATAACAAAAGTAATAAGTATATTTATTATAGTTATAGCGATAATAACTGCATAATATGGGTAATAATGCATGTTATATTGATGATAACAAATGTAATAAGTATATTTATTATAGTTCTATCGATAATAACTGCATAATATCGGTAATAATGCATGTTATATTGATGATAACAAAAGTAATAAGTATATTTATTATAGATCTAGCCATAATAACTGCATTATATGGGTAATAATGCATGTTATATTAATAATAGAATAAGTAATAAGTATAATTATTACATTTCTAGCGATAATAACTCCATTATGTGGGTAATAATGCATGTTATATTGATAATATCGGGAGTAATAAGTATAATAATTATAGTTCTAGCGATAATAATAGTAAAATGTGGCAAATAATGCATGTTATATTGATAATAATAAAAGTTATAAGTATATTTATTATAGTTCTAGCGATAATAACTGCATAATATGGGTAATAATGCATGTTATATTGATAATAATAAAAGTAATAAGTATATTTATTATAGTTCTATCGATAATAACTGCATAATATGGGTAATAATGCATGTTATATTGATGATAACAAATGTAATAAGTATATTTATTATAGTTCTATCGATAATAACTGCATTATATGGGTAATAATGCATGTTATATTAATAATAATATAAGTAATAAGTATAATTATTACATTTCTAGCGATAATAACTCCATTATGTGGGTAATAATGCATGTTATATTGATAATATCGGGAGTAATAAGTATAATAATTATAGTTCTAGCGATAATAACTGCATAATATGGGTAATAATGCATGTTATATTAATAATAATATAAGTAATAAGTATAATTATTACATTTCTAGCGATAATAACTCCATTATGTGGGTAATAATGCATGTTATATTGATAATATCGGGAGTAATAAGTATAATAATTATAGTTCTAGCGATAATAACTGCATAATATGGGTAATAATGCATGTTATATTGATAATAATAAAAGTAATAAGTATACTTATTATAGTTCTAGCGATAATAATAGTAAAATATGGCTAATAGTGCATGTTATATTGATAATAATAAAAGTTATAAGTATATTTATTATAGTTCTAGCGATAATAACTGCATAATATGGGTAATAATGCATGTTATATTGATAATAATAAAAGTAATAAGTATATTTATTATAGTTCTATCGATAATAACTGCATTATATGGGTAATAATGCATGTTATATTAATAATAATATAAGTAATAAGTATAATTATTACATTTCTAGCGATAATAACTCCATTATGTGGGTAATAATGCATGTTATATTGATAATATCGGGAGTAATAAGTATAATAATTATAGTTCTAGCGATAATAACTGCATAATATGGGTAATAATGCATGTTATATTGATAATAATAAAAGTAATAAGTATATTTATTATAGTTCTATCGATAATAACTGCATAATATGGGTAATAATGCATGTTATATTGATGACAACAAAAGTAATAAGTATATTTATTATAGTTCCAGCGATAATAACTGCATAATATGGGTAATAATGCATGTTATATTGATGATAACAAAAGTAATAAGTATATTTATTATAGTTCTAGCGATAATAACTGCATAATATGGGTAATAATGCATGTTATATTGATAATAATAAAAGCAATAAGTATATTTATTATAGTTCTAGCGATAATAACTGCATAATATGGGTAATAATGCATGTTATATTGATGATAACAAAAGTAATAAGTATATTTATTATAGTTATAGCGATAATAACTGCATAATATGGGTAATAATGCATGTTATATTGATGATAACAAATGTAATAAGTATATTTATTATAGTTCTATCGATAATACCTGCATAATATCGGTAATAATGCATGTTATATTGATGATAACAAAAGTAATAAGTATATTTATTATAGATCTAGCCATAATAACTGCATTATATGGGTAATAATGCATGTTATATTAATAATAGTATAAGTAATAAGTATAATTATTACATTTCTAGCGATAATAACTCCATTATGTGGGTAATAATGCATGTTATATTGATAATATCGGGAGTAATAAGTATAATAATTATAGTTCTAGCGATAATAATAGTAAAATATGGCTAATAGTGCATGTTATATTGATAATAATAAAAGTTATAAGTATATTTATTATAGTTCTAGCGATAATAACTGCATAATATGGGTAATAATGCATGTTATATTGATAATAATAAAAGTAATAAGTATATTTATTATAGTTCTATCGATAATAACTGCATAATATGGGTAATAATGCATGTTATATTGATGATAACAAATGTAATAAGTATATTTATTATAGTTCTATCGATAATAACTGCATAATATGGGTAATAATGCATGTTATATTGATGACAACAAAAGTAATAAGTATATTTATTATAGTTCTAGCGATAATAATAGTAAAGTATTTCTAATAGTGCATGTTATATTGATGATAATAAAAGTAATAAGTATACTTATTATAGTTCTAGCGATAATAATAGTAAAATATGGCTAATAGTGCATGTTATATTGATAATAGTAAAAGTTATAAGTATATTTATTATAGTTCTAGCGATAATAACTGCATAATATGGGTAGTAATGCATGTCATATGGATAATAATAAAAGTAATAAGTATATTCATTACAGTTCTAGCGATAATAACTGCATAATATGGGTAATAATGCATGTTATATTGATAATAATATAAGTAATAAGTATATTTATTATAGTTCTAGCGATAATAACTGCATAATATGGGTAATAATGCATGTTATATTGATAATAATAAAAGTAATATGTATATTTATTATAGTTCTATCGATAAAAACTGCATAATATGGGTAATAATTCATGTTATATTGATGATAACAAAAGTAATAAGTATATTTATTACAGTTCTAGCGATAATAACTGCATAATATGGGTAATAATGCATGTTATATTGATAATAATATAAGTAATAAGTATATTTATTATAGTTCTATCGATAATAACTGCAAAATATGGGTAATAATGCATGTTATATTGATGATAACTAAAGTAATAAGTATATTTATTATAGTTCTAGCGATAATAACTGCATAATATGGGTAATAATGCATGTTATATTGATAATAATAAAAGTAATAAGTATATTTATTATAGTTCTATCGATAATAACTGCAAAATATGGGTAATAATGCATGTTATATTGATGACAACTAAAGTAATAAGTATATTTATTATAGTTCTAGCGATAATAACTGCATAATATGGGTAATAATGCATGTTATATTGATGATAACAAAAGTAATAAGTATATTTATTATAGTTCTAGCGATAATAACTGCATAATATGGGTAATAATGCATGTTATATTGATAATAATAAAAGCAATAAGTATATTTATTTTAGTTCTAGCGATAATAATAGTAAAGTATTTCTAATAGTGCATGTTATATTGATGATAATAAAAGTAATAAGTATACTTATTAGAGTTCTAGCGATAATAATAGTAAAATATGGCTAATAGTGCATGTTATATTGATAATAATAAAAGTAATAAGTATATTTATTATAGTTCTATCGATAAAAACTGCATAATATGGGTAATAATTCATGTTATATTGATGATAACAAAAGTAATAAGTATATTTATTACAGTTCTAGCGATAATAACTGCATAATATGGGTAATAATGCATGTTATATTGATAATAATATAAGTAATAAGTGTATTTATTAGAGTTCTATCGATAATAACTGCAAAATATGGGTAATAATGCATGTTATATTGATGATAACTAAAGTAATAAGTATATTTATTATAGTTCCAGCGATAATAACTGCATAATATGGGTAATAATGCATGTTATATTGATGATAACAAAAGTAATAAGTATATTTATTATAGTTCTAGCGATAATAACTGCATAATATGGGTAATAATGCATGTTACATTGATAATAATAAAAGTAATAAGTATATTTATTATAGTTCTATCGATAAAAACTGCATAATATGGGTAATAATTCATGTTATATTGATGATAACAAAAGTAATAAGTATATTTATTACAGTTCTAGCGATAATAACTGCATAATATGGGTAATAATGCATGTTATATTGATAATAATATAAGTAATAAGTATATTTATTATAGTTCTATCGATAATAACTGCAAAATATGGGTAATAATGCATGTTATATTGATGATAACTAAAGTAATAAGTATATTTATTATAGTTCTAGCGATAATAACTGCATAATATGGGTAATAATGCATGTTATATTGATAATAATAAAAGTAATAAGTATATTTATTATAGTTCTATCGATAATAACTGCAAAATATGGGTAATAATGCATGTTATATTGATGACAACTAAAGTAATAAGTATATTTATTATAGTTCTAGCGATAATAACTGCATAATATGGGTAATAATGCATGTTATATTGATGATAACAAAAGTAATAAGTATATTTATTATAGTTCTAGCGATAATAACTGCATAATATGGGTAATAATGCATGTTATATTGATAATAATAAAAGCAATAAGTATATTTATTATAGTTCTAGCGATAATAATAGTAAAGTATTTCTAATAGTGCATGTTATATTGATGATAATAAAAGTAATAAGTATACTTATTAGAGTTCTAGCGATAATAATAGTAAAATATGGCTAATAGTGCATGTTATATTGATAATAATAAAAGTAATAAGTATATTTATTATAGTTCTATCGATAAAAACTGCATAATATGGGTAATAATTCATGTTATATTGATGATAACAAAAGTAATAAGTATATTTATTACAGTTCTAGCGATAATAACTGCATAATATGGGTAATAATGCATGTTATATTGATAATAATATAAGTAATAAGTGTATTTATTAGAGTTCTATCGATAATAACTGCAAAATATGGGTAATAATGCATGTTATATTGATGATAACTAAAGTAATAAGTATATTTATTATAGTTCCAGCGATAATAACTGCATAATATGGGTAATAATGCATGTTATATTGATGATAACAAAAGTAATAAGTATATTTATTATAGTTCTAGCGATAATAACTGCATAATATGGGTAATAATGCATGTTACATTGATAATAATAAAAGTAATAAGTATATTTATTATAGTTCTATCGATAATAACTGCATAATATGGGTAATAATGCATGTTATATTGATGACAACAAATGTAATAAGTATATTTATTATAGTTCTAGCGATAATAATAGTAAAGTATTTCTAATAGTGCATGTTATATTGATGATAATAAAAGTAATAAGTATACTTATTATAGTTCTAGCGATAATAATAGTAAAATATGGCTAATAGTGCATGTTATATTGATAATAATAAAAGTTATAAGTATATTTATTATAGTTCTAGCGATAATAACTGCATAATATGGGTAGTAATGCGTGTCATATGGATAATAATAAAAGTAATAAGTATATTCATTACAGTTCTAGCGATAATAACTGCATAATATGGGTAATAATGCATGTTATATTGATAATAATATAAGTAATAAGTATATTTATTATAGTTCTAGCGATAATAACTGCATAATATGGGTAATAATGCATGTTATATTGATAATAATAAAAGTAATATGTATATTTATTATAGTTCTATCGATAAAAACTGCATAATATGGGTAATAATTCATGTTATATTGATGATAACAAAAGTAATAAGTATATTTATTACAGTTCTAGCGATAATAACTGCATAATATGGGTAATAATGCATGTTATATTGATAATAATATAAGTAATAAGTGTATTTATTATAGTTCTATCGATAATAACTGCAAAATATGGGTAATAATGCATGTTATATTGATGATAACTAAAGTAATAAGTATATTTATTATAGTTCTAGCGATAATAACTGCATAATATGGGTAATAATGCATGTTATATTGATAATAATAAAAGTAATAAGTATATTTATTATAGTTCTATCGATAATAACTGCAAAATATGGGTAATAATGCATGTTATATTGATGATAACTAAAGTAATAAGTATATTTATTATAGTTCCAGCGATAATAACTGCATAATATGGGTAATAATGCATGTTATATTGATGATAACAAAAGTAATAAGTATATTTATTATAGTTCTAGCGATAATAACTGCATAATATGGGTAATAATGCATGTTATATTGATAATAATAAAAGCAATAAGTATATTTATTATAGTTCTAGCGATAATAACTGCATAATATGGGTAATAATGCATGTTATATTGATAATAATATAAGTAATAAGTATATTTATTATAGTTCTAGCGATAATAACTGCATAATATGGGGAATAATGCATGTTATATTGATGATAACAAAAGTAATAAGTATATTTATTATAGTTCTAGCGATAATAACTGCATAATATGGGTAATAATGCATGTTATATTGATAATAATAAAAGTAATAAGTATAATTATTACATTTCTAGCGATAATAACTCCATTATGTGGGTAATAATACATGTTATATTGATAATATCGGGAGTAATAAGTATAATAATTATAGTTCTAGCGATAATAATAGTAAAATGTGGCGAATAGTGTATGTTATATTGATAATAATATAAGTAATAAGTATATTTATTATAGTTCTATCGATAATAACTGCATAATATGGGTAATAATGCATGTTATATTGATGATAACTAAAGTAATAAGTATATTTGTTATAGTTCTAGCGATAATAACTGCATAATATGGGTAGTAATGCATGTCATATGGATAATAATAAAAGTAATAAGTATATTCATTACAGTTCTAGCGATAATAACTGCATAATATGGGTAATAATGCATGTTATATTGATAATAATATAAGTAATAAGTATATTTATTATAGTTCTATCGATAATATCTGCAAAATATGGGTAATAATGCATGTTATATTGATGATAACTAAAGTAATAAGTATATTTATTATAGTTCTAGCGATAATAACTGCATAATATGGGTAATAATGCATGTTATATTGATGATAACAAAAGTAATAAGTATATTTATTATAGTTCTAGCGATAATAACTGCATAATATGGGTAATAATGCATGTTATATTGATAATAATAAAAGTAATAAGTATATTTATTATAGTTCTATCGATAATAACTGCATAGTATGGGTAATAATGCATGTTATATTGATGATAACAAATGTAATAAGTATATTTATTATAGTTCTATCGATAATAACTGCATAATATGGGTAATAATGCATGTTATATTGATGATAACAAAAGTAATAAGTATATTTATTATAGAACCAGGCATAATAACTGCATTATATGGGTAATAATGCATGTTATATTAATAATAATATAAGTAATAAGTATAATTATTACATTTCTAGCGATAATAACTCCATTATGTGGGTAATAATGCATGTTATATTGATAATATCGGGAGTAATAAGTATAATAATTATAGTTCTAGCGATAATAACTGCATAATATGGGTAATAATGCATGTTATATTGATAATAATAAAAGTAATAAGTATATTTATTATAGTTCTATCGATAATAACTGCATAATATGGGTAATAATGCATGTTATATTGATGACAACAAAAGTAATAAGTATATTTATTATAGTTCTAGCGATAATAATAGTAAAGTATTTCTAATAGTGCATGTTATATTGATGATAATAAAAGTAATAAGTATACTTATTATAGTTCTAGCGATAATAATAGTAAAATATGGCTAATAGTGCATGTTATATTGATAATAATAAAAGTTATAAGTATATTTATTATAGTTGTAGCGATAATAACTGCATAATATGGGTAATAATGCATGTTATATTGATAATAATAAAAGTAATAAGTATATTTATTATAGTTGTATCGATAAAAGCTGCATAATATGGGTAATAATGCATGTTATATTGATGATAACAAATGTAATAAGTATATTTATTATAGTTCTATCGATAATAACTGCATAATATGGGTAATAATGCATGTTATATTGATGATAACAAAAGTAATAAGTATATTTATTATAGATCTAGCCATAATAACTGCATTATATGGGTAATAATGCATGTTATATTAATAATAATATAAGTAATAAGTATAATTATTACATTTCTAGCGATAATAACTCCATTATGTGGGTAATAATGCATGTTATATCGATAATATCGGGAGTAATAAGTATAATAATTATAGTTCTAGCGATAATAACTGCATAATATGGGTAATAATGCATGTTATATTGATAATAATAAAAGTAATAAGTATATTTATTATAGTTCTATCGATAATAACTGCATAATATGGGTAATAATGCATGTTATATTGATAATAATAAAAGCAATAAGTATATTTATTATAGTTCTAGCGATAATAATAGTAAAGTATTTCTAATAGTGCATGTTATATTGATGATAATAAAAGTAATAAGTATACTTATTAGAGTTCTAGCGATAATAATAGTAAAATATGGCTAATAATGCATGTTATATTGATAATAATAAAAGTAATAAGTATATTTATTATAGTTCTATCGATAAAAACTGCATAATATGGGTAATAATTCATGTTATATTGATGATAGCAAAAGTAATAAGTATATTTATTATAGATCTAGCCATAATAACTGCATTATATGGGTAATAATGCATGTTATATTAATAATAATATAAGTAATAAGTATAATTATTACATTTCTAGCGATAATAACTCCATTATGTGGGTAATAATGCATGTTATATTGATAATATCGGGAGTAATAAGTATAATAATTATAGTTCTAGCGATAATAACTGCATGATATGGGTAATAATGCATGTTATATTGATAAT
The DNA here is from genome assembly GCA_963576845.1 of Megachile leachella. Classification (NCBI taxonomy): domain Eukaryota; kingdom Metazoa; phylum Arthropoda; class Insecta; order Hymenoptera; family Megachilidae; genus Megachile; species Megachile leachella. The sequence continues at coordinate 15,359,897 of OY756256.1, read as the reverse complement.
AATAAAAGTAATAAGTATATTTATTATAGTTCTATCGATAATAACTGCATAATATGGGTAATAATGCATGTTATATTGATGATAACAAAAGTAATAAGTATATTTATTTTAGTTCTAGCGATAATAATAGTAAAGTATTTCTAATAGTGCATGTTATATTGATGATAATAAAAGTAATAAGTATACTTATTAGAGTTCTAGCGATAATAATAGTAAAATATGGCTAATAGTGCATGTTATATTGATAATAATAAAAGTAATAAGTATATTTATTATAGTTCTAGCGATAATAGCTGCATAATATGGGTAATAATGCATGTTATATTGATAATAATAAAAGTAATAAGTATATTTATTATAGTTCTATCGATAATAACTGCATAATATGGGTAATAATGCATGTTATATTGATGACAACAAAAGTAATAAGTATATTTATTATAGTTCTAGCGATAATAATAGTAAAGTATTTCTAATAGTGCATGTTATATTGATGATAATAAAAGTAATAAGTATACTTATTATAGTTCTAGCGATAATAATAGTAAAATATGGCTAATAGTGCATGTTATATTGTTAATAATAAAAGTAATAAGTATATTTATTATAGTTCTAGCGATAATAACTGCATAATATGGGTAGTAATGCATGTCATATGGATAATAATAAAAGTGATAAGTATATTCATTACAGTTCTAGCGATAATAACTGCATAATATGGGTAATAATGCATGTTATATTGATAATAATATAAGTAATAAGTATATTTATTATAGTTCTATCGATAATAACTGCAAAATATGGGTAATAATGCATGTTATATTGATGATAACTAAAGTAATAAGTATATTTATTATAGTTCTAGCGATAATAACTGCATAATATGGGTAATAATGCATGTTATATTGATGACAACAAAAGTAATAAGTATATTTATTATAGTTCTAGCGATAATAACTGCATAATATGGGTAATAATGCATGTTATATTGATAATAATATAAGTAATAAGTATAATTATTACATTTCTAGCGATAATAACTCCATTATGTGGGTAGAATGCATGTTATATTGATAATATCGGGAGTAATAAGTATAATAATTATAGTTCTAGCGATAATAATAGTAAAATGTGGCGAATAGTGTATGTTATATTGATAATAATATAAGTAATAAGTATATTTATTATAGTTCTAGCGATAATAACTGCATAATATGGGTAATAATGCATGTTATACTGATAATAATAAAAGTAATAAGTATATTTATTATAGTTCTAGCGATAATAACTGCATAATATGGGTAATAATGCATGTTATATTGATGATAACAAAAGTAATAAGTATATTTATTATAGTTCTAGCGATAATAACTGCATAATATGGGTAATAATGCATGTTATATTGATGACAACAAAAGTAATAAGTATATTTTTTATAGTTCTAGCGTTAATAATAGTAAAGTATTTCTAATAGAGCATGTTATATTGATGATAATAAAAGTAATAAGTATACTTATTATAGTTCTAGCGATAATAATAGTAAAATATGGCTAATAGTGCATGTTATATTGATAATATCGGGAGTAATAAGTATAATAATTATAGTTCTAGCGATAATAATAGTAAAATGTGGCGAATAGTGTATGTTATATTGATAATAATACAAGTAATAAGTATATTTATTATAGTTCTAGCGATAATAACTGCATAATATGGGTAATAATGCATGTTATATTGATAATAATAAAAGTAATAAGTATATTTATTATAGTTCTAGCGATAATAACTGCATAATATGGGTAATAATGCATGTTATATTGATGATAAGAAAAGTAATAAGTATATTTATTATAGTTCTAGCGATAATAACTGCATAATATGGGTAATAATGCATGTTATATTGATAATAATAAAAGCAATAAGTATATTTATTATAGTTCTAGCGATAATAACTGCATAATATGGGTAATAATGCATGTTATATTGATGATAACAAAAGTAATAAGTATATTTATTATAGTTATAGCGATAATAACTGCATAATATGGGTAATAATGCATGTTATATTGATGATAACAAAAGTAATAAGTATATTTATTATAGATCTAGCCATAATAACTGCATTATATGGGTAATAATGCATGTTATATTAATAATAGTATAAGTAATAAGTATAATTATTACATTTCTAGCGATAATAACTCCATTATGTGGGTAATAATGCATGTTATATTGATAATATCGGGAGTAATAAGTATAATAATTATAGTTCTAGCGATAATAATAGTAAAATATGGCTAATAGTGCATGTTATATTGATAATAATAAAAGTTATAAGTATATTTATTATAGTTCTAGCGATAATAACTGCATAATATGGGTAATAATGCATGTTATATTGATAATAATAAAAGTAATAAGTATATTTATTATAGTTGTATCGATAATAACTGCATAATATGGGTAATAATGCATGTTATATTGATGATAACAAATGTAATAAGTATATTTATTATAGTTCTATCGATAATAACTGCATAATATGGGTAATAATGCATGTTATATTGATGATAACAAAAGTAATAAGTATATTTATTATAGATCTAGCCATAATAACTGCATTATATGGGTAATAATGCATGTTATATTAATAATAATATAAGTAATAAGTATAATTATTACATTTCTAGCGATAATAACTCCATTATGTGGGTAATAATGCATGTTATATTGATAATATCGGGAGTAATAAGTATAATAATTATAGTTCTAGCGATAATAACTGCATAATATGGGTAATAATGCATGTTATATTGATAATAATAAAAGTAATAAGTATATTTATTATAGTTCTATCGATAATAACTGCATAATATGGGTAATAATGCATGTTATATTGATAATAATAAAAGCAATAAGTATATTTATTATAGTTCTAGCGATAATAATAGTAAAGTATTTCTAATAGTGCATGTTATATTGATGATAATAAAAGTAATAAGTATACTTATTAGAGTTCTAGCGATAATAATAGTAAAATATGGCTAATAATGCATGTTATATTGATAATAATAAAAGTAATAAGTATATTTATTATAGTTCTATCGATAAAAACTGCATAATATGGGTAATAATTCATGTTATATTGATGATAGCAAAAGTAATAAGTATATTTATTATAGATCTAGCCATAATAACTGCATTATATGGGTAATAATGCATGTTATATTAATAATAATATAAGTAATAAGTATAATTATTACATTTCTAGCGATAATAACTCCATTATGTGGGTAATAATGCATGTTATATTGATAATATCGGGAGTAATAAGTATAATAATTATAGTTCTAGCGATAATAACTGCATAATATGGGTAATAATGCATGTTATATTGATAATAATAAAAGTAATAAGTATATTTATTATAGTTCTATCGATAATAACTGCATAATATGGGTAATAATGCATGTTATATTGATGACAACAAAAGTAATAAGTATATTTATTATAGTTCTAGCGATAATAATAGTAAAGTATTTCTAATAGTGCATGTTATATTGATGATAATAAAAGTAATAAGTATACTTATTATAGTTCTAGCGATAATAATAGTAAAATATGGCTAATAGTGCATGTTATATTGATAATAATAAAAGTTATAAGTATATTTATTATAGTTCTAGCGATAATAACTGCATAATATGGGTAGTAATGCATGTCATATGGATAATAATAAAAGTAATAAGTATATTCATTACAGTTCTAGCGATAATAACTGCATAATATGGGTAATAATGCATGTTATATTGATAATAATATAAGTAATAAGTATATTTATTACAGTTCTAGCGATAATAACTGCATAATATGGGTAATAATGCATGTTATATTGATAATAATATAAGTAATAAGTATATTTATTATAGTTTTATCGATAATAACTGCAAAATATGGGTAATAATGCATGTTATATTGATAATAATAAAAGTAATAAGTATAATTATTACATTTCTAGCGATAATAACTCCATTATGTGGGTAATAATGCACGTTATATTGATAATATCGGGAGTAATAAGTATAATAATTATAGTTCCAGCGATAATAATAGTAAAATATGGCTAATAGTGTATGTTAAATTGATAATAATAAAAGTAATAGGTATATTTATTATAGTTCTATCGATAATAACTGCATAATATGGGTAATAATGCATGTTATATTGATGATAACAAAAGTAATAAGTATATTTATTTTAGTTCTAGCGATAATAATAGTAAAGTATTTCTAATAGTGCATGTTATATTGATGATAATAAAAGTAATAAGTATACTTATTAGAGTTCTAGCGATAATAATAGTAAAATATGGCTAATAGTGCATGTTATATTGATAATAATAAAAGTAATAAGTATATTTATTATAGTTCTAGCGATAATAGCTGCATAATATGGGTAATAATGCATGTTATATTGATAATAATAAAAGTAATAAGTATATTTATTATAGTTCTATCGATAATAACTGCATAATATGGGTAATAATGCATGTTATATTGATGACAACAAAAGTAATAAGTATATTTATTATAGTTCTAGCGATAATAATAGTAAAGTATTTCTAATAGTGCATGTTATATTGATGATAATAAAAGTAATAAGTATACTTATTATAGTTCTAGCGATAATAATAGTAAAATATGGCTAATAGTGCATGTTATATTGTTAATAATAAAAGTAATAAGTATATTTATTATAGTTCTAGCGATAATAACTGCATAATATGGGTAGTAATGCATGTCATATGGATAATAATAAAAGTGATAAGTATATTCATTACAGTTCTAGCGATAATAACTGCATAATATGGGTAATAATGCATGTTATATTGATAATAATATAAGTAATAAGTATATTTATTATAGTTCTATCGATAATAACTGCAAAATATGGGTAATAATGCATGTTATATTGATGATAACTAAAGTAATAAGTATATTTATTATAGTTCTAGCGATAATAACTGCATAATATGGGTAATAATGCATGTTATATTGATAATAATAAAAGTAATAAGTATATTTATTATAGTTCTATCGATAATAACTGCATAATATGGGTAATAATTCATGTTATATTGATGATAACAAAAGTAATAAGTATATTTATTACAGTTCTAGCGATAATAACTGCATAATATGGGTAATAATGCATGTTATATTGATAATAATAAAAGTAATAAGTATATTTATTATAGTTCTAGCGATAATAACTGCATAATATGGGTAATAATGCATGTTATATTGATGACAACAAAAGTAATAAGTATATTTATTATAGTTCTAGCGATAATAACTGCATAATATGGGTAATAATGCATGTTATATTGATAATAATATAAGTAATAAGTATAATTATTACATTTCTAGCGATAATAACTCCATTATGTGGGTAGAATGCATGTTATATTGATAATATCGGGAGTAATAAGTATAATAATTATAGTTCTAGCGATAATAATAGTAAAATGTGGCGAATAGTGTATGTTATATTGATAATAATATAAGTAATAAGTATATTTATTATAGTTCTAGCGATAATAACTGCATAATATGGGTAATAATGCATGTTATACTGATAATAATAAAAGTAATAAGTATATTTATTATAGTTCTAGCGATAATAACTGCATAATATGGGTAATAATGCATGTTATATTGATGATAACAAAAGTAATAAGTATATTTATTATAGATCTAGCCATAATAACTGCATTATATGGGTAATAATGCATGTTATATTAATAATAATATAAGTAATAAGTATAATTATTACATTTCTAGCGATAATAACTCCATTATGTGGGTAATAATGCATGTTATATTGATAATATCGGGAGTAATAAGTATAATAATTATAGTTCTAGCGATAATAACTGCATAATATGGGTAATAATGCATGTTATATTGATAATAATAAAAGTAATAAGTATATTTATTATAGTTCTATCGATAATAACTGCATAATATGGGTAATAATGCATGTTATATTGATGATAACAAAAGTAATAAGTATATTTATTTTAGTTCTAGCGATAATAATAGTAAAGTATTTCTAATAGTGCATGTTATATTGATGATAATAAAAGTAATAAGTATACTTATTAGAGTTCTAGCGATAATAATAGTAAAATATGGCTAATAGTGCATGTTATATTGATAATAATAAAAGTAATAAGTATATTTATTATAGTTCTAGCGATAATAGCTGCATAATATGGGTAATAATGCATGTTATATTGATAATAATAAAAGTAATAAGTACATTTATTATAGTTCTATCGATAATAACTGCATAATATGGGTAATAATGCATGTTATATTGATGACAACAAAAGTAATAAGTATATTTATTATAGTTCTAGCGATAATAATAGTAAAGTATTTCTAATAGTGCATGTTATATTGATGATAATAAAAGTAATAAGTATACTTATTATAGTTCTAGCGATAATAATAGTAAAATATGGCTAATAGTGCATGTTATATTGTTAATAATAAAAGTAATAAGTATATTTATTATAGTTCTAGCGATAATAACTGCATAATATGGGTAGTAATGCATGTCATATGGATAATAATAAAAGTGATAAGTATATTCATTACAGTTCTAGCGATAATAACTGCATAATATGGGTAATAATGCATGTTATATTGATAATAATATAAGTAATAAGTATATTTATTATAGTTCTATCGATAATAACTGCAAAATATGGGTAATAATGCATGTTATATTGATGATAACTAAAGTAATAAGTATATTTATTATAGTTCTAGCGATAATAACTGCATAATATGGGTAATAATGCATGTTATATTGATAATAATAAAAGTAATAAGTATATTTATTATAGTTCTATCGATAATAACTGCATAATATGGGTAATAATTCATGTTATATTGATGATAACAAAAGTAATAAGTATATTTATTACAGTTCTAGCGATAATAACTGCATAATATGGGTAATAATGCATGTTATATTGATAATAATAAAAGTAATAAGTATATTTATTATAGTTCTAGCGATAATAACTGCATAATATGGGTAATAATGCATGTTATATTGATGACAACAAAAGTAATAAGTATATTTATTATAGTTCTAGCGATAATAACTGCATAATATGGGTAATAATGCATGTTATATTGATAATAATATAAGTAATAAGTATAATTATTACATTTCTAGCGATAATAACTCCATTATGTGGGTAGAATGCATGTTATATTGATAATATCGGGAGTAATAAGTATAATAATTATAGTTCTAGCGATAATAATAGTAAAATGTGGCGAATAGTGTATGTTATATTGATAATAATATAAGTAATAAGTATATTTATTATAGTTCTAGCGATAATAACTGCATAATATGGGTAATAATGCATGTTATACTGATAATAATAAAAGTAATAAGTATATTTATTATAGTTCTAGCGATAATAACTGCATAATATGGGTAATAATGCATGTTATATTGATGATAACAAAAGTAATAAGTATATTTATTATAGATCTAGCCATAATAACTGCATTATATGGGTAATAATGCATGTTATATTAATAATAATATAAGTAATAAGTATAATTATTACATTTCTAGCGATAATAACTCCATTATGTGGGTAATAATGCATGTTATATTGATAATATCGGGAGTAATAAGTATAATAATTATAGTTCTAGCGATAATAACTGCATAATATGGGTAATAATGCATGTTATATTGATAATAATAAAAGTAATAAGTATATTTATTATAGTTCTAGCGATAATAATAGTAAAGTATTTCTAATAGTGCATGTTATATTGATGATAATAAAAGTAATAAGTATACTTATTAGAGTTCTAGCGATAATAATAGTAAAATATGGCTAATAATGCATGTTATATTGATAATAATAAAAGTAATAAGTATATTTATTATAGTTCTATCGATAAAAACTGCATAATATGGGTAATAATTCATGTTATATTGATGATAGCAAAAGTAATAAGTATATTTATTATAGATCTAGCCATAATAACTGCATTATATGGGTAATAATGCATGTTATATTAATAATAATATAAGTAATAAGTATAATTATTACATTTCTAGCGATAATAACTCCATTATGTGGGTAATAATGCATGTTATATTGATAATATCGGGAGTAATAAGTATAATAATTATAGTTCTAGCGATAATAACTGCATAATATGGGTAATAATGCATGTTATATTGATAATAATAAAAGTAATAAGTATATTTATTATAGTTCTATCGATAATAACTGCATAATATGGGTAATAATGCATGTTATATTGATGACAACAAAAGTAATAAGTATATTTATTATAGTTCTAGCGATAATAATAGTAAAGTATTTCTAATAGTGCATGTTATATTGATGATAATAAAAGTAATAAGTATACTTATTATAGTTCTAGCGATAATAATAGTAAAATATGGCTAATAGTGCATGTTATATTGATAATAATAAAAGTTATAAGTATATTTATTATAGTTCTAGCGATAATAACTGCATAATATGGGTAGTAATGCATGTCATATGGATAATAATAAAAGTAATAAGTATATTCATTACAGTTCTAGCGATAATAACTGCATAATATGGGTAATAATGCATGTTATATTGATAATAATATAAGTAATAAGTATATTTATTACAGTTCTAGCGATAATAACTGCATAATATGGGTAATAATGCATGTTATATTGATAATAATATAAGTAATAAGTATATTTATTATAGTTTTATCGATAATAACTGCAAAATATGGGTAATAATGCATGTTATATTGATAATAATAAAAGTAATAAGTATAATTATTACATTTCTAGCGATAATAACTCCATTATGTGGGTAATAATGCACGTTATATTGATAATATCGGGAGTAATAAGTATAATAATTATAGTTCCAGCGATAATAATAGTAAAATATGGCTAATAGTGTATGTTAAATTGATAATAATAAAAGTAATAGGTATATTTATTATAGTTCTATCGATAATAACTGCATAATATGGGTAATAATGCATGTTATATTGATAATAATAAAAGTAATAAGTATATTTATTATAGTTCTAGCGATAATAACTGCATAATATGGGTAATAATGCATGTTATATTGATGACAACAAAAGTAATAAGTATATTTATTATAGTTCTAGCGATAATAACTGCATAATATGGGTAATAATGCATGTTATATTGATAATAATATAAGTAATAAGTATAATTATTACATTTCTAGCGATAATAACTCCATTATGTGGGTAGAATGCATGTTATATTGATAATATCGGGAGTAATAAGTATAATAATTATAGTTCTAGCGATAATAATAGTAAAATGTGGCGAATAGTGTATGTTATATTGATAATAATATAAGTAATAAGTATATTTATTATAGTTCTAGCGATAATAACTGCATAATATGGGTAATAATGCATGTTATACTGATAATAATAAAAGTAATAAGTATATTTATTATAGTTCTAGCGATAATAACTGCATAATATGGGTAATAATGCATGTTATATTGATGATAACAAAAGTAATAAGTATATTTATTATAGATCTAGCCATAATAACTGCATTATATGGGTAATAATGCATGTTATATTAATAATAATATAAGTAATAAGTATAATTATTACATTTCTAGCGATAATAACTCCATTATGTGGGTAATAATGCATGTTATATTGATAATATCGGGAGTAATAAGTATAATAATTATAGTTCTAGCGATAATAACTGCATAATATGGGTAATAATGCATGTTATATTGATAATAATAAAAGTAATAAGTATATTTATTATAGTTCTAGCGATAATAATAGTAAAGTATTTCTAATAGTGCATGTTATATTGATGATAATAAAAGTAATAAGTATACTTATTAGAGTTCTAGCGATAATAATAGTAAAATATGGCTAATAATGCATGTTATATTGATAATAATAAAAGTAATAAGTATATTTATTATAGTTCTATCGATAAAAACTGCATAATATGGGTAATAATTCATGTTATATTGATGATAGCAAAAGTAATAAGTATATTTATTATAGATCTAGCCATAATAACTGCATTATATGGGTAATAATGCATGTTATATTAATAATAATATAAGTAATAAGTATAATTATTACATTTCTAGCGATAATAACTCCATTATGTGGGTAATAATGCATGTTATATTGATAATATCGGGAGTAATAAGTATAATAATTATAGTTCTAGCGATAATAACTGCATAATATGGGTAATAATGCATGTTATATTGATAATAATAAAAGTAATAAGTATATTTATTATAGTTCTATCGATAATAACTGCATAATATGGGTAATAATGCATGTTATATTGATGACAACAAAAGTAATAAGTATATTTATTATAGTTCTAGCGATAATAATAGTAAAGTATTTCTAATAGTGCATGTTATATTGATGATAATAAAAGTAATAAGTATACTTATTATAGTTCTAGCGATAATAATAGTAAAATATGGCTAATAGTGCATGTTATATTGATAATAATAAAAGTTATAAGTATATTTATTATAGTTCTAGCGATAATAACTGCATAATATGGGTAGTAATGCATGTCATATGGATAATAATAAAAGTAATAAGTATATTCATTACAGTTCTAGCGATAATAACTGCATAATATGGGTAATAATGCATGTTATATTGATAATAATATAAGTAATAAGTATATTTATTACAGTTCTAGCGATAATAACTGCATAATATGGGTAATAATGCATGTTATATTGATAATAATATAAGTAATAAGTATATTTATTATAGTTTTATCGATAATAACTGCAAAATATGGGTAATAATGCATGTTATATTGATAATAATAAAAGTAATAAGTATAATTATTACATTTCTAGCGATAATAACTCCATTATGTGGGTAATAATGCACGTTATATTGATAATATCGGGAGTAATAAGTATAATAATTATAGTTCCAGCGATAATAATAGTAAAATATGGCTAATAGTGTATGTTAAATTGATAATAATAAAAGTAATAGGTATATTTATTATAGTTCTATCGATAATAACTGCATAATATGGGTAATAATGCATGTTATATTGATGATAACAAAAGTAATAAGTATATTTATTTTAGTTCTAGCGATAATAATAGTAAAGTATTTCTAATAGTGCATGTTATATTGATGATAATAAAAGTAATAAGTATACTTATTAGAGTTCTAGCGATAATAATAGTAAAATATGGCTAATAGTGCATGTTATATTGATAATAATAAAAGTAATAAGTATATTTATTATAGTTCTAGCGATAATAGCTGCATAATATGGGTAATAATGCATGTTATATTGATAATAATAAAAGTAATAAGTATATTTATTATAGTTCTATCGATAATAACTGCATAATATGGGTAATAATGCATGTTATATTGATGACAACAAAAGTAATAAGTATATTTATTATAGTTCTAGCGATAATAATAGTAAAGTATTTCTAATAGTGCATGTTATATTGATGATAATAAAAGTAATAAGTATACTTATTATAGTTCTAGCGATAATAATAGTAAAATATGGCTAATAGTGCATGTTATATTGTTAATAATAAAAGTAATAAGTATATTTATTATAGTTCTAGCGATAATAACTGCATAATATGGGTAGTAATGCATGTCATATGGATAATAATGAAAGTGATAAGTATATTCATTACAGTTCTAGCGATAATAACTGCATAATATGGGTAATAATGCATGTTATATTGATAATAATATAAGTAATAAGTATATTTATTATAGTTCTATCGATAATAACTGCAAAATATGGGTAATAATGCATGTTATATTGATGATAACTAAAGTAATAAGTATATTTATTATAGTTCTAGCGATAATAACTGCATAATATGGGTAATAATGCATGTTATATTGATAATAATAAAAGTAATAAGTATATTTATTATAGTTCTATCGATAATAACTGCATAATATGGGTAATAATTCATGTTATATTGATGATAACAAAAGTAATAAGTATATTTATTACAGTTCTAGCGATAATAACTGCATAATATGGGTAATAATGCATGTTATATTGATAATAATAAAAGTAATAAGTATATTTATTATAGTTCTAGCGATAATAACTGCATAATATGGGTAATAATGCATGTTATATTGATGACAACAAAAGTAATAAGTATATTTATTATAGTTCTAGCGATAATAACTGCATAATATGGGTAATAATGCATGTTATATTGATAATAATATAAGTAATAAGTATAATTATTACATTTCTAGCGATAATAACTCCATTATGTGGGTAGAATGCATGTTATATTGATAATATCGGGAGTAATAAGTATAATAATTATAGTTCTAGCGATAATAATAGTAAAATGTGGCGAATAGTGTATGTTATATTGATAATAATATAAGTAATAAGTATATTTATTATAGTTCTAGCGATAATAACTGCATAATATGGGTAATAATGCATGTTATACTGATAATAATAAAAGTAATAAGTATATTTATTATAGTTCTAGCGATAATAACTGCATAATATGGGTAATAATGCATGTTATATTGATGATAACAAAAGTAATAAGTATATTTATTATAGTTCTAGCGATAATAACTGCATAATATGGGTAATAATGCATGTTATATTGATAATAATAAAAGTAATAAGTATATTTATTATAGTTCTAGCGATAATAACTGCATAATATGGGTAATAAAGCATGTTATATTGATGATAACTAAAGTAATAAGTATATTTATTATAGTTCTATCGATAATAACTGCATAATATGGGTAATAATGCATGTTATATTGATGACAACAAAAGTAATAAGTATATTTATTATAGTTCTAGCGATAATAATAGTAAAGTATTTCTAATAGTGCATGTTATATTGATGATAATAAAAGTAATAAGTATACTTATTATAGTTCTAGCGATAATAATAGTAAAATATGGCTAATAGTGCATGTTATATTGATAATATCGGGAGTAATAAGTATAATAATTATAGTTCTAGCGATAGTAATAGTAAAATGTGGCGAATAGTGTATGTTATATTGATAATAATACAAGTAATAAGTATATTTATTATAGTTCTAGCGATAATAACTGCATAATATGGGTAATAATGCATGTTATATTGATAATAATAAAAGTAATAAGTATATTTATTATAGTTCTAGCGATAATAACTGCATAATATGGGTAATAATGCATGTTATATTGATGATAAGAAAAGTAATAAGTATATTTATTATAGTTCTAGCGATAATAACTGCATAATATGGGTAATAATGCATGTTATATTGATAATAATAAAAGCAATAAGTATATTTATTATAGTTCTAGCGATAATAACTGCATAATATGGGTAATAATGCATGTTATATTGATGATAACAAAAGTAATAAGTATATTTATTATAGTTATAGCGATAATAACTGCATAATATGGGTAATAATGCATGTTATATTGATGATAACAAACGTAATAAGTATATTTATTATAGTTCTATCGATAATACCTGCATAATATCGGTAATAATGCATGTTATATTGATGATAACAAAAGTAATAAGTATATTTATTATAGATCTAGCCATAATAACTGCATTATATGGGTAATAATGCATGTTATATTAATAATAGTATAAGTAATAAGTATAATTATTACATTTCTAGCGATAATAACTCCATTATGTGGGTAATAATGCATGTTATATTGATAATATCGGGAGTAATAAGTATAATAATTATAGTTCTAGCGATAATAATAGTAAAATATGGCTAATAGTGCATGTTATATTGATAATAATAAAAGTTATAAGTATATTTATTATAGTTCTAGCGATAATAACTGCATAATATGGGTAATAATGCATGTTATATTGATAATAATAAAAGTAATAAGTATATTTATTATAGTTCTATCGATAATAACTGCATAATATGGGTAATAATGCATGTTATATTGATGATAACAAATGTAATAAGTATATTTATTATAGTTCTATCGATAATAACTGCATAATATGGGTAATAATGCATGTTATATTGATGATAACAAAAGTAATAAGTATATTTATTATAGATCTAGCCATAATAACTGCATTATATGGGTAATAATGCATGTTATATTAATAATAATATAAGTAATAAGTATAATTATTACATTTCTAGCGATAATAACTCCATTATGTGGGTAATAATGCATGTTATATTGATAATATCGGGAGAAATAAGTATAATAATTATAGTTCTAGCGATAATAACTGCATAATATGGGTAATAATGCATGTTATATTGATAATAATAAAAGTAATAAGTATATTTATTATAGTTCTAGCGATAATAACTGCATAATATGGGTAATAATGCATGTTATATTGATGATAAGAAAAGTAATAAGTATATTTATTATAGTTCTAGCGATAATAACTGCATAATATGGGTAATAATGCATGTTATATTGATAATAATAAAAGCAATAAGTATATTTATTATAGTTCTAGCGATAATAACTGCATAATATGGGTAATAATGCATGTTATATTGATGATAACAAAAGTAATAAGTATATTTATTATAGTTATAGCGATAATAACTGCATAATATGGGTAATAATGCATGTTATATTGATGATAACAAACGTAATAAGTATATTTATTATAGTTCTATCGATAATACCTGCATAATATCGGTAATAATGCATGTTATATTGATGATAACAAAAGTAATAAGTATATTTATTATAGATCTAGCCATAATAACTGCATTATATGGGTAATAATGCATGTTATATTAATAATAGTATAAGTAATAAGTATAATTATTACATTTCTAGCGATAATAACTCCATTATGTGGGTAATAATGCATGTTATATTGATAATATCGGGAGTAATAAGTATAATAATTATAGTTCTAGCGATAATAATAGTAAAATATGGCTAATAGTGCATGTTATATTGATAATAATAAAAGTTATAAGTATATTTATTATAGTTCTAGCGATAATAACTGCATAATATGGGTAATAATGCATGTTATATTGATAATAATAAAAGTAATAAGTATATTTATTATAGTTCTATCGATAATAACTGCATAATATGGGTAATAATGCATGTTATATTGATGATAACAAATGTAATAAGTATATTTATTATAGTTCTATCGATAATAACTGCATAATATGGGTAATAATGCATGTTATATTGATGATAACAAAAGTAATAAGTATATTTATTATAGATCTAGCCATAATAACTGCATTATATGGGTAATAATGCATGTTATATTAATAATAATATAAGTAATAAGTATAATTATTACATTTCTAGCGATAATAACTCCATTATGTGGGTAATAATGCATGTTATATTGATAATATCGGGAGAAATAAGTATAATAATTATAGTTCTAGCGATAATAACTGCATAATATGGGTAATAATGCATGTTATATTGATAATAATAAAAGTAATAAGTATATTTATTATAGTTCTATCGATAATAACTGCATAATATGGGTAATAATGCATGTTATATTGATGACAACAAAAGTAATAAGTATATTTATTATAATTCTAGCGATAATAATAGTAAAGTATTTCTAATAGTGCATGTTATATTGATGATAATAAAAGTAATAAGTATACTTATTATAGTTCTAGCGATAATAATAGTAAAATATGGCTAATAGTGCATGTTATATTGATAATAATAAAAGTTATAAGTATATTTATTATAGTTCTAGCGATAATAACTGCATAATATGGGTAGTAATGCATGTCATATGGATAATAATAAAAGTAATAAGTATATTCATTACAGTTCTAGCGATAATAACTGCATAATATGGGTAATAATGCATGTTATATTGATAATAATATAAGTAATAAGTATATTTATTATAGTTCTAGCGATAATAACTGCATAATATGGGTAATAATGCATGTTATATTGATAATAATATAAGTAATAAGTATATTTATTATAGTTCTATCGATAATAACTGCAAAATATGGGTAATAATGCATGTTATATTCATGATAACTAAAGTAATAAGTATATTTATTATAGTTCTAGCGATAATAACTGCATAATATGGGTAATAATGCATGTTATATTGTTAATAATAAAAGTAATAAGTATATTTATTATAGTTCTATCGATAATAACTGCAAAATATGGGTAATAATGCATGTTATATTGATGATAACTAAAGTAATAAGTATATTTATTATAGTTCTAGCGATAATAACTGCATAATATGGGTAATAATGCATGTTATATTGATGATAACAAAAGTAATAAGTATATTTTTTATAGTTCTAGCGATAATAACTGCATAATATGGGTAATAATGCATGTTATATTGATAATAATAAAAGCAATAAGTATATTTATTATAGTTCTAGCGATAATAATAGTAAAGTATTTCTAATAGTGCATGTTATATTGATGATAATAAAAGTAATAAGTATACTTATTAGAGTTCTAGCGATAATAATAGTAAAATATGGCTAATAGAGCATGTTATATTGATAATAATAAAAGTAATAAGTATATTTATTATAGTTCTATCGATAAAAACTGCATAATATGGGTAATAATTCATGTTATATTGATGATAACAAAAGTAATAAGTATATTTATTATAGATCTAGCCATAATAACTGCATTATATGGGTAATAATGCATGTTATATTAATAATAATATAAGTAATAAGTATAATTATTACATTTCTAGCGGTAATAACTCCATTATGTGGGTAATAATGCACGTTATATTGATAATATCGGGAGTAATAAGTATAATAATTATAGTTCCAGCGATAATAATAGTAAAATATGGCTAATAGTGTATGTTAAATTGATAATAATAAAAGTAATAGGTATATTTATTATAGTTCTATCGATAATAACTGCATAATATGGGTAATAATGCATGTTATATTGATGATAACAAAAGTAATAAGTATATTTATTTTAGTTCTAGCGATAATAGTAGTAAAGTATTTCTAATAGTGCATGTTATATTGATGATAATAAAAGTAATAAGTATACTTATTAGAGTTCTAGCGATAATAATAGTAAAATATGGCTAATAGTGCATGTTATATTGATAATAATAAAAGTAATAAGTATATTTATTATAGTTCTAGCGATAATAGCTGCATAATATGGGTAATAATGCATGTTATATTGATAATAATAAAAGTAATAAGTATATTTATTATAGTTCTATCGATAATAACTGCATAATATGGGTAATAATGCATGTTATATTGATGACAACAAAAGTAATAAGTATATTTATTATAGTTCTAGCGATAATAATAGTAAAGTATTTCTAATAGTGCATGTTATATTGATGATAATAAAAGTAATAAGTATACTTATTATAGTTCTAGCGATAATAATAGTAAAATATGGCTAACAGTGCATGTTATATTGTTAATAATAAAAGTAATAAGTATATTTATTATAGTTCTAGCGATAATAACTGCATAATATGGGTAGTAATGCATGTCATATGGATAATAATAAAAGTGATAAGTATATTCATTACAGTTCTAGCGATAATAACTGCATAATATGGGTAATAATGCATGTTATATTGATAATAATATAAGTAATAAGTATATTTATTATAGTTCTATCGATAATAACTGCAAAATATGGGTAATAATGCATGTTATATTGATGATAACTAAAGTAATAAGTATATTTATTATAGTTCTAGCGATAATAACTGCATAATATGGGTAATAATGCATGTTATATTGATAATAATAAAAGTAATAAGTATATTTATTATAGTTCTATCGATAATAACTGCATAATATGGGTAATAATTCATGTTATATTGATGATAACAAAAGTAATAAGTATATTTATTACAGTTCTAGCGATAATAACTGCATAATATGGGTAATAATGCATGTTATATTGATAATAATATAAGTAATAAGTATATTTATTATAGTTCTAGCGACAATAACTGCATAATATGGGTAATAATGCATGTTATATTGATGATAACAAAAGTAATAAGTATATTTATTATAGTTCTAGCGATAATAACTGCATAATATGGGTAATAATGCATGTTATATTGATAATAATATAAGTAATAAGTATAATTATTACATTTCTAGCGTTAATAACTCCATTATGTGGGTAATAATGCATGTTATATTGATAATATCGGGAGTAATAAGTATAATAATTATAGTTCTAGCGATAGTAATAGTAAAATGTGGCGAATAGTGTATGTTATATTGATAATAATATAAGTAATAAGTATATTTATTATAGTTCTAGCGATAATAACTGCATAATATGGGTAATAATGCATGTTATATTGATAATAATAAAAGTAATAAGTATATTTATTATAGTTCTAGCGATAATAACTGCATAATATGGGTAATAATTCATGTTATATTGATGATAACAAAAGTAATAAGTATATTTATTACAGTTCTAGCGATAATAACTGCATAATATGGGTAATAATGCATGTTATATTGATAATAATATAAGTAATAAGTATATTTATTATAGTTCTATCGATAATAACTGCAAAATATGGGTAATAATGCATGTTATATTGATGATAACTAAAGTAATAAGTATATTTATTATAGTTCTAGCGATAATAACTGCATAATATGGGTAATAATGCATGTTATATTGATAATAATAAAAGTAATAAGTATATTTATTATAGTTCTAGCGATAATAACTGCATAATATGGGTAATAATGCATGTTATATTGATGATAACAAAAGTAATAAGTATATTTATTATAGTTCTATCGATAATAACTGCATAATATGGGTAATAATGCATGTTATATTGATAATAATATAAGTAATAAGTATATTTATTATAGTTCTATCGATAATAACTGCAAAATATGGGTAATAATGAATGTTATATTGATGATAACAAATGTAATAATTATATTTATTATAGTTCTAGCGATAATAACTGCATAATATGGGTAGTAATGCATGTCATATGGATAATAATAAAAGTAATAAGTATATTTATTATAGTTCTATCGATAATAACTGCATAATATGGGTAATAATGCATGTTATATTGATAGTAATATAAGTAATAAGTATATTTATTATAGTTCTATCGATAATAACTGCATAATATGGGTAATAATGCATGTTATATTGATAATAATAAAAGTAATAAGTATATTTATTATAGTTCTAGCGATAATAACTGCATAATATGGGCAATAATGCATGTTATATTGATGATAACAAATGTAATAGGTATATTTATTATAGTTCTATCGATAATAACTGCATAATATGGGTAATAATGCATGTTATATTGATAGTAATATAAGTAATAAGTATATTTATTATAGTTCTATCGATAATAACTGCATAATATGGGTAATAATGCATGTTATATTGATGATAACAAAAGTAATAAGTATATTTATTATAGTTCTAGCGATAATAACTGCATAATATGGGTAATAATGCATGTTATATTGATAATAATATAAGTAATAAGTATAATTATTACATTTCTAGCGATAATAACTCCATTATGTGGGTAATAATGCATGTTATATTGATAATATCGGGAGTAATATGTATAATAATTATAGTTCTAGCGATAATAATAGTAAAATATGGCTAATTGTGTATGTTAAATTGATAATAATAAAAGTAATAAGTATATTTATTATAGTTCTATCGATAATAACTGCATAATATGGGTAATAATGCATGTTATATTGATGATAACAAAAGTAATAAGTATATTTATTTTAGTTCTAGCGATAATAATAGTAAAGTATTTCTAATAGTGCATGTTATAGTGATGATAATAAAAGTAATAAGTATACTTATTAGAGTTCTAGCGATAATAATAGTAAAATATGGCTAATAGTGCATGTTATATTGATAATAATAAAAGTAATAAGTATATTTATTATAGTTCTAGCGATAATAACTGCATAATATGGGTAATAATGCATGTTATATTGATGATAACAAAAGTAATAAGTATATTTATTATAGTTCTATCGATAATAACTGCATAATATGGGTAATAATGCATGTTATATTGATGATAACAAAAGTAATAAGTATATTTATTATAGTTCTAGCGATAATAACTGCATAATATGGGTAATAATGCATGTTATATTAATAACATCGGGAGTAATAAGTATAATAATTATAGTTCTAGCGATAATAATAGTAAAATATGGCTAATAGTGTATGTTAAATTGATAATAATAAAAGTAATAAGTATATTTATTATAGTTCTAGCGATAATAACTGCATAATATGGGTAATAATGCATGTTATATTGATAATAATAAAAGTAATAAGTATATTTATTTTAGTTCTAGCGATAATAACTGCATAATATGGGTAATAATGCATCTTATATTGATAATAATAAAAGTAATAAGTATATTTATTATAGTTCTAGCGATAATAACTGCATAATATGGGTAGTAATGCATGTCATATGGATAATAATAAAAGTAATAAGTATATTTATTATAGTTCTATCGATAATAACTGCATAATATGGGTAATAATGCATGTTATATTGATGACAACAAAAGTAATAAGTATATTTATTTTAGTTCTAGCGATAATAATAGTAAAGTATTTCTAATAGTGCATGTTATATTGATGATAATAAAAGTAATAAGTATACTTATTATAGTTCTAGCGATAATAATAGTAAAATATGGCTAATAGTGCATGTTCTATTGATAATAATAAAAGTAATAAGTATATTTATTATAGTTCTAGCGATAATAACTGCATAATATGGGTAGTAATGCATGTCATATGGATAATAATAAAAGTAATAAGTATATTTATTATAGTTCTATCGATAATAACTGCATAATATGGGTAATAATGCATGTTATATTGATGATAACAAAAGTAATAAGTATATTTATTATAGTTCTAGCGATAATAACTGCATAATATGGGTAATAATGCATGTTATATTGATAATAATAAAAGTAATAAGTATATTTATTATAGTTCTAGCGATAATAACTGCATAATATGGGTAATAATGCATGTTATATTGATGATAACAAAAGTAATAAGTATATTTATTATAGTTCTAGCGATAATAACTGCATAATATGGGTAATAATGCATGTTATATTGATAATAATATAAGTAATAAGTATAATTATTACATTTCTTGCGATAATAACTCCATTACGTGGGTAATAATACATGTTATATTGATAATATCGGGAGTAATAAGTATAATATATATAGTTCTAGCGATAATAATAGTAAAATGTGGCGAATAGTGTATGTTATATTGATAATAATATAAGTAATAAGTATATTTATTATAGTTCTAGCGATAATAACTGCATAATATGGGTAATAATGCATGTTATATTGATAGTAATATAAGTAATAAGTATATTTATTATAGTTCTATCGATAATAACTGCAAAATATGGGTAATAATGCATGTTATATTGATGATAACTAAAGTAATAAGTATGTTTATTATAGTTCTATCGATAATAACTGCATAATATGGGTAATAATGCATGTTATATTGATAATAATAAAAGTAATAAGTATATTTATTATAGTTCTAGCGATAATAACTGCATTATGTGGGTAATAATGCATGTTATATTAATAATATCGGGAGTAATAAGTATAATAATTATAGTTCTAGCGATAATAATAGTAAAATATGGCTAATAGTGCATGTTAAATTGATAATAATAAAAGTAATAAGTATATTTGTTATAGTTCTAGCGATAATAACTGCATAATATGGGTAATAATGCATGTTATATTGATAATAATAAAAGTAATAAGTATATTTATTTTAGTTCTAGCGATAATAACTGCATAATATGGGTAATAATGCATCTTATATTGATAATAATAAAAGTAATAAGTATATTTATTATAGTTCTAGCGATAATAACTGCATAATATGGGTAATAATGCATGTTATATTGATGATAACAAAAGTAATAAGTATATTTATTATAGTTCTATCGATAATAACTGCATAATATGGGTAATAATGCATGTTATATTGATAATAATATAAGTAATAAGTATATTTATTATAGTTCTATCGATAATAACTGCAAAATATGGGTAATAATGAATGTTATATTGATGATAGCTAAAGTAATAAGTATATTTATTATAGTTCTAGCGATAATAACTGCATAATATGGGTAGTAATGCATGTCATATGGATAATAATAAAAGTAATAAGTATATTTATTATAGTTCTATCGATAATAACTGCATAATATGGGTAATAATGCATGTTATATTGATGATAACAAAAGTAATAAGTATATTTATTATAGTTCTAGCGATAATAACTGCATAATATGGGTAATAATGCATGTTATATTAATAATATCGGGAGTAATAAGTATAATAATTATAGTTCTAGCGATAATAATAGTAAAATATGGCTAATAGTGTATGTTAAATTGATAATAATAAAAGTAATAAGTATATTTATTATAGTCCTAGCGATAATAACTGCATAATATGGGTAATAATGCATGTTATATTGATAATAATAAAAGTAATAAGTATATTTATTTTAGTTCTAGCGATAATAACTGCATAATATGGGTAATAATGCATCTTATATTGATAATAATAAAAGTAATAAGTATATTTATTATAGTTCTAGCGATAATAACTGCATAATATGGGTAGTAATGCATGTCATATGGATAATAATAAAAGTAATAAGTATATTTATTATAGTTCTATCGATAATAACTGCATAATATGGGTAATAATGCATGTTATATTGATGACAACAAAAGTAATAAGTATATTTATTTTAGTTCTAGCGATAATAATAGTAAAGTATTTCTAATAGTGCATGTTATATTGATGACAATAAAAGTAATAAGTATACTTATTAGAGTTCTAGCGATAAAAATAGTAAAATATGGCTAATAGTGCATGTTATATTGATAATAATAAAAGTAATAAGTATATTTATTATAGTTCTAGCGATAATAACTGCATAATATGGGTAATAATGCATGTTATATTGATAATGATAAAAGTAATAAGTATATTTATTATAGTTCTATCGATAATAACTGCATAATATGGGTAATAATGCATGTTATATTGATAATAATATAAGTAATAAGTATAATTATTACATTTCTAGCGATAATAACTCCATTATGTGGGTAATAATGCATGTTATATTGATAATAATAAAATTAGTAAGTATAATTTTTATAGTTCTATCGATAATAACTGCATAATATAGGTAATAATGCATGTTATATTGATGATAACAAAAGTAATAAGTATATTTATTATAGATCTAGCCATAACAACTGCATTATATGGGTAATAATGCATGTTATATTAATAATAACATAAGTAATAAGTATAATTATTACATTTCTAGCGATAATAACTCCATTATGTGGGTAATAATGCATGTTATATTGATAATATCGAGAGTAATAAGTATAATAATTATAGTTCTAGCGATAATAATAGTAAAATGTGGCGAATAGTGTATGTTATATAGATAATAATATAAGTAATAAGTATATTTATTATAGTTCTAGCGATAATAACTGCACAATATGGGTAATAATGCATGTTATATTGATAACAATAAAAGTAATAAGTATATTTATTATAGTTCTAGCGATAATAACTGCATAATATGGGTAATAATGCATGTTATATTGATGATAACAAAAGTTATAAGTATATTTATTATAGTTCTAGCGATAATAACTGCATAATATGGGTAATAATGCATGTTATATTGATAATAATAAAAGTAATAAGTATATTTATTATAGTTCTATCGATAATAACTGCATAATATGGGTAATAATGCATGTTATATTGATGATAACAAAAGTAATAAGTATAATTATTATAGTTCTAGCGATAATAATAGTAAAATATAGCTAATAGTGCATGTTATATTGATAATAATAAAAGTAATAAGTATATTTATTATAGTTCTAGGGATAATAACTGCATAATATGGATAATAATGCATGTTATATTGATGATAACAAAAGTAATAAGTATATTTATTATAGATCTAGCCATAACAACTGCATTATATGGGTAATAATGCATGTTATATTAATAATAACATAAGTAATAAGTATAATTATTACATTTCTAGCGATAATAACTCCATTATGTGGGTAATAATGCATGTTATATTGATAATATCGAGAGTTATAGGTATAATAATTATAGTTCTAGCGATAATAATAGTAAAATGTGGCGAATAGTGTATGTTATATTGATAATAATATAAGTAATAAGTATATTTATTATAGTTCTAGCGATAATAACTGCACAATATGGGTAATAATGCATGTTATATTGATA
Organism: Megachile leachella; assembly: GCA_963576845.1. Taxonomy (NCBI): domain Eukaryota; kingdom Metazoa; phylum Arthropoda; class Insecta; order Hymenoptera; family Megachilidae; genus Megachile; species Megachile leachella. The sequence goes on along the minus strand of OY756256.1, from coordinate 15,335,336 downwards.
ATAATAAAAGTAATAAGTATATTTATTATAGTTCTAGCGATAATAACTGCATAATATGGGTAATAATGCATGTTATATTGATGATAACAAATGTTATAAGTATATTTATTATAGTTCTAGCGATAATAATAGTAAAGTATTTCTAATAGTGCATGTTATATTGATAATAATAAAAGTAATAAGTATATTTATTATAGTTCTAGCGATAATAACTGCATAATATGGGTAATAATGCATGTTATATTGATAATAATATAAGTAATAAGTATATTTATTATAGTTCTAGCGATAATAACTGCATAATATGGGTAATAATGCATGTTATATTGATAATAATAAAAGTAATAAGTATATTTATTATAGTTCTAGCGATAATAACTGCATAATATGGGTAATAATGCATGTTATATTGATGATAACGAAAGTAATAAGTATATTTATTATAGTTCTAGCGATAATAACTGCATAATGTGGGTAATAATGCATGTTATATTGATAATAATATAAGTAATAAGTATAATTATTACATTTCTAGCGATAATAACTCCATTATGTGGGTAATAATGCATGTTATATTGATAATATCGGGAGTCATAAGTATAATTATTATAGTTCTAGCGATAATAATAGTAAAATATAGCTAATAGTGCGTGTTATATTGATAATAATAAAAGTAATAAGTATATTTATTATAGTTCTAGCGATAATAACTGCATAATATGGGTAATAATGAAAGTTATAATGATAATAATAAAAGTAATAAGTATATTTATTATAGTTCTATCGATAATTACTGCATAATATGGGTAATAATGCATGTTATATTGATGACAACAAAAGTAATAAGTATATTTATTATAGTTCTAGCGATAATAATAGTAAAGTATTTCTAATAGTGCATGTTATATTGATGACAATAAAAGTAATAAGTATACTTATTATAGTTCTAGCAATAGTAATAGTAAAATATGGCTAATAGGGCATGTTACATTGATAATAATAAAAGTAATAAGTATATTTATTATAGTTCTAGCGATAATAACTGCATAATATGGGTAATAATGCATGTTATATTGATGATAGCTAAAGTAATAAGTATATTTATTATAGTTCTAGCGATAATAACTGCATAATATGGGTAGTAATGCATGTCATATGGATAATAATAAAAGTAATAAGTATATTTATTATAGTTCTATCGATAATAACTGCATAATATGGGTAATAATGCATGTTATATTGATGATAACAAAAGTAATAAGTATATTTATTATAGTTCTAGCGATAATAACTGCATAATATGGGTAATAATGCATGTTATATTAATAATATCGGGAGTAATAAGTATAATAATTATAGTTCTAGCGATAATAATAGTAAAATATGGCTAATAGTGTATGTTAAATTGATAATAATAAAAGTAATAAGTATATTTATTATAGTTCTAGCGATAATAACTGCATAATATGGGTAATAATGCATGTTATATTGATAATAATAAAAGTAATAAGTATATTTATTTTAGTTCTAGCGATAATAACTGCATAATATGGGTAATAATGCATCTTATATTGATAATAATAAAAGTAATAAGTATATTTATTATAGTTCTAGCGATAATAACTGCATAATATGGGTAGTAATGCATGTCATATGGATAATAATAAAAGTAATAAGTATATTTATTATAGTTCTATCGATAATAACTGCATAATATGGGTAATAATGCATGTTATATTGATGACAACAAAAGTAATAAGTATATTTATTTTAGTTCTAGCGATAATAATAGTAAAGTATTTCTAATAGTGCATGTTATATTGATGACAATAAAAGTAATAAGTATACTTATTAGAGTTCTAGCGATAAAAATAGTAAAATATGGCTAATAGTGCATGTTATATTGATAATAATAAAAGTAATAAGTATATTTATTATAGTTCTAGCGATAATAACTGCATAATATGGGTAATAATGCATGTTATATTGATAATGATAAAAGTAATAAGTATATTTATTATAGTTCTATCGATAATAACTGCATAATATGGGTAATAATGCATGTTATATTGATGACAACAAAAGTAATAAGTATATTTATTATAGTTCTAGCGATAATAATAGTAAAGTATTTCTAATAGTGCATGTTATATTGATGATAATAAAAGTAATAAGTATACTTATTATAGTTCTAGCGATAATAATAGTAAAATATGGCTAATAGTGCATGTTATATTGATAATAATAAAAGTAATAAGTATATTTATTACAGTTCTAGCGATAATAACTGCGTAATATGGGTAATAATGCATGTTATATTGATGATAACAAAAGTAATAAGTATATTTATTATAGTTCTAGCGATAATAACTGCATAATATGGGTAATAATGCATGTTATATTGATAATAATATAAGTAATAAGTATAATTATTACATTTCTAGCGATAATAACTCCATTATGTGGGTAATAATGCATGTTATATTGATAATATCGGGAGTAATAAGTATAATAATTATAGTTCTAGCGATAATAATAGTAAAATGTGGCGAATAGTGTATGTTATATTGATAATAATATAAGTAATAAGTATATTTATTATAGTTCTAGCGATAATAACTGCATAATATGGGTAGTAATGCATGTCATATGGATAATAATAAAAGTAATAAGTATATTTATTATAGTTCTATCGATAATAACTGCATAATATGGGTAATAATGCATGTTATATTAATAATAATATAAGTAATAAGTATAATTATTACATTTCTAGCGATAATAACTCCATTATGTGGGTAATAATGCATGTTATATTGATAATATCGGGAGTAATAAGTATAATAATTATAGTTCTAGCGATAATAATAGTAAAATATGGCTAAGAGTGTATGTTAAATTGATAATAATAAAAGTAATAAGTATATTTATTATAGTTCTAGCGATAATAACTGCATAATATGGGTAGTAATGCATGTCATATGGATAATAATAAAAGTAATAAGTATATTTATTATAGTTCTATCGATAATAACTGCATAATATGGGTAATAATGCATGTTATATTGATGATAACAAAAGTAATAAGTATATTTATTATAGTTCTAGCGATAATAACTGCATAATATGGGTAATAATGCATGTTATATTGATAATAATAAAAGTAATAAGTATATTTATTATAGTTCTAGCGATAATAACTGCATAATATGGGTAGTAATGCATGTCATATGGATAATAATAAAAGTAATAAGTATATTTATTATAGTTCTATCGATAATAACTGCATAATATGGGTAATAATGCATGTTATATTGATGACAACAAAAGTAATAAGTATATTTATTTTAGTTCTAGCGATAATAATAGTAAAGTATTTCTAATAGTGCATGTTATATTGATGATAATAAAAGTAATAAGTATACTTATTAGAGTTCGAGCGATAAAAATAGTAAAATATGGCTAATAGTGCATGTTATATTGATAATAATAAAAGTAATAAGTATATTTATTATAGTTCTAGCGATAATAACTGCATAATATGGGTAATAATGCATGTTATATTGATAATAATAAAAGTAATAAGTATATTTATTATAGTTCTAGCGATAATAACTGCATAATATGGGTAGTAATGCATGTCATATGGATAATAATAAAAGTAATAAGTATATTTATTATAGTTCTATCGATAATAACTGTATAATATGGGTAATAATGCATGTTATATTGATGACAACAAAAGTAATAAGTATATTTATTTTAGTTCTAGCGATAATAATAGTAAAGTATTTCTAATAGTGCATGTTATATTGATGATAATAAAAGTAATAAGTATACTTATTAGAGTTCGAGCGATAAAAATAGTAAAATATGGCTAATAGTGCATGTTATATTGATAATAATAAAAGTAATAAGTATATTTATTATAGTTCTAGCGATAATAACTGCATAATATGGGTAATAATGCATGTTATATTGATAATAATAAAAGTAATAAGTATATTTATTATAGTTCTATCGATAATAACTGCATAATATGGGTAATAATGCATGTTATATTGATGATAACAAAAGTAATAAGTATATTTATTATAGTTCTAGCGGTAATAACTGCATAATATGGGTAATAATGCATGTTATATTGATAATAATAAAAGTAATAAGTATATTTATTATAGTTCTAGCGATAATAGCTCCATTATGTGGGTAATAATGCATGTTATATTGATAATATCGGGAGTAATAAGTATAATAATTATAGTTCTAGCGATAATAATAGTAAAATATGGCTAATAGTGTATGTTAAATTGATAATAATAAAAGTAATAAGTATATTTATTATAGTTCTATCGATAATAACTGCAAAATATGGGTAATAATGAATGTTATATTGATGATAGCTAAAGTAATAAGTATATTTATTATAGTTCTAGCGATAATAACTGCATAATATGGGTAGTAATGCATGTCATATGGATAATAATAAAAGTAATAAGTATATTTATTATAGTTCTATCGATAATAACTGCATAATATGGGTAATAATGCATGTTATATTGATGATAACAAAAGTAATAAGTATATTTATTATAGTTCTAGCGATAATAACTGCATAATATGGGTAATAATGCATGTTATATTAATAATATCGGGAGTAATAAGTATAATAATTATAGTTCTAGCGATAATAATAGTAAAATATGGCTAATAGTGTATGTTAAATTGATAATAATAAAAGTAATAAGTATATTTATTATAGTTCTAGCGATAATAACTGCATAATATGGGTAATAATGCATGTTATATTGATAATAATAAAAGTAATAAGTATATTTATTTTAGTTCTAGCGATAATAACTGCATAATATGGGTAATAATGCATCTTATATTGATAATAATAAAAGTAATAAGTATATTTATTATAGTTCTAGCGATAATAACTGCATAATATGGGTAGTAATGCATGTCATATGGATAATAATAAAAGTAATAAGTATATTTATTATAGTTCTATCGATAATAACTGCATAATATGGGTAATAATGCATGTTATATTGATGACAACAAAAGTAATAAGTATATTTATTTTAGTTCTAGCGATAATAATAGTAAAGTATTTCTAATAGTGCATGTTATATTGATGATAATAAAAGTAATAAGTATACTTATTAGAGTTCTAGCGATAAAAATAGTAAAATATGGCTAATAGTGCATGTTATATTGATAATAATAAAAGTAATAAGTATATTTATTATAGTTCTAGCGATAATAACTGCATAATATGGGTAATAATGCATGTTATATTGATAATGATAAAAGTAATAAGTATATTTATTATAGTTCTGTCGATAATAACTGCATAATATGGGTAATAATGCATGTTATATTGATGACAACAAAAGTAATAAGTATATTTATTATAGTTCTAGCGATAATAATAGTAAAGTATTTCTAATAGTGCATGTTATATTGATGATAATAAAAGTAATAAGTATATTTATTACAGTTCTAGCGATAATAACTGCATAATATGGGTAGTAATGCATGTCTTATGGATAATAATAAAAGTAATAAGTATATTTATTATAGTTCTATCGATAATAACTGCATAATATGGGTAATAATGCATCTTATATTGATAATAATAAAAGTAATAAGTATATTTATTATAGTTCTAGCGATAATAACTGCATAATATGGGTAATAATGCATGTTATATTGATGATAACAAAAGTAATAAGTATATTTATTATAGTTCTATCGATAATAACTGCATAATATGGGTAATAATGCATGTTATATTGATAATAATATAAGTAATAAGTATATTTATTATAGTTCTATCGATAATAACTGCAAAATATGGGTAATAATGCATGTTATATTGATGATAACTAAAGTAATAAGTATATTTATTATAGTTCTAGCGATAATAATAGTAAAGTATTTCTAATAGTGCATGTTATATTGATGATAATAAACGTAATAAGTATACTTATTAGAGTTCTAGCGATGATAATAGTAAAATATGGCTAATAGTGCATGTTATATTGATAATAATAAAAGTAATAAGTATATTTATTATATTTCTGTCGATAATAACTGCATAATATGGGTAATAATGCATGTTATATTGATGATAACAAAAGTAATAAGTATATTTATTTTAGTTCTAGCGATAATAATAGTAAAGTATTTCTAATAGTGCATGTTATATTGATGATAATAAACGTAATAAGTATACTTATTAGAGTTCTAGCGATAATAATAGTAAAATATGGCTAATAGTGTATGTTAAATTGATAATAATAAAAGTAATAAGTATATTTATTATAGTTCTAGCGATAATAACTGCATAATATGGGTAATAATGCATGTTATATTGATAATAATAAAAGTAATAAGTATATTTATTATAGTTCTAGCGATAACAACTGCATAATATGGGTAATAATGCATGTTATATTGATAATAATATAAGTAATAAGTATAATTATTACATTTCTAGCGATAATAACTCCATTATGTGGGTAATAATGCATGTTATATTGATAATAATAAAATTAGTAAGTATTATTTTTATAGTTCTATCGATAATAACTGCATAATATAGGTAATAATGCATGTTATATTGATGATTACAAAAGTAATAAGTATATTTATTATAGATCTAGCCATAACAAATGCATTATATGGGTAATAATGCATGTTATATTAATAATAACATAAGTAATAAGTATAATTATTACATTTCTAGCGATAATAACTCCATTATGTGGGTAATAATGCATGTTATATTGATAATATCGAGAGTAATAAGTATAATAATTATAGTTCTAGCGATAATAATAGTAAAATGTGGCGAATAGTGTATGTTATATTGATAATAATATAAGTAATAAGTATATTTATTATAGTTCTAGCGATAATAATAGTAAAGTATTTCTAATAGTGCATGTTATATTGATGATAACAAAAGTAATAAGTATATTTATTATAGTTCTAGCGATAATAACTGCATAATGTGGGTAATAATGCATGTTATATTGATAATAATATAAGTAATAAGTATAATTATTACATTTCTAGCGATAATAACTCCATTATGTGGGTAATAATGCATGTTATATTGATAATATCGGGAGTCATAAGTATAATTATTATAGTTCTAGCGATAATAATAGTAAAATATAGCTAATAGTGCGTGTTATATTGATAATAATAAAAGTAATAAGTATATTTATTATAGTTCTAGCGATAATAACTGCATAATATGGGTAATAATGCAAGTTATATTGATAATAATAAAAGTAATAAGTATATTTATTATAGTTCTATCGATAATTACTGCATAATATGGGTAATAATGCATGTTATATTGATAATAATAAAAGTAATAAGCATATTTATTATAGTTCTATCGATAATAACTGCAAAATATGGGTAATAATGCATGTTATATGGATGATAACAAAAGTAATAAGTATATTTATTACAGTTCTAGCGATAATAACTGCATAATATGGGTAATAATGCATGTTATATTGATGATAACAAAAGTTATAAGTATATTTATTATAGTTCTAGCGATAATAACTGCATAATATGGGTAATAATGCATGTTATATTGATAATAATATAAGTAATAAGTATATTTATTATAGTTCTAGCGATAATAACTGCATAATATGGGTAATAATGCATGTTATATTGATGATAACAAAAGTTATAAGTATATTTATTATAGTTCTAGCGATAATAATAGTAAAGTATTTCTAATAGTGCATGTTATATTGATGATAACAAAAGTAATAAGTATATTTATTATAGTTCTAGCGATAATAACTGCATAATGTGGGTAATAATGCATGTTATATTGATAATAATATAAGTAATAAGTATAATTATTACATTTCTAGCGATAATAACTCCATTATGTGGGTAATAATGCATGTTATATTGATAATATCGGGAGTAATAAGTATAATAATTACAGTTCTAGCGATAATAATAGTAAAATATGGCGAATAGTGTATGTTATATTGATAATAATATAAGTAATAAGTATATTTATTATAGTTCTAGCGATAATAACTGCATAATATGGGTAATAATGCATGTTATATTGATAATAATAAAAGTAATAAGTATATTTATTATAGTTCTATCGATAATAACTGCATAATATGGGTAATAATGCATGTTATATTGATGATAACAAAAGTAATAAGTATAATTATTATAGTTCTAGCGATAATAATAGTAAAATATAGCTAATAGTGCATGTTATATTGATAATAATAAAAGTAATAAGTATATTTATTATAGTTCTAGGGATAATAACTGCATAATATGGATAATAATGCATGTTATATTGATGATAACAAAAGTAATAAGTATATTTATTATAGATCTAGCCATAACAACTGCATTATATGGGTAATAATGCATGTTATATTAATAATAACATAAGTAATAAGTATAATTATTACATTTCTAGCGATAATAACTCCATTATGTGGGTAATAATGCATGTTATATTGATAATATCGAGAGTAATAGGTATAATAATTATAGTTCTAGCGATAATAATAGTAAAATGTGGCGAATAGTGTATGTTATATTGATAATAATATAAGTAATAAGTATATTTATTATAGTTCTAGCGATAATAACTGCACAATATGGGTAATAATGCATGTTATATTGATAATAATAAAAGTAATAAGTATATTTATTATAGTTCTAGCGATAATAACTGCATAATATGGGTAATAATGCATGTTATATTGATGATAACAAATGTTATAAGTATATTTATTATAGTTCTAGCGATAATAATAGTAAAGTATTTCTAATAGTGCATGTTATATTGATAATAATAAATGTAATAAGTATATTTATTATAGTTCTAGCGATAATAACTGCATAATATGGGTAATAATGCATGTTATATTGATAATAATATAAGTAATAAGTATATTTATTATAGTTCTAGCGATAATAACTGCATAATATGGGTAATAATGCATGTTATATTGATAATAATAAAAGTAATAAGTATATTTATTATAGTTCTAGCGATAATAACTGCATAATATGGGTAATAATGCATGTTATATTGATGATAACGAAAGTAATAAGTATATTTATTATAGTTCTAGCGATAATAACTGCATAATGTGGGTAATAATGCATGTTATATTGATAATAATATAAGTAATAAGTATAATTATTACATTTCTAGCGATAATAACTCCATTATGTGGGTAATAATGCATGTTATATTGATAATATCGGGAGTCATAAGTATAATTATTATAGTTCTAGCGATAATAATAGTAAAATATAGCTAATAGTGCGTGTTATATTGATAATAATAAAAGTAATAAGTATATTTATTATAGTTCTAACGATAATAACTGCATAATATGGGTAATAATGCAAGTTATAATGATAATAATAAAAGTAATAAGTATATTTATTATAGTTCTATCGATAATTACTGCATAATATGGGTAATAATGCATGTTATATTGATGACAACAAAAGTAATAAGTATATTTATTATAGTTCTAGCGATAATAATAGTAAAGTATTTCTAATAGTGCATGTTATATTGATGACAATAAAAGTAATAAGTATACTTATTATAGTTCTAGCAATAGTAATAGTAAAATATGGCTAATAGGGCATGTTACATTGATAATAATAAAAGTAATAAGTATATTTATTATAGTTCTAGCGATAATAACTGCATAATATGGGTAATAATGCATGTTATATTGATGATAACAAAAGTAATAAGTATATTTATTATAGTTCTAGCGATAACAACTGCATAATATGGGTAATAATGCATGTTATATTCATAATAATATAAGTAATAAGTATAATTATTACATTTCTAGCGATAATAACTCCATTATGTGGGTAATAATGCATGTTATATTGATAATAATAAAATTAGTAAGTATAATTTTTATAGTTCTATCGATAATAACTGCATAATATAGGTAATAATGCATGTTATATTGATGATAACAAAAGTAATAAGTATATTTATTATAGATCTAGCCATAACAACTGCATTATATGGGTAATAATGCATGTTATATTAATAATAACATAAGTAATAAGTATAATTATTACATTTCTAGCGATAATAACTCCATTATGTGGGTAATAATGCATGTTATATTGATAATATCGAGAGTAATAAGTATAATAATTATAGTTCTAGCGATAATAATAGTAAAATGTGGCGAATAGTGTATGTTATATAGATAATAATATAAGTAATAAGTATATTTATTATAGTTCTAGCGATAATAACTGCACAATATGGGTAATAATGCATGTTATATTGATAACAATAAAAGTAATAAGTATATTTATTATAGTTCTAGCGATAATAACTGCATAATATGGGTAATAATGCATGTTATATTGATGATAACAAAAGTTATAAGTATATTTATTATAGTTCTAGCGATAATAACTGCATAATATGGGTAATAATGCATGTTATATTGATAATAATATAAGTAATAAGTATATTTATTATAGTTCTAGCGATAATAACTGCATAATATGGGTAATAATGCATGTTATATTGATAATAATAAAAGTAATAAGTATATTTATTATAGTTCTATCGATAATAACTGCATAATATGGGTAATAATGCATGTTATATTGATGATAACAAAAGTAATAAGTATAATTATTATAGTTCTAGCGATAATAATAGTAAAATATAGCTAATAGTGCATGTTATATTGATAATAATAAAAGTAATAAGTATATTTATTATAGTTCTAGGGATAATAACTGCATAATATGGATAATAATGCATGTTATATTGATGATAACAAAAGTAATAAGTATATTTATTATAGATCTAGCCATAACAACTGCATTATATGGGTAATAATGCATGTTATATTAATAATAACATAAGTAATAAGTATAATTATTACATTTCTAGCGATAATAACTCCATTATGTGGGTAATAATGCATGTTATATTGATAATATCGAGAGTAATAGGTATAATAATTATAGTTCTAGCGATAATAATAGTAAAATGTGGCGAATAGTGTATGTTATATTGATAATAATATAAGTAATAAGTATATTTATTATAGTTCTAGCGATAATAACTGCACAATATGGGTAATAATGCATGTTATATTGATAATAATAAAAGTAATAAGTATATTTATTATAGTTCTAGCGATAATAACTGCATAATATGGGTAATAATGCATGTTATATTGATGATAACAAATGTTATAAGTATATTTATTATAGTTCTAGCGATAATAATAGTAAAGTATTTCTAATAGTGCATGTTATATTGATAATAATAAAAGTAATAAGTATATTTATTATAGTTCTAGCGATAATAACTGCATAATATGGGTAATAATGCATGTTATATTGATAATAATATAAGTAATAAGTATATTTATTATAGTTCTAGCGATAATAACTGCATAATATGGGTAATAATGCATGTTATATTGATAATAATAAAAGTAATAAGTATATTTATTATAGTTCTAGCGATAATAACTGCATAATATGGGTAATAATGCATGTTATATTGATGATAACGAAAGTAATAAGTATATTTATTATAGTTCTAGCGATAATAACTGCATAATGTGGGTAATAATGCATGTTATATTGATAATAATATAAGTAATAAGTATAATTATTACATTTCTAGCGATAATAACTCCATTATGTGGGTAATAATGCATGTTATATTGATAATATCGGGAGTCATAAGTATAATTATTATAGTTCTAGCGATAATAATAGTAAAATATAGCTAATAGTGCGTGTTATATTGATAATAATAAAAGTAATAAGTATATTTATTATAGTTCTAGCGATAATAACTGCATAATATGGGTAATAATGAAAGTTATAATGATAATAATAAAAGTAATAAGTATATTTATTATAGTTCTATCGATAATTACTGCATAATATGGGTAATAATGCATGTTATATTGATGACAACAAAAGTAATAAGTATATTTATTATAGTTCTAGCGATAATAATAGTAAAGTATTTCTAATAGTGCATGTTATATTGATGACAATAAAAGTAATAAGTATACTTATTATAGTTCTAGCAATAGTAATAGTAAAATATGGCTAATAGGGCATGTTACATTGATAATAATAAAAGTAATAAGTATATTTATTATAGTTCTAGCGATAATAACTGCATAATATGGGTAATAATGCATGTTATATTGATGATAACAAAAGTAATAAGTATATTTATTATAGTTCTAGCGATAACAACTGCATAATATGGGTAATAATGCATGTTATATTGATAATAATATAAGTAATAAGTATAATTATTACATTTCTAGCGATAATAACTCCATTATGTGGGTAATAATGCATGTTATATTGATAATAATAAAATTAGTAAGTATAATTTTTATAGTTCTATCGATAATAACTGCATAATATAGGTAATAATGCATGTTATATTGATGATAACAAAAGTAATAAGTATATTTATTATAGATCTAGCCATAACAACTGCATTATATGGGTAATAATGCATGTTATATTAATAATAACATAAGTAATAAGTATAATTATTACATTTCTAGCGATAATAACTCCATTATGTGGGTAATAATGCATGTTATATTGATAATATCGAGAGTAATAAGTATAATAATTATAGTTCTAGCGATAATAATAGTAAAATGTGGCGAATAGTGTATGTTATATAGATAATAATATAAGTAATAAGTATATTTATTATAGTTCTAGCGATAATAACTGCACAATATGGGTAATAATGCATGTTATATTGATAACAATAAAAGTAATAAGTATATTTATTATAGTTCTAGCGATAATAACTGCATAATATGGGTAATAATGCATGTTATATTGATGATAACAAAAGTTATAAGTATATTTATTATAGTTTTAGCGATAATAACTGCATAATATGGGTAATAATGCATGTTATATTGATAATAATAAAAGTAATAAGTATATTTATTATAGTTCTATCGATAATAACTGCATAATATGGGTAATAATGCATGTTATATTGATGATAACAAAAGTAATAAGTATAATTATTATAGTTCTAGCGATAATAATAGTAAAATATAGCTAATAGTGCATGTTATATTGATAATAATAAAAGTAATAAGTATATTTATTATAGTTCTAGGGATAATAACTGCATAATATGGATAATAATGCATGTTATATTGATGATAACAAAAGTAATAAGTATATTTATTATAGATCTAGCCATAACAACTGCATTATATGGGTAATAATGCATGTTATATTAATAATAACATAAGTAATAAGTATAATTATTACATTTCTAGCGATAATAACTCCATTATGTGGGTAATAATGCATGTTATATTGATAATATCGAGAGTTATAGGTATAATAATTATAGTTCTAGCGATAATAATAGTAAAATGTGGCGAATAGTGTATGTTATATTGATAATAATATAAGTAATAAGTATATTTATTATAGTTCTAGCGATAATAACTGCACAATATGGGTAATAATGCATGTTATATTGATAATAATAAAAGTAATAAGTATATTTATTATAGTTCTAGCGATAATAACTGCATAATATGGGTAATAATGCATGTTATATTGATGATAACAAATGTTATAAGTATATTTATTATAGTTCTAGCGATAATAATAGTAAAGTATTTCTAATAGTGCATGTTATATTGATAATAATAAAAGTAATAAGTATATTTATTATAGTTCTAGCGATAATAACTGCATAATATGGGTAATAATGCATGTTATATTGATAATAATATAAGTAATAAGTATATTTATTATAGTTCTAGCGATAATAACTGCATAATATGGGTAATAATGCATGTTATATTGATAATAATAAAAGTAATAAGTATATTTATTATAGTTCTAGCGATAATAACTGCATAATATGGGTAATAATGCATGTTATATTGATGATAACGAAAGTAATAAGTATATTTATTATAGTTCTAGCGATAATAACTGCATAATGTGGGTAATAATGCATGTTATATTGATAATAATATAAGTAATAAGTATAATTATTACATTTCTAGCGATAATAACTCCATTATGTGGGTAATAATGCATGTTATATTGATAATATCGGGAGTCATAAGTATAATTATTATAGTTCTAGCGATAATAATAGTAAAATATAGCTAATAGTGCGTGTTATATTGATAATAATAAAAGTAATAAGTATATTTATTATAGTTCTAGCGATAATAACTGCATAATATGGGTAATAATGAAAGTTATAATGATAATAATAAAAGTAATAAGTATATTTATTATAGTTCTATCGATAATTACTGCATAATATGGGTAATAATGCATGTTATATTGATGACAACAAAAGTAATAAGTATATTTATTATAGTTCTAGCGATAATAATAGTAAAGTATTTCTAATAGTGCATGTTATATTGATGACAATAAAAGTAATAAGTATACTTATTATAGTTCTAGCAATAGTAATAGTAAAATATGGCTAATAGGGCATGTTACATTGATAATAATAAAAGTAATAAGTATATTTATTATAGTTCTAGCGATAATAACTGCATAATATGGGTAATAATGCATGTTATATTGATGATAATATAAGTAATAAGTATATTTATTATAGTTCTAGCGATAATAACTGCATAATATGGGTAATAATGCATGTTATATTGATAATAATAAAAGTAATAAGTATATTTATTATAGTTCTAGCGATAATAACTGCATAATATGGGTAATAATGCATGTTATATTGATAATAATATAAGTAATAAGTATATTTATTATAGTTCTAGCGATAATAACTGCATAATATGGGTAATAATGCATGTTATATTGATGATAACAAAAGTTATAAGTATATTTATTATAGTTCTAGCGATAATAATAGTAAAGTATTTCTAATAGTGCATGTTATATTGATGATAACAAAAGTAATAAGTATATTTATTATAGTTCTAGCGATAATAACTGCATAATGTGGGTAATAATGCATGTTATATTGATAATAATATAAGTAATAAGTATAATTATTACATTTCTAGCGATAATAACTCCATTATGTGGGTAATAATGCATGTTATATTGATAATATCGGGAGTCATAAGTATAATTATTATAGTTCTAGCGATAATAATAGTAAAATATAGCTAATAGTGCGTGTTATATTGATAATAATAAAAGTAATAAGTATATTTATTATAGTTCTAGCGATAATAACTGCATAATATGGGTAATAATGCAAGTTATATTGATAATAATAAAAGTAATAAGTATATTTATTATAGTTCTATCGACAATTACTGCATAATATGGGTAATAATGCATGTTATATTGATAATAATAAAAGTAATAAGCATATTTATTATAGTTCTATCGATAATCACTGCATAATATGGGTAATAATTCATGTTATATTAATGATAACAAAAGTAATAAGTATATTTATTATAGTTCTAGCGATAATAACTGCATAATATGGGTAATAATGCATGTTATATTGATAATAATAAAAGTAATATGTATATTTATTATAGTTCTATCGATAATAACTGCAAAATATGGGTAATAATGCATGTTATATTGATGATAACTAAAGTAATAAGTATATTTATTATAGTTCTATCGATAATTACTGCATAATATGGGTAATAATGCATGTTATATTGATGACAACAAAAGTAATAAGTATATTTATTATAGTTCTAGCGATAATAATAGTAAAGTATTTCTAATAGTGCATGTTACATTGATGATAATAAAAGTAATAAGTATACTTATTATAGTTCTAGCAATAGTAATAGTAAAATATGGCTAATAGGGCATGTTACATTGATAATAATAAAAGTAATAAGTATATAATCGCCGGACTATGTCCGGTGGTTTTTATTTATACAACATAGTGCCGGCTCAGCCGGTATGCCCGGGTTCGGTCCGGGGTATACAGAGACGCGACTTAACTCTAAAACGCAACGCGGAAAACGGAGGCGGAAACGCGGAGACGCAAACGCAAACGCGGAGACAGAAACGCGGAAACGCGAAGACGGAAACACGGAAACGCGGAAACGCAAACGCGGGAACGCAAACGCGGAGACGGTAACGCGGATCGCAAAGCTTATAACTAATCGCTATTGTACAAACTAACGCTGGGTAGGAGGAATATAGGGAGCGAGGAGTTAGGCTTTGCCGCTGGTTTAGGGTCCGACGCTGCCCGAAGCCCTGCGCCGTCCCCTCTGGCAGGAGGCCGTTGGTCCGAGGGCACGTTGACTTGTTAACCCTCGGCGGCTAGGGTTGCCCCCGTCTCGCGGCCGAGCCGTCGACGTAAGGCGAGGACACGGAGTCTGGTTTACGACCTGAGAACGACCGTACTCGATCCTGCCCCAGGTCGCCCTCCGTTGGAGGAAGAAAAGGGAATATAATCAAAAATAGTGGAGAGAGCTCGCACGGTGACGGTACGGATAGCGGTCGCTCCGCTGTACAATTGCTTCGTCGGTAGCTCTCCCCTGATCGGTCCGCGGCCCGGTCTTATATATTGCCGCGGGTGCCGATTCTCCCGCGAGAAACGCGATCGTGGTTAGACGCCACCTAGTGGTCGTCGTCGGTATCTTGTGTTCGCGCCTCTTAGTAGGCAACCGCCTACTTACGGCGTTACAGTACCCCCCCCCCCTTTGTGAGGCGCGAACTTTACGCAAAATAAACTTTATTTTGATTGCAAAACTAAAAACAAAACTATATTCTTTTGATTTTAAACGCGGCTTACTTCTATTACAAAGTCGCGGGCTAGTTACAGGCTTACGGACTAATACATGATCGCGGGCTATTTACAGACTTATAGACTAACGGACTTACTTACTACTATATGATCGCGGGCTATTTACAGACTTACAGACTACCTTAATTTTAATTCGTCAGGTCCAGCGGCTCGCTGCTGGGCCTGGACGCGGGCGCTGCGGCGTGGGTTGCCCGGATACGGATCCGGAAGGCGCCGGTCTGGGTCCTTTTTACTGCTATCTTCCGGCCGTCGGGAAGTTGTAACTCCAATACCTTTCGGTGTGGAATGTTGCGGGGATGGAAAAAAAACTCGTCCCCCTCTGCGGTTGTGGTTGGTGGGGGAAGGGCGGTGGTCGGCGTCTGGCTGCCATGGTCGGTCGTCTGGGACCCTTGTTCCCTGACTTCGTATCCCATGGTTTGGGTCGCCTGCTCTCGGAATTTCTTTCGAGAGCGTTTGGGCCGGCTGACTGGCTTTCCCGCTGCTGCTGCTGGTGCTGCTTGCGGTGGCGGCGGAATGGGTTGCTGGACCCGAGGGAGCTGTGGCGGTGTCTTCTTTAACGGCGACAGCGGTGGTGGCGGCGGTGGCGTGAGCCGAAGCTCCAGTATCCCCTTTTGTGGCGGTGGCGTACGAGGGAGCGGAATTTCCGCTTCGATTGGCCCTCGGACTTGTACGCACTGGGCTTCGCGGGTGGGCGGTGGTGTTACCCGAGTTGGTGCCCTGGGTCGAGCTCGGGCGGATACTCGACCGTAAGGTCCGGCCGCTGGTGGTCGGGCGGTCGTCGGAGCTGCCTGGTGACCTGGTCGGCTGGCCGGCTGGCCGGCTGGTCGGGGTTGATTCCCTGGCGGCCGGGACGTGGCGATGGTGATCGGCCAGTGGCCGGTCTGAACATCTCGCACCCTGGGGCGAGACTCCGGAGGTCGGTGTCGTTGAGATTTCCCCAGTGGGGTAGCTTCTTCCGCTGATCGCTTCATCATGGCATGAAGATGATTGATTGATTGCTCGCGGCTGCTGGCCTTTTATAGTCACCGTGGGTGCGATGGTGGGGCATGGCTTGAGATCCTGGAGGTGCGCGCGCAGTGGCCGGCCGCGCGGCCCCTGCAGCACTACTACCGTTGGACCCGCGAAGCGGACCACCCGGTATGGTCCAGTGAATTTAGGGGCCAACTTTGCGTTGAATGCTATTCCAGCCGACGATAGGGGGTGAGCGCGCTTCATCACGTGTTCCCCTTTGGCCGGGGCCCATTCCCGCCGCTGCCGGTTGTAGTATTTACTTTGGCGGGTATAAGCCTCGGCCAGGGCGCGTCGGGCCAGTTTAACTGCGTCGTGGAGATGTTCCAGAGCTTCGTGCCGTGTTTGGCCGGACGGAGGGGGGTCAATGGTCCGGTCCAGCGGTGAACGTAGTTCTCGCCCGTAATTGAGGTAAGCGGGTGTATATCCGGTGGAGTCGTGCTGCGTCGTGTTGTATGCGAAGGCTAACTCCATTAGCCAGTGATCCCATGTGCGGTGGTCTTCTTGGGTGTACTGGGCGATCATAGTCTTGAGGACCCTGTTTGTCCTTTCCACCGGGTTGCACTGCGGTGTGTACGGTGGAGTTTTCCGGTGCTGTATCCCATATTCCCGGAGTAGCGTGGTGAATTCCCGGCTCTCGAATTGTCTCCCATTATCCGAGATGACCTGCCGTGGACAGCCGTGACGGAGGAGGATCTTCTCACGGAACGTTCGGGCAACTGCTGGAGCGGTGGCTTGCCGGAGGGGGTGTAGTTCGACCCATTTCGAGAATTTATCCTGCATTACTAGTAGCGTGGTGTGGCCTTTGGTTGAGCGTGGCAGAGGCCCTACCAGGTCGATGGAGACCACGCTCCAAGGTTCTTCGGCCGGAACGGTGAGCATCTTTCCTGCTGGCGGCTTCTGCAGGACTTTATGCTGGAGACAGTTTTGGCAGTTGCGGACGTGGCGGGCTGCGTCTCGGAACATCCCCGGCCAATGGTAGCGTTGGGCCAAACGGGCGCTGGTTTTGCTGATGCCTAGATGACCGGCCGTGGGTGCATCATGATTTTCCCTTAGCACCGCTTCTCGATCGGCTCTGGTTACGCATAGCTTCCAGGCGTGGTCGGGGTGCCGGCCGGTGTGATCTGGAAAATACCGGTACAGCTGCTCATCCTGGAGACGGTATTCGGGATACTGGGCAGGCTGGTCCCGGACGGCTTGCACGATCTTAGTATACCAGGGGTCGTCGATCGTGTCCACTTCTTCGGCGGGCTCCTCGGGCTGACGTGACAGGGCGTCGGCTACCAGGTTATTTTCCCCGCGGCGGTACTGGATATGGAAATCGTAGTGCTGGAGTTCCAGACTCCAGCGGGCCAGGCGCCCGGATGGATTGTCGATGGCCTGGAGCCACTTGAGGGCCTGGTGGTCGGTGAGGACGGTGAACCGGTAGCCTTCCAGGTACGGTCGCATTTTCCTAATTCCCCACACCACGGCGAGACACTCTCGTTCGGTGGCCGAGTAGTTCCGTTCGGCTTGGCTAAGACTTCGGCTGGCGTATGCGATGACCCGTTCTTCGCCGTCATGTTCCTGGGTCAGGACGGCTCCGAGGCCATGGCCGCTGGCATCAGTTTGGAGGACGAACGGTTGCTCGAAGTCTGGGCATGCCAGCATTGGAGCGGTGGCCAGCTGATGGCGGAGTTGCTGGAAAGCGTCTTCCTCGGTTGTTGTCCAGGTCCACCGCTGCCGCTTCTGGAGGAGACGGTTCAGTGGAGCGGTCAGGTCGGAGAACCGTGGGATGAAACGTCGGTACCAGGACACGGCTCCCAGGAACCGGCGTAACTCCTTCACATTGGTTGGGGCCGGGATTTCTCGGATGGACTGCACTTTTCCCGGATCGGTGTGTATCCCTTGGCCGGTCACGACGTGGCCTAAGTATGTCAGCTCCGTCTTCCCGAAATGACACTTCTCCGGGTTGGGGCGGAGACCGGCCTCTCGTAGCCGCCCGAATACGGCTCGTAGAT
This sequence comes from Megachile leachella, assembly GCA_963576845.1. Lineage (NCBI taxonomy): Eukaryota > Metazoa > Arthropoda > Insecta > Hymenoptera > Megachilidae > Megachile > Megachile leachella. The sequence goes on along the minus strand of OY756256.1, from coordinate 15,315,458 downwards.
TCTCTAGATGTTCCTCGAAGGTCCGCCCCAGGACGATGATGTCATCGAGGTAGGCGAAACTGCGTGGGGCCAGTCGAGGGCCGATGACCTGGTCCAGTAGACGTTGGAATGTCGCCGGGGCGGAGTGTAGTCCGAACGGCATAACGGTGAACTCGAACAGTCCTCGCCCGGGCACGGTGAAGGCGGTGATTGGTCGGCTTCCAGGTTCCAGTGGAACCTGCCAGTATCCATCGGCTAGGTCGATGGTGGAGATATATCGGGCCTCCCGTAATTTCTCGAGTGTGGCCTGGACCTGGGGCAGTGGATAAGCGTCTTTCTCCGTCCGTTGGTTGACCTGCCTGAAGTCGATGCAAAAACGGTATTTACCGTTGTTCTTCCGAACCAGGACCACCGGGGAGCTCCATGGGCTGTGCGACGGTTGGATAACCCCGGCTTCTAGCATTCGGTCGACCTCGGCGTCGATGATGGCCTGCATGGCCGGGTTCCTCGGCGTGTATCGGTGCTTGACAGGCTCGGCCCCCTCCTTGAGCCGAATTCGATGCTGGACCCACGTCGTGGTCGGTGGTAGTTGTTGGAATTTTGGCAACTCCTCGGCCAACAGCCTTTGGAGAGCCTCCGTCTGCTCGGCGGTGCAGCCCGTCGGTCCGGACACTTCCATTATCTCCTCGGCGAAGGTCCAGCGGCGCGTTCCGATCTGGATGGAGGTCCCCAGCTTTCTCATGAGGTCGACCCCCAGTAACATGACCTGGGACATGGCAGGCAGAACGGAGTAACGGTGACAGACTTCCTGACCGTCGATGGTGGCGGTAAAAGTGACCTCCCCGTCGGTGGTGGCCGGGCTTCCGTCGGCGACCCGGACCTCACGGGGCTCTCGGTCCCAGCGGGCTCCAAACCACTGGCAGTACGCGGCGAGGTCGCTCCGGACGTATGAGTGGGAGGCTCCGGTGTCCACTAATGCTTGCCCGGTGTATCCGTGGGTCTCGAAGGGAAGAAATAATCGGTGTTCCTCTAGTGGCGGTTGATCGGCGCCGGTGGAGTGGCTGGTCGGACGGCGCCTCGAGGTTCGACCAGCGCGTCGTTTCCCGGTCGTCTTTGGCACGGGCAGTCCCGGGTTTGTCGGCCTTCCGTTCCACAATGGCTGCAGAAGAGTCGTCCGGGTCGGCGACACTCGTGGCGAGAGTGCCCTCGCTCTCCACAGCGCCAGCAACAATTATCTCGCTCGTAGCCGGGCGTGATTTCGGCTATCTGGTTCCGGTGCTGCTGCGGAGGTCGGGCCGGAGCCGTAGTGGCAGCGTCCCGCTCCAACCGCTCAAAGCGGTTGATCATCCGGAGCAGGTCCATCCTGGTTCGGAAGTCCTCTGGGCGGATGTATCGGCGGTACTCGTGCCGTAGGTTACGGTAGCACCTGTCCAGTTGTTCCTCCTCGGAGAATCCCCCATGCCGACGCATCATGGTGCTGATGTCCTGGAGGTACTGGTGACCGCTTTCCCCCGGACGCTGGACTCGGCGGCTGATTTGGTCTCGTAACTCCTCGGGCTGGAAGTCCGGCATAAACTCCTCCCGGAAGAAGTCCAGGAACTCCGACCAGGACGTCCAGAAGCCTCTCATGTTGTGATACCAGGCTAGGGCTGCTCCCCGTAGTAGCCCTGGTAGGCAGCGCAGGATACTGTCGTGTGACAGCTGGTAGGTGGCCTGGACGGATTCCAGGCTGTCCAGGAAATTCTCTGCTCCTTTTTCCCCGTCGTAGTGTAGTCCGCTTTTGCGGAGCTGGTCCATCAGGTTGAGGTCCGCGACGAGTGGAGCCGTAGCGGGTGGATCGGGCTCGTGGCTTGGCCCCGGTTGTTGAGCTTTGTCTTTGGTTGCCATCCTACGGAGGTGCTGGATGACCCTTGCTCGTAAGTCCTCGAGGGTGCCGGTAGAGTCGAGGTGTTCTGCTTCTGCAAACTGAATTAGTTCGGCTTTTCGCTGGTGGTAGACCCACCCTACGGGGTACATGCGTTCCCCCTAGACAACAGTCCCTGTTCGGGCGCCAATATAATCGCCGGACTATGTCCGGTGGTTTTTATTTATACAACATAGTGCCGGCTCAGCCGGTATGCCCGGGTTCGGTCCGGGGTATACAGAGACGCGACTTAACTCTAAAACGCAACGCGGAAAACGGAGGCGGAAACGCGGAGACGCAAACGCAAACGCGGAGACAGAAACGCGGAAACGCGAAGACGGAAACACGGAAACGCGGAAACGCAAACGCGGGAACGCAAACGCGGAGACGGTAACGCGGATCGCAAAGCTTATAACTAATCGCTATTGTACAAACTAACGCTGGGTAGGAGGAATATAGGGAGCGAGGAGTTAGGCTTTGCCGCTGGTTTAGGGTCCGACGCTGCCCGAAGCCCTGCGCCGTCCCCTCTGGCAGGAGGCCGTTGGTCCGAGGGCACGTTGACTTGTTAACCCTCGGCGGCTAGGGTTGCCCCCGTCTCGCGGCCGAGCCGTCGACGTAAGGCGAGGACACGGAGTCTGGTTTACGACCTGAGAACGACCGTACTCGATCCTGCCCCAGGTCGCCCTCCGTTGGAGGAAGAAAAGGGAATATAATCAAAAATAGTGGAGAGAGCTCGCACGGTGACGGTACGGATAGCGGTCGCTCCGCTGTACAATTGCTTCGTCGGTAGCTCTCCCCTGATCGGTCCGCGGCCCGGTCTTATATATTGCCGCGGGTGCCGATTCTCCCGCGAGAAACGCGATCGTGGTTAGACGCCACCTAGTGGTCGTCGTCGGTATCTTGTGTTCGCGCCTCTTAGTAGGCAACCGCCTACTTACGGCGTTACAAGTATATTTATTATAGTTCTAGCGATAATAACTGCATAATATGGGTAATAATGCATGTTATATTGATGATAACAAAAGTAATAAGTATATTTATTATAGTTCTAGCGATAACAACTGCATAATATGGGTAATAATGCATGTTATATTGATAATAATATAAGTAATAAGTATAGTTATTACATTTCTAGCGATAATAACTCCATTATGTGGGTAATAATGCATGTTATATTGATAATAATAAAATTAGTAAGTATAATTTTTATAGTTCTATCGATAATAACTGCATAATATAGGTAATAATGCATGTTATATTGATGATAACAAAAGTAATAAGTATATTTATTATAGATCTAGCCATAACAACTGCATTATATGGGTAATAATGCATGTTATATTAATAGTAACATAAGTAATAAGTATAATTATTACATTTCTAGCGATAATAACTCCATTATGTGGGTAATAATGCATGTTATATTGATAATATCGAGAGTAATAAGTATAATAATTATAGTTCTAGCGATAATAATAGTAAAATGTGGCGAATAGTGTATGTTATATTGATAATAATATAAGTAATAAGTATATTTATTATAGTTCTAGCGATAATAACTGCACAATATGGGTAATAATGCATGTTATATTGATAATAATAAAAGTAATAAGTATATTTATTATAGTTCTAGCGATAATAACTGCATAATATGGGTAATAATGCATGTTATATTGATGATAACAAAAGTTATAAGTATATTTATTATAGTTCTAGCGATAATAACTGCATAATATGGGTAATAATGCATGTTATATTGATAATAATATAAGTAATAAGTATATTTATTATAGTTCTAGCGATAATAACTGCATAATATGGGTAATAATGCATGTTATATTGATGATAACAAAAGTTATAAGTATATTTATTATAGTTCTAGCGATAATAATAGTAAAGTATTTCTAATAGTGCATGTTATATTGATGATAACAAAAGTAATAAGTATATTTATTATAGTTCTAGCGATAATAACTGCATAATGTGGGTAATAATGCATGTTATATTGATAATAATATAAGTAATAAGTATAATTATTACATTTCTAGCGATAATAACTCCATTATGTGGGTAATAATGCATGTTATATTGATAATATCGGGAGTCATAAGTATAATTATTATAGTTCTAGCGATAATAATAGTAAAATATAGCTAATAGTGCGTGTTATATTGATAATAATAAAAGTAATAAGTATATTTATTATAGTTCTATCGATAATTACTGCATAATATGGGTAATAATGCATGTTATATTGATAATAATAAAAGTAATAAGCATATTTATTATAGTTCTATCGATAATAACTGCATAATATGGGTAATAATTCATGTTATATTAATGATAACAAAAGTAATAAGTATATTTATTATAGTTCTAGCGATAATAACTGCATAATATGGGTAATAATGCATGTTATATTGATAATAATAAAAGTAATAAGTATATTTATTATAGTTCTAGCGATAATAACTGCATAATATGGGTAATAATGCATGTTATATTGATGATAACAAAAGTAATAAGTATATTTATTATAGATCTAGCCATAACAACTGCATTATATGGGTAATAATGCATGTTATATTAATAATAACATAAGTAATAAGTATAATTATTACATTTCTAGCGATAATAACTCCATTATGTGGGTAATAATGCATGTTATATTGATAATATCGAGAGTAATAGGTATAATAATTATAGTTCTAGCGATAATAATAGTAAAATGTGGCGAATAGTGTATGTTATATTGATAATAATATAAGTAATAAGTATATTTATTATAGTTCTAGCGATAATAACTGCACAATATGGGTAATAATGCATGTTATATTGATAATAATAAAAGTAATAAGTATATTTATTATAGTTCTAGCGATAATAACTGCGTAATATGGGTAATAATGCATGTTATATTGATGATAACAAAAGTAATAAGTATATTTATTATAGTTCTAGCGATAATAACTGCATAATGTGGGTAATAATGCATGTTATATTGATAATAATATAAGTAATAAGTATAATTATTACATTTCTAGCGATAATAACTCCATTATGTGGGTAATAATGCATGTTATATTGATAATATCGGGAGTCATAAGTATAATTATTATAGTTCTAGCGATAATAATAGTAAAATATAGCTAATAGTGCGTGTTATATTGATAATAATATAAGTAATAAGTATATTTATTATAGTTCTAGCGATAATAACTGCATAATATGGGTAATAATGCAAGTTATATTGATAATAATAAAAGTAATAAGTATATTTATTATAGTTCTATCGATAATTACTGCATAATATGGGTAATAATGCATGTTATATTGATGACAACAAAAGTAATAAGTATATTTATTATAGTTCTAGCGATAATAATAGTAAAGTATTTCTAATAGTGCATGTTTTATTGATGATAATAAAAGTAATAAGTATACTTATTATAGTTCTAGCAATAGTAATAGTAAAATATGGCTAATAGGGCATGTTACATTGATAATAATAAAAGTAATAAGTATATTTATTATAGTTCTTGCGATAATAACTGCATAATATGGGTAATAATGCATGTTATATTGATGATAACAAAAGTAATAAGTATATTTATTATAGTTCTAGCGATAACAACTGCATAATATGGGTAATAATGCATGTTATATTGATAATAATATAAGTAATAAGTATAATTATTACATTTCTAGCGATAATAACTCCATTATGTGGGTAATAATGCATGTTATATTGATAATATCGAGAGTAATAAGTATAATAATTATAGTTCTAGCGATAATAATAGTAAAATGTGGCGAATAGTGTATGTTATATTGATAATAATATAAGTAATAAGTATATTTATTATAGTTCTAGCGATAATAACTGCACAATATGGGTAATAATGCATGTTATATTGATAATAATAAAAGTAATAAGTATATTTATTATAGTTCTAGCGATAATAACTGCATAATATGGGTAATAATGCATGTTATATTGATGATAACAAAAGTTATAAGTATATTTATTATAGTTCTAGCGATAATAACTGCATAATATGGGTAATAATGCATGTTATATTGATAATAATATAAGTAATAAGTATATTTATTATAGTTCTAGCGATAATAACTGCATAATATGGGTAATAATGCATGTTATATTGATGATAACAAAAGTTATAAGTATATTTATTATAGTTCTAGCGATAATAATAGTAAAGTATTTCTAATAGTGCATGTTATATTGATGATAACAAAAGTAATAAGTATATTTATTATAGTTCTAGCGATAATAACTGCATAATGTGGGTAATAATGCATGTTATATTGATAACAATATAAGTAATAAGTATAATTATTACATTTCTAGCGATAATAACTCCATTATGTGGGTAATAATGCATGTTACATTGATAATATCGGGAGTCATAAGTATAATTATTATAGTTCTAGCGATAATAATAGTAAAATATAGCTAATAGTGCGTGTTATATTGATAATAATAAAAGTAATAAGTATATTTATTATAGTTCTAGCGATAATAACTGCATAATATGGGTAATAATGCAAGTTATATTGATAATAATAAAAGTAATAAGTATATTTATTATAGTTCTATCGATAATTACTGCATAATATGGGTAATAATGCATGTTATATTGATAATAATAAAAGTAATAAGCATATTTATTATAGTTCTATCGATAATAACTGCATAATATGGGTAATAATTCATGTTATATTAATGATAACAAAAGTAATAAGTATATTTATTATAGTTCTAGCGATAATAACTGCATAATATGGGTAATAATGCATGTTATATTGATAGTAATAAAAGTAATAAGTATATTTATTATAGTTCTAGCGATAATAACTGCATAATATGGGTAATAATGCATGTTATATTGATGATAACAAAAGTAATAAGTATATTTATTATAGATCTAGCCATAACAACTGTATTATATGGGTAATAATGCATGTTATATTAATAATAACATAAGTAATAAGTATAATTATTACATTTCTAGCGATAATAACTCCATTATGTGGGTAATAATGCATGTTATATTGATAATATCGAGAGTAATAGGTATAATAATTATAGTTCTAGCGATAATAATAGTAAAATGTGGCGAATAGTGTATGTTATATTGATAATAATATAAGTAATAAGTATATTTATTATAGTTCTAGCGATAATAACTGCACAATATGGGTAATAATGCATGTTATATTGATAATAATAAAAGTAATAAGTATATTTATTATAGTTCTAGCGATAATAACTGCATAATATGGGTAATAATGCATGTTATATTGATGATAACAAAAGTTGTAAGTATATTTATTATAGTTCTAGCGATAATAATAGTAAAGTATTTCTAATAGTGCATGTTATATTGATAATAATAGAAGTAATAAGTATATTTATTATAGTTCTAGCGATAATAACTGCGTAATATGGGTAATAATGCATGTTATATTGATAATAATATAAGTAATAAGTATATTTATTATAGTTCTAGCGATAATAACTGCATAATATGGGTAATAATGCATGTTATATTGATAATAATAAAAGTAATAAGTATATTTATTATAGTTCTAGCGATAATAACTGCATAATATGGGTAATAATGCATGTTATATTGATGATAACAAAAGTAATAAGTATATTTATTATAGTTCTAGCGATAATGACTGCATAATGTGGGTAATAATGCATGTTATATTGATAATAATATAAGTAATAAGTATAATTATTACATTTCTAGCGATAATAACTCCATTATGTGGGTAATAATGCATGTTATATTGATAATATCGGGAGTCATAAGTATAATTATTATAGTTCTAGCGATAATAATAGTAAAATATAGCTAATAGTGCGTGTTATATTGATAATAATAAAAGTAATAAGTATATTTATTATAGTTCTAGCGATTACAACTGCATAATATGGGTAATAATGCATGTTATATTGATAATAATATAAGTAATAAGTATAATTATTACATTTCTAGCGATAATAACTCCATTATGTGGGTAATAATGCATGTTATATTGATAATAATAAAATTAGTAAGTATAATTTTTATAGCTCTATCGATAATAACTGCATAATATAGGTAATAATGCATGTTATATTGATGATAACAAAAGTAATAAGTATATTTATTATAGATCTAGCCATAACAACTGCATTATATGGGTAATAATGCATGTTATATTAATAATAACATAAGTTATAAGTATAATTATTACATTTCTAGCGATAATAACTCCATTATGTGGGTAATAATGCATGTTATATTGATAATATCGAGAGTAATAAGTATAATAATTATAGTTCTAGCGATAATAATAGTGAAATGTGGCGAATAGTGTATGTTATATTGATAATAATATAAGTAATAAGTATATTTATTATAGTTCTAGCGATAATAACTGCACAATATGGGTAATAATGCATGTTATATTGATAATAATAAAAGTAATAAGTATATTTATTATAGTTCTAGCGATAATAACTGCATAATATGGGTAATAATGCATGTTATATTGATGATAACAAAAGTTATAAGTATATTTATTATAGTTCTAGCGATAATAACTGCATAATATGGGTAATAATGCATGTTATATTGATAATAATATAAGTAATAAGTATATTTATTATAGTTCTAGCGATAATAACTGCATAATATGGGTAATAATGCATGTTATATTGATGATAACAAAAGTTATAAGTATATTTATTATAGTTCTAGCGATAATAATAGTAAAGTATTTCTAATAGTGCATGTTATATTGATGATAACAAAAGTAATAAGTATATTTATTATAGTTCTAGCGATAATAACTGCATAATGTGGGTAATAATGCATGTTATATTGATAATAATATAAGTAATAAGTATAATTATTACATTTCTAGCGATAATAACTCCATTATGTGGGTAATAATGCATGTTATATTGATAATATCGGGTGTCATAAGTATAATTATTATAGTTCTAGCGATAATAACAGTAAAATGTAGCTAATAGTGCGTGTTATATTGATAATAATAAAAGTAATAAGTATATTTATTATAGTTCTAGCGATAATAACTGCATAATATGGGTAATAATGCAAGTTATATTGATAATAATAAAAGTAATAAGTATATTTATTATAGTTCTATCGATAATTACTGCATAATATGGGTAATAATGCATGTTATATTGATAATAATAAAAGTAATAAGCATATTTATTACAGTTCTATCGATAATAACTGCAAAATATGGGTAATAATGCATGTTATATTGATGATAACAAAAGTAATAAGTATATTTATTACAGTTCTAGCGATAATAACTGCATAATATGGGTAATAAAGCATGTTATATTGATAATAATATAAGTAATAAGTATATTTATTATAGTTCTATCGATAATAACTGCATAATATGGGTAATAATGCATGTTATATTGATGATAACAAAAGTAATAAGTATATTTATTATACTTCTAGCGATAATAACTGCATAATATGGGTAATAATGCATGTTATATTGATAATAATATAAGTAATAAGTATAATTATTACATTTCTAGCGATAATAACTCCATTATGTGGGTAATAATGCATGTTATATTGATAATAATATAAGTAATAAGTATAATTATTACATTTCTAGCGATAATAACTCCATTATGTGGGTAATAATGCATGTTATATTGATAATATCGGGAGTCATAAGTATAATTATTATAGTTCTAGCGATAATAATAGTAAAATATAGCTAATAGTGCGTGTTATATTGATAATAATAAAAGTAATAAGTATATTTATTATAGTTCTAGCGATAATAACTGCATAATATGGGTAATAATGCAAGTTATATTGATAATAATAAAAGTAATAAGTATATTTATTATAGTTCTATCGATAATTACTGCATAATATGGGTAATAATGCATGTTATATTGATAATAATAAAAGTAATAAGCATATTTATTACAGTTCTATCGATAATAACTGCACAATATGGGTAATAATGCATGTTATATTGATGATAACAAAAGTAATAAGTATATTTATTATAGATCTAGCCATAACAACTGCATTATATGTGTAATAATGCATGTTATATTAATAATAATATAAGTAATAAGTATAATTATTACATTTCTAGCGATAATAACTCCATTATGTGGGTAATAATGCATGTTACATTGATAATATCGGGAGTCATAAGTATAATTATTATAGTTCTAGCGATAATAATAGTAAAATATAGCTAATAGTGCGTGTTATATTGATAATAATAAAAGTAATAAGTATATTTATTATAGTTCTAGCGATAATAACTGCATAATATGGGTAATAATGCAAGTTATATTGATAATAATAAAAGTAATAAGTATATTTATTATAGTTCTATCGATAATTACTGCATAATATGGGTAATAATGCATGTTATATTGATAATAATAAAAGTAATAAGCATATTTATTATAGTTCTATCGATAATAACTGCATAATATGGGTAATAATTCATGTTATATTAATGATAACAAAAGTAATAAGTATATTTATTATAGTTCTAGCGATAATAACTGCATAATATGGGTAATAATGCATGTTATATTGATAGTAATAAAAGTAATAAGTATATTTATTATAGTTCTAGCGATAATAACTGCATAATATGGGTAATAATGCATGTTATATTGATGATAACAAAAGTAATAAGTATATTTATTATAGATCTAGCCATAACAACTGTATTATATGGGTAATAATGCATGTTATATTAATAATAACATAAGTAATAAGTATAATTATTACATTTCTAGCGATAATAACTCCATTATGTGGGTAATAATGCATGTTATATTGATAATATCGAGAGTAATAGGTATAATAATTATAGTTCTAGCGATAATAATAGTAAAATGTGGCGAATAGTGTATGTTATATTGATAATAATATAAGTAATAAGTATATTTATTATAGTTCTAGCGATAATAACTGCACAATATGGGTAATAATGCATGTTATATTGATAATAATAAAAGTAATAAGTATATTTATTATAGTTCTAGCGATAATAACTGCATAATATGGGTAATAATGCATGTTATATTGATGATAACAAAGGTTGTAAGTATATTTATTATAGTTCTAGCGATAATAATAGTAAAGTATTTCTAATAGTGCATGTTATATTGATAATAATAGAAGTAATAAGTATATTTATTATAGTTCTAGCGATAATAACTGCGTAATATGGGTAATAATGCATGTTATATTGATAATAATATAAGTAATAAGTATATTTATTATAGTTCTAGCGATAATAACTGCATAATATGGGTAATAATGCATGTTATATTGATAATAATAAAAGTAATAAGTATATTTATTATAGTTCTAGCGATAATAACTGCATAGTATGGGTAATAATGCATGTTATATTGATGATAACAAAAGTAATAAGTATATTTATTATAGTTCTAGCGATAATAACTGCATAATGTGGGTAATAATGCATGTTATATTGATAATAATATAAGTAATAAGTATACTTATTACATTTCTAGCGATAATAACTCCATTATGTGGGTAATAATGCATGTTATATTGATAATATCGGGAGTCATAAGTATAATTATTATAGTTCTAGCGATAATAATAGTAAAATATAGCTAATAGTGCGTGTTATATTGATAATAATAAAAGTAATAAGTATATTTATTATAGTTCTAGCGATTACAACTGCATAATATGGGTAATAATGCATGTTATATTGATAATAATATAAGTAATAAGTATAATTATTACATTTCTAGCGATAATAACTCCATTATGTGGGTAATAATGCATGTTATATTGATAATAATAAAATTAGTAAGTATAATTTTTATAGCTCTATCGATAATAACTGCATAATATAGGTAATAATGCATGTTATATTGATGATAACAAAAGTAATAAGTATATTTATTATAGATCTAGCCATAACAACTGCATTATATGGGTAATAATGCATGTTATATTAATAATAACATAAGTTATAAGTATAATTATTACATTTCTAGCGATAATAACTCCATTATGTGGGTAATAATGCATGTTATATTGATAATATCGAGAGTAATAAGTATAATAATTATAGTTCTAGCGATAATAATAGTGAAATGTGGCGAATAGTGTATGTTATATTGATAATAATATAAGTAATAAGTATATTTATTATAGTTCTAGCGATAATAACTGCACAATATGGGTAATAATGCATGTTATATTGATAATAATAAAAGTAATAAGTATATTTATTATAGTTCTAGCGATAATAACTGCATAATATGGGTAATAATGCATGTTCTATTGATGATAACAAAAGTTATAAGTATATTTATTATAGTTCTAGCGATAATAACTGCATAATATGGGTAATAATGCATGTTATATTGATAATAATATAAGTAATAAGTATATTTATTATAGTTCTAGCGATAATAACTGCATAATATGGGTAATAATGCATGTTATATTGATGATAACAAAAGTTATAAGTATATTTATTATAGTTCTAGCGATAATAATAGTAAAGTATTTCTAATAGTGCATGTTATATTGATGATAACAAAGGTAATAAGTATATTTATTATAGTTCTAGCGATAATAACTGCATAATGTGGGTAATAATGCATGTTATATTGATAATAATATAAGTAATAAGTATAATTATTACATTTCTAGCGATAATAACTCCATTATGTGGGTAATAATGCATGTTATATTGATAATATCGGGAGTCATAAGTATAATTATTATAGTTCTAGCGATAATAATAGTAAAATATAGCTAATAGTGCGTGTTATATTGATAATAATAAAAGTAATAAGTATATTTATTATAGTTCTAGCGATAATAACTGCATAATATGGGTAATAATGCAAGTTATATTGATAATAATAAAAGTAATAAGTATATTTATTATAGTTCTATCGATAATTACTGCATAATATGGGTAATAATGCATGTTATATTGATAATAATAAAAGTAATAAGCATATTTATTACAGTTCTATCGATAATAACTGCAAAATATGGGTAATAATGCATGTTATATTGATGATAACAAAAGTAATAAGTATATTTATTACAGTTCTAGCGATAATAACTGCATAATATGGGTAATAAAGCATGTTATATTGATAATAATATAAGTAATAAGTATATTTATTATAGTTCTATCGATAATAACTGCATAATATGGGTAATAATGCATGTTATATTGATGATAACAAAAGTAATAAGTATATTTATTATACTTCTAGCGATAATAACTGCATAATATGGGTAATAATGCATGTTATATTGATGATAACAAAAGTAATAAGTATATTTATTATAGATCTAGCCATAACAACTGTATTATATGGGTAATAATGCATGTTATATTAATAATAACATAAGTAATAAGTATATTTATTACAGTTCTAGCGATAATAACTGCATAATATGGGTAATAATGCATGTTATATTGATAATAATAAAAGTAATAAGTATATTTATTATAGTTCTATCGATAATAACTGCATAATATGGGTAATAATGCATGTTATATTGATGATAACAAATGTAATAAATATATTTATTATAATTCTAGCGATAATAACTGCATAATATGGGTAATAATGCATGTTATATTGATAATAATATAAGTAATAAGTATAATTATTACATTTCTAGCGATAATAACTCCATTATGTGGGTAATAATGCATGTTATATTGATAATATCGGGAGTAATAAGTATAATTATTATAGTTCTAGCGATAATAATAGTAAAATATAGCTAATAGTGCATGTTATATTGATAATAATAAAAGTAATAAGTATATTTATTATAGTTCTGTCGATAATAACTGCATAATATGGGTAATAATGCATGTTATATTGATGATAACAAAAGTAATAAGTATATTTATTATAGTTCTAGCGATAATAATAGTAAAGTATTTCTAATAGTGCATGTTATATTGATGATTATAAAAGTAATAAGTACACTTATTAGAGTTCTAGCGATAATAACTGCATAATATGGGTAATAATTCATGTTATATTGATGATAACAAAAGTAATAAGTATATTTATTACAGTTCTATCGATAATAACTGCATAATATGGGTAATAATGCATGTTATATTGATAATAATAAAAGTAATAAGTATATTTATTATAGTTCTAGCGATAATAACTGCATAATATGGGTAATAATGCAAGTTATATTGATAATAATAAAAGTAATAAGTATATTTATTATAGTTCTATCGATAATTACTGCATAATATGGGTAATAATGCATGTTATATTGATGACAACAAAAGTAATAAGTATATTTATTATAGTTCTAGCGATAATAATAGTAAAGTATTTCTAATAGTGCATGTTATATTGATGATAATAAAAGTAATAAGTATACTTATTATAGTTCTAGCAATACTGATAGTAAAATATGGCTAATAGCGCATGTTACATTGATAATAATAAAAGTAATAAGTATATTTATTATAGTTCTAGCGATAATAACTGCATAATATGGGTAATAATGCATGTTATATTGATGATAACAAAAGTAATAAGTATATTTATTATAGTTCTAGCGATAACAACTGCATAATATGGGTAATAATGCATGTTATATTGATAATAATATAAGTAATAAGTATAATTATTACATTTCTAGCGATAATAACTCCATTATGTGGGTAATAATGCATGTTATATTGATAATAATAAAATTAGTAAGTATATTTATTATAGTTCTATCGATAATAACTGCATAATATAGGTAATAATGCATGTTATATTGATGATAACAAATGTAATAAATATATTTATTATAATTCTAGCGATAATAACTGCACAATATGGGTAATAATGCATGTTATATTGATAATAATAAAAGTAACAAGTATATTTATTATAGTTCTAGCGATAATAACTGCATAATATGGGTAATAATGCATGTTATATTGATGATAACAAAAGTTATAAGTATATTTATTATAGTTCTAGCGATAATAATAGTATAGTATTTCTAATAGTGCATGTTATATTGATGATAACAAAAGTAATAAGTATATTTATTACAGTTCTAGCGATAATAACTGCATAATATGGGTAATAATGCATGTTATATTGATAATAATAAAAGTAATAAGTATATTTATTATAGTTCTAGCGATAATAATAGTAAAGTATTTCTAATAGTGCATGTTATATTGATGACAATAAAAGTAATAAGTATACTTATTATAGTTCTAGCAATAGTAATAGTAAAATATGGCTAATAGGGCATGTTACATTGATAATAATAAAAGTAATAAGTATATTTATTATAGTTCTAGCGATAATAACTGCATAATATGGGTAATAATGCATGTTATATTGATGATAACAAAAGTAATAAGTATATTTATTATAGTTCTAGCGATAACAACTGCATAATATGGGTAATAATGCATGTTATATTGATAATAATATAAGTAATAAGTATAGTTATTACATTTCTAGCGATAATAACTCCATTATGTGGGTAATAATGCATGTTATATTGATAATAATAAAATTAGTAAGTATAATTTTTATAGTTCTATCGATAATAACTGCATAATATAGGTAATAATGCATGTTATATTGATGATAGCAAAAGTAATAAGTATATTTATTATAGATCTAGCCATAACAACTGCATTATATGGGTAATAATGCATGTTATATTAATAGTAACATAAGTAATAAGTATAATTATTACATTTCTAGCGATAATAACTCCATTATGTGGGTAATAATGCATGTTATATTGATAATATCGAGAGTAATAAGTATAATAATTATAGTTCTAGCGATAATAATAGTAAAATGTGGCGAATAGTGTATGTTATATTGATAATAATATAAGTAATAATTATATTTATTATAGTTCTAGCGATAATAACTGCACAATATGGGTAATAATGCATGTTATATTGATAATAATAAAAGTAATAAGTATATTTATTATAGTTCTAGCGATAATAACTGCATAATATGGGTAATAATGCATGTTATATTGATGATAACAAAAGTTATAAGTATATTTATTATAGTTCTAGCGATAATAACTGCATAATATGGGTAATAATGCATGTTATATTGATAATAATATAAGTAATAAGTATATTTATTATAGTTCTAGCGATAATAACTGCACAATATGGGTAATAATGCATGTTATATTGATGATAACAAAAGTTATAAGTATATTTATTATAGTTCTAGCGATAATAATAGTAAAGTATTTCTAATAGTGCATGTTATATTGATGATAACAAAAGTAATAAGTATATTTATTATAGTTCTAGCGATAATAACTGCATAATGTGGGTAATAATGCATGTTATATTGATAATAATATAAGTAATAAGTATAATTATTACATTTCTAGCGATAATAACTCCATTATGTGGGTAATAATGCATGTTATATTGATAATATCGGGAGTCATAAGTATAATTATTATAGTTCTAGCGATAATAATAGTAAAATATAGCTAATAGTGCGTGTTATATTGATAATAATAAAAGTAATAAGTATATTTATTATAGTTCTATCGATAATTACTGCATAATATGGGTAATAATGCATGTTATATTGATAATAATAAAAGTAATAAGCATATTTATTATAGTTCTATCGATAATAACTGCATAATATGGGTAATAATTCATGTTATATTAATGATAACAAAAGTAATAAGTATATTTATTATAGTTCTAGCGATAATAACTGCATAATATGGGTAATAATGCATGTTATATTGATAATAATAAAAGTAATAAGTATATTTATTATAGTTCTAGCGATAATAACTGCATAATATGGGTAATAATGCATGTTATATTGATGATAACAAAAGTAATAAGTATATTTATTATAGATCTAGCCATAACAACTGCATTATATGGGTAATAATGCATGTTATATTAATAATAACATAAGTAATAAGTATAATTATTACATTTCTAGCGATAATAACTCCATTATGTGGGTAATAATGCATGTTATATTGATAATATCGAGAGTAATAGGTATAATAATTATAGTTCTAGCGATAATAATAGTAAAATGTGGCGAATAGTGTATGTTATATTGATAATAATATAAGTAATAAGTATATTTATTATAGTTCTAGCGATAATAACTGCACAATATGGGTAATAATGCATGTTATATTGATAATAATAAAAGTAATAAGTATATTTATTATAGTTCTAGCGATAATAACTGCGTAATATGGGTAATAATGCATGTTATATTGATGATAACAAAAGTAATAAGTATATTTATTATAGTTCTAGCGATAATAACTGCATAATGTGGGTAATAATGCATGTTATATTGATAATAATATAAGTAATAAGTATAATTATTACATTTCTAGCGATAATAACTCCATTATGTGGGTAATAATGCATGTTATATTGATAATATCGGGAGTCATAAGTATAATTATTATAGTTCTAGCGATAATAATAGTAAAATATAGCTAATAGTGCGTGTTATATTGATAATAATATAAGTAATAAGTATATTTATTATAGTTCTAGCGATAATAACTGCATAATATGGGTAATAATGCAAGTTATATTGATAATAATAAAAGTAATAAGTATATTTATTATAGTTCTATCGATAATTACTGCATAATATGGGTAATAATGCATGTTATATTGATGACAACAAAAGTAATAAGTATATTTATTATAGTTCTAGCGATAATAATAGTAAAGTATTTCTAATAGTGCATGTTTTATTGATGATAATAAAAGTAATAAGTATACTTATTATAGTTCTAGCAATAGTAATAGTAAAATATGGCTAATAGGGCATGTTACATTGATAATGATAAAAGTAATAAGTATATTTATTATAGTTCTTGCGATAATAACTGCATAATATGGGTAATAATGCATGTTATATTGATGATAACAAAAGTAATAAGTATATTTATTATAGTTCTAGCGATAACAACTGCATAATATGGGTAATAATGCATGTTATATTGATAATAATATAAGTAATAAGTATAATTATTACATTTCTAGCGATAATAACTCCATTATGTGGGTAATAATGCATGTTATATTGATAATATCGAGAGTAATAAGTATAATAATTATAGTTCTAGCGATAATAATAGTAAAATGTGGCGAATAGTGTATGTTATATTGATAATAATATAAGTAATAAGTATATTTATTATAGTTCTAGCGATAATAACTGCACAATATGGGTAATAATGCATGTTATATTGATAATAATAAAAGTAATAAGTATATTTATTATAGTTCTAGCGATAATAACTGCATAATATGGGTAATAATGCATGTTATATTGATGATAACAAAAGTTATAAGTATATTTATTATAGTTCTAGCGATAATAACTGCATAATATGGGTAATAATGCATGTTATATTGATAATAATATAAGTAATAAGTATATTTATTATAGTTCTAGCGATAATAACTGCATAATATGGGTAATAATGCATGTTATATTGATGATAACAAAAGTTATAAGTATATTTATTATAGTTCTAGCGATAATAATAGTAAAGTATTTCTAATAATGCAAGTTATATTGATAATAATAAAAGTAATAAGTATATTTATTATAGTTCTATCGACAATTACTGCATAATATGGGTAATAATGCATGTTATATTGATAATAATAAAAGTAATAAGCATATTTATTATAGTTCTATCGATAATCACTGCATAATATGGGTAATAATTCATGTTATATTAATGATAACAAAAGTAATAAGTATATTTATTATAGTTCTAGCGATAATAACTGCATAATATGGGTAATAATGCATGTTATATTGATAATAATAAAAGTAATATGTATATTTATTATAGTTCTATCGATAATAACTGCAAAATATGGGTAATAATGCATGTTATATTGATAATAATATAAGTAATAAGTATAGTTATTACATTTCTAGCGATAATAACTCCATTATGTGGGTAATAATGCATGTTATATTGATAATAATAAAATTAGTAAGTATAATTTTTATAGTTCTATCGATAATAACTGCATAATATAGGTAATAATGCATGTTATATTGATGATAACAAAAGTAATAAGTATATTTATTATAGATCTAGCCATAACAACTGCATTATATGGGTAATAATGCATGTTATATTAATAGTAACATAAGTAATAAGTATAATTATTACATTTCTAGCGATAATAACTCCATTATGTGGGTAATAATGCATGTTATATTGATAATATCGAGAGTAATAAGTATAATAATTATAGTTCTAGCGATAATAATAGTAAAATGTGGCGAATAGTGTATGTTATATTGATAATAATATAAGTAATAATTATATTTATTATAGTTCTAGCGATAATAACTGCACAATATGGGTAATAATGCATGTTATATTGATAATAATAAAAGTAATAAGTATATTTATTATAGTTCTAGCGATAATAACTGCATAATATGGGTAATAATGCATGTTATATTGATGATAACAAAAGTTATAAGTATATTTATTATAGTTCTAGCGATAATAACTGCATAATATGGGTAATAATGCATGTTATATTGATAATAATATAAGTAATAAGTATATTTATTATAGTTCTAGCGATAATAACTGCATAATATGGGTAATAATGCATGTTATATTGATGATAACAAAAGTTATAAGTATATTTATTATAGTTCTAGCGATAATAATAGTAAAGTATTTCTAATAGTGCATGTTATATTGATGATAACAAAAGTAATAAGTATATTTATTATAGTTCTAGCGATAATAACTGCATAATGTGGGTAATAATGCATGTTATATTGATAATAATATAAGTAATAAGTATAATTATTACATTTCTAGCGATAATAACTCCATTATGTGGGTAATAATGCATGTTATATTGATAATATCGGGAGTCATAAGTATAATTATTATAGTTCTAGCGATAATAATAGTAAAATATAGCTAATAGTGCGTGTTATATTGATAATAATAAAAGTAATAAGTATATTTATTATAGTTCTATCGATAATTACTGCATAATATGGGTAATAATGCATGTTATATTGATAATAATAAAAGTAATAAGCATATTTATTATAGTTCTATCGATAATAACTGCATAATATGGGTAATAATTCATGTTATATTAATGATAACAAAAGTAATAAGTATATTTATTATAGTTCTAGCGATAATAACTGCATAATATGGGTAATAATGCATGTTATATTGATAATAATAAAAGTAATAAGTATATTTATTATAGTTCTAGCGATAATAACTGCATAATATGGGTAATAATGCATGTTATATTGATGATAACAAAAGTAATAAGTATATTTATTATAGATCTAGCCATAACAACTGCATTATATGGGTAATAATGCATGTTATATTAATAATAACATAAGTAATAAGTATAATTATTACATTTCTAGCGATAATAACTCCATTATGTGGGTAATAATGCATGTTATATTGATAATATCGAGAGTAATAGGTATAATAATTATAGTTCTAGCGATAATAATAGTAAAATGTGGCGAATAGTGTATGTTATATTGATAATAATATAAGTAATAAGTATATTTATTATAGTTCTAGCGATAATAACTGCACAATATGGGTAATAATGCATGTTATATTGATAATAATAAAAGTAATAAGTATATTTATTATAGTTCTAGCGATAATAACTGCGTAATATGGGTAATAATGCATGTTATATTGATGATAACAAAAGTAATAAGTATATTTATTATAGTTCTAGCGATAATAACTGCATAATGTGGGTAATAATGCATGTTATATTGATAATAATATAAGTAATAAGTATAATTATTACATTTCTAGCGATAATAACTCCATTATGTGGGTAATAATGCATGTTATATTGATAATATCGGGAGTCATAAGTATAATTATTATAGTTCTAGCGATAATAATAGTAAAATATAGCTAATAGTGCGTGTTATATTGATAATAATATAAGTAATAAGTATATTTATTATAGTTCTAGCGATAATAACTGCATAATATGGGTAATAATGCAAGTTATATTGATAATAATAAAAGTAATAAGTATATTTATTATAGTTCTATCGATAATTACTGCATAATATGGGTAATAATGCATGTTATATTGATGACAACAAAAGTAATAAGTATATTTATTATAGTTCTAGCGATAATAATAGTAAAGTATTTCTAATAGTGCATGTTTTATTGATGATAATAAAAGTAATAAGTATACTTATTATAGTTCTAGCAATAGTAATAGTAAAATATGGCTAATAGGGCATGTTACATTGATAATAATAAAAGTAATAAGTATATTTATTATAGTTCTTGCGATAATAACTGCATAATATGGGTAATAATGCATGTTATATTGATGATAACAAAAGTAATAAGTATATTTATTATAGTTCTAGCGATAACAACTGCATAATATGGGTAATAATGCATGTTATATTGATAATAATATAAGTAATAAGTATAATTATTACATTTCTAGCGATAATAACTCCATTATGTGGGTAATAATGCATGTTATATTGATAATATCGAGAGTAATAAGTATAATAATTATAGTTCTAGCGATAATAATAGTAAAATGTGGCGAATAGTGTATGTTATATTGATAATAATATAAGTAATAAGTATATTTATTATAGTTCTAGCGATAATAACTGCACAATATGGGTAATAATGCATGTTATATTGATAATAATAAAAGTAATAAGTATATTTATTATAGTTCTAGCGATAATAACTGCATAATATGGGTAATAATGCATGTTATATTGATGATAACAAAAGTTATAAGTATATTTATTATAGTTCTAGCGATAATAACTGCATAATATGGGTAATAATGCATGTTATATTGATAATAATATAAGTAATAAGTATATTTATTATAGTTCTAGCGATAATAACTGCATAATATGGGTAATAATGCATGTTATATTGATGATAACAAAAGTTATAAGTATATTTATTATAGTTCTAGCGATAATAATAGTAAAGTATTTCTAATAGTGCATGTTATATTGATGATAACAAAAGTAATAAGTATATTTATTATAGTTCTAGCGATAATAACTGCATAATGTGGGTAATAATGCATGTTATATTGATAACAATATAAGTAATAAGTATAATTATTACATTTCTAGCGATAATAACTCCATTATGTGGGTAATAATGCATGTTACATTGATAATCTCGGGAGTCATAAGTATAATTATTATAGTTCTAGCGATAATAATAGTAAAATATAGCTAATAGTGCGTGTTATATTGATAATAATAAAAGTAATAAGTATATTTATTATAGTTCTAGCGATAATAACTGCATAATATGGGTAATAATGCAAGTTATATTGATAATAATAAAAGTAATAAGTATATTTATTATAGTTCTATCGATAATTACTGCATAATATGGGTAATAATGCATGTTATATTGATAATAATAAAAGTAATAAGCATATTTATTATAGTTCTATCGATAATAACTGCATAATATGGGTAATAATTCATGTTATATTAATGATAACAAAAGTAATAAGTATATTTATTATAGTTCTAGCGATAATAACTGCATAATATGGGTAATAATGCATGTTATATTGATAGTAATAAAAGTAATAAGTATATTTATTATAGTTCTAGCGATAATAACTGCATAATATGGGTAATAATGCATGTTATATTGATGATAACAAAAGTAATAAGTATATTTATTATAGATCTAGCCATAACAACTGTATTATATGGGTAATAATGCATGTTATATTAATAATAACATAAGTAATAAGTATAATTATTACATTTCTAGCGATAATAACTCCATTATGTGGGTAATAATGCATGTTATATTGATAATATCGAGAGTAATAGGTATAATAATTATAGTTCTAGCGATAATAATAGTAAAATGTGGCGAATAGTGTATGTTATATTGATAATAATATAAGTAATAAGTATATTTATTATAGTTCTAGCGATAATAACTGCACAATATGGGTAATAATGCATGTTATATTGATAATAATAAAAGTAATAAGTATATTTATTATAGTTCTAGCGATAATAACTGCATAATATGGGTAATAATGCATGTTATATTGATGATAACAAAAGTTGTAAGTATATTTATTATAGTTCTAGCGATAATAATAGTAAAGTATTTCTAATAGTGCATGTTATATTGATAATAATAGAAGTAATAAGTATATTTATTATAGTTCTAGCGATAATAACTGCGTAATATGGGTAATAATGCATGTTATATTGATAATAATATAAGTAATAAGTATATTTATTATAGTTCTAGCGATAATAACTGCATAATATGGGTAATAATGCATGTTATATTGATAATAATAAAAGTAATAAGTATATTTATTATAGTTCTAGCGATAATAACTGCATAATATGGGTAATAATGCATGTTATATTGATGATAACAAAA
Source organism: Megachile leachella (assembly GCA_963576845.1). Classification (NCBI taxonomy): domain Eukaryota; kingdom Metazoa; phylum Arthropoda; class Insecta; order Hymenoptera; family Megachilidae; genus Megachile; species Megachile leachella. Next base: position 15,291,968 of record OY756256.1, on the reverse strand, counting down.
GTAATAAGTATATTTATTATAGTTCTAGCGATAATGACTGCATAATGTGGGTAATAATGCATGTTATATTGATAATAATATAAGTAATAAGTATAATTATTACATTTCTAGCGATAATAACTCCATTATGTGGGTAATAATGCATGTTATATTGATAATATCGGGAGTCATAAGTATAATTATTATAGTTCTAGCGATAATAATAGTAAAATATAGCTAATAGTGCGTGTTATATTGATAATAATAAAAGTAATAAGTATATTTATTATAGTTCTAGCGATTACAACTGCATAATATGGGTAATAATGCATGTTATATTGATAATAATATAAGTAATAAGTATAATTATTACATTTCTAGCGATAATAACTCCATTATGTGGGTAATAATGCATGTTATATTGATGATAACAAAGGTTGTAAGTATATTTATTATAGTTCTAGCGATAATAATAGTAAAGTATTTCTAATAGTGCATGTTATATTGATAATAATAGAAGTAATAAGTATATTTATTATAGTTCTAGCGATAATAACTGCGTAATATGGGTAATAATGCATGTTATATTGATAATAATGTAAGTAATAAGTATATTTATTATAGTTCTAGCGATAATAACTGCATAATATGGGTAATAATGCATGTTATATTGATAATAATAAAAGTAATAAGTATATTTATTATAGTTCTAGCGATAATAACTGCATAATATAGGTAATAATGCATGTTATATTGATGATAACAAAAGTAATAAGTATATTTATTATAGATCTAGCCATAACAACTGCATTATATGGGTAATAATGCATGTTATATTAATAATAACATAAGTTATAAGTATAATTATTACATTTCTAGCGATAATAACTCCATTATGTGGGTAATAATGCATGTTATATTGATAATATCGAGAGTAATAAGTATAATAATTATAGTTCTAGCGATAATAATAGTGAAATGTGGCGAATAGTGTATGTTATATTGATAATAATATAAGTAATAAGTATATTTATTATAGTTCTAGCGATAATAACTGCACAATATGGGTAATAATGCATGTTATATTGATAATAATAAAAGTAATAAGTATATTTATTATAGTTCTAGCGATAATAACTGCATAATATGGGTAATAATGCATGTTATATTGATGATAACAAAAGTTATAAGTATATTTATTATAGTTCTAGCGATAATAACTGCATAATATGGGTAATAATGCATGTTATATTGATAATAATATAAGTAATAAGTATATTTATTATAGTTCTAGCGATAATAACTGCATAATATGGGTAATAATGCATGTTATATTGATGATAACAAAAGTTATAAGTATATTTATTATAGTTCTAGCGATAATAATAGTAAAGTATTTCTAATAGTGCATGTTATATTGATGATAACAAAAGTAATAAGTATATTTATTATAGTTCTAGCGATAATAACTGCATAATGTGGGTAATAATGCATGTTATATTGATAATAATATAAGTAATAAGTATAATTATTACATTTCTAGCGATAATAACTCCATTATGTGGGTAATAATGCATGTTATATTGATGATAACAAAGGTTGTAAGTATATTTATTATAGTTCTAGCGATAATAATAGTAAAGTATTTCTAATAGTGCATGTTATATTGATAATAATAGAAGTAATAAGTATATTTATTATAGTTCTAGCGATAATAACTGCGTAATATGGGTAATAATGCATGTTATATTGATAATAATGTAAGTAATAAGTATATTTATTATAGTTCTAGCGATAATAACTGCATAATATGGGTAATAATGCATGTTATATTGATAATAATAAAAGTAATAAGTATATTTATTATAGTTCTAGCGATAATAACTGCATAATATGGGTAATAATGCATGTTATATTGATGATAACAAAAGTAATAAGTATATTTATTATAGTTCTAGCGATAATAACTGCATAATGTGGGTAATAATGCATGTTATATTGATAATAATATAAGTAATAAGTATAATTATTACATTTCTAGCGATAATAACTCCATTATGTGGGTAATAATGCATGTTATATTGATAATATCGGGAGTCATAAGTATAATTATTATAGTTCTAGCGATAATAATAGTAAAATATAGCTAATAGTGCGTGTTATATTGATAATAATAAAAGTAATAAGTATATTTATTATAGTTCTAGCGATTACAACTGCATAATATGGGTAATAATGCATGTTATATTGATAATAATATAAGTAATAAGTATAATTATTACATTTCTAGCGATAATAACTCCATTATGTGGGTAATAATGCATGTTATATTGATAATAATAAAATTAGTAAGTATAATTTTTATAGCTCTATCGATAATAACTGCATAATATAGGTAATAATGCATGTTATATTGATGATAACAAAAGTAATAAGTATATTTATTATAGATCTAGCCATAACAACTGCATTATATGGGTAATAATGCATGTTATATTAATAATAACATAAGTTATAAGTATAATTATTACATTTCTAGCGATAATAACTCCATTATGTGGGTAACAATGCATGTTATATTGATAATATCGAGAGTAATAAGTATAATAATTATAGTTCTAGCGATAATAATAGTGAAATGTGGCGAATAGTGTATGTTATATTGATAATAATATAAGTAATAAGTATATTTATTATAGTTCTAGCGATAATAACTGCACAATATGGGTAATAATGCATGTTATATTGATAATAATAAAAGTAATAAGTATATTTATTATAGTTCTAGCGATAATAACTGCATAATATGGGTAATAATGCATGTTATATTGATGATAACAAAAGTTATAAGTATATTTATTATAGTTCTAGCGATAATAACTGCATAATATGGGTAATAATGCATGTTATATTGATAATAATATAAGTAATAAGTATATTTATTATAGTTCTAGCGATAATAACTGCATAATATGGGTAATAATGCATGTTATATTGATGATAACAAAAGTTATAAGTATATTTATTATAGTTCTAGCGATAATAATAGTAAAGTATTTCTAATAGTGCATGTTATATTGATGATAACAAAGGTAATAAGTATATTTATTATAGTTCTAGCGATAATAACTGCATAATGTGGGTAATAATGCATGTTATATTGATAATAATATATGTAATAAGTATAATTATTACATTTCTAGCGATAATAACTCCATTATGTGGGTAATAATGCATGTTATATTGATAATATCGGGAGTCATAAGTATAATTATTATAGTTCTAGCGATAATAATAGTAAAATATAGCTAATAGTGCGTGTTATATTGATAATAATATAAGTAATAAGTATATTTATTATAGTTCTAGCGATAATAACTGCATAATATGGGTAATAATGCAAGTTATATTGATAATAATAAAAGTAATAAGTATATTTATTATAGTTCTATCGATAATTACTGCATAATATGGGTAATAATGCATGTTATATTGATGACAACAAAAGTAATAAGTATATTTATTATAGTTCTAGCGATAATAATAGTAAAGTATTTCTAATAGTGCATGTTTTATTGATGATAATAAAAGTAATAAGTATACTTATTATAGTTCTAGCAATAGTAATAGTAAAATATGGCTAATAGGGCATGTTACATTGATAATAATAAAAGTAATAAGTATATTTATTATAGTTCTTGCGATAATAACTGCATAATATGGGTAATAATGCATGTTATATTGATGATAACAAAAGTAATAAGTATATTTATTATAGTTCTAGCGATAACAACTGCATAATATGGGTAATAATGCATGTTATATTGATAATAATATAAGTAATAAGTATAATTATTACATTTCTAGCGATAATAACTCCATTATGTGGGTAATAATGCATGTTATATTGATAATATCGAGAGTAATAAGTATAATAATTATAGTTCTAGCGATAATAATAGTAAAATGTGGCGAATAGTGTATGTTATATTGATAATAATATAAGTAATAAGTATATTTATTATAGTTCTAGCGATAATAACTGCACAATATGGGTAATAATGCATGTTATATTGATAATAATAAAAGTAATAAGTATATTTATTATAGTTCTAGCGATAATAACTGCATAATATGGGTAATAATGCATGTTATATTGATGATAACAAAAGTTATAAGTATATTTATTATAGTTCTAGCGATAATAACTGCATAATATGGGTAATAATGCATGTTATATTGATAATAATATAAGTAATAAGTATATTTATTATAGTTCTAGCGATAATAACTGCATAATATGGGTAATAATGCATGTTATATTGATGATAACAAAAGTTATAAGTATATTTATTATAGTTCTAGCGATAATAATAGTAAAGTATTTCTAATAATGCAAGTTATATTGATAATAATAAAAGTAATAAGTATATTTATTATAGTTCTATCGACAATTACTGCATAATATGGGTAATAATGCATGTTATATTGATAATAATAAAAGTAATAAGCATATTTATTATAGTTCTATCGATAATCACTGCATAATATGGGTAATAATTCATGTTATATTAATGATAACAAAAGTAATAAGTATATTTATTATAGTTCTAGCGATAATAACTGCATAATATGGGTAATAATGCATGTTATATTGATAATAATAAAAGTAATATGTATATTTATTATAGTTCTATCGATAATAACTGCAAAATATGGGTAATAATGCATGTTATATTGATAATAATATAAGTAATAAGTATAGCTATTACATTTCTAGCGATAATAACTCCATTATGTGGGTAATAATGCATGTTATATTGATAATAATAAAATTAGTAAGTATAATTTTTATAGTTCTATCGATAATAACTGCATAATATAGGTAATAATGCATGTTATATTGATGATAACAAAAGTAATAAGTATATTTATTATAGATCTAGCCATAACAACTGCATTATATGGGTAATAATGCATGTTATATTAATAGTAACATAAGTAATAAGTATAATTATTACATTTCTAGCGATAATAACTCCATTATGTGGGTAATAATGCATGTTATATTGATAATATCGAGAGTAATAAGTATAATAATTATAGTTCTAGCGATAATAATAGTAAAATGTGGCGAATAGTGTATGTTATATTGATAATAATATAAGTAATAATTATATTTATTATAGTTCTAGCGATAATAACTGCACAATATGGGTAATAATGCATGTTATATTGATAATAATAAAAGTAATAAGTATATTTATTATAGTTCTAGCGATAATAACTGCATAATATGGGTAATAATGCATGTTATATTGATGATAACAAAAGTTATAAGTATATTTATTATAGTTCTAGCGATAATAACTGCATAATATGGGTAATAATGCATGTTATATTGATAATAATATAAGTAATAAGTATATTTATTATAGTTCTAGCGATAATAACTGCATAATATGGGTAATAATGCATGTTATATTGATGATAACAAAAGTTATAAGTATATTTATTATAGTTCTAGCGATAATAATAGTAAAGTATTTCTAATAGTGCATGTTATATTGATGATAACAAAAGTAATAAGTATATTTATTATAGTTCTAGCGATAATAACTGCATAATGTGGGTAATAATGCATGTTATATTGATAATAATATAAGTAATAAGTATAATTATTACATTTCTAGCGATAATAACTCCATTATGTGGGTAATAATGCATGTTATATTGATAATATCGGGAGTCATAAGTATAATTATTATAGTTCTAGCGATAATAATAGTAAAATATAGCTAATAGTGCGTGTTATATTGATAATAATAAAAGTAATAAGTATATTTATTATAGTTCTATCGATAATTACTGCATAATATGGGTAATAATGCATGTTATATTGATAATAATAAAAGTAATAAGCATATTTATTATAGTTCTATCGATAATAACTGCATAATATGGGTAATAATTCATGTTATATTAATGATAACAAAAGTAATAAGTATATTTATTATAGTTCTAGCGATAATAACTGCATAATATGGGTAATAATGCATGTTATATTGATAATAATAAAAGTAATAAGTATATTTATTATAGTTCTAGCGATAATAACTGCATAATATGGGTAATAATGCATGTTATATTGATGATAACAAAAGTAATAAGTATATTTATTATAGATCTAGCCATAACAACTGCATTATATGGGTAATAATGCATGTTATATTAATAATAACATAAGTAATAAGTATAATTATTACATTTCTAGCGATAATAACTCCATTATGTGGGTAATAATGCATGTTATATTGATAATATCGAGAGTAATAGGTATAATAATTATAGTTCTAGCGATAATAATAGTAAAATGTGGCGAATAGTGTATGTTATATTGATAATAATATAAGTAATAAGTATATTTATTATAGTTCTAGCGATAATAACTGCACAATATGGGTAATAATGCATGTTATATTGATAATAATAAAAGTAATAAGTATATTTATTATAGTTCTAGCGATAATAACTGCGTAATATGGGTAATAATGCATGTTATATTGATGATAACAAAAGTAATAAGTATATTTATTATAGTTCTAGCGATAATAACTGCATAATGTGGGTAATAATGCATGTTATATTGATAATAATATAAGTAATAAGTATAATTATTACATTTCTAGCGATAATAACTCCATTATGTGGGTAATAATGCATGTTATATTGATAATATCGGGAGTCATAAGTATAATTATTATAGTTCTAGCGATAATAATAGTAAAATATAGCTAATAGTGCGTGTTATATTGATAATAATATAAGTAATAAGTATATTTATTATAGTTCTAGCGATAATAACTGCATAATATGGGTAATAATGCAAGTTATATTGATAATAATAAAAGTAATAAGTATATTTATTATAGTTCTATCGATAATTACTGCATAATATGGGTAATAATGCATGTTATATTGATGACAACAAAAGTAATAAGTATATTTATTATAGTTCTAGCGATAATAATAGTAAAGTATTTCTAATAGTGCATGTTTTATTGATGATAATAAAAGTAATAAGTATACTTATTATAGTTCTAGCAATAGTAATAGTAAAATATGGCTAATAGGGCATGTTACATTGATAATAATAAAAGTAATAAGTATATTTATTATAGTTCTTGCGATAATAACTGCATAATATGGGTAATAATGCATGTTATATTGATGATAACAAAAGTAATAAGTATATTTATTATAGTTCTAGCGATAACAACTGCATAATATGGGTAATAATGCATGTTATATTGATAATAATATAAGTAATAAGTATATTTATTATAGTTCTAGCGATAATAACTGCATAATATGGGTAATAATGCATGTTATATTGATGATAACAAAAGTTATAAGTATATTTATTATAGTTCTAGCGATAATAACTGCATAATATGGGTAATAATGCATGTTATATTGATAATAATATAAGTAATAAGTATATTTATTATAGTTCTAGCGATAATAACTGCATAATATGGGTAATAATGCATGTTATATTGATGATAACAAAAGTTATAAGTATATTTATTATAGTTCTAGCGATAATAATAGTAAAGTATTTCTAATAGTGCATGTTATATTGATGATAACAAAAGTAATAAGTATATTTATTATAGTTCTAGCGATAATAACTGCATAATGTGGGTAATAATGCATGTTATATTGATAACAATATAAGTAATAAGTATAATTATTACATTTCTAGCGATAATAACTCCATTATGTGGGTAATAATGCATGTTACATTGATAATATCGGGAGTCATAAGTATAATTATTATAGTTCTAGCGATAATAATAGTAAAATATAGCTAATAGTGCGTGTTATATTGATAATAATAAAAGTAATAAGTATATTTATTATAGTTCTAGCGATAATAACTGCATAATATGGGTAATAATGCAAGTTATATTGATAATAATAAAAGTAATAAGTATATTTATTATAGTTCTATCGATAATTACTGCATAATATGGGTAATAATGCATGTTATATTGATAATAATAAAAGTAATAAGCATATTTATTATAGTTCTATCGATAATAACTGCATAATATGGGTAATAATTCATGTTATATTAATGATAACAAAAGTAATAAGTATATTTATTATAGTTCTAGCGATAATAACTGCATAATATGGGTAATAATGCATGTTATATTGATAGTAATAAAAGTAATAAGTATATTTATTATAGTTCTAGCGATAATAACTGCATAATATGGGTAATAATGCATGTTATATTGATGATAACAAAAGTAATAAGTATATTTATTATAGATCTAGCCATAACAACTGTATTATATGGGTAATAATGCATGTTATATTAATAATAACATAAGTAATAAGTATAATTATTACATTTCTAGCGATAATAACTCCATTATGTGGGTAATAATGCATGTTATATTGATAATATCGAGAGTAATAGGTATAATAATTATAGTTCTAGCGATAATAATAGTAAAATGTGGCGAATAGTGTATGTTATATTGATAATAATATAAGTAATAAGTATATTTATTATAGTTCTAGCGATAATAACTGCACAATATGGGTAATAATGCATGTTATATTGATAATAATAAAAGTAATAAGTATATTTATTATAGTTCTAGCGATAATAACTGCATAATATGGGTAATAATGCATGTTATATTGATGATAACAAAAGTTGTAAGTATATTTATTATAGTTCTAGCGATAATAATAGTAAAGTATTTCTAATAGTGCATGTTATATTGATAATAATAGAAGTAATAAGTATATTTATTATAGTTCTAGCGATAATAACTGCGTAATATGGGTAATAATGCATGTTATATTGATAATAATATAAGTAATAAGTATATTTATTATAGTTCTAGCGATAATAACTGCATAATATGGGTAATAATGCATGTTATATTGATAATAATAAAAGTAATAAGTATATTTATTATAGTTCTAGCGATAATAACTGCATAATATGGGTAATAATGCATGTTATATTGATGATAACAAAAGTAATAAGTATATTTATTATAGTTCTAGCGATAATGACTGCATAATGTGGGTAATAATGCATGTTATATTGATAATAATATAAGTAATAAGTATAATTATTACATTTCTAGCGATAATAACTCCATTATGTGGGTAATAATGCATGTTATATTGATAATATCGGGAGTCATAAGTATAATTATTATAGTTCTAGCGATAATAATAGTAAAATATAGCTAATAGTGCGTGTTATATTGATAATAATAAAAGTAATAAGTATATTTATTATAGTTCTAGCGATTACAACTGCATAATATGGGTAATAATGCATGTTATATTGATAATAATATAAGTAATAAGTATAATTATTACATTTCTAGCGATAATAACTCCATTATGTGGGTAATAATGCATGTTATATTGATAATAATAAAATTAGTAAGTATAATTTTTATAGCTCTATCGATAATAACTGCATAATATAGGTAATAATGCATGTTATATTGATGATAACAAAAGTAATAAGTATATTTATTATAGATCTAGCCATAACAACTGCATTATATGGGTAATAATGCATGTTATATTAATAATAACATAAGTTATAAGTATAATTATTACATTTCTAGCGATAATAACTCCATTATGTGGGTAATAATGCATGTTATATTGATAATATCGAGAGTAATAAGTATAATAATTATAGTTCTAGCGATAATAATAGTGAAATGTGGCGAATAGTGTATGTTATATTGATAATAATATAAGTAATAAGTATATTTATTATAGTTCTAGCGATAATAACTGCACAATATGGGTAATAATGCATGTTATATTGATAATAATAAAAGTAATAAGTATATTTATTATAGTTCTAGCGATAATAACTGCATAATATGGGTAATAATGCATGTTATATTGATGATAACAAAAGTTATAAGTATATTTATTATAGTTCTAGCGATAATAACTGCATAATATGGGTAATAATGCATGTTATATTGATAATAATATAAGTAATAAGTATATTTATTATAGTTCTAGCGATAATAACTGCATAATATGGGTAATAATGCATGTTATATTGATGATAACAAAAGTTATAAGTATATTTATTATAGTTCTAGCGATAATAATAGTAAAGTATTTCTAATAGTGCATGTTATATTGATGATAACAAAAGTAATAAGTATATTTATTATAGTTCTAGCGATAATAACTGCATAATGTGGGTAATAATGCATGTTATATTGATAATAATATAAGTAATAAGTATAATTATTACATTTCTAGCGATAATAACTCCATTATGTGGGTAATAATGCATGTTATATTGATAATATCGGGAGTCATAAGTATAATTATTATAGTTCTAGCGATAATAATAGTAAAATATAGCTAATAGTGCGTGTTATATTGATAATAATAAAAGTAATAAGTATATTTATTATAGTTCTAGCGATAATAACTGCATAATATGGGTAATAATGCAAGTTATATTGATAATAATAAAAGTAATAAGTATATTTATTATAGTTCTATCGATAATTACTGCATAATATGGGTAATAATGCAAGTTATATTGATAATAATAAAAGTAATAAGTATATTTATTATAGTTCTATCGATAATTACTGCATAATATGGGTAATAATGCATGTTATATTGATCATAATAAAAGTAATAAGCATATTTATTATAGTTCTATCGATAATAACTGCATAATATGGGTAATAATGCATGTTATATTGATGATAACAAAAGTAATAAGTATATTTATTATAGATCTAGCCATAACAACTGTATTATATGGGTAATAATGCATGTTATATTAATAATAACATAAGTAATAAGTATAATTATTACATTTCTAGCGATAATAACTCCATTATGTGGGTAATAATGCATGTTATATTGATAATATCGAGAGTAATAGGTATAATAATTATAGTTCTAGCGATAATAATAGTAAAATGTGGCGAATAGTGTATGTTATATTGATAATAATATAAGTAATAAGTATATTTATTATAGTTCTAGCGATAATAACTGCACAATATGGGTAATAATGCATGTTATATTGATAATAATAAAAGTAATAAGTATATTTATTATAGTTCTAGCGATAATAACTGCATAATATGGGTAATAATGCATGTTATATTGATGATAACAAAGGTTGTAAGTATATTTATTATAGTTCTAGCGATAATAATAGTAAAGTATTTCTAATAGTGCATGTTATATTGATAATAATAGAAGTAATAAGTATATTTATTATAGTTCTAGCGATAATAACTGCGTAATATGGGTAATAATGCATGTTATATTGATAATAATATAAGTAATAAGTATATTTATTATAGTTCTAGCGATAATAACTGCATAATATGGGTAATAATGCATGTTATATTGATAATAATAAAAGTAATAAGTATATTTATTATAGTTCTAGCGATAATAACTGCATAATATGGGTAATAATGCATGTTATATTGATGATAACAAAAGTAATAAGTATATTTATTATAGTTCTAGCGATAATAACTGCATAATGTGGGTAATAATGCATGTTATATTGATAATAATATAAGTAATAAGTATAATTATTACATTTCTAGCGATAATAACTCCATTATGTGGGTAATAATGCATGTTATATTGATAATATCGGGAGTCATAAGTATAATTATTATAGTTCTAGCGATAATAATAGTAAAATATAGCTAATAGTGCGTGTTATATTGATAATAATAAAAGTAATAAGTATATTTATTATAGTTCTAGCGATTACAACTGCATAATATGGGTAATAATGCATGTTATATTGATAATAATATAAGTAATAAGTATAATTATTACATTTCTAGCGATAATAACTCCATTATGTGGGTAATAATGCATGTTATATTGATAATAATATAAGTAATAAGTATAATTATTACATTTCTAGCGATAATAACTCCATTATGTGGGTAATAATGCATGTTATATTGATAATATCGAGAGTAATAAGTATAATAATTATAGTTCTAGCGATAATAACTGCACAATATGGGTAATAATGCATGTTATATTGATAATAATAAAAGTAATAAGTATATTTATTATAGTTCTAGCGATAATAACTGCATAATATGGGTAATAATGCATGTTATATTGATGATAACAAAAGTAATAAGTATATTTATTATAGATCTAGCCATAACAACTGTATTATATGGGTAATAATGCATGTTATATTAATAATAACATAAGTAATAAGTATAATTATTACATTTCTAGCGATAATAACTCCATTATGTGGGTAATAATGCATGTTATATTGATAATATCGAGAGTAATAGGTATAATAATTATAGTTCTAGCGATAATAATAGTAAAATGTGGCGAATAGTGTATGTTATATTGATAATAATAAAAGTAATAAGTATATTTATTATAGTTCTAGCGATAATAACTGCATAATATGGGTAATAATGCAAGTTATATTGATAATAATAAAAGTAATAAGTATATTTATTATAGTTCTATCGATAATTACTGCATAATATGGGTAATAATGCATGTTATATTGATAATAATAAAAGTAATAAGCATATTTATTATAGTTCTATCGATAATAACTGCATAATATGGGTAATAATTCATGTTATATTAATGATAACAAAAGTAATAAGTATATTTATTATAGTTCTAGCGATAATAACTGCATAATATGGGTAATAATGCATGTTATATTGATAGTAATAAAAGTAATAAGTATATTTATTATAGTTCTAGCGATAATAACTGCATAATATGGGTAATAATGCATGTTATATTGATGATAACAAAAGTAATAAGTATATTTATTATAGATCTAGCCATAACAACTGTATTATATGGGTAATAATGCATGTTATATTAATAATAACATAAGTAATAAGTATAATTATTACATTTCTAGCGATAATAACTCCATTATGTGGGTAATAATGCATGTTATATTGATAATATCGAGAGTAATAGGTATAATAATTATAGTTCTAGCGATAATAATAGTAAAATGTGGCGAATAGTGTATGTTATATTGATAATAATATAAGTAATAAGTATATTTATTATAGTTCTAGCGATAATAACTGCACAATATGGGTAATAATGCATGTTATATTGATAATAATAAAAGTAATAAGTATATTTATTATAGTTCTAGCGATAATAACTGCATAATATGGGTAATAATGCATGTTATATTGATGATAACAAAAGTTGTAAGTATATTTATTATAGTTCTAGCGATAATAATAGTAAAGTATTTCTAATAGTGCATGTTATATTGATAATAATAGAAGTAATAAGTATATTTATTATAGTTCTAGCGATAATAACTGCGTAATATGGGTAATAATGCATGTTATATTGATAATAATATAAGTAATAAGTATATTTATTATAGTTCTAGCGATAATAACTGCATAATATGGGTAATAATGCATGTTATATTGATAATAATAAAAGTAATAAGTATATTTATTATAGTTCTAGCGATAATAACTGCATAATATGGGTAATAATGCATGTTATATTGATGATAACAAAAGTAATAAGTATATTTATTATAGTTCTAGCGATAATGACTGCATAATGTGGGTAATAATGCATGTTATATTGATAATAATATAAGTAATAAGTATAATTATTACATTTCTAGCGATAATAACTCCATTATGTGGGTAATAATGCATGTTATATTGATAATATCGGGAGTCATAAGTATAATTATTATAGTTCTAGCGATAATAATAGTAAAATATAGCTAATAGTGCGTGTTATATTGATAATAATAAAAGTAATAAGTATATTTATTATAGTTCTAGCGATTACAACTGCATAATATGGGTAATAATGCATGTTATATTGATAATAATATAAGTAATAAGTATAATTATTACATTTCTAGCGATAATAACTCCATTATGTGGGTAATAATGCATGTTATATTGATAATAATAAAATTAGTAAGTATAATTTTTATAGCTCTATCGATAATAACTGCATAATATAGGTAATAATGCATGTTATATTGATGATAACAAAAGTAATAAGTATATTTATTATAGATCTAGCCATAACAACTGCATTATATGGGTAATAATGCATGTTATATTAATAATAACATAAGTTATAAGTATAATTATTACATTTCTAGCGATAATAACTCCATTATGTGGGTAATAATGCATGTTATATTGATAATATCGAGAGTAATAAGTATAATAATTATAGTTCTAGCGATAATAATAGTGAAATGTGGCGAATAGTGTATGTTATATTGATAATAATATAAGTAATAAGTATATTTATTATAGTTCTAGCGATAATAACTGCACAATATGGGTAATAATGCATGTTATATTGATAATAATAAAAGTAATAAGTATATTTATTATAGTTCTAGCGATAATAACTGCATAATATGGGTAATAATGCATGTTATATTGATGATAACAAAAGTTATAAGTATATTTATTATAGTTCTAGCGATAATAACTGCATAATATGGGTAATAATGCATGTTATATTGATAATAATATAAGTAATAAGTATATTTATTATAGTTCTAGCGATAATAACTGCATAATATGGGTAATAATGCATGTTATATTGATGATAACAAAAGTTATAAGTATATTTATTATAGTTCTAGCGATAATAATAGTAAAGTATTTCTAATAGTGCATGTTATATTGATGATAACAAAAGTAATAAGTATATTTATTATAGTTCTAGCGATAATAACTGCATAATGTGGGTAATAATGCATGTTATATTGATAATAATATAAGTAATAAGTATAATTATTACATTTCTAGCGATAATAACTCCATTATGTGGGTAATAATGCATGTTATATTGATAATATCGGGTGTCATAAGTATAATTATTATAGTTCTAGCGATAATAACAGTAAAATGTAGCTAATAGTGCGTGTTATATTGATAATAATAAAAGTAATAAGTATATTTATTACAGTTCTAGCGATAATAACTGCATAATATGGGTAATAATGCAAGTTATATTGATAATAATAAAAGTAATAAGTATATTTATTATAGTTCTATCGATAATTACTGCATAATATGGGTAATAATGCATGTTATATTGATAATAATAAAAGTAATAAGCATATTTATTACAGTTCTATCGATAATAACTGCAAAATATGGGTAATAATGCATGTTATATTGATGATAACAAAAGTAATAAGTATATTTATTACAGTTCTAGCGATAATAACTGCATAATATGGGTAATAAAGCATGTTATATTGATAATAATATAAGTAATAAGTATATTTATTATAGTTCTATCGATAATAACTGCATAATATGGGTAATAATGCATGTTATATTGATGATAACAAAAGTAATAAGTATATTTATTATACTTCTAGCGATAATAACTGCATAATATGGGTAATAATGCATGTTATATTGATAATAATATAAGTAATAAGTATAATTATTACATTTCTAGCGATAATAACTCCATTATGTGGGTAATAATGCATGTTATATTGATAATAATATAAGTAATAAGTATAATTATTACATTTCTAGCGATAATAACTCCATTATGTGGGTAATAATGCATGTTATATTGATAATATCGGGAGTCATAAGTATAATTATTATAGTTCTAGCGATAATAATAG
The DNA here is from genome assembly GCA_963576845.1 of Megachile leachella. NCBI lineage: Eukaryota > Metazoa > Arthropoda > Insecta > Hymenoptera > Megachilidae > Megachile > Megachile leachella. The sequence goes on along the minus strand of OY756256.1, from coordinate 15,276,241 downwards.
TAAAATATAGCTAATAGTGCGTGTTATATTGATAATAATAAAAGTAATAAGTATATTTATTATAGTTCTAGCGATAATAACTGCATAATATGGGTAATAATGCAAGTTATATTGATAATAATAAAAGTAATAAGTATATTTATTATAGTTCTATCGATAATTACTGCATAATATGGGTAATAATGCATGTTATATTGATAATAATAAAAGTAATAAGCATATTTATTACAGTTCTATCGATAATAACTGCACAATATGGGTAATAATGCATGTTATATTGATGATAACAAAAGTAATAAGTATATTTATTATAGATCTAGCCATAACAACTGCATTATATGTGTAATAATGCATGTTATATTAATAATAATATAAGTAATAAGTATAATTATTACATTTCTAGCGATAATAACTCCATTATGTGGGTAATAATGCATGTTACATTGATAATATCGGGAGTCATAAGTATAATTATTATAGTTCTAGCGATAATAATAGTAAAATATAGCTAATAGTGCGTGTTATATTGATAATAATAAAAGTAATAAGTATATTTATTATAGTTCTAGCGATAATAACTGCATAATATGGGTAATAATGCAAGTTATATTGATAATAATAAAAGTAATAAGTATATTTATTATAGTTCTATCGATAATTACTGCATAATATGGGTAATAATGCATGTTATATTGATAATAATAAAAGTAATAAGCATATTTATTATAGTTCTATCGATAATAACTGCATAATATGGGTAATAATTCATGTTATATTAATGATAACAAAAGTAATAAGTATATTTATTATAGTTCTAGCGATAATAACTGCATAATATGGGTAATAATGCATGTTATATTGATAATAATAAAAGTAATAAGTATATTTATTATAGTTCTAGCGATAATAACTGCATAATATGGGTAATAATGCATGTTATATTGATGATAACAAAAGTAATAAGTATATTTATTATAGATCTAGCCATAACAACTGCATTATATGGGTAATAATGCATGTTATATTAATAATAACATAAGTAATAAGTATAATTATTACATTTCTAGCGATAATAACTCCATTATGTGGGTAATAATGCATGTTATATTGATAATATCGAGAGTAATAGGTATAATAATTATAGTTCTAGCGATAATAATAGTAAAATGTGGCGAATAGTGTATGTTATATTGATAATAATATAAGTAATAAGTATATTTATTATAGTTCTAGCGATAATAACTGCACAATATGGGTAATAATGCATGTTATATTGATAATAATAAAAGTAATAAGTATATTTATTATAGTTCTAGCGATAATAACTGCGTAATATGGGTAATAATGCATGTTATATTGATGATAACAAAAGTAATAAGTATATTTATTATAGTTCTAGCGATAATAACTGCATAATGTGGGTAATAATGCATGTTATATTGATAATAATATAAGTAATAAGTATAATTATTACATTTCTAGCGATAATAACTCCATTATGTGGGTAATAATGCATGTTATATTGATAATATCGGGAGTCATAAGTATAATTATTATAGTTCTAGCGATAATAATAGTAAAATATAGCTAATAGTGCGTGTTATATTGATAATAATATAAGTAATAAGTATATTTATTATAGTTCTAGCGATAATAACTGCATAATATGGGTAATAATGCAAGTTATATTGATAATAATAAAAGTAATAAGTATATTTATTATAGTTCTATCGATAATTACTGCATAATATGGGTAATAATGCATGTTATATTGATGACAACAAAAGTAATAAGTATATTTATTATAGTTCTAGCGATAATAATAGTAAAGTATTTCTAATAGTGCATGTTTTATTGATGATAATAAAAGTAATAAGTATACTTATTATAGTTCTAGCAATAGTAATAGTAAAATATGGCTAATAGGGCATGTTACATTGATAATAATAAAAGTAATAAGTATATTTATTATAGTTCTTGCGATAATAACTGCATAATATGGGTAATAATGCATGTTATATTGATGATAACAAAAGTAATAAGTATATTTATTATAGTTCTAGCGATAACAACTGCATAATATGGGTAATAATGCATGTTATATTGATAATAATATAAGTAATAAGTATAATTATTACATTTCTAGCGATAATAACTCCATTATGTGGGTAATAATGCATGTTATATTGATAATATCGAGAGTAATAAGTATAATAATTATAGTTCTAGCGATAATAATAGTAAAATGTGGCGAATAGTGTATGTTATATTGATAATAATATAAGTAATAAGTATATTTATTATAGTTCTAGCGATAATAACTGCACAATATGGGTAATAATGCATGTTATATTGATAATAATAAAAGTAATAAGTATATTTATTATAGTTCTAGCGATAATAACTGCATAATATGGGTAATAATGCATGTTATATTGATGATAACAAAAGTTATAAGTATATTTATTATAGTTCTAGCGATAATAACTGCATAATATGGGTAATAATGCATGTTATATTGATAATAATATAAGTAATAAGTATATTTATTATAGTTCTAGCGATAATAACTGCATAATATGGGTAATAATGCATGTTATATTGATGATAACAAAAGTTATAAGTATATTTATTATAGTTCTAGCGATAATAATAGTAAAGTATTTCTAATAATGCAAGTTATATTGATAATAATAAAAGTAATAAGTATATTTATTATAGTTCTATCGACAATTACTGCATAATATGGGTAATAATGCATGTTATATTGATAATAATAAAAGTAATAAGCATATTTATTATAGTTCTATCGATAATCACTGCATAATATGGGTAATAATTCATGTTATATTAATGATAACAAAAGTAATAAGTATATTTATTATAGTTCTAGCGATAATAACTGCATAATATGGGTAATAATGCATGTTATATTGATAATAATAAAAGTAATATGTATATTTATTATAGTTCTATCGATAATAACTGCAAAATATGGGTAATAATGCATGTTATATTGATAATAATATAAGTAATAAGTATAGTTATTACATTTCTAGCGATAATAACTCCATTATGTGGGTAATAATGCATGTTATATTGATAATAATAAAATTAGTAAGTATAATTTTTATAGTTCTATCGATAATAACTGCATAATATAGGTAATAATGCATGTTATATTGATGATAACAAAAGTAATAAGTATATTTATTATAGATCTAGCCATAACAACTGCATTATATGGGTAATAATGCATGTTATATTAATAGTAACATAAGTAATAAGTATAATTATTACATTTCTAGCGATAATAACTCCATTATGTGGGTAATAATGCATGTTATATTGATAATATCGAGAGTAATAAGTATAATAATTATAGTTCTAGCGATAATAATAGTAAAATGTGGCGAATAGTGTATGTTATATTGATAATAATATAAGTAATAATTATATTTATTATAGTTCTAGCGATAATAACTGCACAATATGGGTAATAATGCATGTTATATTGATAATAATAAAAGTAATAAGTATATTTATTATAGTTCTAGCGATAATAACTGCATAATATGGGTAATAATGCATGTTATATTGATGATAACAAAAGTTATAAGTATATTTATTATAGTTCTAGCGATAATAACTGCATAATGTGGGTAATAATGCATGTTATATTGATAATAATATAAGTAATAAGTATAATTATTACATTTCTAGCGATAATAACTCCATTATGTGGGTAATAATGCATGTTATATTGATAATATCGGGAGTCATAAGTATAATTATTATAGTTCTAGCGATAATAATAGTAAAATATAGCTAATAGTGCGTGTTATATTGATAATAATAAAAGTAATAAGTATATTTATTATAGTTCTATCGATAATTACTGCATAATATGGGTAATAATGCATGTTATATTGATAATAATAAAAGTAATAAGCATATTTATTATAGTTCTATCGATAATAACTGCATAATATGGGTAATAATTCATGTTATATTAATGATAACAAAAGTAATAAGTATATTTATTATAGTTCTAGCGATAATAACTGCATAATATGGGTAATAATGCATGTTATATTGATAATAATAAAAGTAATAAGTATATTTATTATAGTTCTAGCGATAATAACTGCATAATATGGGTAATAATGCATGTTATATTGATGATAACAAAAGTAATAAGTATATTTATTATAGATCTAGCCATAACAACTGCATTATATGGGTAATAATGCATGTTATATTAATAATAACATAAGTAATAAGTATAATTATTACATTTCTAGCGATAATAACTCCATTATGTGGGTAATAATGCATGTTATATTGATAATATCGAGAGTAATAGGTATAATAATTATAGTTCTAGCGATAATAATAGTAAAATGTGGCGAATAGTGTATGTTATATTGATAATAATATAAGTAATAAGTATATTTATTATAGTTCTAGCGATAATAACTGCACAATATGGGTAATAATGCATGTTATATTGATAATAATAAAAGTAATAAGTATATTTATTATAGTTCTAGCGATAATAACTGCGTAATATGGGTAATAATGCATGTTATATTGATGATAACAAAAGTAATAAGTATATTTATTATAGTTCTAGCGATAATAACTGCATAATGTGGGTAATAATGCATGTTATATTGATAATAATATAAGTAATAAGTATAATTATTACATTTCTAGCGATAATAACTCCATTATGTGGGTAATAATGCATGTTATATTGATAATATCGGGAGTCATAAGTATAATTATTATAGTTCTAGCGATAATAATAGTAAAATATAGCTAATAGTGCGTGTTATATTGATAATAATATAAGTAATAAGTATATTTATTATAGTTCTAGCGATAATAACTGCATAATATGGGTAATAATGCAAGTTATATTGATAATAATAAAAGTAATAAGTATATTTATTATAGTTCTATCGATAATTACTGCATAATATGGGTAATAATGCATGTTATATTGATGACAACAAAAGTAATAAGTATATTTATTATAGTTCTAGCGATAATAATAGTAAAGTATTTCTAATAGTGCATGTTTTATTGATGATAATAAAAGTAATAAGTATACTTATTATAGTTCTAGCAATAGTAATAGTAAAATATGGCTAATAGGGCATGTTACATTGATAATAATAAAAGTAATAAGTATATTTATTATAGTTCTTGCGATAATAACTGCATAATATGGGTAATAATGCATGTTATATTGATGATAACAAAAGTAATAAGTATATTTATTATAGTTCTAGCGATAACAACTGCATAATATGGGTAATAATGCATGTTATATTGATAATAATATAAGTAATAAGTATAATTATTACATTTCTAGCGATAATAACTCCATTATGTGGGTAATAATGCATGTTATATTGATAATATCGAGAGTAATAAGTATAATAATTATAGTTCTAGCGATAATAATAGTAAAATGTGGCGAATAGTGTATGTTATATTGATAATAATATAAGTAATAAGTATATTTATTATAGTTCTAGCGATAATAACTGCACAATATGGGTAATAATGCATGTTATATTGATAATAATAAAAGTAATAAGTATATTTATTATAGTTCTAGCGATAATAACTGCATAATATGGGTAATAATGCATGTTATATTGATGATAACAAAAGTTATAAGTATATTTATTATAGTTCTAGCGATAATAACTGCATAATATGGGTAATAATGCATGTTATATTGATAATAATATAAGTAATAAGTATATTTATTATAGTTCTAGCGATAATAACTGCATAATATGGGTAATAATGCATGTTATATTGATGATAACAAAAGTTATAAGTATATTTATTATAGTTCTAGCGATAATAATAGTAAAGTATTTCTAATAGTGCATGTTATATTGATGATAACAAAAGTAATAAGTATATTTATTATAGTTCTAGCGATAATAACTGCATAATGTGGGTAATAATGCATGTTATATTGATAACAATATAAGTAATAAGTATAATTATTACATTTCTAGCGATAATAACTCCATTATGTGGGTAATAATGCATGTTACATTGATAATCTCGGGAGTCATAAGTATAATTATTATAGTTCTAGCGATAATAATAGTAAAATATAGCTAATAGTGCGTGTTATATTGATAATAATAAAAGTAATAAGTATATTTATTATAGTTCTAGCGATAATAACTGCATAATATGGGTAATAATGCAAGTTATATTGATAATAATAAAAGTAATAAGTATATTTATTATAGTTCTATCGATAATTACTGCATAATATGGGTAATAATGCATGTTATATTGATAATAATAAAAGTAATAAGCATATTTATTATAGTTCTATCGATAATAACTGCATAATATGGGTAATAATTCATGTTATATTAATGATAACAAAAGTAATAAGTATATTTATTATAGTTCTAGCGATAATAACTGCATAATATGGGTAATAATGCATGTTATATTGATAGTAATAAAAGTAATAAGTATATTTATTATAGTTCTAGCGATAATAACTGCATAATATGGGTAATAATGCATGTTATATTGATGATAACAAAAGTAATAAGTATATTTATTATAGATCTAGCCATAACAACTGTATTATATGGGTAATAATGCATGTTATATTAATAATAACATAAGTAATAAGTATAATTATTACATTTCTAGCGATAATAACTCCATTATGTGGGTAATAATGCATGTTATATTGATAATATCGAGAGTAATAGGTATAATAATTATAGTTCTAGCGATAATAATAGTAAAATGTGGCGAATAGTGTATGTTATATTGATAATAATATAAGTAATAAGTATATTTATTATAGTTCTAGCGATAATAACTGCACAATATGGGTAATAATGCATGTTATATTGATAATAATAAAAGTAATAAGTATATTTATTATAGTTCTAGCGATAATAACTGCATAATATGGGTAATAATGCATGTTATATTGATGATAACAAAAGTTGTAAGTATATTTATTATAGTTCTAGCGATAATAATAGTAAAGTATTTCTAATAGTGCATGTTATATTGATAATAATAGAAGTAATAAGTATATTTATTATAGTTCTAGCGATAATAACTGCGTAATATGGGTAATAATGCATGTTATATTGATAATAATATAAGTAATAAGTATATTTATTATAGTTCTAGCGATAATAACTGCATAATATGGGTAATAATGCATGTTATATTGATAATAATAAAAGTAATAAGTATATTTATTATAGTTCTAGCGATAATAACTGCATAATATGGGTAATAATGCATGTTATATTGATGATAACAAAAGTAATAAGTATATTTATTATAGTTCTAGCGATAATGACTGCATAATGTGGGTAATAATGCATGTTATATTGATAATAATATAAGTAATAAGTATAATTATTACATTTCTAGCGATAATAACTCCATTATGTGGGTAATAATGCATGTTATATTGATAATATCGGGAGTCATAAGTATAATTATTATAGTTCTAGCGATAATAATAGTAAAATATAGCTAATAGTGCGTGTTATATTGATAATAATAAAAGTAATAAGTATATTTATTATAGTTCTAGCGATTACAACTGCATAATATGGGTAATAATGCATGTTATATTGATAATAATATAAGTAATAAGTATAATTATTACATTTCTAGCGATAATAACTCCATTATGTGGGTAATAATGCATGTTATATTGATAATAATAAAATTAGTAAGTATAATTTTTATAGCTCTATCGATAATAACTGCATAATATAGGTAATAATGCATGTTATATTGATGATAACAAAAGTAATAAGTATATTTATTATAGATCTAGCCATAACAACTGCATTATATGGGTAATAATGCATGTTATATTAATAATAACATAAGTTATAAGTATAATTATTACATTTCTAGCGATAATAACTCCATTATGTGGGTAATAATGCATGTTATATTGATAATATCGAGAGTAATAAGTATAATAATTATAGTTCTAGCGATAATAATAGTGAAATGTGGCGAATAGTGTATGTTATATTGATAATAATATAAGTAATAAGTATATTTATTATAGTTCTAGCGATAATAACTGCACAATATGGGTAATAATGCATGTTATATTGATAATAATAAAAGTAATAAGTATATTTATTATAGTTCTAGCGATAATAACTGCATAATATGGGTAATAATGCATGTTATATTGATGATAACAAAAGTTATAAGTATATTTATTATAGTTCTAGCGATAATAACTGCATAATATGGGTAATAATGCATGTTATATTGATAATAATATAAGTAATAAGTATATTTATTATAGTTCTAGCGATAATAACTGCATAATATGGGTAATAATGCATGTTATATTGATGATAACAAAAGTTATAAGTATATTTATTATAGTTCTAGCGATAATAATAGTAAAGTATTTCTAATAGTGCATGTTATATTGATGATAACAAAAGTAATAAGTATATTTATTATAGTTCTAGCGATAATAACTGCATAATGTGGGTAATAATGCATGTTATATTGATAATAATATAAGTAATAAGTATAATTATTACATTTCTAGCGATAATAACTCCATTATGTGGGTAATAATGCATGTTATATTGATGATAACAAAGGTTGTAAGTATATTTATTATAGTTCTAGCGATAATAATAGTAAAGTATTTCTAATAGTGCATGTTATATTGATAATAATAGAAGTAATAAGTATATTTATTATAGTTCTAGCGATAATAACTGCGTAATATGGGTAATAATGCATGTTATATTGATAATAATGTAAGTAATAAGTATATTTATTATAGTTCTAGCGATAATAACTGCATAATATGGGTAATAATGCATGTTATATTGATAATAATAAAAGTAATAAGTATATTTATTATAGTTCTAGCGATAATAACTGCATAATATGGGTAATAATGCATGTTATATTGATGATAACAAAAGTAATAAGTATATTTATTATAGTTCTAGCGATAATAACTGCATAATGTGGGTAATAATGCATGTTATATTGATAATAATATAAGTAATAAGTATAATTATTACATTTCTAGCGATAATAACTCCATTATGTGGGTAATAATGCATGTTATATTGATAATATCGGGAGTCATAAGTATAATTATTATAGTTCTAGCGATAATAATAGTAAAATATAGCTAATAGTGCGTGTTATATTGATAATAATAAAAGTAATAAGTATATTTATTATAGTTCTAGCGATTACAACTGCATAATATGGGTAATAATGCATGTTATATTGATAATAATATAAGTAATAAGTATAATTATTACATTTCTAGCGATAATAACTCCATTATGTGGGTAATAATGCATGTTATATTGATAATAATAAAATTAGTAAGTATAATTTTTATAGCTCTATCGATAATAACTGCATAATATAGGTAATAATGCATGTTATATTGATGATAACAAAAGTAATAAGTATATTTATTATAGATCTAGCCATAACAACTGCATTATATGGGTAATAATGCATGTTATATTAATAATAACATAAGTTATAAGTATAATTATTACATTTCTAGCGATAATAACTCCATTATGTGGGTAATAATGCATGTTATATTGATAATATCGAGAGTAATAAGTATAATAATTATAGTTCTAGCGATAATAATAGTGAAATGTGGCGAATAGTGTATGTTATATTGATAATAATATAAGTAATAAGTATATTTATTATAGTTCTAGCGATAATAACTGCACAATATGGGTAATAATGCATGTTATATTGATAATAATAAAAGTAATAAGTATATTTATTATAGTTCTAGCGATAATAACTGCATAATATGGGTAATAATGCATGTTATATTGATGATAACAAAAGTTATAAGTATATTTATTATAGTTCTAGCGATAATAACTGCATAATATGGGTAATAATGCATGTTATATTGATAATAATATAAGTAATAAGTATATTTATTATAGTTCTAGCGATAATAACTGCATAATATGGGTAATAATGCATGTTATATTGATGATAACAAAAGTTATAAGTATATTTATTATAGTTCTAGCGATAATAATAGTAAAGTATTTCTAATAGTGCATGTTATATTGATGATAACAAAGGTAATAAGTATATTTATTATAGTTCTAGCGATAATAACTGCATAATGTGGGTAATAATGCATGTTATATTGATAATAATATAAGTAATAAGTATAATTATTACATTTCTAGCGATAATAACTCCATTATGTGGGTAATAATGCATGTTATATTGATAATATCGGGAGTCATAAGTATAATTATTATAGTTCTAGCGATAATAATAGTAAAATATAGCTAATAGTGCGTGTTATATTGATAATAATATAAGTAATAAGTATATTTATTATAGTTCTAGCGATAATAACTGCATAATATGGGTAATAATGCAAGTTATATTGATAATAATAAAAGTAATAAGTATATTTATTATAGTTCTATCGATAATTACTGCATAATATGGGTAATAATGCATGTTATATTGATAATAATAAAAGTAATAAGCATATTTATTATAGTTCTATCGATAATCACTGCATAATATGGGTAATAATTCATGTTATATTAATGATAACAAAAGTAATAAGTATATTTATTATAGTTCTAGCGATAATAACTGCATAATATGGGTAATAATGCATGTTATATTGATAATAATAAAAGTAATATGTATATTTATTATAGTTCTATCGATAATAACTGCAAAATATGGGTAATAATGCATGTTATATTGATAATAATATAAGTAATAAGTATAGCTATTACATTTCTAGCGATAATAACTCCATTATGTGGGTAATAATGCATGTTATATTGATAATAATAAAATTAGTAAGTATAATTTTTATAGTTCTATCGATAATAACTGCATAATATAGGTAATAATGCATGTTATATTGATGATAACAAAAGTAATAAGTATATTTATTATAGATCTAGCCATAACAACTGCATTATATGGGTAATAATGCATGTTATATTAATAGTAACATAAGTAATAAGTATAATTATTACATTTCTAGCGATAATAACTCCATTATGTGGGTAATAATGCATGTTATATTGATAATATCGAGAGTAATAAGTATAATAATTATAGTTCTAGCGATAATAATAGTAAAATGTGGCGAATAGTGTATGTTATATTGATAATAATATAAGTAATAATTATATTTATTATAGTTCTAGCGATAATAACTGCACAATATGGGTAATAATGCATGTTATATTGATAATAATAAAAGTAATAAGTATATTTATTATAGTTCTAGCGATAATAACTGCATAATATGGGTAATAATGCATGTTATATTGATGATAACAAAAGTTATAAGTATATTTATTATAGTTCTAGCGATAATAACTGCATAATATGGGTAATAATGCATGTTATATTGATAATAATATAAGTAATAAGTATATTTATTATAGTTCTAGCGATAATAACTGCATAATATGGGTAATAATGCATGTTATATTGATGATAACAAAAGTTATAAGTATATTTATTATAGTTCTAGCGATAATAATAGTAAAGTATTTCTAATAGTGCATGTTATATTGATGATAACAAAAGTAATAAGTATATTTATTATAGTTCTAGCGATAATAACTGCATAATGTGGGTAATAATGCATGTTATATTGATAATAATATAAGTAATAAGTATAATTATTACATTTCTAGCGATAATAACTCCATTATGTGGGTAATAATGCATGTTATATTGATAATATCGGGAGTCATAAGTATAATTATTATAGTTCTAGCGATAATAATAGTAAAATATAGCTAATAGTGCGTGTTATATTGATAATAATAAAAGTAATAAGTATATTTATTATAGTTCTATCGATAATTACTGCATAATATGGGTAATAATGCATGTTATATTGATAATAATAAAAGTAATAAGCATATTTATTATAGTTCTATCGATAATAACTGCATAATATGGGTAATAATTCATGTTATATTAATGATAACAAAAGTAATAAGTATATTTATTATAGTTCTAGCGATAATAACTGCATAATATGGGTAATAATGCATGTTATATTGATAATAATAAAAGTAATAAGTATATTTATTATAGTTCTAGCGATAATAACTGCATAATATGGGTAATAATGCATGTTATATTGATGATAACAAAAGTAATAAGTATATTTATTATAGATCTAGCCATAACAACTGCATTATATGGGTAATAATGCATGTTATATTAATAATAACATAAGTAATAAGTATAATTATTACATTTCTAGCGATAATAACTCCATTATGTGGGTAATAATGCATGTTATATTGATAATATCGAGAGTAATAGGTATAATAATTATAGTTCTAGCGATAATAATAGTAAAATGTGGCGAATAGTGTATGTTATATTGATAATAATATAAGTAATAAGTATATTTATTATAGTTCTAGCGATAATAACTGCACAATATGGGTAATAATGCATGTTATATTGATAATAATAAAAGTAATAAGTATATTTATTATAGTTCTAGCGATAATAACTGCGTAATATGGGTAATAATGCATGTTATATTGATGATAACAAAAGTAATAAGTATATTTATTATAGTTCTAGCGATAATAACTGCATAATGTGGGTAATAATGCATGTTATATTGATAATAATATAAGTAATAAGTATAATTATTACATTTCTAGCGATAATAACTCCATTATGTGGGTAATAATGCATGTTATATTGATAATATCGGGAGTCATAAGTATAATTATTATAGTTCTAGCGATAATAATAGTAAAATATAGCTAATAGTGCGTGTTATATTGATAATAATATAAGTAATAAGTATATTTATTATAGTTCTAGCGATAATAACTGCATAATATGGGTAATAATGCAAGTTATATTGATAATAATAAAAGTAATAAGTATATTTATTATAGTTCTATCGATAATTACTGCATAATATGGGTAATAATGCATGTTATATTGATGACAACAAAAGTAATAAGTATATTTATTATAGTTCTAGCGATAATAATAGTAAAGTATTTCTAATAGTGCATGTTTTATTGATGATAATAAAAGTAATAAGTATACTTATTATAGTTCTAGCAATAGTAATAGTAAAATATGGCTAATAGGGCATGTTACATTGATAATAATAAAAGTAATAAGTATATTTATTATAGTTCTTGCGATAATAACTGCATAATATGGGTAATAATGCATGTTATATTGATGATAACAAAAGTAATAAGTATATTTATTATAGTTCTAGCGATAACAACTGCATAATATGGGTAATAATGCATGTTATATTGATAATAATATAAGTAATAAGTATATTTATTATAGTTCTAGCGATAATAACTGCATAATATGGGTAATAATGCATGTTATATTGATGATAACAAAAGTTATAAGTATATTTATTATAGTTCTAGCGATAATAACTGCATAATATGGGTAATAATGCATGTTATATTGATAATAATATAAGTAATAAGTATATTTATTATAGTTCTAGCGATAATAACTGCATAATATGGGTAATAATGCATGTTATATTGATGATAACAAAAGTTATAAGTATATTTATTATAGTTCTAGCGATAATAATAGTAAAGTATTTCTAATAGTGCATGTTATATTGATGATAACAAAAGTAATAAGTATATTTATTATAGTTCTAGCGATAATAACTGCATAATGTGGGTAATAATGCATGTTATATTGATAACAATATAAGTAATAAGTATAATTATTACATTTCTAGCGATAATAACTCCATTATGTGGGTAATAATGCATGTTACATTGATAATATCGGGAGTCATAAGTATAATTATTATAGTTCTAGCGATAATAATAGTAAAATATAGCTAATAGTGCGTGTTATATTGATAATAATAAAAGTAATAAGTATATTTATTATAGTTCTAGCGATAATAACTGCATAATATGGGTAATAATGCAAGTTATATTGATAATAATAAAAGTAATAAGTATATTTATTATAGTTCTATCGATAATTACTGCATAATATGGGTAATAATGCATGTTATATTGATAATAATAAAAGTAATAAGCATATTTATTATAGTTCTATCGATAATAACTGCATAATATGGGTAATAATTCATGTTATATTAATGATAACAAAAGTAATAAGTATATTTATTATAGTTCTAGCGATAATAACTGCATAATATGGGTAATAATGCATGTTATATTGATAGTAATAAAAGTAATAAGTATATTTATTATAGTTCTAGCGATAATAACTGCATAATATGGGTAATAATGCATGTTATATTGATGATAACAAAAGTAATAAGTATATTTATTATAGATCTAGCCATAACAACTGTATTATATGGGTAATAATGCATGTTATATTAATAATAACATAAGTAATAAGTATAATTATTACATTTCTAGCGATAATAACTCCATTATGTGGGTAATAATGCATGTTATATTGATAATATCGAGAGTAATAGGTATAATAATTATAGTTCTAGCGATAATAATAGTAAAATGTGGCGAATAGTGTATGTTATATTGATAATAATATAAGTAATAAGTATATTTATTATAGTTCTAGCGATAATAACTGCACAATATGGGTAATAATGCATGTTATATTGATAATAATAAAAGTAATAAGTATATTTATTATAGTTCTAGCGATAATAACTGCATAATATGGGTAATAATGCATGTTATATTGATGATAACAAAAGTTGTAAGTATATTTATTATAGTTCTAGCGATAATAATAGTAAAGTATTTCTAATAGTGCATGTTATATTGATAATAATAGAAGTAATAAGTATATTTATTATAGTTCTAGCGATAATAACTGCGTAATATGGGTAATAATGCATGTTATATTGATAATAATATAAGTAATAAGTATATTTATTATAGTTCTAGCGATAATAACTGCATAATATGGGTAATAATGCATGTTATATTGATAATAATAAAAGTAATAAGTATATTTATTATAGTTCTAGCGATAATAACTGCATAATATGGGTAATAATGCATGTTATATTGATGATAACAAAAGTAATAAGTATATTTATTATAGTTCTAGCGATAATGACTGCATAATGTGGGTAATAATGCATGTTATATTGATAATAATATAAGTAATAAGTATAATTATTACATTTCTAGCGATAATAACTCCATTATGTGGGTAATAATGCATGTTATATTGATAATATCGGGAGTCATAAGTATAATTATTATAGTTCTAGCGATAATAATAGTAAAATATAGCTAATAGTGCGTGTTATATTGATAATAATATAAGTAATAAGTATATTTATTATAGTTCTAGCGATAATAACTGCATAATATGGGTAATAATGCAAGTTATATTGATAATAATAAAAGTAATAAGTATATTTATTATAGTTCTATCGATAATTACTGCATAATATGGGTAATAATGCATGTTATATTGATAATAATAAAAGTAATAAGCATATTTATTATAGTTCTATCGATAATAACTGCATAATATAGGTAATATTGCATGTTATATTGATGATAACAAAAGTAATAAGTATATTTATTATAGATCTAGCCATAACAACTGCATTATATGGGTAATAATGCATGTTATATTAATAATAACATAAGTTATAAGTATAATTATTACATTTCTAGCGATAATAACTCCATTATGTGGGTAATAATGCATGTTATATTGATAATATCGAGAGTAATAAGTATAATAATTATAGTTCTAGCGATAATAATAGTGAAATGTGGCGAATAGTGTATGTTATATTGATAATAATATAAGTAATAAGTATATTTATTATAGTTCTAGCGATAATAACTGCACAATATGGGTAATAATGCATGTTATATTGATAATAATAAAAGTAATAAGTATATTTATTATAGTTCTAGCGATAATAACTGCATAATATGGGTAATAATGCATGTTATATTGATGATAACAAAAGTTATAAGTATATTTATTATAGTTCTAGCGATAATAACTGCATAATATGGGTAATAATGCATGTTATATTGATAATAATATAAGTAATAAGTATATTTATTATAGTTCTAGCGATAATAACTGCATAATATGGGTAATAATGCATGTTATATTGATGATAACAAAAGTTATAAGTATATTTATTATAGTTCTAGCGATAATAATAGTAAAGTATTTCTAATAGTGCATGTTATATTGATGATAACAAAAGTAATAAGTATATTTATTATAGTTCTAGCGATAATAACTGCATAATGTGGGTAATAATGCATGTTATATTGATAATAATATAAGTAATAAGTATAATTATTACATTTCTAGCGATAATAACTCCATTATGTGGGTAATAATGCATGTTATATTGATAATATCGGGAGTCATAAGTATAATTATTATAGTTCTAGCGATAATAATAGTAAAATATAGCTAATAGTGCGTGTTATATTGATAATAATAAAAGTAATAAGTATATTTATTATAGTTCTAGCGATAATAACTGCATAATATGGGTAATAATGCAAGTTATATTGATAATAATAAAAGTAATAAGTATATTTATTATAGTTCTATCGATAATTACTGCATAATATGGGTAATAATGCAAGTTATATTGATAATAATAAAAGTAATAAGTATATTTATTATAGTTCTATCGATAATTACTGCATAATATGGGTAATAATGCATGTTATATTGATCATAATAAAAGTAATAAGCATATTTATTATAGTTCTATCGATAATAACTGCATAATATGGGTAATAATTCATGTTATATTAATGATAACAAAAGTAATAAGTATATTTATTATAGTTCTAGCGATAATAACTGCATAATATGGGTAATAATGCATGTTATATTGATAGTAATAAAAGTAATAAGTATATTTATTATAGTTCTAGCGATAATAACTGCATAATATGGGTAATAATGCATGTTATATTGATGATAACAAAAGTAATAAGTATATTTATTATAGATCTAGCCATAACAACTGTATTATATGGGTAATAATGCATGTTATATTAATAATAACATAAGTAATAAGTATAATTATTACATTTCTAGCGATAATAACTCCATTATGTGGGTAATAATGCATGTTATATTGATAATATCGAGAGTAATAGGTATAATAATTATAGTTCTAGCGATAATAATAGTAAAATGTGGCGAATAGTGTATGTTATATTGATAATAATATAAGTAATAAGTATATTTATTATAGTTCTAGCGATAATAACTGCACAATATGGGTAATAATGCATGTTATATTGATAATAATAAAAGTAATAAGTATATTTATTATAGTTCTAGCGATAATAACTGCATAATATGGGTAATAATGCATGTTATATTGATGATAACAAAGGTTGTAAGTATATTTATTATAGTTCTAGCGATAATAATAGTAAAGTATTTCTAATAGTGCATGTTATATTGATAATAATAGAAGTAATAAGTATATTTATTATAGTTCTAGCGATAATAACTGCGTAATATGGGTAATAATGCATGTTATATTGATAATAATATAAGTAATAAGTATATTTATTATAGTTCTAGCGATAATAACTGCATAATATGGGTAATAATGCATGTTATATTGATAATAATAAAAGTAATAAGTATATTTATTATAGTTCTAGCGATAATAACTGCATAATATGGGTAATAATGCATGTTATATTGATGATAACAAAAGTAATAAGTATATTTATTATAGTTCTAGCGATAATAACTGCATAATGTGGGTAATAATGCATGTTATATTGATAATAATATAAGTAATAAGTATAATTATTACATTTCTAGCGATAATAACTCCATTATGTGGGTAATAATGCATGTTATATTGATAATATCGGGAGTCATAAGTATAATTATTATAGTTCTAGCGATAATAATAGTAAAATATAGCTAATAGTGCGTGTTATATTGATAATAATAAAAGTAATAAGTATATTTATTATAGTTCTAGCGATTACAACTGCATAATATGGGTAATAATGCATGTTATATTGATAATAATATAAGTAATAAGTATAATTATTACATTTCTAGCGATAATAACTCCATTATGTGGGTAATAATGCATGTTATATTGATAATAATAAAATTAGTAAGTATAATTTTTATAGCTCTATCGATAATAACTGCATAATATAGGTAATAATGCATGTTATATTGATGATAACAAAAGTAATAAGTATATTTATTATAGATCTAGCCATAACAACTGCATTATATGGGTAATAATGCATGTTATATTAATAATAACATAAGTTATAAGTATAATTATTACATTTCTAGCGATAATAACTCCATTATGTGGGTAATAATGCATGTTATATTGATAATATCGAGAGTAATAAGTATAATAATTATAGTTCTAGCGATAATAATAGTGAAATGTGGCGAATAGTGTATGTTATATTGATAATAATATAAGTAATAAGTATATTTATTATAGTTCTAGCGATAATAACTGCACAATATGGGTAATAATGCATGTTATATTGATAATAATAAAAGTAATAAGTATATTTATTATAGTTCTAGCGATAATAACTGCATAATATGGGTAATAATGCATGTTATATTGATGATAACAAAAGTTATAAGTATATTTATTATAGTTCTAGCGATAATAACTGCATAATATGGGTAATAATGCATGTTATATTGATAATAATATAAGTAATAAGTATATTTATTATAGTTCTAGCGATAATAACTGCATAATATGGGTAATAATGCATGTTATATTGATGATAACAAAAGTTATAAGTATATTTATTATAGTTCTAGCGATAATAATAGTAAAGTATTTCTAATAGTGCATGTTATATTGATGATAACAAAGGTAATAAGTATATTTATTATAGTTCTAGCGATAATAACTGCATAATGTGGGTAATAATGCATGTTATATTGATAATAATATAAGTAATAAGTATAATTATTACATTTCTAGCGATAATAACTCCATTATGTGGGTAATAATGCATGTTATATTGATAATATCGGGAGTCATAAGTATAATTATTATAGTTCTAGCGATAATAATAGTAAAATATAGCTAATAGTGCGTGTTATATTGATAATAATAAAAGTAATAAGTATATTTATTATAGTTCTAGCGATAATAACTGCATAATATGGGTAATAATGCAAGTTATATTGATAATAATAAAAGTAATAAGTATATTTATTATAGTTCTATCGATAATTACTGCATAATATGGGTAATAATGCATGTTATATTGATAATAATAAAAGTAATAAGCATATTTATTACAGTTCTATCGATAATAACTGCAAAATATGGGTAATAATGCATGTTATATTGATGATAACAAAAGTAATAAGTATATTTATTACAGTTCTAGCGATAATAACTGCATAATATGGGTAATAAAGCATGTTATATTGATAATAATATAAGTAATAAGTATATTTATTATAGTTCTATCGATAATAACTGCATAATATGGGTAATAATGCATGTTATATTGATGATAACAAAAGTAATAAGTATATTTATTATACTTCTAGCGATAATAACTGCATAATATGGGTAATAATGCATGTTATATTGATAATAATATAAGTAATAAGTATAATTATTACATTTCTAGCGATAATAACTCCATTATGTGGGTAATAATGCATGTTATATTGATAATAATATAAGTAATAAGTATAATTATTACATTTCTAGCGATAATAACTCCATTATGTGGGTAATAATGCATGTTATATTGATAATAATATAAGTAATAAGTATAATTATTACATTTCTAGCGATAATAACTCCATTATGTGGGTAATAATGCATGTTATATTGATAATATCGGGAGTCATAAGTATAATTATTATAGTTCTAGCGATAATAATAGTAAAATATAGCTAATAGTGCGTGTTATATTGATAATAATAAAAGTAATAAGTATATTTATTATAGTTCTAGCGATTACAACTGCATAATATGGGTAATAATGCATGTTATATTGATAATAATATAAGTAATAAGTATAATTATTACATTTCTAGCGATAATAACTCCATTATGTGGGTAATAATGCATGTTATATTGATAATAATAAAATTAGTAAGTATAATTTTTATAGCTCTATCGATAATAACTGCATAATATAGGTAATAATGCATGTTATATTGATGATAACAAAAGTAATAAGTATATTTATTATAGATCTAGCCATAACAACTGCATTATATGGGTAATAATGCATGTTATATTAATAATAACATAAGTTATAAGTATAATTATTACATTTCTAGCGATAATAACTCCATTATGTGGGTAATAATGCATGTTATATTGATAATATCGAGAGTAATAAGTATAATAATTATAGTTCTAGCGATAATAATAGTGAAATGTGGCGAATAGTGTATGTTATATTGATAATAATATAAGTAATAAGTATATTTATTATAGTTCTAGCGATAATAACTGCACAATATGGGTAATAATGCATGTTATATTGATAATAATAAAAGTAATAAGTATATTTATTATAGTTCTAGCGATAATAACTGCATAATATGGGTAATAATGCATGTTATATTGATGATAACAAAAGTTATAAGTATATTTATTATAGTTCTAGCGATAATAACTGCATAATATGGGTAATAATGCATGTTATATTGATAATAATATAAGTAATAAGTATATTTATTATAGTTCTAGCGATAATAACTGCATAATATGGGTAATAATGCATGTTATATTGATGATAACAAAAGTTATAAGTATATTTATTATAGTTCTAGCGATAATAATAGTAAAGTATTTCTAATAGTGCATGTTATATTGATGATAACAAAGGTAATAAGTATATTTATTATAGTTCTAGCGATAATAACTGCATAATGTGGGTAATAATGCATGTTATATTGATAATAATATAAGTAATAAGTATAATTATTACATTTCTAGCGATAATAACTCCATTATGTGGGTAATAATGCATGTTATATTGATAATATCGGGAGTCATAAGTATAATTATTATAGTTCTAGCGATAATAATAGTAAAATATAGCTAATAGTGCGTGTTATATTGATAATAATAAAAGTAATAAGTATATTTATTATAGTTCTAGCGATAATAACTGCATAATATGGGTAATAATGCAAGTTATATTGATAATAATAAAAGTAATAAGTATATTTATTATAGTTCTATCGATAATTACTGCATAATATGGGTAATAATGCATGTTATATTGATAATAATAAAAGTAATAAGCATATTTATTACAGTTCTATCGATAATAACTGCAAAATATGGGTAATAATGCATGTTATATTGATGATAACAAAAGTAATAAGTATATTTATTACAGTTCTAGCGATAATAACTGCATAATATGGGTAATAAAGCATGTTATATTGATAATAATATAAGTAATAAGTATATTTATTATAGTTCTATCGATAATAACTGCATAATATGGGTAATAATGCATGTTATATTGATGATAACAAAAGTAATAAGTATATTTATTATACTTCTAGCGATAATAACTGCATAATATGGGTAATAATGCATGTTATATTGATAATAATATAAGTAATAAGTATAATTATTACATTTCTAGCGATAATAACTCCATTATGTGGGTAATAATGCATGTTATATTGATAATAATATAAGTAATAAGTATAATTATTACATTTCTAGCGATAATAACTCCATTATGTGGGTAATAATGCATGTTATATTGATAATAATATAAGTAATAAGTATAATTATTACATTTCTAGCGATAATAACTCCATTATGTGGGTAATAATGCATGTTATATTGATAATATCGGGAGTCATAAGTATAATTATTATAGTTCTAGCGATAATAATAGTAAAATATAGCTAATAGTGCGTGTTATATTGATAATAATAAAAGTAATAAGTATATTTATTATAGTTCTATCGATAATTACTGCATAATATGGGTAATAATGCATGTTATATTGATAATAATAAAAGTAATAAGCATATTTATTATAGTTCTATCGATAATAACTGCATAATATGGGTAATAATTCATGTTATATTAATGATAACAAAAGTAATAAGTATATTTATTATAGTTCTAGCGATAATAACTGCATAATATGGGTAATAATGCATGTTATATTGATAATAATAAAAGTAATAAGTATATTTATTATAGTTCTAGCGATAATAACTGCATAATATGGGTAATAATGCATGTTATATTGATGATAACAAAAGTAATAAGTATATTTATTATAGATCTAGCCATAACAACTGCATTATATGGGTAATAATGCATGTTATATTAATAATAACATAAGTAATAAGTATAATTATTACATTTCTAGCGATAATAACTCCATTATGTGGGTAATAATGCATGTTATATTGATAATATCGAGAGTAATAGGTATAATAATTATAGTTCTAGCGATAATAATAGTAAAATGTGGCGAATAGTGTATGTTATATTGATAATAATATAAGTAATAAGTATATTTATTATAGTTCTAGCGATAATAACTGCACAATATGGGTAATAATGCATGTTATATTGATAATAATAAAAGTAATAAGTATATTTATTATAGTTCTAGCGATAATAACTGCGTAATATGGGTAATAATGCATGTTATATTGATGATAACAAAAGTAATAAGTATATTTATTATAGTTCTAGCGATAATAACTGCATAATGTGGGTAATAATGCATGTTATATTGATAATAATATAAGTAATAAGTATAATTATTACATTTCTAGCGATAATAACTCCATTATGTGGGTAATAATGCATGTTATATTGATAATATCGGGAGTCATAAGTATAATTATTATAGTTCTAGCGATAATAATAGTAAAATATAGCTAATAGTGCGTGTTATATTGATAATAATATAAGTAATAAGTATATTTATTATAGTTCTAGCGATAATAACTGCATAATATGGGTAATAATGCAAGTTATATTGATAATAATAAAAGTAATAAGTATATTTATTATAGTTCTATCGATAATTACTGCATAATATGGGTAATAATGCATGTTATATTGATGACAACAAAAGTAATAAGTATATTTATTATAGTTCTAGCGATAATAATAGTAAAGTATTTCTAATAGTGCATGTTTTATTGATGATAATAAAAGTAATAAGTATACTTATTATAGTTCTAGCAATAGTAATAGTAAAATATGGCTAATAGGGCATGTTACATTGATAATAATAAAAGTAATAAGTATATTTATTATAGTTCTTGCGATAATAACTGCATAATATGGGTAATAATGCATGTTATATTGATGATAACAAAAGTAATAAGTATATTTATTATAGTTCTAGCGATAACAACTGCATAATATGGGTAATAATGCATGTTATATTGATAATAATATAAGTAATAAGTATAATTATTACATTTCTAGCGATAATAACTCCATTATGTGGGTAATAATGCATGTTATATTGATAATATCGAGAGTAATAAGTATAATAATTATAGTTCTAGCGATAATAATAGTAAAATGTGGCGAATAGTGTATGTTATATTGATAATAATATAAGTAATAAGTATATTTATTATAGTTCTAGCGATAATAACTGCACAATATGGGTAATAATGCATGTTATATTGATAATAATAAAAGTAATAAGTATATTTATTATAGTTCTAGCGATAATAACTGCATAATATGGGTAATAATGCATGTTATATTGATGATAACAAAAGTTATAAGTATATTTATTATAGTTCTAGCGATAATAACTGCATAATATGGGTAATAATGCATGTTATATTGATAATAATATAAGTAATAAGTATATTTATTATAGTTCTAGCGATAATAACTGCATAATATGGGTAATAATGCATGTTATATTGATGATAACAAAAGTTATAAGTATATTTATTATAGTTCTAGCGATAATAATAGTAAAGTATTTCTAATAGTGCATGTTATATTGATGATAACAAAAGTAATAAGTATATTTATTATAGTTCTAGCGATAATAACTGCATAATGTGGGTAATAATGCATGTTATATTGATAACAATATAAGTAATAAGTATAATTATTACATTTCTAGCGATAATAACTCCATTATGTGGGTAATAATGCATGTTACATTGATAATATCGGGAGTCATAAGTATAATTATTATAGTTCTAGCGATAATAATAGTAAAATATAGCTAATAGTGCGTGTTATATTGATAATAATAAAAGTAATAAGTATATTTATTATAGTTCTAGCGATAATAACTGCATAATATGGGTAATAATGCAAGTTATATTGATAATAATAAAAGTAATAAGTATATTTATTATAGTTCTATCGATAATTACTGCATAATATGGGTAATAATGCATGTTATATTGGTAATAATAAAAGTAATAAGCATATTTATTATAGTTCTATCGATAATAACTGCATAATATGGGTAATAATTCATGTTATATTAATGATAACAAAAGTAATAAGTATATTTATTATAGTTCTAGCGATAATAACTGCATAATATGGGTAATAATGCATGTTATATTGATAGTAATAAAAGTAATAAGTATATTTATTATAGTTCTAGCGATAATAACTGCATAATATGGGTAATAATGCATGTTATATTGATGATAACAAAAGTAATAAGTATATTTATTATAGATCTAGCCATAACAACTGTATTATATGGGTAATAATGCATGTTATATTAATAATAACATAAGTAATAAGTATAATTATTACATTTCTAGCGATAATAACTCCATTATGTGGGTAATAATGCATGTTATATTGATAATAATATAAGTAATAAGTATAATTATTACATTTCTAGCGATAATAACTCCATTATGTGGGTAATAATGCATGTTATATTGATAATATCGGGAGTCATAAGTATAATTATTATAGTTCTAGCGATAATAATAGTAAAATATAGCTAATAGTGCGTGTTATATTGATAATAATAAAAGTAATAAGTATATTTATTATAGTTCTATCGATAATTACTGCATAATATGGGTAATAATGCATGTTATATTGATAATAATAAAAGTAATAAGCATATTTATTATAGTTCTATCGATAATAACTGCATAATATGGGTAATAATTCATGTTATATTAATGATAACAAAAGTAATAAGTATATTTATTATAGTTCTAGCGATAATAACTGCATAATATGGGTAATAATGCATGTTATATTGATAATAATAAAAGTAATAAGTATATTTATTATAGTTCTAGCGATAATAACTGCATAATATGGGTAATAATGCATGTTATATTGATGATAACAAAAGTAATAAGTATATTTATTATAGATCTAGCCATAACAACTGCATTATATGGGTAATAATGCATGTTATATTAATAATAACATAAGTAATAAGTATAATTATTACATTTCTAGCGATAATAACTCCATTATGTGGGTAATAATGCATGTTATATTGATAATATCGAGAGTAATAGGTATAATAATTATAGTTCTAGCGATAATAATAGTAAAATGTGGCGAATAGTGTATGTTATATTGATAATAATATAAGTAATAAGTATATTTATTATAGTTCTAGCGATAATAACTGCACAATATGGGTAATAATGCATGTTATATTGATAATAATAAAAGTAATAAGTATATTTATTATAGTTCTAGCGATAATAACTGCATAATATGGGTAATAATGCATGTTATATTGATGATAACAAAAGTTATAAGTATATTTATTATAGTTCTAGCGATAATAATAGTAAAGTATTTCTAATAGTGCATGTTATATTGATGATAACAAAAGTAATAAGTATATTTATTATAGTTCTAGCGATAATAACTGCATAATGTGGGTAATAATGCATGTTATATTGATAATAATATAAGTAATAAGTATAATTATTACATTTCTAGCGATAATAACTCCATTATGTGGGTAATAATGCATGTTATATTGATAATATCGGGAGTCATAAGTATAATTATTATAGTTCTAGCGATAATAATAGTAAAATATAGCTAATAGTGCGTGTTATATTGATAATAATAAAAGTAATAAGTATATTTATTATAGTTCTAGCGATAATAACTGCATAATATGGGTAATAATGCAAGTTATATTGATAATAATAAAAGTAATAAGTATATTTATTATAGTTCTATCGATAATTACTGCATAATATGGGTAATAATGCAAGTTATATTGATAATAATAAAAGTAATAAGTATATTTATTATAGTTCTATCGATAATTACTGCATAATATGGGTAATAATGCATGTTATATTGATCATAATAAAAGTAATAAGCATATTTATTATAGTTCTATCGATAATAACTGCATAATATGGGTAATAATTCATGTTATATTAATGATAACAAAAGTAATAAGTATATTTATTATAGTTCTAGCGATAATAACTGCATAATATGGGTAATAATGCATGTTATATTGATAGTAATAAAAGTAATAAGTATATTTATTATAGTTCTAGCGATAATAACTGCATAATATGGGTAATAATGCATGTTATATTGATGATAACAAAAGTAATAAGTATATTTATTATAGATCTAGCCATAACAACTGTATTATATGGGTAATAATGCATGTTATATTAATAATAACATAAGTAATAAGTATAATTATTACATTTCTAGCGATAATAACTCCATTATGTGGGTAATAATGCATGTTATATTGATAATATCGAGAGTAATAGGTATAATAATTATAGTTCTAGCGATAATAATAGTAAAATGTGGCGAATAGTGTATGTTATATTGATAATAATATAAGTAATAAGTATATTTATTATAGTTCTAGCGATAATAACTGCACAATATGGGTAATAATGCATGTTATATTGATAATAATAAAAGTAATAAGTATATTTATTATAGTTCTAGCGATAATAACTGCATAATATGGGTAATAATGCATGTTATATTGATGATAACAAAGGTTGTAAGTATATTTATTATAGTTCTAGCGATAATAATAGTAAAGTATTTCTAATAGTGCATGTTATATTGATAATAATAGAAGTAATAAGTATATTTATTATAGTTCTAGCGATAATAACTGCGTAATATGGGTAATAATGCATGTTATATTGATAATAATATAAGTAATAAGTATATTTATTATAGTTCTAGCGATAATAACTGCATAATATGGGTAATAATGCATGTTATATTGATAATAATAAAAGTAATAAGTATATTTATTATAGTTCTAGCGATAATAACTGCATAATATGGGTAATAATGCATGTTATATTGATGATAACAAAAGTAATAAGTATATTTATTATAGTTCTAGCGATAATAACTGCATAATGTGGGTAATAATGCATGTTATATTGATAATAATATAAGTAATAAGTATAATTATTACATTTCTAGCGATAATAACTCCATTATGTGGGTAATAATGCATGTTATATTGATAATATCGGGAGTCATAAGTATAATTATTATAGTTCTAGCGATAATAATAGTAAAATATAGCTAATAGTGCGTGTTATATTGATAATAATAAAAGTAATAAGTATATTTATTATAGTTCTAGCGATTACAACTGCATAATATGGGTAATAATGCATGTTATATTGATAATAATATAAGTAATAAGTATAATTATTACATTTCTAGCGATAATAACTCCATTATGTGGGTAATAATGCATGTTATATTGATAATAATAAAATTAGTAAGTATAATTTTTATAGCTCTATCGATAATAACTGCATAATATAGGTAATAATGCATGTTATATTGATGATAACAAAAGTAATAAGTATATTTATTATAGATCTAGCCATAACAACTGCATTATATGGGTAATAATGCATGTTATATTAATAATAACATAAGTTATAAGTATAATTATTACATTTCTAGCGATAATAACTCCATTATGTGGGTAATAATGCATGTTATATTGATAATATCGAGAGTAATAAGTATAATAATTATAGTTCTAGCGATAATAATAGTGAAATGTGGCGAATAGTGTATGTTATATTGATAATAATATAAGTAATAAGTATATTTATTATAGTTCTAGCGATAATAACTGCACAATATGGGTAATAATGCATGTTATATTGATAATAATAAAAGTAATAAGTATATTTATTATAGTTCTAGCGATAATAACTGCATAATATGGGTAATAATGCATGTTATATTGATGATAACAAAAGTTATAAGTATATTTATTATAGTTCTAGCGATAATAACTGCATAATATGGGTAATAATGCATGTTATATTGATAATAATATAAGTAATAAGTATATTTATTATAGTTCTAGCGATAATAACTGCATAATATGGGTAATAATGCATGTTATATTGATGATAACAAAAGTTATAAGTATATTTATTATAGTTCTAGCGATAATAATAGTAAAGTATTTCTAATAGTGCATGTTATATTGATGATAACAAAGGTAATAAGTATATTTATTATAGTTCTAGCGATAATAACTGCATAATGTGGGTAATAATGCATGTTATATTGATAATAATATAAGTAATAAGTATAATTATTACATTTCTAGCGATAATAACTCCATTATGTGGGTAATAATGCATGTTATATTGATAATATCGGGAGTCATAAGTATAATTATTATAGTTCTAGCGATAATAATAGTAAAATATAGCTAATAGTGCGTGTTATATTGATAATAATAAAAGTAATAAGTATATTTATTATAGTTCTAGCGATAATAACTGCATAATATGGGTAATAATGCAAGTTATATTGATAATAATAAAAGTAATAAGTATATTTATTATAGTTCTATCGATAATTACTGCATAATATGGGTAATAATGCATGTTATATTGATAATAATAAAAGTAATAAGCATATTTATTACAGTTCTATCGATAATAACTGCAAAATATGGGTAATAATGCATGTTATATTGATGATAACAAAAGTAATAAGTATATTTATTACAGTTCTAGCGATAATAACTGCATAATATGGGTAATAAAGCATGTTATATTGATAATAATATAAGTAATAAGTATATTTATTATAGTTCTATCGATAATAACTGCATAATATGGGTAATAATGCATGTTATATTGATGATAACAAAAGTAATAAGTATATTTATTATACTTCTAGCGATAATAACTGCATAATATGGGTAATAATGCATGTTATATTGATAATAATATAAGTAATAAGTATAATTATTACATTTCTAGCGATAATAACTCCATTATGTGGGTAATAATGCATGTTATATTGATAATAATATAAGTAATAAGTATAATTATTACATTTCTAGCGATAATAACTCCATTATGTGGGTAATAATGCATGTTATATTGATAATATCGGGAGTAATAAGTATAATAATTATAGTTCTAGCGATAATAATAGTAAAATGTGGCGAATAGTGTATGTTATATTGATAATAATATAAGTAATAAGTATATTTATTATAGTTCTATCGATAATAACTGCACAATATGGGTAATAATGCATGTTATATTGATGATAACAAAAGTAATAAGTATATTTATTATAGATCTAACCATAACAACTGCATTATATGTGTAATAATGCATGTTATATTAATAATAATATAAGTAATAAGTATAATTATTACATTTCTAGCGATAATAACTCCATTATGTGGGTAATAATGCATGTTATATTGATAATATCGGGAGTAATAAGTATAATAATTATAGTTCTAGCGATAATAACTGCATAATATGGGTAATAATGCATGTTATATTGATGATAACAAAAGTAATAAGTATATTTATTACAGTTCTAGCGATAATAACTGCATAATATGGGTAATAATGCATGTTATATTGATAATAATAAAAGTAATAAGTATATTTATTATAGTTCTATCGATAATAACTGCATAATATGGGTAATAATGCATGTTATATTGATGATAACAAATGTAATAAATATATTTATTATAATTCTAGCGATAATAACTGCATAATATGGGTAATAATGCATGTTATATTGATAATAATATAAGTAATAAGTATAATTATTACATTTCTAGCGATAATAACTCCATTATGTGGGTAATAATGCATGTTATATTGATAATATCGGGAGTAATAAGTATAATTATTATAGTTCTAGTGATAATAATAGTAAAATATAGCTAATGGTGCATGTTATATTGATAATAATAAAAGTAATAAGTATATTTATTATAGTTCTGTCGATAATAACTGCATAATATGGGTAATAATGCATGTTATATTGATGATAACAAAAGTAATAAGTATATTTATTATAGTTCTAGCGATAATAATAGTAAAGTATTTCTAATAGTGCATGTTATATTGATGATTATAAAAGTAATAAGTACACTTATTAGAGTTCTAGCGATAATAACTGCATAATATGGGTAATAATTCATGTTATATTGATGATAACAAAAGTAATAAGTATATTTATTACAGTTCTATCGATAATAACTGCATAATATGGGTAATAATGCATGTTATATTGATAATAATAAAAGTAATAAGTATATTTATTATAGTTCTAGCGATAATAACTGCATAATATGGGTAATAATGCAAGTTATATTGATAATAATAAAAGTAATAAGTATATTTATTATAGTTCTATCGATAATTACTGCATAATATGGGTAATAATGCATGTTATATTGATGACAACAAAAGTAATAAGTATATTTATTATAGTTCTAGCGATAATAATAGTAAAGTATTTCTAATAGTGCATGTTATATTGATGATAATAAAAGTAATAAGTATACTTATTATAGTTCTAGCAATACTGATAGTAAAATATGGCTAATAGCGCATGTTACATTGATAATAATAAAAGTAATAAGTATATTTATTATAGTTCTAGCGATAATAACTGCATAATATGGGTAATAATGCATGTTATATTGATGATAACAAAAG
Source organism: Megachile leachella (assembly GCA_963576845.1). Taxonomy (NCBI): domain Eukaryota; kingdom Metazoa; phylum Arthropoda; class Insecta; order Hymenoptera; family Megachilidae; genus Megachile; species Megachile leachella. The sequence continues at coordinate 15,245,155 of OY756256.1, read as the reverse complement.
TAATAAGTATATTTATTATAGTTCTAGCGATAACAACTGCATAATATGGGTAATAATGCATGTTATATTGATAATAATATAAGTAATAAGTATAATTATTACATTTCTAGCGATAATAACTCCATTATGTGGGTAATAATGCATGTTATATTGATAATAATAAAATTACTAAGTATATTTATTATAGTTCTATCGATAATAACTGCATAATATAGGTAATAATGCATGTTATATTGATGATAACAAATGTAATAAATATATTTATTATAATTCTAGCGATAATAACTGCACAATATGGGTAATAATGCATGTTATATTGATAATAATAAAAGTAACAAGTATATTTATTATAGTTCTAGCGATAATAACTGCATAATATGGGTAATAATGCATGTTATATTGATGATAACAAAAGTTATAAGTATATTTATTATAGTTCTAGCGATAATAATAGTATAGTATTTCTAATAGTGCATGTTATATTGATGATAACAAAAGTAATAAGTATATTTATTATAGTTCTAGCGATAATAACTGCATAATGTGGGTAATAATGCATGTTATATTGATAATAATATAAGTAATAAGTATAATTATTACATTTCTAGCGATAATAACTCCATTATGTGGGTAATAATGCATGTTATATTGATAATATCGGGAGTCATAAGTATAATTATTATAGTTCTAGCGATAATAATAGTAAAATATAGCTAATAATGCATGTTATATTGATGATAACAAAAGTAATAAGTATATTTATTATAGATCTAGCCATAACAACTGCATTATATGGGTAATAATGCATGTTATATTAATAATAACATAAGTAATAAGTATAATTATTACATTTCTAGCGATAATAACTCCATTATGTGGGTAATAATGCATGTTATATTGATAATATCGAGAGTAATAGGTATAATAATTATAGTTCTAGCGATAATAATAGTAAAATGTGGCGAATAGTGTATGTTATATTGATAATAATATAAGTAATAAGTATATTTATTATAGTTCTAGCGATAATAACTGCACAATATGGGTAATAATGCATGTTATATTGATAATAATAAAAGTAATAAGTATATTTATTATAGTTCTAGCGATAATAACTGCATAATATGGGTAATAATGCATGTTATATTGATGATAACAAAAGTTATAAGTATATTTATTATAGTTCTAGCGATAATAATAGTAAAGTATTTCTAATAGTGCATGTTATATTGATAATAATAAAAGTAATAAGTATATTTATTATAGTTCTAGCGATAATAACTGCATAATATGGGTAATAATGCATGTTATATTGATAATAATATAAGTAATAAGTATATTTATTATAGTTCTAGCGATAATAACTGCATAATATGGGTAATAATGCATGTTATATTGATAATAATAAAAGTAATAAGTATATTTATTATAGTTCTAGCGATAATAACTGCATAATATGGGTAATAATGCATGTTATATTGATGATAACAAAAGTAATAAGTATATTTATTATAGTTCTAGCGATAATAACTGCATAATGTGGGTAATAATGCATGTTATATTGATAATAATATAAGTAATAAGTATAATTATTACATTTCTAGCGATAATAACTCCATTATGTGGGTAATAATGCATGTTATATTGATAATATCGGGAGTCATAAGTATAATTATTATAGTTCTAGCGATAATAATAGTAAAATATAGCTAATAGTGCGTGTTATATTGATAATAATAAAAGTAATAAGTATATTTATTATAGTTCTATCGATAATTACTGCATAATATGGGTAATAATGCATGTTATATTGATGACAACAAAAGTAATAAGTATATTTATTATAGTTCTAGCGATAATAATAGTAAAGTATTTCTAATAGTGCATGTTATATTGATGATAATAAAAGTAATAAGTATACTTATTATAGTTCTAGCAATAGTAATAGTAAAATATGGCTAATAGGGCATGTTACATTGATAATAATAAAAGTAATAAGTATATTTATTATAGTTCTAGCGATAATAACTGCATAATATGGGTAATAATGCATGTTATATTGATGATAACAAAAGTAATAAGTATATTTATTATAGTTCTAGCGATAACAACTGCATAATATGGGTAATAATGCATGTTATATTGATAATAATATAAGTAATAAGTATAATTATTACATTTCTAGCGATAATAACTCCATTATGTGGGTAATAATGCATGTTATATTGATAATAACATAAGTAATAAGTATAATTATTACATTTCTAGCGATAATAACTCCATTATGTGGGTAATAATGCATGTTATATTGATAATATCGAGAGTAATAAGTATAATAATTATAGTTCTAGCGATAATAATAGTAAAATGTGGCGAATAGTGTATGTTATATTGATAATAATATAAGTAATAAGTATATTTATTATAGTTCTAGCGATAATAACTGCTCAATATGGGTAATAATGCATGTTATATTGATAATAATAAAAGTAATAAGTATATTTATTATAGTTCTAGCGATAATAACTGCATAATATGGGTAATAATGCATGTTATATTGATGATAACAAAAGTTATAAGTATATTTATTATTGTTCTACCGATAATAACTGCATAATATGGGTAATAATGCATGTTATATTGATAATAATATAAGTAATAAGTATATTTATTATAGTTCTAGCGATAATAACTGCATAATATGGGTAATAATGCACGTTATATTGATGATAACAAAAGTTATAAGTATATTTATTATAGTTCTGGCGATAATAATAGTAAAGTATTTCTAATAGTGCATGTTATATTGATGATAACAAAAGTAATAAGTATATTTATTATAGTTCTAGCGATAATAACTGCATAATGTGGGTAATAATGCATGTTATATTGATAATATCGAGAGTAATAAGTATAATAATTATAGTTCTAGCGATAATAATAGTAAAATGTGGCGAATAGTGTATGTTATATTGATAATAATATAAGTAATAAGTATATTTATTATAGTTCTAGCGATAATAACTGCACAATATGGGTAATAATGCATGTTATATTGATAATAATAAAAGTAATAAGTATATTTATTATAGTTCTAGCGATAATAACTGCATAATATGGGTAATAATGCATGTTATATTGATAATAATATAAGTAATAAGTATATTTATTATAGTTCTAGCGATAATAACTGCATAATATGGGTAATAATGCATGTTATATTGATAATAATAAAAGTAATAAGTATATTTATTATAGTTCTAGCGATAATAACTGCGTAATATGGGTAATAATGCATGTTATATTGATGATAACAAAAGTAATAAGTATATTTATTATAGTTCTAGCGATAATAACTGCATAATGTGGGTAATAATGCATGTTATATTGATAATAATATAAGTAATAAGTATAATTATTACATTTCTAGCGATAATAACTCCATTATGTGGGTAATAATGCATGTTATATTGATAATATCGGGAGTCATAAGTATAATTATTATAGTTCTAGCGATAATAATAGTAAAATATAGCTAATAGTGCGTGTTATATTGATAATAATATAAGTAATAAGTATATTTATTATAGTTCTAGCGATAATAACTGCATAATATGGGTAATAATGCAAGTTATATTGATAATAATAAAAGTAATAAGTATATTTATTATAGTTCTATCGATAATTACTGCATAATATGGGTAATAATGCATGTTATATTGATGACAACAAAAGTAATAAGTATATTTATTATAGTTCTAGCGATAATAATAGTAAAGTATTTCTAATAGTGCATGTTATATTGATGATAATAAGAGTAATAAGTATACTTATTATAGTTCTAGCAATAGTAATAGTAAAATATGGCTAATAGGGCATGTTACATTGATAATAATAAAAGTAATAAGTATATTTATTATAGTTCTTGCGATAATAACTGCATAATATGGGTAATAATGCATGTTATATTGATGATAACAAAAGTAATAAGTATATTTATTATAGTTCTAGCGATAACAACTGCATAATATGGGTAATAATGCATGTTATATTGATAATAATATAAGTAATAAGTATAATTATTACATTTCTAGCGATAATAACTCCATTATGTGGGTAATAATGCATGTTATATTGATAATATCGAGAGTAATAAGTATAATAATTATAGTTCTAGCGATAATAATAGTAAAATGTGGCGAATAGTGTATGTTATATTGATAATAATATAAGTAATAAGTATATTTATTATAGTTCTAGCGATAATAACTGCACAATATGGGTAATAATGCATGTTATATTGATAATAATAAAAGTAATAAGTATATTTATTATAGTTCTAGCGATAATAACTGCATAATATGGGTAATAATGCATGTTATATTGATGATAACAAAAGTTATAAGTATATTTATTATAGTTCTAGCGATAATAACTGCATAATATGGGTAATAATGCATGTTATATTGATAATAATATAAGTAATAAGTATATTTATTATAGTTCTAGCGATAATAACTGCATAATATGGGTAATAATGCATGTTATATTGATGATAACAAAAGTTATAAGTATATTTATTATAGTTCTAGCGATAATAATAGTAAAGTATTTCTAATAGTGCATGTTATATTGATGATAACAAAAGTAATAAGTATATTTATTATAGTTCTAGCGATAATAACTGCATAATGTGGGTAATAATGCATGTTATATTGATAACAATATAAGTAATAAGTATAATTATTACATTTCTAGCGATAATAACTCCATTATGTGGGTAATAATGCATGTTACATTGATAATATCGGGAGTCATAAGTATAATTATTATAGTTCTAGCGATAATAATAGTAAAATATAGCTAATAGTGCGTGTTATATTGATAATAATAAAAGTAATAAGTATATTTATTATAGTTCTAGCGATAATAACTGCATAATATGGGTAATAATGCAAGTTATATTGATAATAATAAAAGTAATAAGTATATTTATTATAGTTCTATCGATAATTACTGCATAATATGGGTAATAATGCATGTTATATTGATAATAATAAAAGTAATAAGCATATTTATTATAGTTCTATCGATAATAACTGCATAATATGGGTAATAATTCATGTTATATTAATGATAACAAAAGTAATAAGTATATTTATTATAGTTCTAGCGATAATAACTGCATAATATGGGTAATAATGCATGTTATATTGATAGTAATAAAAGTAATAAGTATATTTATTATAGTTCTAGCGATAATAACTGCATAATATGGGTAATAATGCATGTTATATTGATGATAACAAAAGTAATAAGTATATTTATTATAGATCTAGCCATAACAACTGTATTATATGGGTAATAATGCATGTTATATTAATAATAACATAAGTAATAAGTATAATTATTACATTTCTAGCGATAATAACTCCATTATGTGGGTAATAATGCATGTTATATTGATAATATCGAGAGTAATAGGTATAATAATTATAGTTCTAGCGATAATAATAGTAAAATGTGGCGAATAGTGTATGTTATATTGATAATAATATAAGTAATAAGTATATTTATTATAGTTCTAGCGATAATAACTGCACAATATGGGTAATAATGCATGTTATATTGATAATAATAAAAGTAATAAGTATATTTATTATAGTTCTAGCGATAATAACTGCATAATATGGGTAATAATGCATGTTATATTGATGATAACAAAAGTTGTAAGTATATTTATTATAGTTCTAGCGATAATAATAGTAAAGTATTTCTAATAGTGCATGTTATATTGATAATAATAGAAGTAATAAGTATATTTATTATAGTTCTAGCGATAATAACTGCGTAATATGGGTAATAATGCATGTTATATTGATAATAATATAAGTAATAAGTATATTTATTATAGTTCTAGCGATAATAACTGCATAATATGGGTAATAATGCATGTTATATTGATAATAATAAAAGTAATAAGTATATTTATTATAGTTCTAGCGATAATAACTGCATAATATGGGTAATAATGCATGTTATATTGATGATAACAAAAGTAATAAGTATATTTATTATAGTTCTAGCGATAATAACTGCATAATGTGGGTAATAATGCATGTTATATTGATAATAATATAAGTAATAAGTATAATTATTACATTTCTAGCGATAATAACTCCATTATGTGGGTAATAATGCATGTTATATTGATAATATCGGGAGTCATAAGTATAATTATTATAGTTCTAGCGATAATAATAGTAAAATATAGCTAATAGTGCGTGTTATATTGATAATAATAAAAGTAATAAGTATATTTATTATAGTTCTAGCGATTACAACTGCATAATATGGGTAATAATGCATGTTATATTGATAATAATATAAGCAATAAGTATAATTATTACATTTCTAGCGATAATAACTCCATTATGTGGGTAATAATGCATGTTATATTGATAATAATAAAATTAGTAAGTATAATTTTTATAGCTCTATCGATAATAACTGCATAATATAGGTAATAATGCATGTTATATTGATGATAACAAAAGTAATAAGTATATTTATTATAGATCTAGCCATAACAACTGCATTATATGAGTAATAATGCATGTTATATTAATAATAACATAAGTTATAAGTATAATTATTACATTTCTAGCGATAATAACTCCATTATGTGGGTAATAATGCATGTTATATTGATAATATCGAGAGTAATAAGTATAATAATTATAGTTCTAGCGATAATAATAGTGAAATGTGGCGAATAGTGTATGTTATATTGATAATAATATAAGTAATAAGTATATTTATTATAGTTCTAGCGATAATAACTGCACAATATGGGTAATAATGCATGTTATATTGATAATAATATAAGTAATAAGTATATTTATTATAGTTCTAGCGATAATAACTGCATAATATGGGTAATAATGCATGTTATATTGATGATAACAAAAGTTATAAGTATATTTATTATAGTTCTAGCGATAATAACTGCATAATATGGGTAATAATGCATGTTATATTGATAATAATATAAGTAATAAGTATATTTATTATAGTTCTAGCGGTAATAACTGCATAATATGGGTAATAATGCATGTTATATTGATGATAACAAAAGTTATAAGTATATTTATTATAGTTCTAGCGATAATAATAGTAAAGTATTTCTAATAGTGCATGTTATATTGATGATAACAAAAGTAATAAGTATATTTATTATAGTTCTAGCGATAATAACTGCATAATGTGGGTAATAATGCATGTTATATTGATAAGAATATAAGTAATAAGTATAATTATTACATTTCTAGCGATAATAACTCCATTATGTGGGTAATAATGCATGTTATATTGATAATATCGGGAGTCATAAGTATAATTATTATAGTTCTAGCGATAATAATAGTAAAATATAGCTAATAGTGCCTGTTATATTGATAATAATAAAAGTAATAAGTATATTTATTATAGTTCTAGCGATAATAACTGCATAATATGGGTAATAATGCAAGTTATATTGATAATAATAAAAGTAATAAGTATATTTATTATAGTTCTATCGATAATTACTGCATAATATGGGTAATAATGCATGTTATATTAATAATAATAAAAGTAATAAGCATATTTATTACATTTCTATCGATAATAACTGCAAAATATGGGTAATAATGCATGTTATATTGATGATAACAAAAGTAATAAGTATATTTATTACAGTTCTAGCGATAATAACTGCATAATATGGGTAATAAAGCATGTTATATTGATAATAATATAAGTAATAAGTATATTTATTATAGTTCTATCGATAATAACTGCATAATATGGGTAATAATGCATGTTATATTGATGATAACAAAAGTAATAAGTATATTTATTATACTTCTAGCGATAACAACTGCATAATATGGGTAATAATGCATGTTATATTGATAATAATAAAAGTAATAAGCATATTTATTATAGTTCTATCGATAATAACTGCATAATATGGGTAATAATTCATGTTATATTAATGATAACAAAAGTAATAAGTATATTTATTATAGTTCTAGCGATAATAACTGCATAATATGGGTAATAATGCATGTTATATTGATAGTAATAAAAGTAATAAGTATATTTATTATAGTTCTAGCGATAATAACTGCATAATATGGGTAATAATGCATGTTATATTGATGATAACAAAAGTAATAAGTATATTTATTATAGATCTAGCCATAACAACTGTATTATATGGGTAATAATGCATGTTATATTAATAATAACATAAGTAATAAGTATAATTATTACATTTCTAGCGATAATAACTCCATTATGTGGGTAATAATGCATGTTATATTGATAATATCGAGAGTAATAGGTATAATAATTATAGTTCTAGCGATAATAATAGTAAAATGTGGCGAATAGTGTATGTTATATTGATAATAATATAGGTAATAAGTATATTTATTATAGTTCTAGCGATAATAACTGCACAATATGGGTAATAATGCATGTTATATTGATAATAATAAAAGTAATAAGTATATTTATTATAGTTCTAGCGATAATAACTGCATAATATGGGTAATAATGCATGTTATATTGATGATAACAAAAGTTGTAAGTATATTTATTATAGTTCTAGCGATAATAATAGTAAAGTATTTCTAATAGTGCATGTTATATTGATAATAATAGAAGTAATAAGTATATTTATTATAGTTCTAGCGATAATAACTGCGTAATATGGGTAATAATGCATGTTATATTGATAATAATATAAGTAATAAGTATATTTATTATAGTTCTAGCGATAATAACTGCATAATATGGGTAATAATGCATGTTATATTGATGATAACAAAAGTAATAAGTATATTTATTATAGTTCTAGCGATAATAACTGCATAATGTGGGTAATAATGCATGTTATATTGATAATAATATAAGTAATAAGTATAATTATTACATTTCTAGCGATAATAACTCCATTATGTGGGTAATAATGCATGTTATATTGATAATATCGGGAGTCATAAGTATAATTATTATAGTTCTAGCGATAATAATAGTAAAATATAGCTAATAGTGCGTGTTATATTGATAATAATAAAAGTAATAAGTATATTTATTATAGTTCTAGCGATTACAACTGCATAATATGGGTAATAATGCATGTTATATTGATAATAATATAAGCAATAAGTATAATTATTACATTTCTAGCGATAATAACTCCATTATGTGGGTAATAATGCATGTTATATTGATAATAATAAAATTAGTAAGTATAATTTTTATAGCTCTATCGATAATAACTGCATAATATAGGTAATAATGCATGTTATATTGATGATAACAAAAGTAATAAGTATATTTATTATAGATCTAGCCATAACAACTGCATTATATGGGTAATAATGCATGTTATATTAATAATAACATAAGTTATAAGTATAATTATTACATTTCTAGCGATAATAACTCCATTATGTGGGTAATAATGCATGTTATATTGATAATATCGAGAGTAATAAGTATAATAATTATAGTTCTAGCGATAATAATAGTAAAATGTGGCGAATAGTGTATGTTATATTGATGATAACAAAAGTTATAAGTATATTTATTATAGTTCTAGCGATAATAACTGCATAATATGGGTAATAATGCATGTTATATTGATAATAATATAAGTAATAAGTATATTTATTGTAGTTCTAGCGATAATAACTGCATAATATGGGTAATAATGCATGTTATATTGATGATAACAAAAGTTATAAGTATATTTATTATAGTTCTAGCGATAATAATAGTAAAGTATTTCTAATAGTGCATGTTATATTGATGATAACAAAAGTAATAAGTATATTTATTATAGTTCTAGCGATAATAACTGCATAATGTGGGTAATAATGCATGTTATATTGATAAGAATATAAGTAATAAGTATAATTATTACATTTCTAGCGATAATAACTCCATTATGTGGGTAATAATGCATGTTATATTGATAATATCGGGAGTCATAAGTATAATTATTATAGTTCTAGCGATAATAATAGTAAAATATAGCTAATAGTGCCTGTTATATTGATAATAATAAAAGTAATAAGTATATTTATTATAGTTCTAGCGATAATAACTGCATAATATGGGTAATAATGCAAGTTATATTGATAATAATAAAAGTAATAAGTATATTTATTATAGTTCTATCGATAATTACTGCATAATATGGGTAATAATGCATGTTATATTAATAATAATAAAAGTAATAAGCATATTTATTACAGTTCTATCGATAATAACTGCAAAATATGGGTAATAATGCATGTTATATTGATGATAACAAAAGTAATAAGTATATTTATTACAGTTCTAGCGATAATAACTGCATAATATGGGTAATAAAGCATGTTATATTGATAATAATATAAGTAATAAGTATATTTATTATAGTTCTATCGATAATAACTGCATAATATGGGTAATAATGCATGTTATATTGATGATAACAAAAGTAATAAGTATATTTATTATACTTCTAGCGATAACAACTGCATAATATGGGTAATAATGCATGTTATATTGATAATAATAAAAGTAATAAGCATATTTATTATAGTTCTATCGATAATAACTGCATAATATGGGTAATAATTCATGTTATATTAATGATAACAAAAGTAATAAGTATATTTATTATAGTTCTAGCGATAATAACTGCATAATATGGGTAATAATGCATGTTATATTGATAGTAATAAAAGTAATAAGTATATTTATTATAGTTCTAGCGATAATAACTGCATAATATGGGTAATAATGCATGTTATATTGATGATAACAAAAGTAATAAGTATATTTATTATAGATCTAGCCATAACAACTGTATTATATGGGTAATAATGCATGTTATATTAATAATAACATAAGTAATAAGTATAATTATTACATTTCTAGCGATAATAACTCCATTATGTGGGTAATAATGCATGTTATATTGATAATATCGAGAGTAATAGGTATAATAATTATAGTTCTAGCGATAATAATAGTAAAATGTGGCGAATAGTGTATGTTATATTGATAATAATATAGGTAATAAGTATATTTATTATAGTTCTAGCGATAATAACTGCACAATATGGGTAATAATGCATGTTATATTGATAATAATAAAAGTAATAAGTATATTTATTATAGTTCTAGCGATAATAACTGCATAATATGGGTAATAATGCATGTTATATTGATGATAACAAAAGTTGTAAGTATATTTATTATAGTTCTAGCGATAATAATAGTAAAGTATTTCTAATAGTGCATGTTATATTGATAATAATAGAAGTAATAAGTATATTTATTATAGTTCTAGCGATAATAACTGCGTAATATGGGTAATAATGCATGTTATATTGATAATAATATAAGTAATAAGTATATTTATTATAGTTCTAGCGATAATAACTGCATAATATGGGTAATAATGCATGTTATATTGATGATAACAAAAGTAATAAGTATATTTATTATAGTTCTAGCGATAATAACTGCATAATGTGGGTAATAATGCATGTTATATTGATAATAATATAAGTAATAAGTATAATTATTACATTTCTAGCGATAATAACTCCATTATGTGGGTAATAATGCATGTTATATTGATAATATCGGGAGTCATAAGTATAATTATTATAGTTCTAGCGATAATAATAGTAAAATATAGCTAATAGTGCGTGTTATATTGATAATAATAAAAGTAATAAGTATATTTATTATAGTTCTAGCGATTACAACTGCATAATATGGGTAATAATGCATGTTATATTGATAATAATATAAGCAATAAGTATAATTATTACATTTCTAGCGATAATAACTCCATTATGTGGGTAATAATGCATGTTATATTGATAATAATAAAATTAGTAAGTATAATTTTTATAGCTCTATCGATAATAACTGCATAATATAGGTAATAATGCATGTTATATTGATGATAACAAAAGTAATAAGTATATTTATTATAGATCTAGCCATAACAACTGCATTATATGGGTAATAATGCATGTTATATTAATAATAACATAAGTTATAAGTATAATTATTACATTTCTAGCGATAATAACTCCATTATGTGGGTAATAATGCATGTTATATTGATAATATCGAGAGTAATAAGTATAGTAATTATAGTTCTAGCGATAATAATAGTAAAATGTGGCGAATAGTGTATGTTATATTGATGATAACAAAAGTTATAAGTATATTTATTATAGTTCTAGCGATAATAACTGCATAATATGGGTAATAATGCATGTTATATTGATAATAATATAAGTAATAAGTATATTTATTGTAGTTCTAGCGATAATAACTGCATAATATGGGTAATAATGCATGTTATATTGATGATAACAAAAGTTATAAGTATATTTATTATAGTTCTAGCGATAATAATAGTAAAGTATTTCTAATAGTGCATGTTATATTGATGATAACAAAAGTAATAAGTATATTTATTATAGTTCTAGCGATAATAACTGCATAATGTGGGTAATAATGCATGTTATATTGATAATAATATAAGTAATAAGTATAATTATTACATTTCTAGCGATAATAACTCCATTATGTGGGTAATAATGCATGTTATATTGATAATATCGGGAGTCATAAGTATAATTATTATAGTTCTAGCGATAATAATAGTAAAATATAGCTAATAGTGCGTGTTATATTGATAATAATAAAAGTAATAAGTATATTTATTATAGTTCTAGCGATAATAACTGCATAATATGGGTAATAATGCAAGTTATATTGATAATAATAAAAGTAATAAGTATATTTATTATAGTTCTATCGATAATTACTGCATAATATGGGTAATAATGCATGTTATATTGATAATAATAAAAGTAATAAGCATATTTATTACAGTTCTATCGATAATAACTGCAAAATATGGGTAATAATGCATGTTATATTGATGATAACAAAAGTAATAAGTATATTTATTACAGTTCTAGCGATAATAACTGCATAATATGGGTAATAAAGCATGTTATATTGATAATAATATAAGTAATAAGTATATTTATTATAGTTCTATCGATAATAACTGCATAATATGGGTAATAATGCATGTTATATTGATGATAACAAAAGTAATAAGAATATTTATTATACTTCTAGCGATAATAACTGCATAATATGGGTAATAATGCATGTTATATTGATAACAATATAAGTAATAAGTATAATTATTACATTTCTAGCGATAATAACTCCATTATGTGGGTAATAATGCATGTTATATTGATAATAATATAAGTAATAAGTATAATTATTACATTTCTAGCGATAATAACTCCATTATGTGGGTAATAATGCATGTTATATTGATAATATCGGGAGTAATAAGTATAATAATTATAGTTCTAGCGATAATAATAGTAAAATGTGGCGAATAGTGTATGTTATATTGATAATAATATAAGTAATAAGTATATTTATTATAGTTCTATCGATAATAACTGCACAATATGGGTAATAATGCATGTTATATTGATGATAACAAAAGTAATAAGTATATTTATTACAGTTCTAGCGATAATAACTGCATAATATGGGTAATAATGCATGTTATATTGATAATAATAAAAGTAATTATTATATTTATTATAGTTCTATCGATAATAACTGCATAATATGGGTAATAATGCATGTTATATTGATGATAACAAATGTAATAAATATATTTATTATAATTCTAGCGATAATAACTGCATAATATGGGTAATAATGCATGTTATATTGATAATAATATAAGTAATAAGTATAATTATTACATTTCTAGCGATAATAACTCCATTATGTGGGTAATAATGCATGTTATATTGATAATATCGGGAGTAATAAGTATAATTATTATAGTTCTAGCGATAATAATAGTAAAATATAGCTAATAGTGCATGTTATATTGATAATAATAAAAGTAATAAGTATATTTATTATAGTTCTGTCGATAATAACTGCATAATATGGGTAATAATGCATGTTATATTGATGATAACAAAAGTAATAAGTATATTTATTATAGTTCTAGCGATAATAATAGTAAAGTATTTCTAATAGTGCATGTTATATTGATGATAATAAAAGTAATAAGTATACTTATTATAGTTCTAGCAATACTGATAGTAAAATATGGCTAATAGCGCATGTTACATTGATAATAATAAAAGTAATAAGTATATTTATTATAGTTCTAGCGATGATAACTGCATAATATGGGTAATAATGCATGTTATAATGATGATAACAAAAGTAATAAGTATATTTATTATAGTTCTAGCGATAACAACTGCATAATATGGGTAATAATGCATGTTATATTGATAATAATATAAGTAATAAGTATAATTATTACATTTCTAGCGATAATAACTCCATTATGTGGGTAATAATGCATGTTATATTGATAATAATAAAATTAGTAAGTATATTTATTATAGTTCTATCGATAATAACTGCATAATATAGGTAATAATGCATGTTATATTGATGATAACAAATGTAATAAATATATTTATTATAATTCTAGCGATAATAACTGCACAATATGGGTAATAATGCATGTTATATTGATAATAATAAAAGTAACAAGTATATTTATTATAGTTCTAGCGATAATAACTGCATAATATGGGTAATAATGCATGTTATATTGATGATAACAAAAGTTATAAGTATATTTATTATAGTTCTAGCGATAATAACTGCATAATATGGGTAATAATGCATGTTATATTGATAATAATATAAGTAATAAGTATATTTATTATAGTTCTAGCGATAATAACTGCATAATATGGGTAATAATGCATGTTATATTGATGATAACAAAAGTTATAAGTATATTTATTATAGTTCTAGCGATAATAATAGTATAGTATTTCTAATAGTGCATGTTATATTGATGATAACAAAAGTAATAAGTATATTTATTATAGTTCTAGCGATAATAACTGCATAATGTGGGTAATAATGCATGTTATATTGATAATAATATAAGTAATAAGTATAATTATTACATTTCTAGCGATAATAACTCCATTATGTGGGTAATAATGCATGTTATATTGATAATATCGGGAGTCATAAGTATAATTATTATAGTTCTAGCGATAATAATAGTAAAATATAGCTAATAATGCATGTTATATTGATGATAACAAAAGTAATAAGTATATTTATTATAGATCTAGCCATAACAACTGCATTATATGGGTAATAATGCATGTTATATTAATAATAACATAAGTAATAAGTATAATTATTACATTTCTAGCGATAATAACTCCATTATGTGGGTAATAATGCATGTTATATTGATAATATCGAGAGTAATAGGTATAATAATTATAGTTCTAGCGATAATAATAGTAAAATGTGGCGAATAGTGTATGTTATATTGATAATAATATAAGTAATAAGTATATTTATTATAGTTCTAGCGATAATAACTGCACAATATGGGTAATAATGCATGTTATATTGATAATAATAAAAGTAATAAGTATATTTATTATAGTTCTAGCGATAATAACTGCATAATATGGGTAATAATGCATGTTATATTGATGATAACAAAAGTTATAAGTATATTTATTATAGTTCTAGCGATAATAATAGTAAAGTATTTCTAATAGTGCATGTTATATTGATAATAATAAAAGTAATAAGTATATTTATTATAGTTCTAGCGATAATAACTGCATAATATGGGTAATAATGCATGTTATATTGATAATAATATAAGTAATAAGTATATTTATTATAGTTCTAGCGATAATAACTGCATAATATGGGTAATAATGCATGTTATATTGATAATAATAAAAGTAATAAGTATATTTATTATAGTTCTAGCGATAATAACTGCATAATATGGGTAATAATGCATGTTATATTGATGATAACAAAAGTAATAAGTATATTTATTATAGTTCTAGCGATAATAACTGCATAATGTGGGTAATAATGCATGTTATATTGATAATAATATAAGTAATAAGTATAATTATTACATTTCTAGCGATAATAACTCCATTATGTGGGTAATAATGCATGTTATATTGATAATATCGGGAGTCATAAGTATAATTATTATAGTTCTAGCGATAATAATAGTAAAATATAGCTAATAGTGCGTGTTATATTGATAATAATAAAAGTAACAAGTATATTTATTATAGTTCTAGCGATAATAACTGCATAATATGGGTAATAATGCATGTTATATTGATGATAACAAAAGTTATAAGTATATTTATTATAGTTCTAGCGATAATAACTGCATAATATGGGTAATAATGCATGTTATATTGATAATAATATAAGTAATAAGTATATTTATTATAGTTCTAGCGATAATAACTGCATAATATGGGTAATAATGCATGTTATATTGATGATAACAAAAGTTATAAGTATATTTATTATAGTTCTAGCGATAATAATAGTATAGTATTTCTAATAGTGCATGTTATATTGATGATAACAAAAGTAATAAGTATATTTATTATAGTTCTAGCGATAATAACTGCATAATGTGGGTAATAATGCATGTTATATTGATAATAATATAAGTAATAAGTATAATTATTACATTTCTAGCGATAATAACTCCATTATGTGGGTAATAATGCATGTTATATTGATAATATCGGGAGTCATAAGTATAATTATTATAGTTCTAGCGATAATAATAGTAAAATATAGCTAATAATGCATGTTATATTGATGATAACAAAAGTAATAAGTATATTTATTATAGATCTAGCCATAACAACTGCATTATATGGGTAATAATGCATGTTATATTAATAATAACATAAGTAATAAGTATAATTATTACATTTCTAGCGATAATAACTCCATTATGTGGGTAATAATGCATGTTATATTGATAATATCGAGAGTAATAGGTATAATAATTATAGTTCTAGCGATAATAATAGTAAAATGTGGCGAATAGTGTATGTTATATTGATAATAATATAAGTAATAAGTATATTTATTATAGTTCTAGCGATAATAACTGCACAATATGGGTAATAATGCATGTTATATTGATAATAATAAAAGTAATAAGTATATTTATTATAGTTCTAGCGATAATAACTGCATAATATGGGTAATAATGCATGTTATATTGATGATAACAAAAGTTATAAGTATATTTATTATAGTTCTAGCGATAATAATAGTAAAGTATTTCTAATAGTGCATGTTATATTGATAATAATAAAAGTAATAAGTATATTTATTATAGTTCTAGCGATAATAACTGCATAATATGGGTAATAATGCATGTTATATTGATAATAATATAAGTAATAAGTATATTTATTATAGTTCTAGCGATAATAACTGCATAATATGGGTAATAATGCATGTTATATTGATAATAATAAAAGTAATAAGTATATTTATTATAGTTCTAGCGATAATAACTGCATAATATGGGTAATAATGCATGTTATATTGATGATAACAAAAGTAATAAGTATATTTATTATAGTTCTAGCGATAATAACTGCATAATGTGGGTAATAATGCATGTTATATTGATAATAATATAAGTAATAAGTATAATTATTACATTTCTAGCGATAATAACTCCATTATGTGGGTAATAATGCATGTTATATTGATAATATCGGGAGTCATAAGTATAATTATTATAGTTCTAGCGATAATAATAGTAAAATATAGCTAATAGTGCGTGTTATATTGATAATAATAAAAGTAATAAGTATATTTATTATAGTTCTAGCGATAATAACTGCATAATATGGGTAATAATGCAAGTTATATTGATAATAATAAAAGTAATAAGTATATTTATTATAGTTCTATCGATAATTACTGCATAATATGGGTAATAATGCATGTTATATTGATGACAACAAAAGTAATAAGTATATTTATTATAGTTCTAGCGATAATAATAGTAAAGTATTTCTAATAGTGCATGTTATATTGATGATAATAAAAGTAATAAGTATACTTATTATAGTTCTAGCAATAGTAATAGTAAAATATGGCTAATAGGGCATGTTACATTGATAATAATAAAAGTAATAAGTATATTTATTATAGTTCTAGCGATAATAACTGCATAATATGGGTAATAGTGCATGTTATATTGATGATAACAAAAGTAATAAGTATATTTATTATAGTTCTAGCGATAACAACTGCATAATATGGGTAATAATGCATGTTATATTGATAATAATATAAGTAATAAGTATAATTATTACATTTCTAGCGATAATAACTCCATTATGTGGGTAATAATGCATGTTATATTGATAATAACATAAGTAATAAGTATAATTATTACATTTCTAGCGATAATAACTCCATTATGTGGGTAATAATGCATGTTATATTGATAATATCGAGAGTAATAAGTATAATAATTATAGTTCTAGCGATAATAATAGTAAAATGTGGCGAATAGTGTATGTTATATTGATAATAATATAAGTAATAAGTATATTTATTATAGTTCTAGCGATAATAACTGCTCAATATGGGTAATAATGCATGTTATATTGATAATAATAAAAGTAATAAGTATATTTATTATAGTTCTAGCGATAATAACTGCATAATATGGGTAATAATGCATGTTATATTGATGATAACAAAAGTTATAAGTATATTTATTATAGTTCTAGCGATAATAACTGCATAATATGGGTAATAATGCATGTTATATTGATAATAATATAAGTAATAAGTATATTTATTATAGTTCTAGCGATAATAACTGCATAATATGGGTAATAATGCATGTTATATTGATGATAACAAAAGTTATAAGTATATTTATTATAGTTCTAGCGATAATAATAGTATAGTATTTCTAATAGTGCATGTTATATTGATGATAACAAAAGTAATAAGTATATTTATTATAGTTCTAGCGATAATAACTGCATAATGTGGGTAATAATGCATGTTATATTGATAATAATATAAGTAATAAGTATAATTATTACATTTCTAGCGATAATAACTCCATTATGTGGGTAATAATGCATGTTATATTGATAATATCGGGAGTCATAAGTATAATTATTATAGTTCTAGCGATAATAATAGTAAAATATAGCTAATAATGCATGTTATATTGATGATAACAAAAGTAATAAGTATATTTATTATAGATCTAGCCATAACAACTGCATTATATGGGTAATAATGCATGTTATATTAATAATAACATAAGTAATAAGTATAATTATTACATTTCTAGCGATAATAACTCCATTATGTGGGTAATAATGCATGTTATATTGATAATATCGAGAGTAATAGGTATAATAATTATAGTTCTAGCGATAATAATAGTAAAATGTGGCGAATAGTGTATGTTATATTGATAATAATATAAGTAATAAGTATATTTATTATAGTTCTAGCGATAATAACTGCACAATATGGGTAATAATGCATGTTATATTGATAATAATAAAAGTAATAAGTATATTTATTATAGTTCTAGCGATAATAACTGCATAATATGGGTAATAATGCATGTTATATTGATGATAACAAAAGTTATAAGTATATTTATTATAGTTCTAGCGATAATAATAGTAAAGTATTTCTAATAGTGCATGTTATATTGATAATAATAAAAGTAATAAGTATATTTATTATAGTTCTAGCGATAATAACTGCATAATATGGGTAATAATGCATGTTATATTGATAATAATATAAGTAATAAGTATATTTATTATAGTTCTAGCGATAATAACTGCATAATATGGGTAATAATGCATGTTATATTGATAATAATAAAAGTAATAAGTATATTTATTATAGTTCTAGCGATAATAACTGCATAATATGGGTAATAATGCATGTTATATTGATGATAACAAAAGTAATAAGTATATTTATTATAGTTCTAGCGATAATAACTGCATAATGTGGGTAATAATGCATGTTATATTGATAATAATATAAGTAATAAGTATAATTATTACATTTCTAGCGATAATAATTCCATTATGTGGGTAATAATGCATGTTATATTGATAATATCGGGAGTCATAAGTATAATTATTATAGTTCTAGCGATAATAATAGTAAAATATAGCTAATAGTGCGTGTTATATTGATAATAATAAAAGTAATAAGTATATTTATTATAGTTCTAGCGATAATAACTGCATAATATGGGTAATAATGCAAGTTATATTGATAATAATAAAAGTAATAAGTATATTTATTATAGTTCTATCGATAATTACTGCATAATATGGGTAATAATGCATGTTATATTGATGACAACAAAAGTAATAAGTATATTTATTATAGTTCTAGCGATAATAATAGTAAAGTATTTCTAATAGTGCATGTTATATTGATGATAATAAAAGTAATAAGTATACTTATTATAGTTCTAGCAATAGTAATAGTAAAATATGGCTAATAGGGCATGTTACATTGATAATAATAAAAGTAATAAGTATATTTATTATAGTTCTAGCGATAATAACTGCATAATATGGGTAATAGTGCATGTTATATTGATGATAACAAAAGTAATAAGTATATTTATTATAGTTCTAGCGATAACAACTGCATAATATGGGTAATAATGCATGTTATATTGATAATAATATAAGTAATAAGTATAATTATTACATTTCTAGCGATAATAACTCCATTATGTGGGTAATAATGCATGTTATATTGATAATAACATAAGTAATAAGTATAATTATTACATTTCTAGCGATAATAACTCCATTATGTGGGTAATAATGCATGTTATATTGATAATATCGAGAGTAATAAGTATAATAATTATAGTTCTAGCGATAATAATAGTAAAATGTGGCGAATAGTGTATGTTATATTGATAATAATATAAGTAATAAGTATATTTATTATAGTTCTAGCGATAATAACTGCTCAATATGGGTAATAATGCATGTTATATTGATAATAATAAAAGTAATAAGTATATTTATTATAGTTCTAGCGATAATAACTGCATAATATGGGTAATAATGCATGTTATATTGATGATAACAAAAGTTATAAGTATATTTATTATAGTTCTAGCGATAATAACTGCATAATATGGGTAATAATGCATGTTATATTGATAATAATATAAGTAATAAGTATATTTATTATAGTTCTAGCGATAATAACTGCATAATATGGGTAATAATGCATGTTATATTGATGATAACAAAAGTTATAAGTATATTTATTATAGTTCTAGCGATAATAATAGTATAGTATTTCTAATAGTGCATGTTATATTGATGATAACAAAAGTAATAAGTATATTTATTATAGTTCTAGCGATAATAACTGCATAATGTGGGTAATAATGCATGTTATATTGATAATAATATAAGTAAT
This sequence comes from Megachile leachella, assembly GCA_963576845.1. NCBI lineage: Eukaryota > Metazoa > Arthropoda > Insecta > Hymenoptera > Megachilidae > Megachile > Megachile leachella. The sequence goes on along the minus strand of OY756256.1, from coordinate 15,223,654 downwards.
AAGTATAATTATTACATTTCTAGCGATAATAACTCCATTATGTGGGTAATAATGCATGTTATATTGATAATATCGGGAGTCATAAGTATAATTATTATAGTTCTAGCGATAATAATAGTAAAATATAGCTAATAATGCATGTTATATTGATGATAACAAAAGTAATAAGTATATTTATTATAGATCTAGCCATAACAACTGCATTATATGGGTAATAATGCATGTTATATTAATAATAACATAAGTAATAAGTATAATTATTACATTTCTAGCGATAATAACTCCACTATGTGGGTAATAATGCATGTTATATTGATAATATCGAGAGTAATAGGTATAATAATTATAGTTCTAGCGATAATAATAGTAAAATGTGGCGAATAGTGTATGTTATATTGATAATAATATAAGTAATAAGTATATTTATTATAGTTCTAGCGATAATAACTGCACAATATGGGTAATAATGCATGTTATATTGATAATAATAAAAGTAATAAGTATATTTATTATAGTTCTAGCGATAATAACTGCATAATATGGGTAATAATGCATGTTATATTGATGATAACAAAAGTTATAAGTATATTTATTATAGTTCTAGCGATAATAATAGTAAAGTATTTCTAATAGTGCATGTTATATTGATAATAATAAAAGTAATAAGTATATTTATTATAGTTCTAGCGATAATAACTGCATAATATGGGTAATAATGCATGTTATATTGATAATAATATAAGTAATAAGTATATTTATTATAGTTCTAGCGATAATAACTGCATAATATGGGTAATAATGCATGTTATATTGATAATAATAAAAGTAATAAGTATATTTATTATAGTTCTAGCGATAATAACTGCATAATATGGGTAATAATGCATGTTATATTGATGATAACAAAAGTAATAAGTATATTTATTATAGTTCTAGCGATAATAACTGCATAATGTGGGTAATAATGCATGTTATATTGATAATAATATAAGTAATAAGTATAATTATTACATTTCTAGCGATAATAACTCCATTATGTGGGTAATAATGCATGTTATATTGATAATATCGGGAGTCATAAGTATAATTATTATAGTTCTAGCGATAATAATAGTAAAATATAGCTAATAGTGCGTGTTATATTGATAATAATAAAAGTAATAAGTATATTTATTATAGTTCTAGCGATAATAACTGCATAATATGGGTAATAATGCAAGTTATATTGATAATAATAAAAGTAATAAGTATATTTATTATAGTTCTATCGATAATTACTGCATAATATGGGTAATAATGCATGTTATATTGATGACAACAAAAGTAATAAGTATATTTATTATAGTTCTAGCGATAATAATAGTAAAGTATTTCTAATAGTGCATGTTATATTGATGATAATAAAAGTAATAAGTATACTTATTATAGTTCTAGCAATAGTAATAGTAAAATATGGCTAATAGGGCATGTTACATTGATAATAATAAAAGTAATAAGTATATTTATTATAGTTCTAGCGATAATAACTGCATAATATGGGTAATAGTGCATGTTATATTGATGATAACAAAAGTAATAAGTATATTTATTATAGTTCTAGCGATAACAACTGCATAATATGGGTAATAATGCATGTTATATTGATAATAATATAAGTAATAAGTATAATTATTACATTTCTAGCGATAATAACTCCATTATGTGGGTAATAATGCATGTTATATTGATAATAACATAAGTAATAAGTATAATTATTACATTTCTAGCGATAATAACTCCATTATGTGGGTAATAATGCATGTTATATTGATAATATCGAGAGTAATAAGTATAATAATTATAGTTCTAGCGATAATAATAGTAAAATGTGGCGAATAGTGTATGTTATATTGATAATAATATAAGTAATAAGTATATTTATTATAGTTCTAGCGATAATAACTGCTCAATATGGGTAATAATGCATGTTATATTGATAATAATAAAAGTAATAAGTATATTTATTATAGTTCTAGCGATAATAACTGCATAATATGGGTAATAATGCATGTTATATTGATGATAACAAAAGTTATAAGTATATTTATTATTGTTCTAGCGATGATAACTGCATAATATGGGTAATAATGCATGTTATATTGATAATAATATAAGTAATAAGTATATTTATTATAGTTCTAGCGATAATAACTGCATAATATGGGTAATAATGCATGTTATATTGATGATAACAAAAGTTATAAGTATATTTATTATAGTTCTAGCGATAATAATAGTAAAGTATTTCTAATAGTGCATGTTATATTGATGATAACAAAAGTAATAAGTATATTTATTATAGTTCTAGCGATAATAACTGCATAATGTGGGTAATAATGCATGTTATATTGATAATATCGAGAGTAATAAGTATAATAATTATAGTTCTAGCGATAATAATAGTAAAATGTGGCGAATAGTGTATGTTATATTGATAATAATATAAGTAATAAGTATATTTATTATAGTTCTAGCGATAATAACTGCACAATATGGGTAATAATGCATGTTATATTGATAATAATAAAAGTAATAAGTATATTTATTATAGTTCTAGCGATAATAACTGCATAATATGGGTAATAATGCATGTTATATTGATGATAACAAAAGTTATAAGTATATTTATTATAGTTCTAGCGATAATAATAGTAAAGTATTTCTAATAGTGCATGTTATATTGATGATAACAAAAGTAATAAGTATATTTATTATAGTTCTAGCGATAATAACTGCATAATGTGGGTAATAATGCATGTTATATTGATAATAATATAAGTAATAAGTATAATTATTACATTTCTAGCGATAATAACTCCATTATGTGGGTAATAATGCATGTTATATTGATAATATCGGGAGTCATAAGTATAATTATTATAGTTCTAGCGATAATAATAGTAAAATATAGCTAATAGTGCGTGTTATATTGATAATAATAAAAGTAATAAGTATATTTATTATAGTTCTTGCGATAATAACTGCATAATATGGGTAATAATGCAAGTTATATTGATAATAATAAAAGTAATAAGTATATTTATTATAGTTCTATCGATAATTACTGCATAATATGGGTAATAATGCATGTTATATTGATAATAATAAAAGTAATAAGCATATTTATTATAGTTCTATCGATAATAACTGCATAATATGGGTAATAATTCATGTTATATTAATGATAACAAAAGTAATAAGTATATTTATTATAGTTCTAGCGATAATAACTGCATAATATGGGTAATAATGCATGTTATATTGATAATAATAAAAGTAATAAGTATATTTATTATAGTTCTAGCGATAATAACTGCATAATATGGGTAATAATGCATGTTATATTGATGATAACAAAAGTAATAAGTATATTTATTATAGATCTAGCCATAACAACTGCATTATATGGGTAATAATGCATGTTATATTAATAATAACATAAGTAATAAGTATAATTATTACATTTCTAGCGATAATAACTCCATTATGTGGGTAATAATGCATGTTATATTGATAATATCGAGAGTAATAGGTATAATAATTATAGTTCTAGCGATAATAATAGTAAAATGTGGCGAATAGTGTATGTTATATTGATAATAATATAAGTAATAAGTATATTTATTATAGTTCTAGCGATAATAACTGCACAATATGGGTAATAATGCATGTTATATTGATAATAATAAAAGTAATAAGTATATTTATTATAGTTCTAGCGATAATAACTGCATAATATGGGTAATAATGCATGTTATATTGATGATAACAAAAGTTATAAGTATATTTATTATAGTTCTAGCGATAATAATAGTAAAGTATTTCTAATAGTGCATGTTATATTGATAATAATAAAAGTAATAAGTATATTTATTATAGTTCTAGCGATAATAACTGCATAATATGGGTAATAATGCATGTTATATTGATAATAATATAAGTAATAAGTATATTTATTATAGTTCTAGCGATAATAACTGCATAATATGGGTAATAATGCATGTTATATTGATAATAATAAAAGTAATAAGTATATTTATTATAGTTCTAGCGATAATAACTGCATAATATGGGTAATAATGCATGTTATATTGATGATAACAAAAGTAATAAGTATATTTATTATAGTTCTAGCGATAATAACTGCATAATGTGGGTAATAATGCATGTTATATTGATAATAATATAAGTAATAAGTATAATTATTACATTTCTAGCGATAATAACTCCATCATGTGGGTAATAATGCATGTTATATTGATAATATCGGGAGTCATAAGTATAATTATTATAGTTCTAGCGATAATAATAGTAAAATATAGCTAATAGTGCGTGTTATATTGATAATAATAAAAGTAATAAGTATATTTATTATAGTTCTAGCGATAATAACTGCATAATATGGGTAATAATGCAAGTTATATTGATAATAATAAAAGTAATAAGTATATTAATTATAGTTCTATCGATAATTACTGCATAATATGGGTAATAATGCATGTTATATTGATGACAACAAAAGTAATAAGTATATTTATTATAGTTCTAGCGATAATAATAGTAAAGTATTTCTAATAGTGCATGTTATATTGATGATAATAAAAGTAATAAGTATACTTATTATAGTTCTAGCAATAGTAATAGTAAAATATGGCTAATAGGGCATGTTACATTGATAATAATAAAAGTAATAAGTATATTTATTATAGTTCTAGCGATAATAACTGCATAATATGGGTAATAATGCATGTTATATTGATGATAACAAAAGTAATAAGTATATTTATTATAGTTCTAGCGATAACAACTGCATAATATGGGTAATAATGCATGTTATATTGATAATAATATAAGTAATAAGTATAATTATTACATTTCTAGCGATAATAACTCCATTATGTGGGTAATAATGCATGTTATATTGATAATAATAAAATTAGTAAGTATAATTTTTATAGTTCTATCGATAATAACTGCATAATATAGGTAATAATGCATGTTATATTGATGATAACAAAAGTAATAAGTATATTTATTATAGATCTAGCCATAACAACTGCATTATGTGGGTAATAATGCATGTTATATTAATAATAACATAAGTAATAAGTATAATTATTACATTTCTAGCGATAATAACTCCATTATGTGGGTAATAATGCATGTTATATTGATAATATCGAGAGTAATAAGTATAATAATTATAGTTCTAGCGATAATAATAGTAAAATGTGGCGAATAGTGTATGTTATATTGATAATAATATAAGTAATAAGTATATTTATTATAGTTCTAGCGATAATAACTGCACAATATGGGTAATAATGCATGTTATATTGATAATAATAAAAGTAATAAGTATATTTATTATAGTTCTAGCGATAATAACTGCATAATATGGGTAATAATGCATGTTATATTGATAATAATAAAAGTAATAAGCATATTTATTATAGTTCTATCGATAATAACTGCATAATATGGGTAATAATTCATGTTATATTAATGATAACAAAAGTAATAAGTATATTTATTATAGTTCTAGCGATAATAACTGCATAATATGGGTAATAATGCATGTTATATTGATAATAATAAAAGTAATAAGTATATTTATTATAGTTCTAGCGATAATAACTGCATAATATGGGTAATAATGCATGTTATATTGATGATAACAAAAGTAATAAGTATATTTATTATAGATCTAGCCATAACAACTGCATTATATGGGTAATAATGCATGTTATATTAATAATAACATAAGTAATAAGTATAATTATTACATTTCTAGCGATAATAACTCCATTATGTGGGTAATAATGCATGTTATATTGATAATATCGGGAGTCATAAGTATAATTATTATAGTTCTAGCGATAATAATAGTAAAATATAGCTAATAATGCATGTTATATTGATGATAACAAAAGTAATAAGTATATTTATTATAGATCTAGCCATAACAACTGCATTATATGGGTAATAATGCATGTTATATTAATAATAACATAAGTAATAAGTATAATTATTACATTTCTAGCGATAATAACTCCATTATGTGGGTAATAATGCATGTTATATTGATAATATCGAGAGTAATAGGTATAATAATTATAGTTCTAGCGATAATAATAGTAAAATGTGGCGAATAGTGTATGTTATATTGATAATAATATAAGTAATAAGTATATTTATTATAGTTCTAGCGATAATAACTGCACAATATGGGTAATAATGCATGTTATATTGATAATAATAAAAGTAATAAGTATATTTATTATAGTTCTAGCGATAATAACTGCATAATATGGGTAATAATGCATGTTATATTGATGATAACAAAAGTTATAAGTATATTTATTATAGTTCTAGCGATAATAATAGTAAAGTATTTCTAATAGTGCATGTTATATTGATAATAATAAAAGTAATAAGTATATTTATTATAGTTCTAGCGATAATAACTGCATAATATGGGTAATAATGCATGTTATATTGATAATAATATAAGTAATAAGTATATTTATTATAGTTCTAGCGATAATAACTGCATAATATGGGTAATAATGCATGTTATATTGATAATAATAAAAGTAATAAGTATATTTATTATAGTTCTAGCGATAATAACTGCATAATATGGGTAATAATGCATGTTATATTGATGATAACAAAAGTAATAAGTATATTTATTATAGTTCTAGCGATAATAACTGCATAATGTGGGTAATAATGCATGTTATATTGATAATAATATAAGTAATAAGTATAATTATTACATTTCTAGCGATAATAACTCCATTATGTGGGTAATAATGCATGTTATATTGATAATATCGGGAGTCATAAGTATAATTATTATAGTTCTAGCGATAATAATAGTAAAATATAGCTAATAGTGCGTGTTATATTGATAATAATAAAAGTAATAAGTATATTTATTATAGTTCTAGCGATAATAACTGCATAATATGGGTAATAATGCATGTTATATTGATAATAATATAAGTAATAAGTATAATTATTACATTTCTAGCGATAATAACTCCATTATGTGGGTAATAATGCATGTTATATTGATAATAACATAAGTAATAAGTATAATTATTACATTTCTAGCGATAATAACTCCATTATGTGGGTAATAATGCATGTTATATTGATAATATCGAGAGTAATAAGTATAATAATTATAGTTCTAGCGATAATAATAGTAAAATGTGGCGAATAGTGTATGTTATATTGATAATAATATAAGTAATAAGTATATTTATTATAGTTCTAGCGATAATAACTGCTCAATATGGGTAATAATGCATGTTATATTGATAATAATATAAGTAATAAGTATATTTATTATAGTTCTAGCGATAATAACTGCATAATATGGGTAATAATGCATGTTATATTGATGATAACAAAAGTTATAAGTATATTTATTATAGTTCTAGCGATAATAACTGCATAATATGGGTAATAATGCATGTTATATTGATGATAACAAAAGTTATAAGTATATTTATTATTGTTCTAGCGATGATAACTGCATAATATGGGTAATAATGCATGTTATATTGATAATAATATAAGTAATAAGTATATTTATTATAGTTCTAGCGATAATAACTGCATAATATGGGTAATAATGCATGTTATATTGATGATAACAAAAGTTATAAGTATATTTATTATAGTTCTAGCGATAATAATAGTAAAGTATTTCTAATAGTGCATGTTATATTGATGATAACAAAAGTAATAAGTATATTTATTATAGTTCTAGCGATAATAACTGCATAATGTGGGTAATAATGCATGTTATATTGATAATATCGAGAGTAATAAGTATAATAATTATAGTTCTAGCGATAATAATAGTAAAATGTGGCGAATAGTGTATGTTATATTGATAATAATATAAGTAATAAGTATATTTATTATAGTTCTAGCGATAATAACTGCACAATATGGGTAATAATGCATGTTATATTGATAATAATAAAAGTAATAAGTATATTTATTATAGTTCTAGCGATAATAACTGCATAATATGGGTAATAATGCATGTTATATTGATGATAACAAAAGTTATAAGTATATTTATTATAGTTCTAGCGATGATAACTGCATAATATGGGTAATAATGCATGTTATATTGATAATAATATAAGTAATAAGTATATTTATTATAGTTCTAGCGATAATAACTGCATAATATGGGTAATAATGCATGTTATATTGATGATAACAAAAGTTATAAGTATATTTATTATAGTTCTAGCGATAATAATAGTAAAGTATTTCTAATAGTGCATGTTATATTGATGATAACAAAAGTAATAAGTATATTTATTATAGTTCTAGCGATAATAACTGCATAATGTGGGTAATAATGCATGTTATATTGATAATAATATAAGTAATAAGTATAATTATTACATTTCTAGCGATAATAACTCCATTATGTGGGTAATAATGCATGTTATATTGATAATAGCGGGAGTCATAAGTATAATTATTATAGTTCTAGCGATAATAATAGTAAAATATAGCTAATAGTGCGTGTTATATTGATAATAATAAAAGTAATAAGTATATTTATTATAGTTCTAGCGATAATAACTGCATAATATGGGTAATAATGCATGTTATATTGATGATAACAAAAGTTATAAGTATATTTATTATAGTTCTAGCGATAATAATAGTAAAGTATTTCTAATAGTGCATGTTATATTGATGATAACAAAAGTAATAAGTATATTTATTATAGTTCTAGCGATAATAACTGCATAATGTGGGTAATAATGCATGTTATATTGATAATAATATAAGTAATAAGTATAATTATTACATTTCTAGCGATAATAACTCCATTATGTGGGTAATAATGCATGTTATATTGATAATATCGGGAGTCATAAGTATAATTATTATAGTTCTAGCGATAATAATAGTAAAATATAGCTAATAGTGCGTGTTATATTGATAATAATAAAAGTAATAAGTATATTTATTATAGTTCTAGCGATAATAACTGCATAATATGGGTAATAATGCAAGTTATATTGATAATAATAAAAGTAATAAGTATATTTATTATAGTTCTATCGATAATTACTGCATAATATGGGTAATAATGCATGTTATATTGATAATAATAAAAGTAATAAGCATATTTATTATAGTTCTATCGATAATAACTGCATAATATGGGTAATAATTCATGTTATATTAATGATAACAAAAGTAATAAGTATATTTATTATAGTTCTAGCGATAATAACTGCATAATATGGGTAATAATGCATGTTATATTGATAATAATAAAAGTAATAAGTATATTTATTATAGTTCTAGCGATAATAACTGCATAATATGGGTAATAATGCATGTTATATTGATGATAACAAAAGTAATAAGTATATTTATTATAGATCTAGCCATAACAACTGCATTATATGGGTAATAATGCATGTTATATTAATAATAACATAAGTAATAAGTATAATTATTACATTTCTAGCGATAATAACTCCATTATGTGGGTAATAATGCATGTTATATTGATAATATCGAGAGTAATAGGTATAATAATTATAGTTCTAGCGATAATAATAGTAAAATGTGGCGAATAGTGTATGTTATATTGATAATAATATAAGTAATAAGTATATTTATTATAGTTCTAGCGATAATAACTGCACAATATGGGTAATAATGCATGTTATATTGATAATAATAAAAGTAATAAGTATATTTATTATAGTTCTAGCGATAATAACTGCATAATATGGGTAATAATGCATGTTATATTGATGATAACAAAAGTTATAAGTATATTTATTATAGTTCTAGCGATAATAATAGTAAAGTATTTCTAATAGTGCATGTTATATTGATAATAATAAAAGTAATAAGTATATTTATTATAGTTCTAGCGATAATAACTGCATAATATGGGTAATAATGCATGTTATATTGATAATAATATAAGTAATAAGTATATTTATTATAGTTCTAGCGATAATAACTGCATAATATGGGTAATAATGCATGTTATATTGATAATAATAAAAGTAATAAGTATATTTATTATAGTTCTAGCGATAATAACTGCATAATATGGGTAATAATGCATGTTATATTGATGATAACAAAAGTAATAAGTATATTTATTATAGTTCTAGCGATAATAACTGCATAATGTGGGTAATAATGCATGTTATATTGATAATAATATAAGTAATAAGTATAATTATTACATTTCTAGCGATAATAACTCCATCATGTGGGTAATAATGCATGTTATATTGATAATATCGGGAGTCATAAGTATAATTATTATAGTTCTAGCGATAATAATAGTAAAATATAGCTAATAGTGCGTGTTATATTGATAATAATAAAAGTAATAAGTATATTTATTATAGTTCTAGCGATAATAACTGCATAATATGGGTAATAATGCAAGTTATATTGATAATAATAAAAGTAATAAGTATATTTATTATAGTTCTATCGATAATTACTGCATAATATGGGTAATAATGCATGTTATATTGATAAGAATAAAAGTAATAAGCATATTTATTATAGTTCTATCGATAATAACTGCAAAATATGGGTAATAATGCATGTTATATTGATGATAACAAAAGTAATAAGTATATTTATTACAGTTCTAGCGATAATAACTGCATAATATGGGTAATAATGCATGTTATATTGATAATAATATAAGTAATAAGTATATTTATTATAGTTCTAGCGATAATAACTGCATAATATGGGTAATAATGCATGTTATATTGATAATAATAAAAGTAATAAGTATATTTATTATAGTTCTAGCGATAATAACTGCATAATGTGGGTAATAATGCATGTTATATTGATAATAATATAAGTAATAAGTATAATTATTACATTTCTAGCGATAATAACTCCATTATGTGGGTAATAATGCATGTTATATTGATAATATCGGGAGTCATAAGTATAATTATTATAGTTCTAGCGATAATAATAGTAAAATATAGCTAATAGTGCGTGTTATATTGATAATAATAAAAGTAATAAGTATATTTATTATAGTTCTAGCGATAATAACTGCATAATATGGGTGATAATGCAAGTTATATTGATAATAATAAAAGTAATAAGTATATTTATTATAGTTCTATCGATAATTACTGCATAATATGGGTAATAATGCAAGTTATATTGATAATAATAAAAGTAATAAGTATATTTATTATAGTTCTATCGATAATTACTGCATAATATGGGTAATAATGCATGTTATATTGATAATAATAAAAGTAATAAGCATATTTATTATAGTTCTATCGATAATTACTGCATAATATGGGTAATAATGCATGTTATATTGATAAGAATAAAAGTAATAAGTATATTTATTATAGTTCTAGCGATAATAACTGCAAAATATGGGTAATAATGCATGTTATATTGATGATAACAAAAGTAATAAGTATATTTATTATAGATCTAGCCATAACAACTGCATTATATGGGTAATAATGCATGTTATATTAATAATAATATAAGTAATAAGTATAATTATTACATTTCTAGCGATAATAACTCCATTATGTGGGTAATAATGCATGTTATATTGATAATATCGGGAGTAATAAGTATAATAATTATAGTTCTAGCGATAATAACTGCATAATATGGGTAATAATGCATGTTATATTGATGATAACAAAAGTAATAAGTATATTTATTATAGTTCTAGCGCTAATAACTGTATAATACGGGTAATAATGCCCGTTATATTGATAATATTGGGAGTAATAAATATAATTATTATAGTTTTAGCAATAATAACTGCATAATATGGGTAATAATGCATGCTATACTGATAATAATATAAGTAATAAGTATATTTATTATAGTTCTATCGATAATAACTGCATAATATGGGTAATAATGCATGTTATATTGATGATAACAAATGTAATAAATATATTTATTATAATTCTAGCGATAATAACTGCATAATATGGGTAATAATGCATGTTATATTAATAATAATATAAGTAATAAGTATAATTATTACATTTCTAGCGATAATAACTCCATTATGTGGGTAATAATGCATGTTATATTGATAATATCGGGAGTAATAAGTATAATTATTATAGTTCTAGCGATAATAATAGTAAAATATAGCTAATAGTGCATGTTATATTGATAATAATAAAAGTAATAAGTATATTTATTATAGTTCTGTCGATAATAACTGCATAATATGGGTAATAATGCACGTTATATTGATGATAACAAAAGTAATAAGTATATTTATTATAGTTCTAGCGATAATAATAGTAAAGTATTTCTAATAGTGCATGTTATATTGATGATTATAAAAGTAATAAGTATACTTATTATAGTTCTAGCAATAGTAATAGTAAAATATGGCTAATAGGGCATGTTACATTGATAATAATAAAAGTAATAAGTATATTTATTATAGTTCTAGCGATAATAACTGCATAATATGGGTAATAATGCATGTTATATTGATAATAATATAAGTAATAAGTATAATTATTACATTTCTAGCGATAATAACTCCATTATGTGGGTAATAATGCATGTTATATTGATAATAATAAAAGTAATAAGTATATTTATTATAGTTCTATCGATAATAACTGCATAATATGGGTAATAATGCATGTTATATTGATAATAATATAAGTAATAAGTATATTTATTATAGTTCTAGGGATAATAACTGCATAATATGGGTAATAATGCATGTTATATTGATGATAACAAAAGTAATAAGTATATTTATTATAGTTCTATCGATAATAACTGCATAATATGGGTAATAATGCATGTTATATTGATGATAACAAAAGTAATAAGTATATTTATTATAGTTCTAGCGATAACAACTGCATAATATGGGTAATAATGCATGTTATATTGATAATAATATAAGTAATAAGTATAATTATTACATTTCTAGCGATAATAACTCCATTATGTGGGTAATAATGCATGTTATATTGATAATAATAAAATTAGTAAGTATAATTTTTATAGTTCTATCGATAATAACTGCATAATATAGGTAATAATGCATGTTATATTGATGATAACAAAAGTAATAAGTATATTTATTATAGATCTAGCCATAACAACTGCATTATGTGGGTAATAATGCATGTTATATTAATAATAACATAAGTAATAAGTATAATTATTACATTTCTAGCGATAATAACTCCATTATGTGGGTAATAATGCATGTTATATTGATAATATCGAGAGTAATAAGTATAATAATTATAGTTCTAGCGATAATAATAGTAAAATGTGGCGAATAGTGTATGTTATATTGATAATAATATAAGTAATAAGTATATTTATTATAGTTCTAGCGATAATAACTGCACAATATGGGTAATAATGCATGTTATATTGATAATAATAAAAGTAATAAGTATATTTATTATAGTTCTAGCGATAATAACTGCATAATATGGGTAATAATGCATGTTATATTGATGATAACAAAAGTTATAAGTATATTTATTATAGTTCTAGCGATGATAACTGCATAATATGGGTAATAATGCATGTTATATTGATAATAATATAAGTAATAAGTATATTTATTATAGTTCTAGCGATAATAACTGCATAATATGGGTAATAATGCATGTTATATTGATGATAACAAAAGTTATAAGTATATTTATTATAGTTCTAGCGATAATAATAGTAAAGTATTTCTAATAGTGCATGTTATATTGATGATAACAAAAGTAATAAGTATATTTATTATAGTTCTAGCGATAATAACTGCATAATGTGGGTAATAATGCATGTTATATTGATAATAATATAAGTAATAAGTATAATTATTACATTTCTAGCGATAATAACTCCATTATGTGGGTAATAATGCATGTTATATTGATAATAGCGGGAGTCATAAGTATAATTATTATAGTTCTAGCGATAATAATAGTAAAATATAGCTAATAGTGCGTGTTATATTGATAATAATAAAAGTAATAAGTATATTTATTATAGTTCTAGCGATAATAACTGCATAATATGGGTAAGAACGCAAGTTATATTGATAATAATAAAAGTAATAAGTATATTTATTATAGTTCTATCGATAATTACTGCATAATATGGGTAATAATGCATGTTATATTGATAATAATAAAAGTAATAAGCATATTTATTATAGTTCTATCGATAATAACTGCATAATATGGGTAATAATTCATGTTATATTAATGATAACAAAAGTAATAAGTATATTTATTATAGTTCTAGCGATAATAACTGCATAATATGGGTAATAATGCATGTTATATTGATAATAATAAAAGTAATAAGTATATTTATTATAGTTCTAGCGATAATAACTGCATAATATGGGTAATAATGCATGTTATATTGATGATAACAAAAGTAATAAGTATATTTATTATAGATCTAGCCATAACAACTGCATTATATGGGTAATAATGCATGTTATATTAATAATAACATAAGTAATAAGTATAATTATTACATTTCTAGCGATAATAACTCCATTATGTGGGTAATAATGCATGTTATATTGATAATATCGAGAGTAATAGGTATAATAATTATAGTTCTAGCGATAATAATAGTAAAATGTGGCGAATAGTGTATGTTATATTGATAATAATATAAGTAATAAGTATATTTATTATAGTTCTAGCGATAATAACTGCACAATATGGGTAATAATGCATGTTATATTGATAATAATAAAAGTAATAAGTATATTTATTATAGTTCTAGCGATAATAACTGCATAATATGGGTAATAATGCATGTTATATTGATGATAACAAAAGTTATAAGTATATTTATTATAGTTCTAGCGATAATAATAGTAAAGTATTTCTAATAGTGCATGTTATATTGATAATAATAAAAGTAATAAGTATATTTATTATAGTTCTAGCGATAATAACTGCATAATATGGGTAATAATGCATGTTATATTGATAATAATATAAGTAATAAGTATATTTATTATAGTTCTAGCGATAATAACTGCATAATATGGGTAATAATGCATGTTATATTGATAATAATAAAAGTAATAAGTATATTTATTATAGTTCTAGCGATAATAACTGCATAATATGGGTAATAATGCATGTTATATTGATGATAACAAAAGTAATAAGTATATTTATTATAGTTCTAGCGATAATAACTGCATAATGTGGGTAATAATGCATGTTATATTGATAATAATATAAGTAATAAGTATAATTATTACATTTCTAGCGATAATAACTCCATTATGTGGGTAATAATGCATGTTATATTGATAATATCGGGAGTCATAAGTATAATTATTATAGTTCTAGCGATAATAATAGTAAAATATAGCTAATAGTGCGTGTTATATTGATAATAATAAAAGTAATAAGTATATTTATTATAGTTCTAGCGATAATAACTGCATAATATGGGTAATAATGCAAGTTATATTGATAATAATAAAAGTAATAAGTATATTTATTATAGTTCTATCGATAATTACTGCATAATATGGGTAATAATGCATGTTATATTGATAAGAATAAAAGTAATAAGCATATTTATTATAGTTCTATCGATAATAACTGCAAAATATGGGTAATAATGCATGTTATATTGATGATAACAAAAGTAATAAGTATATTTATTACAGTTCTAGCGATAATAACTGCATAATATGGGTAATAATGCATGTTATATTGATAATAATATAAGTAATAAGTATATTTATTATAGTTCTAGCGATAATAACTGCATAATATGGGTAATAATGCATGTTATATTGATAATAATAAAAGTAATAAGTATATTTATTATAGTTCTAGCGATAATAACTGCATAATATGGGTAATAATGCATGTTATATTGATGATAACAAAAGTAATAAGTATATTTATTATAGTTCTAGCGATAATAACTGCATAATGTGGGTAATAATGCATGCTATATTGATAATAATATAAGTAATAAGTATAATTATTACATTTCTAGCGATAAGAACTCCATTATGTGGGTAATAATGCATGTTATATTGATAATAATATAAGTAATAAGTATAATTATTACATTTCTAGCGATAATAACTCCATTATGTGGGTAATAATGCATGTTATATTGATAATATCGGGAGTAATAAGTACAATAATTATAGTTCTAGCGATAATAATAGTAAAATGTGGCGAATAGTGTATGTTATATTGATAATAATATAAGTAATAAGTATATTTATTATAGTTCTATCGATAATAACTGCATAATATGGGTAATAATGCATGTTATATTGATGATAACAAAAGTAATAAGTATATTTATTATAGATCTAGCCATAACAACTGCATTATATGTGTAATAATGCATGTTATATTAATAATAATATAAGTAATAAGTATAATTATTACATTTCTAGCGATAATAACTCCATTATGTGGGTAATAATGCATGTTATATTGATAATATCGGGAGTAATAAGTATAATAATTATAGTTCTAGCGATAATAACTGCATAATATGGGTAATAATGCATGTTATATTGATGATAACAAAAGTAATAAGTATATTTATTACAGTTCTAGCGATAATAACTGCATAATATGGGTAATAATGCATGTTATATTGATGATAACAAAAGTAATAAGTATATTTATTATAGTTCTAGCGATAATAACTGCATAATGTGGGTAATAATGCATGTTATATTGATGATAACAAAAGTTATAAGTATATTTATTATAGTTCTAGCGATAATAATAGTAAAGTATTTCTAATAGTGCATGTTATATTGATAATAATAAAAGTAATAAGTATATTTATTATAGTTCTAGCGATAATAACTGCATAATATGGGTAATAATGCATGTTATATTGATAATAATATAAGTAATAAGTATATTTATTATAGTTCTAGCGATAATAACTGCATAATATGGGTAATAATGCATGTTATATTGATAATAATAAAAGTAATAAGTATATTTATTATAGTTCTAGCGATAATAACTGCATAATATGGGTAATAATGCATGTTATATTGATGATAACAAAAGTAATAAGTATATTTATTATAGTTCTAGCGATAATAACTGCATAATGTGGGTAATAATGCATGTTATATTGATAATAATATAAGTAATAAGTATAATTATTACATTTCTAGCGATAAGAACTCCATTATGTGGGTAATAATGCATGTTATATTGATAATAATATAAGTAATAAGTATAATTATTACATTTCTAGCGATAATAACTCCATTATGTGGGTAATAATGCATGTTATATTGATAATATCGGGAGTAATAAGTACAATAATTATAGTTCTAGCGATAATAATAGTAAAATGTGGCGAATAGTGTATGTTATATTGATAATAATATAAGTAATAAGTATATTTATTATAGTTCTATCGATAATAACTGCATAATATGGGTAATAATGCATGTTATATTGATGATAACAAAAGTAATAAGTATATTTATTATAGATCTAGCCATAACAACTGCATTATATGTGTAATAATGCATGTTATATTAATAATAATATAAGTAATAAGTATAATTATTACATTTCTAGCGATAATAACTCCATTATGTGGGTAATAATGCATGTTATATTGATAATATCGGGAGTAATAAGTATAATAATTATAGTTCTAGCGATAATAACTGCATAATATGGGTAATAATGCATGTTATATTGATGATAACAAAAGTAATAAGTATATTTATTACAGTTCTAGCGATAATAACTGCATAATATGGGTAATAATGCATGTTATATTGATGATAACAAAAGTAATAAGTATATTTATTATAGTTCTAGCGATAATAACTGCATAATGTGGGTAATAATGCATGTTATATTGATGATAACAAAAGTTATAAGTATATTTATTATAGTTCTAGCGATAATAATAGTAAAGTATTTCTAATAGTGCATGTTATATTGATAATAATAAAAGTAATAAGTATATTTATTATAGTTCTAGCGATAATAACTGCATAATATGGGTAATAATGCATGTTATATTGATAATAATATAAGTAATAAGTATATTTATTATAGTTCTAGCGATAATAACTGCATAATATGGGTAATAATGCATGTTATATTGATAATAATAAAAGTAATAAGTATATTTATTATAGTTCTAGCGATAATAACTGCATAATATGGGTAATAATGCATGTTATATTGATGATAACAAAAGTAATAAGTATATTTATTATAGTTCTAGCGATAATAACTGCATAATGTGGGTAATAATGCATGTTATATTGATAATAATATAAGTAATAAGTATAATTATTACATTTCTAGCGATAATAACTCCATTATGTGGGTAATAATGCATGTTATATTGATAATATCGGGAGTCATAAGTATAATTATTATAGTTCTAGCGATAATAATAGTAAAATATAGCTAATAGTGCGTGTTATATTGATAATAATAAAAGTAATAAGTATATTTATTATAGTTCTAGCGATAATAACTGCATAATATGGGTGATAATGCAAGTTATATTGATAATAATAAAAGTAATAAGTATATTTATTATAGTTCTATCGATAATTACTGCATAATATGGGTAATAATGCAAGTTATATTGATAATAATAAAAGTAATAAGTATATTTATTATAGTTCTATCGATAATTACTGCATAATATGGGTAATAATGCATGTTATATTGATAATAATAAAAGTAATAAGCATATTTATTATAGTTCTATCGATAATTACTGCATAATATGGGTAATAATGCATGTTATATTGATAAGAATAAAAGTAATAAGTATATTTATTATAGTTCTAGCGATAATAACTGCAAAATATGGGTAATAATGCATGTTATATTGATGATAACAAAAGTAATAAGTATATTTATTATAGATCTAGCCATAACAACTGCATTATATGGGTAATAATGCATGTTATATTAATAATAATATAAGTAATAAGTATAATTATTACATTTCTAGCGATAATAACTCCATTATGTGGGTAATAATGCATGTTATATTGATAATATCGGGAGTAATAAGTATAATAATTATAGTTCTAGCGATAATAACTGCATAATATGGGTAATAATGCATGTTATATTGATGATAACAAAAGTAATAAGTATATTTATTATAGTTCTAGCGCTAATAACTGTATAATACGGGTAATAATGCCCGTTGTATTGATAATATTGGGAGTAATAAATATAATTATTATAGTTTTAGCAATAATAACTGCATAATATGGGTAATAATGCATGCTATACTGATAATAATATAAGTAATAAGTATATTTATTATAGTTCTATCGATAATAACTGCATAATATGGGTAATAATGCATGTTATATTGATGATAACAAATGTAATAAATATATTTATTATAATTCTAGCGATAATAACTGCATAATATGGGTAATAATGCATGTTATATTAATAATAATATAAGTAATAAGTATAATTATTACATTTCTAGCGATAATAACTCCATTATGTGGGTAATAATGCATGTTATATTGATAATATCGGGAGTAATAAGTATAATTATTATAGTTCTAGCGATAATAATAGTAAAATATAGCTAATAGTGCATGTTATATTGATAATAATAAAAGTAATAAGTATATTTATTATAGTTCTGTCGATAATAACTGCATAATATGGGTAATAATGCACGTTATATTGATGATAACAAAAGTAATAAGTATATTTATTATAGTTCTAGCGATAATAATAGTAAAGTATTTCTAATAGTGCATGTTATATTGATGATTATAAAAGTAATAAGTATACTTATTATAGTTCTAGCAATAGTAATAGTAAAATATGGCTAATAGGGCATGTTACATTGATAATAATAAAAGTAATAAGTATATTTATTATAGTTCTAGCGATAATAACTGCATAATATGGGTAATAATGCATGTTATATTGATAATAATATAAGTAATAAGTATAATTATTACATTTCTAGCGATAATAACTCCATTATGTGGGTAATAATGCATGTTATATTGATAATAATAAAAGTAATAAGTATATTTATTACAGTTCTAGCGATAATAACTGCATAATATGGGTAATAATGCATGTTATATTGATGATAACAAAAGTAATAAGTATATTTATTATAGTTCTAGCGATAATAACTGCATAATATGGGTAATAATGCATGTTATATTGATAATAATATAAGTAATAAGTATAATTATTACATTTCTAGCGATGATAACTCCATTATGTCGGTAATAATGCATGTTATATTGATAATATCGGGAGTAATAAGTATAATAATTATAGTTCTAGCGATAATAATAGTAAAATGTGGCGAATAGTGTATGTTATATTGATAATAATATAAGTAATAAGTATATTTATTATAGTTCTAGCGATAATAACTGCACAATATGGGTAATAATGCATGTTATATTGATAATAATAAAAGTAATAAGTATATTTATTATAGTTCTATCGATAATAACTGCAAAATATGAGTAATAATGCATGTTATATTGATGATAACTAAAGTAATAAGTATATTTATTATAGTTCTAGCGATAATAACTGCATAATATGGGTAGTAATGCATGTTATATTGATAATAATAAAAGTAATAAGTATATTTATTACAGTTCTAGCGATAATAACTGCATAATATGGGTAATATTGCATGTTATATTGATAATAATATAAGTAATAAGTATATTTATTATTGTTCTAGCGATAATAACTGCACAATATGGGTAATAATGCATGTTATATTGATAATAATATAAGTAATAAGTATATTTATTATAGTTCTAGCGATGATAACTCCATTATGTGGGTAATAATGCATGTTATATTGATAATATCGGGAGTAATAAGTATAATAATTATAGTTCTAGCGATAATAATAGTAAAATGTGGCGAATAGTGTATGTTATATTGATAATAATATAAGTAATAAGTATATTTATTATAGTTCTAGGGATAATAACTGCATAATATGGGTAATAATGCATGTTATATTGATGATAACAAAAGTAATAAGTATATTTATTATAGTTCTAGCGATAATAACTGCATAATATGGGTAATAATGCATGTTATATTGATAATAATAAAAGTAATAAGTATATTTATTATAGTTCTAGCGATAATAACTGCATAATATGGGTAATAATGCATGTTATATTGATGATAACAAAAGTAATAAGTATATTTATTACAGTTCTAGCGATAATAACTGCATAATATGGGTAATAATGCATGTTATATTGATAATAATAAAAGTAATAAGTATATTTATTATAGTTCTATCGATAATAACTGCATAATATGGGTAATAATGCATGTTATATTGATGATAACAAATGTAATAAATATATTTATTATAATTCTAGCGATAATAACTGCATAATATGGGTAATAATGCATGTTATATTGATAATATCGGGAGTAATAAGTATAATTATTATAGTTCTAGCGATAATAATAGTAAAATATAGCTAATAGTGCATGTTATATTGATAATAATAAAAGTAATAAGTATATTTATTATAGTTCTAGCGATTATAACTGCATAATATGGGTAATAATGCATGTTATATTGATGATAACAAATGTAATAAATATATTTATTATAATTCTAGCGATAATAACTGCATAATATGGGTAATAATGCATGTTATATTAATAATAATATAAGTAATAAGTATAATTATTACATTTCTAGCGATAATAACTCCATTATGTGGGTAATAATGCATGTTATATTGATAATATCGGGAGTAATAAGTATAATTATTATAGTTCTAGCGATAATAATAGTAAAATATAGCTAATAGTGCATGTTATATTGATAATAATAAAAGTAATAAGTATATTTATTATAGTTCTGTCGATAATAACTGCATAATATGGGTAATAATGCACGTTATATTGATGATAACAAAAGTAATAAGTATATTTATTATAGTTCTAGCGATAATAATAGTAAAGTATTTCTAATAGTGCATGTTATATTGATGATTATAAAAGTAATAAGTATACTTATTATAGTTCTAGCAATAGTAATAGTAAAATATGGCTAATAGGGCATGTTACATTGATAATAATAAAAGTAATAAGTATATTTATTATAGTTCTAGCGATAATAACTGCATAATATGGGTAATAATGCATGTTATATTGATAATAATATAAGTAATAAGTATAATTATTACATTTCTAGCGATAATAACTCCATTATGTGGGTAATAATGCATGTTATATTGATAATAATAAAAGTAATAAGTATATTTATTATAGTTCTATCGATAATAACTGCATAATATGGGTAATAATGCATGTTATATTGATAATAATATAAGTAATAAGTATATTTATTATAGTTCTAGGGATAATAACTGCATAATATGGGTAATAATGCATGTTATATTGATGATAACAAAAGTAATAAGTATATTTATTATAGTTCTATCGATAATAACTGCATAATATGGGTAATAATGCATGTTATATTGATAATAATATAAGTAATAAGTATATTTATTATAGTTCTAGGGATAATAACTGCATAATATGGGTAATAATGCATGTTATATTGATGATAACAAAAGTAATAAGTATATTTATTATAGTTCTAGCGATAATAACTGCATAATATGGGTAGTAATGCATGTCATATGGATAATAATAAAAGTAATAAGTATATTTATTACAGTTCTAGCGATAATAACTGCATAATATGGGTAATAATGCATGTTATATTGATGATAACAAAAGTAATAAGTATATTTATTATAGTTCTAGCGATAATAACTGCATAATATGGGTAATAATGCATGTTATATTGATAATAATATAAGTAATAAGTATATTTATTATAGTTCTAGCGATGATAACTCCATTATGTGGGTAATAATGCATGTTATATTGATAATATCGGGAGTAATAAGTATAATAATTATAGTTCTAGCGATAATAATAGTAAAATGTGGCGAATAGTGTATGTTATATTGATAATAATATAAGTAATAAGTATATTTATTAGAGTTCTAGCGATAATAACTGCACAATATGGATAATAATGCATGTTATATTGATAATAATAAAAGTAATAAGTATATTTATTATAGTTCTATCGATAATAACTGCATAATATGGGTAATAATGCATGTTATATTGATGATAACAAAAGTAATAAGTATATTTATTATAGTTCTAGCGATAATAACTGCATAATATGGGTAATAATGCATGTTATATTGATAATAATATAAGTAATAAGTATATTTATTATAGTTCTAGCGATAATAACTGCATAATATGGGTAATAGTGCATGTTATATTAATAATAACATAAGTAATAAGTATATTTATTATAGTTCTAGCGATAATAACTGCATAATATGGGTAATAATGCATGTTATATTGATAATAATATAAGTAATAAGTATATTTATTATAGTTCTAGGGATAATAACTGCATAATATGGGTAATAATGCATGTTATATTGATGATAACAAAAGTAATAAGTATATTTATTATAGTTCTAGCGATAATAACTGCATAATATGGGTAATAATGCATGTTATATTGATAATAATAAAAGTAATAAGTATATTTATTATAGTTCTAGCGATAATAACTGCATAATATGGGTAATAATGCATGTTATATTGATGATAACAAAAGTAATAAGTATATTTATTACAGTTCTAGCGATAATAACTGCATAATATGGGTAATAATGCATGTTATATTGATAATAATAAAAGTAATAAGTATATTTATTATAGTTCTATCGATAATAACTGCATAATATGGGTAATAATGCATGTTATATTGATGATAACAAATGTAATAAATATATTTATTATAATTCTAGCGATAATAACTGCATAATATGGGTAATAATGCATGTTATATTGATAATATCGGGAGTAATAAGTATAATTATTATAGTTCTAGCGATAATAATAGTAAAATATAGCTAATAGTGCATGTTATATTGATAATAATAAAAGTAATAAGTATATTTATTATAGTTCTAGCGATTATAACTGCATAATATGGGTAATAATGCATGTTATATTGATAATAATAAAAGTAATAAGTATATTTATTATAGTTCTGTCGATAATAACTGCATAATATGGGTAATAATGCATGTTATATTGATGATAACAAAATTAATAAGTATATTTATTATAGTTCTAGCGATAATAATAGTAAAGTATTTCTAATAGTGCATGTTATATTGATGATTATAAAAGTAATAAGTACACTTATTAGAGTTCTAGCGATAATAACTGCATAATATGGGTAGTAATGCATGTCATATGGATAATAATAAAAGTAATAACTATATTTATTATAGTTCTATCGATAATAACTGCAAAATATGGGTAATAATGCATGTTATATTGATGATAACTAAAGTAATAAGTATATTTATTATAGTTCTAGCGATAATAACTGCATAATATGGGTAATAATGCATGTTATATTGATGATAACAAAAGTAATAAGTATATTTATTACAGTTCTAGCGATAATAACTGCATAATATGGGTAATAATGCATGTTATATTGATAATAATAAAAGTAATAAGTATATTTATTATAGTTCTATCGATAATAACTGCATAATATGGGTAATAATGCATGTTATATTGATGATAACAAATGTAATAAATATATTTATTATAATTCTAGCGATAATAACTGCATAATATGGGTAATAATGCATGTTATATTGATAATAATATAAGTAATAAGTATATTTATTATAGTTCTAGCGATAATAACTGCACAATATGGGTAATAATGCACGTTATATTGATAATAATATAAGTAATAAGTATATTTATTATAGTTCTAGCGATAATAACTGCATAATATGGGTAATAATGCATGTTATATTGATGATAACAAAAGTAATAAGTATATTTATTATAGTTCTAGCGATAATAACTGCATAATGTGGGTAATAATGCATGTTATATTGATAGTAATATAAGTAATAAGTATAATTATTACATTTCTAGCGATAATAACTCCATTATGTGGGTAATAATGCATGTTATATTGATAATATCGGGAGTCATAAGTATAATTATTATAGTTCTAGCGATAATAATAGTAAAATATAGCTAATAGTGCGTGTTATATTGATAATAATAAAAGTAATAAGTATATTTATTATAGTTCTAGCGATAATAACTGCATAATATGGGTGATAATGCAAGTTATATTGATAATAATAAAAGTAATAAGTATATTTATTATAGTTCTATCGATAATTACTGCATAATATGGGTAATAATGCAAGTTATATTGATAATAATAAAAGTAATAAGTATATTTATTATAGTTCTATCGATAATTACTGCATAATATGGGTAATAATGCATGTTATATTGATAATAATAAAAGTAATAAGCATATTTATTATAGTTCTATCGATAATTACTGCATAATATGGGTAATAATGCATGTTATATTGATAAGAATAAAAGTAATAAGTATATTTATTATAGTTCTAGCGATAATAACTGCAAAATATGGGTAATAATGCATGTTATATTGATGATAACAAAAGTAATAAGTATATTTATTATAGATCTAGCCATAACAACTGCATTATATGGGTAATAATGCATGTTATATTAATAATAATATAAGTAATAAGTATAATTATTACATTTCTAGCGATAATAACTCCATTATGTGGGTAATAATGCATGTTATATTGATAATATCGGGAGTAATAAGTATAATAATTATAGTTCTAGCGATAATAACTGCATAATATGGGTAATAATGCATGTTATATTGATGATAACAAAAGTAATAAGTATATTTATTATAGTTCTAGCGCTAATAACTGCATAATATGGGTAATAATGCATGTTATATTGATAACATTGGGAGTAATAAGTACAATTATTATAGTTCTAGCGATAATAACTGTATAATATGGGGAATAGTGCATGTTATATTGATAATAATAAAAGTACTAAGTATAATTATTATAGTTCTAGAAATAATAACTGTATAATACGGGTAATAATGCCCGTTATATTGATAATATTGGGAGTAATAAATATAATTATTATAGTTTTAGCAATAATAACTGCATAATATGGGTAATAATGCATGCTATACTGATAATAATATAAGTAATAAGTATATTTATTATAGTTCTATCGATAATAACTGCATAATATGGGTAATAATGCATGTTATATTGATGATAACAAATGTAATAAATATATTTATTATAATTCTAGCGATAATAACTGCATAATATGGGTAATAATGCATGTTATATTAATAATAATATAAGTAATAAGTATAATTATTACATTTCTAGCGATAATAACTCCATTATGTGGGTAATAATGCATGTTATATTGATAATATCGGGAGTAATAAGTATAATTATTATAGTTCTAGCGATAATAATAGTAAAATATAGCTAATAGTGCATGTTATATTGATAATAATAAAAGTAATAAGTATATTTATTATAGTTCTGTCGATAATAACTGCATAATATGGGTAATAATGCACGTTATATTGATGATAACAAAAGTAATAAGTATATTTATTATATTTCTAGCGATAATAATAGTAAAGTATTTCTAATAGTGCATGTTATATTGATGATTATAAAAGTAATAAGTATACTTATTATAGTTCTAGCAATAGTAATAGTAAAATATGGCTAATAGGGCATGTTACATTGATAATAATAAAAGTAATAAGTATATTTATTATAGTTCTAGCGATAATAACTGCATAATATGGGTAATAATGCATGTTATATTGATAATAATATAAGTAATAAGTATAATTATTACATTTCTAGCGATAATAACTCCATTATGTGGGTAATAATGCATGTTATATTGATAATAATAAAAGTAATAAGTATATTTATTATAGTTCTATCGATAATAACTGCATAATATGGGTAATAATGCATGTTATATTGATAATAATATAAGTAATAAGTATATTTATTATAGTTCTAGGGATAATAACTGCATAATATGGGTAATAATGCATGTTATATTGATGATAACAAAAGTAATAAGTATATTTATTATAGTTCTATCGATAATAACTGCATAATATGGGTAATAATGCATGTTATATTGATAATAATATAAGTAATAAGTATATTTATTATAGTTCTAGGGATAATAACTGCATAATATGGGTAATAATGCATGTTATATTGATGATAACAAAAGTAATAAGTATATTTATTATAGTTCTAGCGATAATAACTGCATAATATGGGTAGTAATGCATGTCATATGGATAATAATAAAAGTAATAAGTATATTTATTACAGTTCTAGCGATAATAACTGCATAATATGGGTAATAATGCATGTTATATTGATGATAACAAAAGTAATAAGTATATTTATTATAGTTCTAGCGATAATAACTGCATAATATGGGTAATAATGCATGTTATATTGATAATAATATAAGTAATAAGTATAATTATTACATTTCTAGCGATGATAACTCCATTATGTCGGTAATAATGCATGTTATATTGATAATATCGGGAGTAATAAGTATAATAATTATAGTTCTAGCGATAATAATAGTAAAATGTGGCGAATAGTGTATGTTATATTGATAATAATATAAGTAATAAGTATATTTATTATAGTTCTAGCGATAATAACTGCACAATATGGGTAATAATGCATGTTATATTGATAATAATAAAAGTAATAAGTATATTTATTATAGTTCTATCGATAATAACTGCAAAATATGGGTAATAATGCATGTTATATTGATGATAACTAAAGTAATAAGTATATTTATTATAGTTCTAGCGATAATAACTGCATAATATGGGTAGTAATGCATGTTATATTGATAATAATAAAAGTAATAAGTATATTTATTACAGTTCTAGCGATAATAACTGCATAATATGGGTAATATTGCATGTTATATTGATAATAATATAAGTAATAAGTATATTTATTATTGTTCTAGCGATAATAACTGCACAATATGGGTAATAATGCATGTTATATTGATAATAATATAAGTAATAAGTATATTTATTATAGTTCTAGCGATGATAACTCCATTATGTGGGTAATAATGCATGTTATATTGATAATATCGGGAGTAATAAGTATAATAATTATAGTTCTAGCGATAATAATAGTAAAATGTGGCGAATAGTGTATGTTATATTGATAATAATATAAGTAATAAGTATATTTATTAGAGTTCTAGCGATAATAACTGCACAATATGGGTAATAATGCATGTTATATTGATAATAATAAAAGTAATAAGTATATTTATTATAGTTCTATCGATAATAACTGCATAATATGGGTAATAATGCATGTTATATTGATGATAACAAAAGTAATAAGTATATTTATTATAGTTCTAGCGATAATAACTGCATAATATGGGTAATAATGCATGTTATATTGATAATAATATAAGTAATAAGTATATTTATTATAGTTCTAGCGATAATAACTGCATAATATGGGTAATAGTGCATGTTATATTAATAATAACATAAGTAATAAGTATATTTATTATAGTTCTAGCGATAATAACTGCATAATATGGGTAATAATGCATGTTATATTGATAATAATATAAGTAATAAGTATATTTATTATAGTTCTAGGGATAATAACTGCATAATATGGGTAATAATGCATGTTATATTGATGATAACAAAAGTAATAAGTATATTTATTATAGTTCTAGCGATAATAACTGCATAATATGGGTAATAATGCATGTTATATTGATAATAATAAAAGTAATAAGTATATTTATTATAGTTCTAGCGATAATAACTGCATAATATGGGTAATAATGCATGTTATATTGATGATAACAAAAGTAATAAGTATATTTATTACAGTTCTAGCGATAATAACTGCATAATATGGGTAATAATGCATGTTATATTGATAATAATAAAAGTAATAAGTATATTTATTATAGTTCTATCGATAATAACTGCATAATATGGGTAATAATGCATGTTATATTGATGATAACAAATGTAATAAATATATTTATTATAATTCTAGCGATAATAACTGCATAATATGGGTAATAATGCATGTTATATTGATAATATCGGGAGTAATAAGTATAATTATTATAGTTCTAGCGATAATAATAGTAAAATATAGCTAATAGTGCATGTTATATTGATAATAATAAAAGTAATAAGTATATTTATTATAGTCCTAGCGATTATAACTGCATAATATGGGTAATAATGCATGTTATATTGATAATAATAAAAGTAATAAGTATATTTATTATAGTTCTAGCGATAATAACTGCATAATATGGGTAATAGTGCATGTTATATTAATAATAACATAAGTAATAAGTATATTTATTATAGTTCTAGCGATAATAACTGCATAATATGGGTAATAATGCATGTTATATTGATAATAATATAAGTAATAAGTATATTTATTATAGTTCTAGGGATAATAACTGCATAATATGGGTAATAATGCATGTTATATTGATGATAACAAAAGTAATAAGTATATTTATTATAGTTCTAGCGATAATAACTGCATAATATGGGTAATAATGCATGTTATATTGATAATAATAAAAGTAATAAGTATATTTATTATAGTTCTAGCGATAATAACTGCATAATATGGGTAATAATGCATGTTATATTGATGATAACAAAAGTAATAAGTATATTTATTACAGTTCTAGCGATAATAACTGCATAATATGGGTAATAATGCATGTTATATTGATAATAATAAAAGTAATAAGTATATTTATTATAGTTCTATCGATAATAACTGCATAATATGGGTAATAATGCATGTTATATTGATGATAACAAATGTAATAAATATATTTATTATAATTCTAGCGATAATAACTGCATAATATGGGTAATAATGCATGTTATATTGATAATATCGGGAGTAATAAGTATAATTATTATAGTTCTAGCGATAATAATAGTAAAATATAGCTAATAGTGCATGTTATATTGATAATAATAAAAGTAATAAGTATATTTATTATAGTTCTAGCGATTATAACTGCATAATATGGGTAATAATGCATGTTATATTGATAATAATAAAAGTAATAAGTATATTTATTATAGTTCTGTCGATAATAACTGCATAATATGGGTAATAATGCATGTTATATTGATGATAACAAAATTAATAAGTATATTTATTATAGTTCTAGCGATAATAATAGTAAAGTATTTCTAATAGTGCATGTTATATTGATGATTATAAAAGTAATAAGTACACTTATTAGAGTTCTAGCGATAATAACTGCATAATATGGGTAGTAATGCATGTCATATGGATAATAATAAAAGTAATAACTATATTTATTATAGTTCTATCGATAATAACTGCAAAATATGGGTAATAATGCATGTTATATTGATGATAACTAAAGTAATAAGTATATTTATTATAGTTCTAGCGATAATAACTGCATAATATGGGTAATAATGCATGTTATATTGATGATAACAAAAGTAATAAGTATATTTATTACAGTTCTAGCGATAATAACTGCATAATATGGGTAATAATGCATGTTATATTGATAATAATAAAAGTAATAAGTATATTTATTATAGTTCTATCGATAATAACTGCATAATATGGGTAATAATGCATGTTATATTGATGATAACAAATGTAATAAATATATTTATTATAATTCTAGCGATAATAACTGCATAATATGGGTAATAATGCATGTTATATTGATAATAATATAAGTAATAAGTATATTTATTATAGTTCTAGCGATAATAACTGCACAATATGGGTAATAATGCATGTTATATTGATAATAATATAAGTAATAAGTATATTTATTATAGTTCTAGCGATGATAACTCCATTATGTGGGTAATAATGCATGTTACATTGATAATATCGGGAGTAATAAGTATAATAATTATAGTTCTAGCGATAATAATAGTAAAATGTGGCGAATAGTGTATGTTATATTGATAATAATATAAGTAATAAGTATATTTATTATAGTTCTAGCGATAATAACTGCATAATATGGGTAATAATGCATGTTATATTGATAATAATATAAGTAATAAGTATATTTATTATAGTTCTAGCGATAATAACTGCATAATATGGGTAATAGTGCATGTTATATTAATAATAACATAAGTAATAAGTATATTTATTATAGTTCTAGCGATAATAACTGCATAATATGGGTAATAATGCATGTTATATTGATAATAATATAAGTAATAAGTATATTTATTATAGTTCTAGGGATAATAACTGCATAATATGGGTAATAATGCATGTTATATTGATGATAACAAAAGTAATAAGTATATTTATTATAGTTCTAGCGATAATAACTGCATAATATGGGTAATAATGCATGTTATATTGATAATAATAAAAGTAATAAGTATATTTATTATAGTTCTAGTGATAATAACTGCATAATATGGGTAATAATGCATGTTATATTGATGATAACAAAAGTAATAAGTATATTTATTACAGTTCTAGCGATAATAACTGCATAATATGGGTAATAATGCATGTTATATTGATAATAATAAAAGTAATAAGTATATTTATTATAGTTCTATCGATAATAACTGCATAATATGGGTAATAATGCATGTTATATTGATGATAACAAATGTAATAAATATATTTATTATAATTCTAGCGATAATAACTGCATAATATGGGTAATAATGCATGTTATATTGATAATATCGGGAGTAATAAGTATAATTATTATAGTTCTAGCGATAATAATAGTAAAATATAGCTAATAGTGCATGTTATATTGATAATAATAAAAGTAATAAGTATATTTATTATAGTTCTAGCGATTATAACTGCATAATATGGGTAATAATGCATGTTATATTGATAATAATAAAAGTAATAAGTATATTTATTGTAGTTCTGTCGATAATAACTGCATAATATGGGTAATAATGCATGTTATATTGATGATAACAAAATTAATAAGTATATCTATTATAGTTCTAGCGATAATAATAGTAAAGTATTTCTAATAGTGCATGTTATATTGATGATTATAAAAGTAATAAGTACACTTATTAGAGTTCTAGCGATAATAACTGCATAATATGGGTAGTAATGCATGTCATATGGATAATAATAAAAGTAATAAGTATATTTATTACAGTTCTAGCGATAATAACTGCATAATATGGGTAATAATGCATGTTATATTGATAATAATAAAAGTAATAACTATATTTATTATAGTTCTATCGATAATAACTGCAAAATATGGGTAATAATGCATGTTATATTGATGATAACTAAAGTAATAAGTATATTTATTATAGTTCTAGCGATAATGACTGCATAATATGGGTAATAATGCGTGTTATATTGATAATAATAAAAGTAATAAGTATATTTATTACAGTTCTAGCGATAATAACTGCATAATATGGGTAATATTGCATGTTATATTGATAATAATATAAGTAATAAGTATATTTATTATAGTTCTAGCGATAATAACTGCATAATATGGGTAATAATGCATGTTATATTGATAATAATATAAGTAATAAGTATATTTATTATAGTTCTAGCGATAATAACTGCATAATATGGGTAATAATGCATGTTATATTGATGATAACAAAAGTAATAAGTATATTTATTATAGTTCTAGCGATAATAACTGCATAATATGGGTAATAATGCATGTTATATTGATAATAATATAAGTAATAAGTATAATTATTACATTTCTAGCGATAATAACTCCATCATGTGGGTAATAATGCATGTTATATTGATAATATCGGGAGTCATAAGTATAATTATTATAGTTCTAGCGATAATAATAGTAAAATATAGCTAATAGTGCGTGTTATATTGATAATAATAAAAGTAATAAGTATATTTATTATAGTTCTAGCGATAATAACTGCATAATATGGGTAATAATGCAAGTTATATTGATAATAATAAAAGTAATAAGTATATTAATTATAGTTCTATCGATAATTACTGCATAATATGGGTAATAATGCATGTTATATTGATGACAACAAAAGTAATAAGTATATTTATTATAGTTCTAGCGATAATAATAGTAAAGTATTTCTAATAGTGCATGTTATATTGATGATAATAAAAGTAATAAGTATACTTATTATAGTTCTAGCAATAGTAATAGTAAAATATGGCTAATAGGGCATGTTACATTGATAATAATAAAAGTAATAAGTATATTTATTATAGTTCTAGCGATAATAACTGCATAATACGGGTAATAATGCATGTTATATTGATGATAACAAAAGTAATAAGTATATTTATTATAGTTCTAGCGATAACAACTGCATAATATGGGTAATAATGCATGTTATATTGATAATAATATAGTTAATAAGTATATTTATTATAGTTCTAGCGATAATAACTGCATAATATGGGTAATAATGCATGTTATGTTGATGATAACAAAAGTAATAAGTATATTTATTACAGTTCTAGCGATAATAACTGCATAATATGGGTAATAATGCATGTTATATTGATAATAATAAAAGTAATAAGTATATTTATTATAGTTCTATCGATAATAACTGCATAATATGGGTAATAATGCATGTTATATTGATGATAACAAATGTAATAAATATATTTATTATAATTCTAGCGATAATAACTGCATAATATGGGTAATAATGCATGTTATATTGATAATAATATAAGTAATAAGTATAATTATTACATTTCTAGCGATAATAACTCCATTATGTGGGTAATAATGCATGTTATATTGATAATATCGGGAGTAATAAGTATAATTATTATAGTTCTAGCGATAATAATAGTAAAATATAGCTAATAGTGCATGTTATATTGATAATAATAAAAGTAATAAGTATATTTATTATAGTTCTAGCGATAATAACTGCATAATATGGGTAATAATGCATGTTATATTGATAATAATATAAGTAATAAGTATATTTATTATAGTTCTAGCGATAATAACTGCATAATATGGGTAATAGTGCATGTTATATTAATAATAACATAAGTAATAAGTATATTTATTATAGTTCTAGCGATAATAACTGCATAATATGGGTAATAATGCATGTTATATTGATGATAACAAAAGTAATAAGTATATTTATTACAGTTCTAGCGATAATAACTGCATAATATGGGTAATAATGCATGTTATATTGATAATAATAAAAGTAATAAGTATATTTATTATAGTTCTATCGATAATAACTGCATAATATGGGTAATAATGCATGTTATATTGATGATAACAAATGTAATAAATATATTTATTATAATTCTAGCGATAATAACTGCATAATATGGGTAATAATGCATGTTATATTGATAATATCGGGAGTAATAAGTATAATTATTATAGTTCTAGCGATAATAATAGTAAAATATAGCTAATAGTGCATGTTATATTGATAATAATAAAAGTAATAAGTATATTTATTATAGTTCTAGCGATTATAACTGCATAATATGGGTAATAATGCATGTTATATTGATAATAATAAAAGTAATAAGTATATTTATTGTAGTTCTGTCGATAATAACTGCATAATATGGGTAATAATGCATGTTATATTGATGATAACAAAATTAATAAGTATATCTATTATAGTTCTAGCGATAATAATAGTAAAGTATTTCTAATAGTGCATGTTATATTGATGATTATAAAAGTAATAAGTACACTTATTAGAGTTCTAGCGATAATAACTGCATAATATGGGTAGTAATGCATGTCATATGGATAATAATAAAAGTAATAAGTATATTTATTACAGTTCTAGCGATAATAACTGCATAATATGGGTAATAATGCATGTTATATTGATAATAATAAAAGTAATAACTATATTTATTATAGTTCTATCGATAATAACTGCAAAATATGGGTAATAATGCATGTTATATTGATGATAACTAAAGCAATAAGTATATTTATTATAGTTCTAGCGATAATGACTGCATAATATGGGTAATAATGCATGTTATATTGATAATAATAAAATAATAAGTATATTTATTACAGTTCTAGCGATAATAACTGCATAATATGGGTAATATTGCATGTTATATTGATAATAATATAAGTAATAAGTATATTTATTATAGTTCTAGCGATAATAACTGCATAATATGGGTAATAATGCATGTTATATTGATAATAATATAAGTAATAAGTATATTTATTATAGTTCTAGCGATAATAACTGCATAATATGGGTAATAATGCATGTTATATTGATGATAACAAAAGTAATAAGTATATTTATTATAGTTCTAGCGATAATAACTGCATAATATGGGTAATAATGCATGTTATATTGATAATAATATAAGTAATAAGTATAATTATTACATTTCTAGCGATAATAACTCCATCATGTGGGTAATAATGCATGTTATATTGATAATATCGGGAGTCATAAGTATAATTATTATAGTTCTAGCGATAATAATAGTAAAATATAGCTAATAGTGCGTGTTATATTGATAATAATAAAAGTAATAAGTATATTTATTATAGTTCTAGCGATAATAACTGCATAATATGGGTAATAATGCAAGTTATATTGATAATAATAAAAGTAATAAGTATATTAATTATAGTTCTATCGATAATTACTGCATAATATGGGTAATAATGCATGTTATATTGATGACAACAAAAGTAATAAGTATATTTATTATAGTTCTAGCGATAATAACTGCATAATATGGGTAATAATGCATGTTATATTGATAATAATAAAAGTAATAAGTATATTTATTATAGTTCTATCGATAATAACTGCATAATATGGGTAATAATGCATGTTATATTGATGATAACAAATGTAATAAATATATTTATTATAGTTCTAGCGATAATAACTGCATAATATGGGTAATAATGCATGTTATATTGATGATAACAAAAGTAATAAGTATATTTATTACAGTTCTAGCGATAATAACTGCATAATATGGGTAATAATGCATGTTATATTGATAATAATAAAAGTAATAAGTATATTTATTATAGTTCTATCGATAATAACTGCATAATATGGGTAATAATGCATGTTATATTGATGATAACAAATGTAATAAATATATTTATTATAATTCTAGCGATAATAACTGCATAATATGGGTAATAATGCAGGTTATATTGATAATAATATAAGTAATAAGTATAATTATTACATTTCTAGCGATAATAACTCCATTATGTGGGTAATAATGCATGTTATATTGATAATATCGGGAGTAATAAGTATAATTATTATAGTTCTAGCGATAATAATAGTAAAATATAGCTAATAGTGCATGTTATATTGATAATAATAAAAGTAATAAGTATATTTATTATAGTTCTAGCGATAATAACTGCATAATATGGGTAATAATGCATGTTATATTGATAATAATAAACGTAATAAGTATATTTATTATAGTTCTATCGATAACAACGGCATAATATGGGTAATAATGCATGCTATATTGATGATAACAAATGTAATAAATATATTTATTATAATTCTAGCGATAATAACTGCATAATATGGGTAATAATGCATGTTATATTGATAATAATATAAGTAATAAGTATAATTATTACATTTCTAGCGATAATAACTCCATTATGTGGGTAATAATGCATGTTATATTGATAATATCGGGAGTAATAAGTATAATTATTATAGTTCCAGCGATAGTAATAGTAAAGTATTTCTAATAGTGCATGTTATATTGATGATTATAAAAGTAATAAGTACACTTATTAGAGTTCTAGCGATAATAACTGCATAATATGGGTAATAATTCATGTTATATTGATGATAACAAAAGTAATAAGTATATTTATTACAGTTCTAGCGATAATAACTGCATAATATGGGTAATAATGCATGTTATATTGATAATAATATAAGTAATAAGTATATTTATTATAGTTCTAGCGATAATAACTGCATAATATGGGTAATAATGCATGTTATATTGATGATAACAAAAGTAATAAGTATATTTATTATAGTTCTAGCGATAATAATAGTAAAGTATTTCTAATAGTGCATGTTATATTGATGATTATAAAAGTAATAAGTACACTTATTAGAGTTCTAGCGATAATAATAGTAAAATATGGCTAATAGTGCATTTTATATTGATAATAATAAAAGTAATAAGTATATTTATTATAGTTCTAGCGATAATAACTGCATAATATGGGTAGTAATGCATGTCATATGGATAATAATAAAAGTGATAAGTATATTCATTACAGTTCTAGCGATAATAACTGCATAATATGGGTAATAATGCATGTTATATTGATAATAATATAAGTAATAAGTATATTTATTATAGTTCTATCGATAATAACTGCATAATATGGGTAATAATTCATGTTATATTGATGATAACAAAAGTAATAAGTATATTTATTACAGTTCTAGCGATAATAACTGCATAATATGGGTAATAATGCATGTTATATTGATAATAATAAAATTAATAAGTATATTTACTATAGTTCTATCGATAATAACTGCATAATATGGGTAATAATGCATGTTATATTGATGATAACAAAAGTAATAA
The DNA here is from genome assembly GCA_963576845.1 of Megachile leachella. NCBI lineage: Eukaryota > Metazoa > Arthropoda > Insecta > Hymenoptera > Megachilidae > Megachile > Megachile leachella. The sequence goes on along the minus strand of OY756256.1, from coordinate 15,185,805 downwards.
GTATATTTATTATAGATCTAGCCATAACAACTGCATTATATGGGTAATAATGCATGTTATATTAATAATAACATAAGTAATAAGTATATTTATTATAGTTCTAGCGATAATAACTGCAAAATATGGGTAATAATGCATGTTTTATTGATAATAATATAAGTAATAAGTATATTTATTATAGTTCTATCGATAATAACTGCATAATATGGGTAATAATGCATGTTATATTGATAATAATATAAGTAATAAGTATAATTATTACATTTCTAGCGATAATAACTCCATTATGTGGGTAATAATGCATGTTATATTGATAATATCGGGAGTAATAAGTATAATTATTATAGTTCTAGCGATAATAATAGTAAAATATAGCTAATAGTGCATGTTATATTGATAATAATAAAAGTAATAAGTATATTTATTATAGTTCTAGCGATAATAACTGCATAATATGGGTAATAATGCATGTTATATTGATAATAATAAAAGTAATAAGTATATTTATTATAGTTCTAGCGATAATAACTGCATAATATGGGTCATAATGCATGTTATATTGATGATAACAAAAGTAATAAGTATATTTATTATAGTTCTAGCGATAATAACTGCATAATATGGGTAATAATGCATGTTATATTGATAATAATATAAGTAATAAGTATAATTATTACATTTCTAGCGATAATAACTCCATTATGTGGGTAATAATGCATGTTATATTGATAATATCGGGAGTAATAAGTATAATAATTATAGTTCTAGCGATAATAATAGTAAAATGTGGTGAATAGTGTATGTTATGTTGATAATAATATAAGTAATAAGTATATTTATTATAGTTCTAGCGATAATAACTACATAATATGGGTAATAATGCATGTTATATTGATGATAACAAAAGTAATAAGTATAATTATTATAGTTCTAGCGATAATAATAGTAAAATATAGCTAATAGTGCATATTATATTGATAATAATAAAAGTAATAAGTATATTTATTATAGTTCTAGCGATAATAACTGCATAATATGGGTAATAATGCATGTTATATTGATAATAATAAAAGTAATAAGTATATTTATTATAGTTCTAGCGATAATAACTGCATAATATGGGTAATAATGCATGTTATATTGATGATAACAAAAGTAATAAGTATAATTATTATAGTTCTTGTTCAGAAACGGCCGACAATATTTTCAAAACCGTGCGATTTCGCCGGTTCGCGAGACTGCTCAGCCTCATGGCGAGGGTGCCGCGGAGAGCGAGCGGTAGCCTCCCGCGATATATGTTTTGGTCGCGCGACCGTTAAGCCTACTTATCGTTCCGAATTGTAACGATCAACTTCGGCAAACAAACGATAGCCTTTTCTTTTTCGCGACCAGTATTCAATATTGCGTCGGAACCTTTGCGGAGTGTTAAACAAGACATTTAATTAACTAAAAAGACTTTCTTTTCCAAATTCTGTGTGTATCGTGCGCCTTATATTTAACATTTTTGACTATTGTACAGTTTTTTGTGTGTAAAATATATAGTTTATTGTTCCGTCGGAAATCCGGCAAACCGTGCGTCTATTTTTTTTCTCGGGAACAATATCCAACTCTTCGCGTTTTTCGTCAAGAACGATATTGCCCCAACATTTGGTCCTTCGAGCCGGATTTTTCCGACGAACGGTTCTTGTGACATTATCGCGAGTGCTGGAAAATAATATCTGAAGACTGCAATTCATCGCCGGTTCCTGCCTTTTTTCACGAATTAAACTTCGGAGCTTGGGAAAAGGAAAAAGGGAAATCAGCATCTGTGAAATTTTCAAACGCGAAAGCGGTAAGAAAAGATAAGTTTTTGTATCTTTTTATTGCCAACGGTTACAACACGTTACATTACCGTTAATAACGACCGCATTTAAAATCGTCCTCCTGGGTGACCTTACCGTGGAGGCGAGGCGTTCTCAGTCGTCGACTCCGTATTGTTGCCACCCAAAACAAAGAGGTGACAACGGTCGACCTCAGCGCGCAGCCGTTGCGATCGCTTGCTGTCGTTTTTTTTCTACCTCTGAAAACAAAAACGGAACATAACGTTTTGTTAACCGTATTAGTTTCGATACAAATTTAAACTTTAAAAATTCAACATTAACGAAAAATGTCTTCACCGTCGTTTGACGACCTTCTGCGAGAGCAAGACGAGTTGGCCGGTTGGATTCGAAGGTTTTGGACGAATGTCTGCAAATTGGGGAAGGAAAGATTAACCCGGTCGGTACTGGATCAAAGGAAAACCCTATTGGAACGATATTGGGATGCTTTTTTTTCCGGCCATCGACAGCTGATGCGGTGCAAGGAGGCATCTAAATCAACCTACGCTCAACGAGATCTCTTCTCGGAAGTGGAGGAGGCCTATTTGGACGCCGCCGCAAAAATAGCTAATTTGGTAGAGGAACTCCCCAACGCGGGTGCCGCGGGGGGAGCTCCAAACCCTTTGTCTATTTTATCTCAACCTCATTTGCCGAAAATTCAACTGCCCACGTTTTCAGGCAACCCTCTGGAATGGGAGAGCTTTCGCGATCTGTTCAAAAGTCTAGTACACGACGTCCCGCACCTGTCCGACACGAAGAAGCTTTTGTACTTGAAGTCCAGCTTGACCGGAGAAGCCTTGGAGGTCATCCAAAATACTCCCATCACGGAAGCGGGGTATCAAGGAGCCTGGGAGGATCTGGAGGTGCGATACGGCAACATCAGGCTGCTGTCTTTCGCCCACCACCGAGCCATCCTGGCCTGTCCTTCAGCTCAACGGCAGTCAACTTCGGAACTGAAGCGCCTGTTGGATACCTTCAGGCAGACCATTCGAGCGTATTCAGCCCTGAAGAAACCTGTAGCGGCGTGGGACGAATGGTTTATGTTCCTCCTAAGCCAAAAACTGGACAGAACTACGCACCTTGCCTGGGAGACGTCTCTTGCCAAGAGCCGAGAAATTCCGACCTTCCAGCAATTGGCGGATTTCCTCGAGAATAGGATTCAGGCTTTGGACGCTGCTCAGATCCCGGAATCGTTGTCGAGATCCTCGTCGCAAGCAAAGGACGTTGCACCTAAAATCAAAGGAGAGTCAACCGTGAAGAAGGCACACTCAACGATCTACGCAGCATCGGCAAAAAGCTTAACATCTCGGAAGTGTCTCTCCTGTGGTGGAACCCACAACCTTAGCTACTGCTCAAAATTTAAAACACTCTCCGCCCCGAAACGAAAGGATCGAGCGGTGCAGTTAAAGGCGTGTCTCAATTGCCTAAACGCAGGCCACGAGTTGGCGAAATGTCCTTCGCAACAGGGATGCTTGGCATGCGGCAAGCGTCATCACACGTTACTGCACGAGGCGATGTTTGTCCCTGGCTCAGCGATGTCTCATGCGTCGGCTTCGTATCGACCATTAGAAGAGGAACATCTCAACAAGGCCACCTCATGTACTTCGTCAGCCACGAACCGAGGGATTGCGCTCTTAGCCACCGCAAGGGTCAAGGTGGAGGCGCCATCGGGGGATTCCATCGAAGTTCGAGCTCTGCTGGACACTGGCTCCGACACGTCGCTCGTCAGCCAATGGGTCGTTCAAACTTTACGTTTGCCACGGCGGGCGGTTCAAGTAGCCATCTCAGGGGTGCAGGACAAGGAAGCAGGATCCGCTACGAGCGAAGTCCAATTCACGGTTCGCTCCAAAATACAACCGGACTTCGACCTACCCGTACGAGCCTTGGTCCTTCGGCGTTTAACTTCGATAATACCATCCCAGCAGACGGATCAACAAATCTGGCCTCACTTGCACGGCGTTACGTTGGCTGATCCGGGCTTCGGAACCCCTTCGCGAGTGGATCTGATTCTCGGCGCGGATGTTTGCGGAACCCTGTTTCTGGACAACACGATATGCGGCCATCCAGGTACCCCAGTGGGAAAGCTAACACCTTTTGGTTGGGTTTTGCTAGGTCCAACGTCCACTCGCCGAGCTGAGATGAGTTCGGCTGCTCAGACGTACCATTGTCGATGCGAGGATTCCACTCAACAGCTTCTCCGAAGATTCTGGGAGGTGGAAGAACTTCTGGAACGATCGCCCTTGTCGCCCGAGGAGGAGAAGTGTGAACGCCATTTCAAGGACACACACTCCCGAGATGAAAGTGGTCGGTACTGCGTCCGCTTACCTTTCACGCAGGATCCAAGCACAGCTCTGACGTCGACACGAGCCATGGCGTTGAAACTTTTGCTCAGCTGTGAGCGTCGGTTGGCTTCTAACCCCCAGCTAGCGGAGGGATATCGGGCCTTTATGGGGGAGTACAAAACCCTCGATCACATGGAGGCCGCCACGGAGTTAGCGAAGAATACTATCGCCTACTACCTGCCGCATCACGCCGTAGTGAAGCGCCACGACCCTTCGGCCAAGCTACGCGTCGTTTTCAACGCCTCGTTTCCATCTTCTACGGGAAATTCGCTAAATGACTGCCTCTCCGCGGGTCCCAAACTTCAGGCGGATCTGTGGCTAATACTTACTCGCTGGAGGCTGTTCCGAAAAGTATTCACAGCGGACATAGTCAAAATGTACCGCCAAATCAAGGTGCACACATCGGACCGTCATTGGCAACGCATCCTGTGGAGGGGACAACCCGATGAGCCAGTTCGAGACTACAACTTATCTACCGTTACTTACGGAACCTCCTGTGCGCCGTTTCTCGCCCTTCGGGTGCTTCAGCAGCTGGCCGAAGACGAAAAACACAGGTTTCCATCGGGGGCTATCGTCATCAAGCAACACACATATGTTGACGACGTACTGGCGGGTGCAGACGACGAGGGACAATTGCAGGACTTAAAAGGGGAGGTCGTCGCCATCTTTGAGGCAGGGGCGTTTCAACTTGCAAAATGGGCTTCCAATTCTCCAAGTCTGCAAGAAAAGGAACAGGCAGAAGAACGTCTTTTCCAGGAGGCATCCGGAATCGGGACGCTTGGGGTGCTTTGGAGCCCCAAAACCGACTCGTTCTCACTCCGGGTAAACTTACCAGCAAATCCATCTGCTCGATACACGAAAAGGCGAATTCTATCCGAGGTGGCTAGTTTGTTCGATCCGCTGGGATGGGCCGCACCAGTTCTCATTTTTGCCAAGGTCATGTTGCAGGACCTCTGGATACTTGGTGTGGAGTGGGACCAGGACCTACCACAAAAATTGCAAACCTCGTGGGTAAGCTATAAGGAGTCGCTGTATCGACTTAACGCTATAACCGTTCCCAGGTGGACCCATTTTACGAGCGGCTATCAAGAAATCGAATTGCATGGGTTTTGCGACGCGTCTCAGAGGGCTTACGCAGCGGCAGTCTATTTGCGAGTGGTCCAGGGAGATGCTATTTTCACCACGCTGTTAGTAGCCAAAACCAAGGTGGCACCGGTGAAAACGATTAGCATTCCGCGCTTGGAACTCTGCGGAGCAGTTCTCCTAGCCAAGTTAATCGTACAAGTTAAGCAAGGGCTCAACATCGTCGCCCCCATCACAACATGGACGGACTCCACGGTGACGTTATACTGGATCAAGGGCCACGCATCACTCTGGAAGCCATTTGTGGCTCACCGAGTAGCGTCAGTCCAAAACTGCGTCCCTCCCGATCATTGGCGGCACTGTCGAACTTCGGAAAACCCAGCGGATCTAGCGACAAGAGGTATCGCCGTCGCCGAACTCGGAAAATCAAACCTATGGTGGCATGGGCCCGCATGGTTGACCACTCCGTCCAATACATGGCCGTCTCCTCCAGCGCTCGAGGTAGAAGATTTACATCACGAAAGGTCTAAAGCCAATGTATTCTCGGCCAACGTTGTCAAAGGGGACGATTTTTTCACACGGTTCTCATCTCTTTCCCGTCTCAAATCGGTTGTAGCGTATTGCTTCAGATTCAGCCGACTCACCAGACGAAAAGCCTGCGACTCTGGACACCTGACCGCTAAGGAACTTGCCCATGCGCTCCTGAAGCTTATTCGGCTTTCCCAGGAAACCAGCTTTTCCGAGGACATCCGGCGACTCCACCAGTGCAACGAAGTTAAGAAGACGTCGCCCCTCGCTGCTCTGAAACCCTTTCTCGACCCAAATGGGGTGCTGCGGGTTGGGGGACGACTGGGAAACGCGCTGCTGCCATATGAAGAAAAACACCCAGCAATCATGTCGAAAACCTGCCACCTAACCAAGTTATTAGTGGAAGATGCTCACCTCCGAACGCTTCATGGTGGACCGCAATTAACCAGGAGCCTCCTGCTGAGAAAAGTCTGGATTCTTCATGGTCGTTCTTTGGTCCGCCAAATAATAAAAAACTGCGTGCGCTGTGCACGATACAGCGGAGTGTCAGCAAAGCAATTGATGGGACAACTGCCTCTGGACCGAGTGACACTGCAACGTGCCTTTCTGACGTCAGGCGTGGACTATGCGGGGCCCATTATGCTGCGTACTTCTGCGGGACGAGGACATAAGTCATACAAGGGGTACATCGCAGTATTCGTGTGCCTGACCACAAGAGCAATACACTTGGAAGCTGTATCGTCACTTACCTCAGCATCCTTTATAGCGGCTTTTCAAAGATTTGTGGGGCGAAGAGGACGCTGTGCCACCATGTGGAGCGACAATGGCACTGTTTTCCGTGGAGCCGACAGGGAATTACGTTCCATGTTCACCAGCGCGTCAAAATTCTACAAAGAAGCCGCCGCTTCGCTCGCAACAGACGGAACAGACTGGAAGTTCATTCCCCCCTACTCTCCTCACTTCGGCGGCCTGTGGGAAGCGGGCGTTAAATCGGTTAAGCATCATCTACGACGCATAATGGGAGACGCCAAACTCACCTTTGAAGAAATGGCCACGCTCCTCTGCCAAATAGAGGCGTGCGTGAATTCCAGGCCTCTACAACCGCTTTCTGACGATCCCACGGACCTTACAGCGCTCACGCCCGGTCACTTTCTCATCGGGGAACCAACCTGCAACGTGCCCGAACCCGAACCGGAAAGCGGTGATGTATCCCTGACAACACGTTGGCGAAAGATATTAACCATGCGTTCTCAATTTTGGCACAGGTGGAGACGAGAATTCTTGCAACACCTTCAATCGTTCCCGAAATGGCGCCAGCGGTCCGAAAATCTGGAGGTGGGCAGTTTAGTGCTATTGCGCGACGAACTACAACCACCGGCAAAATGGATGATGGGTCGCGTCGAACGTGTTCATCCAGGGAAAGACGGCGAAACTAGAGTGGTAACGCTACGCACGATTAACGGCTCAGTGACGAGACCAATCGTCAAACTGTGCCCCCTTCCAGTTCCGACCGCTGACGTCACTCAACGCGACGCGGCGTAAATCGAAAAAAGAAAATAATAAATTCGCGTTGTTTCGTAGAATTGCGCTAATTACGGCGGGCGGTCTCTATATTCTCGCAATTTATGTTATATTAGATTTCGATCTTCATACTTACCTTACATTTAACGTTCTGATTTACATTTATCGCTATTGTCCGTCCGCGCGTTGCTTCGTTTGTGGTTTTCGTTTCACTGCACTCTCATTGAAGCACAATCACTTTCCTTCGTATTTCTATATACCAGTTTAACACTGCGCGTATTTGTCACGTTGAGTTAAACGCGTAAACACGTTCTGTTATGTAAATAGTAGTATTAAGGATTGCGTGTATGAAGGATGGTTTGGGTGTGAATGAAATTCTTCGCGACGCGAAGAAGGCGGGCGGAATGTTCAGAAACGGCCGACAATATTTTCAAAACCGTGCGATTTCGCCGGTTCGCGAGACTGCTCAGCCTCATGGCGAGGGTGCCGCGGAGAGCGAGCGGTAGCCTCCCGCGATATATGTTTTGGTCGCGCGACCGTTAAGCCTACTTATCGTTCCGAATTGTAACGATCAACTTCGGCAAACAAACGATAGCCTTTTCTTTTTCGCGACCAGTATTCAATATTGCGTCGGAACCTTTGCGGAGTGTTAAACAAGACATTTAATTAACTAAAAAGACTTTCTTTTCCAAATTCTGTGTGTATCGTGCGCCTTATATTTAACATTTTTGACTATTGTACAGTTTTTTGTGTGTAAAATATATAGTTTATTGTTCCGTCGGAAATCCGGCAAACCGTGCGTCTATTTTTTTTCTCGGGAACAATATCCAACTCTTCGCGTTTTTCGTCAAGAACGATATTGCCCCAACAGTTCTAGCGATAATAATAGTAAAATATAGCTAATAGTGCATATTATATTGATAATAATATAAGTAATAAGTATATTTATTACAGTTCTAGCGATAATAACTGCATAATATGGGTAATAATGCATGTTATATTAATAATAACATAAGTAATAAGTATATTTATTATAGTTCTAGCGATAATAACTGCATAATATGGGTAATAATGCATGTTATATTGATAATAATATAAGTAATAAGTATATTTATTATAGTTCTAGCGATAATAACTGCATAATATGGGTAATAATGCATGTTATATTGATGATAACAAAAGTAATAAGTATATTTATTATAGTTCTAGCGATAATAACTGCATAATATGGCTAATAGTGCATGTTATATTGATAATAATAAAAGTAATAAGTATATTTATTATAGTTCTAGCGATAATAACTGCATAATATGGGTAATAATGCATGTTATATTGATGATAACAAAAGTAATAAGTATATTTATTACAGTTCTAGCGATAATAACTGCATAATATGGGTAATAATGCATGTTATATTGATAATAATAAAAGTAATAAGTATATTTATTATAGTTCTATCGATAATAACTGCATAATATGGGTAATAATGCATGTTATATTGATGATAACAAATGTAATAAATATATTTATTATAATTCTAGCGATAATAACTGCATAATATGGGTAATAATGCATGTTATATTGATAATAATATAAGTAATAAGTATAATTATTACATTTCTAGCGATAATAACTCCATTATGTGGGTAATAATGCATGTTATATTGATAATATCGGGAGTAATAAGTATAATTATTATAGTTCTAGCGATAATAATAGTAAAATATAGCTAATAGTGCATGTTATATTGATAATAAAAAAAGTAATAAGTATATTTATTATAGTTCTAGCGATAATAACTGCATAATATGGGTAATAATGCATGTTATATTGATAATAATAAAAGTAATAAGTATATTTATTATAGTTCTATCGATAATAACTGCATAATATGGGTAATAATGCATGTTATATTGATGATAACAAAAGTAATAAGTATAATTATTATAGTTCTAGCGATAATAATAGTAAAATATAGCTAATAGTGCATATTATATTGATAATAATAAAAGTAATAAGTATATTTATTATAGTTCTAGCGATAATAACTGCATAATATGGGTAATAATGCATGTTATATTGATAATAATAAAAGTAATAAGTATATTTAATATAGTTCTAGCGATAATAACTGCATAATATGGGTAATAATGCATGTTATATTGATGATAACAAAAGTAATAAGTATATTTATTATAGTTCTAGCGATAATAACTGCATAATATGGGTAATAATGCATGTTATATTGATAATAATATAAGTAATAAGTATAATTATTACATTTCTAGCGATAATAACTCCATTATGTGGGTAATAATGCATGTTATATTGATAATATCGGGAGTAATAGGTATAATAATTATAGTTCTAGCGATAATAATAGTAAAATGTGGCGAATAGTGTATGTTTTATTGATAATAATATAAGTAATAAGTATATTTATTATAGTTCTATCGATAATAACTGCATAATATGGGTAATAATTCATGTTATATTGATGATAACAAAAGTAATAAGTATATTTATTATAGTTCTAGCGATAATAACTGCATAATATGGGTAATAATACATGTTATATTGATAATAATAAAAGTAATAAGTATATTTATTATAGTTCTAGCGATAATAACTGCATAATATGGGTAATAATGCATGTTATATTGATGATAACAAAAGTAATAAGTATATTTATTACAGTTCCAGCGATAATAACTGCATAATATGGGTAATAATGCATGTTATATTCATAATAATAAAAGTAATAAGTATATTTATTATAGTTCTATCGATAATAACTGCATAATATGGGTAATAATGCATGCTATATTGATGATAACAAATGTAATAAATATATTTATTATAATTCTAGCGATAATAGCTGCATAATATGGGTAATAATGCATGTTATATTGATAATAATATAAGTAATAAGTATAATTATTACATTTCTAGCGATAATAACTCCATTATGTGGGTAATAATGCATGTTACATTGATAATATCGGGAGTAATAAGTATAATTATTATAGTTCTAGCGATAATAATAGTAAAATATAGCTAATAGTGCATGTTATATTGATAATAATAAAAGTAATAAGTATATTTATTATAGTTCTAGCGATAATAACTGCATAATATGGGTAATAATGCATGTTATATTGATAATAATAAAAGTAATAAGTATATTTATTATAGTTCTATCGATAATAACTGCATAATATGGGTAATAATGCATGCTATATTGATGATAACAAATGTAATAAATATATTTATTATAATTCTAGCGATAATAACTGCATAATATGGGTAATAATGCATGTTATATTGATAATAATAAAAGTAATAAGTATATTTATTATAGTTCTAGCGATAATAACTGCATAATATGGGTAATAATGCATGTTATATTGATAATAATATAAGTAATAAGTATATTTATTATAGATCTAGCCATAACAACTGCATTATATGGGTAATAATGCATGTTATATTAATAATAACATAAGTAATAAGTATATTTATTATAGTTCTAGCGATAATAACTGCAAAATATGGGTAATAATGCATGTTATATTGATAATAATATAAGTAATAAGTATATTTATTATAGTTCTATCGATAATAACTGCATAATATGGGTAATAATGCATGTTATATTGATAATAATATAAGTAATAAGTATAATTATTATAGTTCTAGCGATAATAACTGCATAATATGGGTAATAATGCATGTTATATTGATGATAACAAAAGTAATAAGTATATTTATTACAGTTCTAGCGATAATAACTGCATAATATGGGTAATAATGCATGTTATATTGATAATAATAAAAGTAATAAGTATATTTATTATAGTTCTATCGATAATAACTGCATAATATGGGTAATAATGCATGTTATATTCATGATAACAAATGTAATAAATATATTTATTATAATTCTAGCGATAATAACTGCATAATATGGGTAATAATGCATGTTATATTGATAATAATATAAGTAATAAGTATAATTATTACATTTCTAGCGATAATAACTCCATTATGTGGGTAATAATGCATGTTATATTGATAATATCGGGAGTAATAAGTATAATTATTATAGTTCTAGCGATAATAATAGTAAAATATAGCTAATAGTGCATGTTATATTGATAATAATAAAAGTAATAAGTATATTTATTATAGTTCTAGCGATAATAACTGCATAATATGGGTAAGAATGCATGTTATATTGATAATAATAAAAGTAATAAGTATATTTATTATAGTTCTATCGATAATAACTGCATAATATGGGTAATAATGCATGTTATATTGATAATAATATAAGTAATAAGTATAATTATTACATTTCTAGCGATAATAACTCCATTATGTGGGTAATAATGCATGTTATATTGATAATATCGGGAGTAATAAGTATAATTATTATAGTTCCAGCGATAGTAATAGTAAAATATAGCTAATAGTGCATGTTATATTGATAATAATAAAAGTAATAAGTATATTTATTATAGTTCTAGCGATAATAACTGCATAATATGGGTAATAATGCATGTTATATTGATAATAATAAAAGTAATAAGTATATTTATTATAGTTCTGTCGATAATAACTGCATAATATGGGTAATAATGCATGTTATATTGATGATAACAAAAGTAATAAGTATATTTATTATAGTTCTAGCGATAATAATAGTAAAGTATTTCTAATAGTGCATGTTATATTGATTATTATAAAAGTAATAAGTACACTTATTAGAGTTCTAGCGATAATAACTGCATAATATGGGTAATAATTCATGTTATATTGATAATAATAAAAGTAATAAGTATATTTATTATAGTTCTAGCGATAATAACTGCATAATATGGGTAATAATGCATGTTATATTGATAATAATATAAGTAATAAGTATAATTATTACATTTCTAGCGATAATAACTCCATTATGTGGGTAATAATGCATGTTATATTGATAATATCGGGAGTAATAAGTATAATAATTATAGTTCTAGCGATAATAATAGTAAAATGTGGCGAATAGTGTATGTTATATTGATAATAATATAAGTAATAAGTATATTTATTATAGTTCTAGCGATAATAACTGCATAATATGGGTAATAATGCATGTTATATTGATAATAATAAAAGTAATAAGTATATTTATTATAGTTCTAGCGATAATAACTGCATAATATGGGTAATAATGCATGTTATATTAATAATAACATAAGTAATAAGTATATTTATTATAGTTCTAGCGATAATAACTGCATAATATGGGTAATAATGCATGTTATATTGATAATAATAAAAGTAATAAGTATATTTATTATAGTTCTAGCGATAATAACTCCATTATGTGGGTAATAATGCATGTTATATTGACAATATCGGGAGTAATAAGTATAATAATTATAGTTCTAGCGATAATAATAGTAAAATGTGGCAAATAGTGTATGTTATATTGATAATAATATAAGTAATAAGTATATTTATTATAGTTCTAGCGATAATAATAGTAAAGTATTTCTAATAGTGCATGTTATATTGATGATTATAAAAGTAATAAGTTCATTTATTAGAGTTCTAGCGATAATAACTGCATAATATGGGTAATAATTCATGTTATATTGATGATAACAAAAGTAATAAGTATATTTATTACAGTTCTAGCGATAATAACTGCATAATATGGGTAATAATGCATGTTATATTGATAATAATAAAAGTAATAAGTATATTTATTATAGTTCTAGCGATAATAACTGCATAATATGGGTAATAGTGCATGTTATATTGATGATAACAAAAGTAATAAGTATATTTATTATAGTTCTAGCGATAATAACTGCATAATATGGGTAATAATGCATGTTATATTGATAATAATATAAGTAATAAGTATAATTATTACATTTCTAGCGATAATAACTCCATTATGTGGGTAATAATGCATGTTATATTGATAATATCGGGAGTAATAAGTATAATAATTATAGTTCTAGCGATAATAATAGTAAAATGTGGCGAATAGTGTATGTTATATTGATAATAATATAAGTAATAAGTATATTTATTATAGTTCTAGCGATAATAACTGCATAATATGGGTAGTAATGCATGTCATATGGATAATAATAAAAGTAATAAGTATACTCATTACAGTTCTAGAAATAATAACTGCATAATATGGGTAATAATGCATGTTATATTGATAATAATATAAGTAATACGTATATTTATTATAGTTCTATCGATAATAACTGCAAATATGGGTAATAATGCATGTTATATTGATGATAACTAAAGTAATAAGTATATTTATTATAGTTCTAGCGATAATAACTGCATAATACGGGTAATAATGCATGTTAATTGATAATAATAAAAGTAATAAGTATATTTATTATAGTTCTATCGATAATAACTGCATAATATGGGTAATAATTCATGTTATATTGATGATAACAAAAGTAATAAGTATATTTATTACAGTTCTAGCGATAATAACTGCATAATATGGGTAATAATGCATGTTATATTGATAATAATATAAGTAATAAGTATATTTATTATAGTTCTAGCGATAATAACTGCATAATATGGGTAATAATGCATGTTATATTGATGATAACAAAAGTAATAAGTATATTTATTAGATGTTCTAGCTATAATAACTGCATAATATGGGTAATAATGCATGTTATATTGATAATAATATAAGTAATAAGTATAATTATTACATTTCTAGCGATAATAACTCCATTATGTGGGTAATAACGCATGTTATATTGATAATATCGGGAGTAATAAGTATCATAATTATAGTTCTAGCGATAATAATAGTAAAATGTGGCGAATAGTGTATGTTATATTGATAATAATATAAGTAATAAGTATATTTATTATAGTTCTAGCGATAATAACTGCATAATATGGGTAATAATGCATGTTATATTGATAACAATGAAAGTAATAAGTATATTTATTATAGTTCTAGCGATAATAACTGCATAATATGGGTAATAATGCATGTTATATTGATAATAATATAAGTAATAAGTATAATTATTACATTTCTAGCGATAATAACTCTATTATGTGGTTAATAATGCATGTTATATTGATAATATCGGGAGTAATAAGTATAATAATTATAGTTCTAGCGATAATAATAGTAAAATATGGCTAATAGTGTATGTTATATTGATAATAATATAAGTTATAAGTATATTTATTATAGTTCTAGCGATAATAACTGCATAATATGGGTAATAATGCATGTTATATTGATAGTAATATAAGTAATAAGTATAATTATTACATTTCTAGCGATAATAACTCCATTATGTGGGTAATAATGCATGTTATATTGATAATTTCGGGAGTAATAAGTATAATTATTATAGTTCTAGCGATAATAATAGTAAAATATAGCTAATAGTGCATGTAATATTGATAATAATAAAAGTAATAAGTATATTTATTATAGTTCTATCGATAATAACTGCATAATATGGGTAATAATGCATGTTATATTGATAATAATATAAGTAATAAGTATAATTATTACATTTCTAGCGATAATAACTCTATTATGTGGGTAATAATGCATGTTATATTGATAATATCGGGAGTAATAAGTATAATAATTATAGTTCTAGCGATAATAGCAGTAAAATATGGCTAATAGTGTATGTTATATTGATAATAATATAAGTAATAAGTATATTTATTATAGTTCTAGCGATAATAACTGCATAATATGGGTAATAATGCATGTTATATTGATAATAATATAAGTATTAAGTATAATTATTACATTTCTAGCGATAATAACTCCATTATGTGGGTAATAATGCATGTTATATTGATAATATCGGGAGTAATAAGTATAATTATTATAGTTCTAGCGATAATAATAGTAAAATATAGCTAATAGTGCATGTTATATTGATAATAATAAAAGTAATAAGTATATTTATTATAGTTCTATCGATAGTAACTGCATAATATGGGTAATAATGCATGTTATATTGATGACAACAAAAGTAATAAGTATATTTATTATAGTTCTAGCGATAATAATAGTAAAGTATTTCTAATAGTGCATGTTATATTGATGATAATAAAAGTAATAAGTATACTTATTATAGTTCTAGCAATAGTAATAGTAAAATATGGCTAATAGTGCATGTTATATTGATAATAATAAAAGTAATAAGTATATTTATTATAGTTCTATCGATAATAACTGCATAATATGGGTAATAATTCATGTTATATTAATGATAACAAAAGTAATAAGTATATTTATTATAGTTCTAGCGATAATAACTGCATAATATGGGTAATAATGCATGTTATATTGATGATAACAAAAGTAATAAGTATATTTATTATAGTTCTAGCGATAATAATAGTAAAGTACTTCTAATAGTGCATGTTATATTGATGATTATAAAAGTAATAAGTACACTTATTAGAGTTCTAGCGATAATAATAGTAAAATATGGCTAATAGTGCATGTTATATTGATAATAATAAAAGTAATAAGTATACTTATTATAGTTCTAGCGATAATAATAGTAAAATATGGCTAATAGTGCATGTTATATTGATAATAATAAAAGTAATAAGTATATTTATTATAGTTCTAGCGATAATAACTGCATAATATGGGTAATAATGCATGTTATATTGATGATAACAAAAGTAATAAGTATATTTATTACAGTTCTAGCGATAATAACTGCATAATATGGGTAATAATGCATGTTATATTGATAATAATAAAAGTAATAAGTATATTTATTATAGTTCTATCGATAATAACTGCATAATATGGGTAATAATGCATGTTATATTCATGATAACAAATGTAATAAATATATTTATTATAATTCTAGCGATAATAACTGCATAATATGGGTAATAATGCATGTTATATTGATAATAATATAAGTAATAAGTATAATTATTACATTTCTAGCGATAATAACTCCATTATGTGGGTAATAATGCATGTTATATTGATAATATCGGGAGTAATAAGTATAATTATTATAGTTCTAGCGATAATAATAGTAAAATATAGCTAATAGTGCATGTTATATTGATAATAATAAAAGTAATAAGTATATTTATTATAGTTCTAGCGATAATAACTGCATAATATGGGTAAGAATGCATGTTATATTGATAATAATAAAAGTAATAAGTATATTTATTATAGTTCTATCGATAATAACTGCATAATATGGGTAATAATGCATGCTGTATTGATGATAACAAATGTAATAAATATATTTATTATAATTCTAGCGATAATAACTGCATAATATGGGTAATAATGCATGTTATATTGATAATAATATAAGTAATAAGTATAATTATTACATTTCTAGCGATAATAACTCCATTATGTGGGTAATAATGCATGTTATATTGATAATATCGGGAGTAATAAGTATAATTATTATAGTTCCAGCGATAGTAATAGTAAAATATAGCTAATAGTGCATGTTATATTGATAATAATAAAAGTAATAAGTATATTTATTATAGTTCTAGCGATAATAACTGCATAATATGGGTAATAATGCATGTTATATTGATAATAATAAAAGTAATAAGTATATTTATTATAGTTCTGTCGATAATAACTGCATAATATGGGTAATAATGCATGTTATATTGATGATAACAAAAGTAATAAGTATATTTATTATAGTTCTAGCGATAATAATAGTAAAGTATTTCTAATAGTGCATGTTATATTGATTATTATAAAAGTAATAAGTACACTTATTAGAGTTCTAGCGATAATAACTGCATAATATGGGTAATAATTCATGTTATATTGATAATAATAAAAGTAATAAGTATATTTATTATAGTTCTAGCGATAATAACTGCATAATATGGGTAATAATGCATGTTATATTGATAATAATATAAGTAATAAGTATAATTATTACATTTCTAGCGATAATAACTCCATTATGTGGGTAATAATGCATGTTATATTGATAATATCGGGAGTAATAAGTATAATAATTATAGTTCTAGCGATAATAATAGTAAAATGTGGCGAATAGTGTATGTTATATTGATAATAATATAAGTAATAAGTATATTTATTATAGTTCTAGCGATAATAACTGCATAATATGGGTAATAATGCATGTTATATTGATAATAATAAAAGTAATAAGTATATTTATTATAGTTCTAGCGATAATAACTGCATAATATGGGTAATAATGCATGTTATATTAATAATAACATAAGTAATAAGTATATTTATTATAGTTCTAGCGATAATAACTGCATAATATGGGTAATAATGCATGTTATATTGATAATAATAAAAGTAATAAGTATATTTATTATAGTTCTAGCGATAATAACTCCATTATGTGGGTAATAATGCATGTTATATTGACAATATCGGGAGTAATAAGTATAATAATTATAGTTCTAGCGATAATAATAGTAAAATGTGGCAAATAGTGTATGTTATATTGATAATAATATAAGTAATAAGTATATTTATTATAGTTCTAGCGATAATAATAGTAAAGTATTTCTAATAGTGCATGTTATATTGATGATTATAAAAGTAATAAGTTCATTTATTAGAGTTCTAGCGATAATAACTGCATAATATGGGTAATAATTCATGTTATATTGATGATAACAAAAGTAATAAGTATATTTATTACAGTTCTAGCGATAATAACTGCATAATATGGGTAATAATGCATGTTATATTGATAATAATAAAAGTAATAAGTATATTTATTATAGTTCTAGCGATAATAACTGCATAATATGGGTAATAGTGCATGTTATATTGATGATAACAAAAGTAATAAGTATATTTATTATAGTTCTAGCGATAATAACTGCATAATATGGGTAATAATGCATGTTATATTGATAATAATATAAGTAATAAGTATAATTATTACATTTCTAGCGATAATAACTCCATTATGTGGGTAATAATGCATGTTATATTGATAATATCGGGAGTAATAAGTATAATAATTATAGTTCTAGCGATAATAATAGTAAAATGTGGCGAATAGTGTATGTTATATTGATAATAATATAAGTAATAAGTATATTTATTATAGTTCTAGCGATAATAACTGCATAATATGGGTAATAATGCATGTTATATTGATAATAATAAAAGTAATAAGTATATTTATTATAGTTCTAGCGATAATAACTGCATAATATGGGTAATAATGCATGTTATATTAATAATAACATAAGTAATAAGTATATTTATTATAGTTCTAGCGATAATAACTGCATAATATGGGTAATAATGCATGTTATATTGATAATAATATAAGTAATAAGTATATTTATTATAGTTCTAGCGATAATAATAGTAAAGTATTTCTAATAGTGCATGTTATATTGATGGTAATAAAAGTAATAAGTATACTTATTATAGTTCTAGCGATAATAATAGTAAAATATGGCTAATAGTGCATGTTATATTGATAATAATAAAAGTAATAAGTATATTTATTATAGTTCTAGCGATAATAACTGCATAATATGGGTAGTAATGCATGTCATATGGATAATAATAAAAGTAATAAGTATACTCATTACAGTTCTAGAAATAATAACTGCATAATATGGGTAATAATGCATGTTATATTGATAATAATATAAGTAATACGTATATTTATTATAGTTCTATCGATAATAACTGCAAATATGGGTAATAATGCATGTTATATTGATGATAACTAAAGTAATAAGTATATTTATTATAGTTCTAGCGATAATAACTGCATAATACGGGTAATAATGCATGTTAATTGATAATAATAAAAGTAATAAGTATATTTATTATAGTTCTATCGATAATAACTGCATAATATGGGTAATAATTCATGTTATATTGATGATAACAAAAGTAATAAGTATATTTATTACAGTTCTAGCGATAATAACTGCATAATATGGGTAATAATGCATGTTATATTGATAATAATATAAGTAATAAGTATATTTATTATAGTTCTAGCGATAATAACTGCATAATATGGGTAATAATGCATGTTATATTGATGATAACAAAAGTAATAAGTATATTTATTAGATGTTCTAGCTATAATAACTGCATAATATGGGTAATAATGCATGTTATATTGATAATAATATAAGTAATAAGTATAATTATTACATTTCTAGCGATAATAACTCCATTATGTGGGTAATAACGCATGTTATATTGATAATATCGGGAGTAATAAGTATCATAATTATAGTTCTAGCGATAATAATAGTAAAATGTGGCGAATAGTGTATGTTATATTGATAATAATATAAGTAATAAGTATATTTATTATAGTTCTAGCGATAATAACTGCATAATATGGGTAATAATGCATGTTATATTGATAACAATGAAAGTAATAAGTATATTTATTATAGTTCTAGCGATAATAACTGCATAATATGGGTAATAATGCATGTTATATTGATAATATCGGGAGTAATAAGTATAATAATTATAGTTCTAGCGATAATAATAGTAAAATATGGCTAATAGTGTATGTTATATTGATAATAATATAAGTTATAAGTATATTTATTATAGTTCTAGCGATAATAACTGCATAATATGGGTAATAATGCATGTTATATTGATAGTAATATAAGTAATAAGTATAATTATTACATTTCTAGCGATAATAACTCCATTATGTGGGTAATAATGCATGTTATATTGATAATTTCGGGAGTAATAAGTATAATTATTATAGTTCTAGCGATAATAATAGTAAAATATAGCTAATAGTGCATGTAATATTGATAATAATAAAAGTAATAAGTATATTTATTATAGTTCTATCGATAATAACTGCATAATATGGGTAATAATGCATGTTATATTGATAATAATATAAGTAATAAGTATAATTATTACATTTCTAGCGATAATAACTCTATTATGTGGGTAATAATGCATGTTATATTGATAATATCGGGAGTAATAAGTATAATAATTATAGTTCTAGCGATAATAGCAGTAAAATATGGCTAATAGTGTATGTTATATTGATAATAATATAAGTAATAAGTATATTTATTATAGTTCTAGCGATAATAACTGCATAATATGGGTAATAATGCATGTTATATTGATAATAATATAAGTATTAAGTATAATTATTACATTTCTAGCGATAATAACTCCATTATGTGGGTAATAATGCATGTTATATTGATAATATCGGGAGTAATAAGTATAATTATTATAGTTCTAGCGATAATAATAGTAAAATATAGCTAATAGTGCATGTTATATTGATAATAATAAAAGTAATAAGTATATTTATTATAGTTCTATCGATAGTAACTGCATAATATGGGTAATAATGCATGTTATATTGATGACAACAAAAGTAATAAGTATATTTATTATAGTTCTAGCGATAATAATAGTAAAGTATTTCTAATAGTGCATGTTATATTGATGATAATAAAAGTAATAAGTACACTTATTATAGTTCTAGCAATAGTAATAGTAAAATATGGCTAATAGTGCATGTTATATTGATAATAATAAAAGTAATAAGTATATTTATTATAGTTCTATCGATAATAACTGCATAATATGGGTAATAATTCATGTTATATTAATGATAACAAAAGTAATAAGTATATTTATTATAGTTCTAGCGATAATAACTGCATAATATGGGTAATAATGCATGTTATATTGATGATAACAAAAGTAATAAGTATATTTATTATAGTTCTAGCGATAATAATAGTAAAGTACTTCTAATAGTGCATGTTATATTGATGATTATAAAAGTAATAAGTACACTTATTAGAGTTCTAGCGATAATAATAGTAAAATATGGCTAATAGTGCATGTTATATTGATAATAATAAAAGTAATAAGTATACTTATTATAGTTCTAGCGATAATAATAGTAAAATATGGCTAATAGTGCATGTTATATTGATAATAATAAAAGTAATAAGTATATTTATTATAGTTCTAGCGATAATAACTGCATAATATGGGTAACAATGCATGTTATATTGATAATAATAAAAGTAATAAGTATATTTATTATAGTTCTACCGATAATAACTGCATAATATGGGTAATAATGCATGTTATATTAATAATAACATAAGTAATAAGTATATTTATTATAGTTCTAGCGATAATAACTGCATAATATGGGTAATAATGCATGTTATATTGATAATAATATAAGTAATAAGTATATTTATTATAGTTCTAGCGATAATAATAGTAAAGTATTTCTAATAGTGCATGTTATATTGATGGTAATAGGAGTAATAAGTATACTTATTATAGTTCTAGCGATAATAATAGTAAAATATGGCTAATAGTGCATGTTATATTGATAATAATAAAAGTAATAAGTATATTTATTATAGTTCTAGCGATAATAACTGCATAATATGGGTAACAATGCATGTTATAGTGATAATAATAAAAGTAATAAGTATATTTATTATAGTTCTACCGATAATAACTGCATAATATGGGTAATAATTCATGTTATATTGATGATAACAAAAGTAATAAGTATATTTATTACAGTTCTAGCGATAATAACTGCATAATATGGGTAATAATGCATGTTATATTGATAATAATATAAGTAATAAGTATATTTATTATAGTTCTAGCGATAATAACTGCATAATATGGGTAATAATGCATGTTATATTGATGATAACAAAAGTAATAAGTATATTTATTATAGTTCTAGCGATAATAACTGCATAATATGGGTAATAATGCATGTTATATTGATAATAATATAAGTAAAAAGTATAATTATTACATTTCTAGCGATAATAACTCCATTATGTGGGTAATAATGCATGGTATATTGATAATAATAAAAGTAATAAGTATATTTATTATAGTTCTATCGATAATAACTGCATAATATGGGTAATAATGCATGTTATATTGATGATAACAAAAGTAATAAGTATATTTATCATAGATCTAGCCATAACAACTGCATTATATGGATAATAATGCATGTTATATTGATAATAATATAAGTAATAGGTATAATTATTACATTTCTAGCGATAATAACTCCATTATGTGGGTAATAATGCATGTTATATTGATAATATCGGGAGTAATAAGTATAATAATTATAGTTCTAGCGATAATAATAGTAAAATGTGGCGAATAGTGTATGTTATATTGATAATAATATAAGTAATAAGTATATTTATTATAGTTCTATCGATAATAACTGCATAATATGGGTAATAATGCATGTTATATTGATGATAACAAAAGTAATAAGTATATTTATTACAGTTCTAGCGATAATAATAGTAAAGTATTTCTAATAGTGCATGTTATATTGATGATAATAAAAGTAATAAGTATACTTATTATAGTTCTAGCAATAGTAATAGTAAAATATGGCTAATAGTGCATGTTATATTGATAATAATAAAAGTAATAAGTATATTCATTATAGTTCTAGCGATAATAACTGCATAATATGGGTAGTAATGCATGTCATATGGATAATAATAAAAGTAATAAGTATAATTATTACATTTCTAGCGATAATAACTCTATTATGTGGGTAATAATGCATGTTATATTGATAATATCGGGAGTAATAAGTATAATAATTATAGTTCTAGCGATAATAATAGTAAAATATGGCTAATAGTGTATGTTATATTGATAATAATATAAGTAATAAGTATATTTATTATAGTTCTAGCGATAATAACTGCATAATATGGGTAATAATGCATGTTATATTGATAATAATATAAGTAATAAGTATAATTATTACATTTCTAGCGATAATAATTCCATTATGTGGGTAATAATGCAAGTTATATTGATAATATCGGGAGTAATAAGTATAATTATTACATTTCTAGCGATAATAACTCCATTATGTGGGTAATAATGCATGTTATATTGATAATATCGGGAGTAATAAGTATAATAATTATAGTTCTAGCGATAATAATAGTAAAATATGGCTAATAGTGTATGTTATATTGATAGTAATAAAAGTAATAAGTATATTTATTATAGTTCTAGCGATAATAACTCCATTATGTGGGTAATAATGCATGTTATATTGATAATAATAAAATTAGTAAGTATATTTATTATAGTTCTATCGATAATAACTGCATAATATGGGTAATAATGCATGTTATATTGATGATAACAAAAGTAATAAGTATATTTATCATAGATCTAGCCATAACAACTGCATTATATGGATAATAATGCATGTTATATTGATAATAATATAAGTAATAGGTATAATTATTACATTTCTAGCGATAATAACTCCATTATGTGGGTAATAATGCATGTTATATTGATAATATCGGGAGTAATAAGTATAATAATTATAGTTCTAGCGATAATAATAGTAAAATGTGGCGAACAGTGTATGTTATATTGATAATAATATAAGTAATAAGTATATTTATTATAGTTCTATCGATAATAACTGCATAATATGGGTAATAATGCATGTTATATTGATGATAACAAAAGTAATAAGTATATTTATTACAGTTCTAGCGATAATAATAGTAAAGTATTTCTAATAGTGCATGTTATATTGATGATAATAAAAGTAATAAGTATACTTATTATAGTTCTAGCAATAGTAATAGTAAAATATGGCTAATAGTGCATGTTATATTGATAATAATAAAAGTAATAAGTATATTTATTATAGTTCTAGCGATAATAACTGCATAATATGGGTAGTAATGCATGTCATATGGATAATAATAAAAGTAATAAGTATAATTATTACATTTCTAGCGATAATAACTCTAATATGTGGGTAATAATGCATGTTATATTGATAATATCGGGAGTAATAAGTATAATAATTATAGTTCTAGCGATAATAATAGTAAAATATGGCTAATAGTGTATGTTATATTGATAATAATATAAGTAATAAGTATATTTATTATAGTTCTAGCGATAATAACTGCATAATATGGGTAATAATGCATGTTATATTGATAATAATATAAGTAATAAGTATAATTATTACATTTCTAGCGATAATAACTCCATTATGTGGGTAATAATGCATGTTATATTGATAATATCGGGAGTAATAAGTATAATTATTATAGTTCTAGCGATAATAATAGTAAAATATAGCTAATAGTGCATGTTATATTGATAATAATAAAAGTAATAAGTATATTTATTATAGTTCTAGCGATAATAACTGCATAATATGGGTAATAATGCATGTTATATTGATAATAATATAAGTAATAAGTATAATTATTACATTTCTAGCGATAATAACTCCATTATGTGGGTAATAATGCATGTTATATTGATAATATCGGGAGTAATAAGTATAATTATTATAGTTCTAGCGATAATAATAGTAAAATATAGCTAATAGTGCATGTTATATTGATAATAATAAAAGTAATAAGTATATTTATTATAGTTCTATCGATAATAACTGCATAATATGGGTAATAATGCATGTTATATTGATGACAACAAAAGTAATAAGTATATTTATTATAGTTCTAGCGATAATAACTGCATAATATGGGTAGTAATGCATGTCATATGGATAATAATGAAAGTAATAAGTATAATTATTACATTTCTAGCGATAATAACTCCATTATGTGGGTAATAATGCATGTTATATTGATAATATCGGGAGTAATAAGTATAATGATTATAGTTCTAGCGATAATAATAGTAAAATGTGGCAAATGGTGTATGTTATATTGATAATAATATAAGTAATAAGTATATTTATTAGAGTTCTAGCGATAATAACTGCATAATATGGGTAATAATGCATGTTATATTGATAATAATATAAGTAATAAGTATAATTATTACATTTCTAGCGATAATAACTCCATTATGTGGGTAATAATGCATGGTATATTGATAATAATAAAAGTAATAAGTATATTTATTATAGTTCTATCGATAATAACTGCATAATATGGGTAATAATGCATGTTATATTGATGATAACAAAAGTAATAAGTATATTTATCATAGATCTAGCCATAACAACTGCATTATATGGATAATAATGCATGTTATATTGATAATAATATAAGTAATAGGTATAATTATTACATTTCTAGCGATAATAACTCCATTATGTGGGTAATAATGCATGTTATATTGATAATATCGGGAGTAATAAGTATAATAATTATAGTTCTAGCGATAATAATAGTAAAATGTGGCGAATAGTGTATGTTATATTGATAATAATATAAGTAATAAGTATATTTATTATAGTTCTATCGATAATAACTGCATAATATGGGTAATAATGCATGTTATATTGATGATAACAAAAGTAATAAGTATATTTATTACAGTTCTAGCGATAATAATAGTAAAGTATTTCTAATAGTGCATGTTATATTGATGATAATAAAAGTAATAAGTATACTTATTATAGTTCTAGCAATAGTAATAGTAAAATATGGCTAATAGTGCATGTTATATTGATAATAATAAAAGTAATAAGTATATTTATTATAGTTCTAGCGATAATAACTGCATAATATGGGTAGTAATGCATGTCATATGGATAATAATAAAAGTAATAAGTATAATTATTACATTTCTAGCGATAATAACTCTAATATGTGGGTAATAATGCATGTTATATTGATAATATCGGGAGTAATAAGTATAATAATTATAGTTCTTGCGATAATAATAGTAAAATATGGCTAATAGTGTATGTTATATTGATAATAATATAAGTAATAAGTATATTTATTATAGTTCTGGCGATAATAACTGCATAATATGGGTAATAATGCATGTTATATTGATAATAATATAAGTAATAAGTATAATTATTACATTTCTAGCGATAATAACTCCATTATGTGGGTAATAATGCATGTTATATTGATAATATCGGGAGTAATAAGTATAATTATTATAGTTCTAGCGATAATAATAGTAAAATATAGCTAATTGTGCATGTTATATTGATAATAATAAATGTAATAAGTATATTTATTAAAGTTCTATCGATAATAACTGCATAATATGGGTAATAATGCATGTTATATTGATAATAATATAAGTAATAAGTATAATTATTACATTTCTAGCGATAATAACTCTATTATGTGGGTAATAATGCATGTTATATTGATAATATCGGGAGTAATAAGTATAATAATTATAGTTCTAGCGATAATAATAGTAAAATATGGGTAATAGTGTATGTCATATTGATAATAATATAAGTAATAAGTATATTTATTATAGTTCTAGCGATAATAACTGCATAATATGGGTAATAATGCATGTTATATTGATAATAATATAAGTAATAAGTATAATTATTACATTTCTAGCGATAATAACTCCATTATGTGGGTAATAATGCATGTTATATTGATAATATCGGGAGTAATAAGTATAATTATTATAGTTCTAGCGATAATAATAGTAAAATATAGCTAATAGTGCATGTTATATTGATAATAATAAAAGTAATAAGTATATTTATTATAGTTCTATCGATAATAACTGCATAATATGGGTAATAATGCATGTTATATTGATAATAATATAAGTAATAAGTATAATTATTACATTTCTAGCGTTAATAACTCTATTATGTGGGTAATAATGCATGTTATATTGATAATATCGGGAGTAATAAGTATAATAATTATAGTTCTAGCGATAATAATAGTAAAATATGGGTAATAGTGTATGTTATATTGATAATAATATAAGTAATAAGTATATTTATTATAGTTCTAGCGATAATAACTGCATAATATGGGTAATAATGCATGTTATATTGATAATAATATAAGTAATAAGTATAATTATTACATTTCTAGCGATAATAACTTCATTATGTGGGTAATAATGCATGTTATATTGATAATATCGGGAGTAATAAGTATAATTATTATAGTTCTAGCGATAATAATAGTAAAATATAGCTAATAGTGCATGTTATATTGATAATAATAAAAGTAATAAGTATATTTATTATAGTTCTATCGATAATAACTGCATAATATGGGTAATAATGCATGTTATATTGATGACAACAAAAGTAATAAGTATATTTATTATAGTTCTAGCGATAATAATAGTAAAGTATTTCTAATAGTGCATGTTATATTGATGATGATAAAAGTAACAAGTATACTTATTATAGTTCTAGCAATAGTAATAGTAAAATATGGCTAATAGTGCATGTTATATTGATAATAATAAAAGTAATAAGTATATTTATTATAGTTCTAGCGATAATAACTGCATAATATGGGTAGTAATGCATGTCATATGGATAATAATAAAAGTAATAAGTATAATTATTACATTTCTAGCGATAATAACTCCATTATGTGGGTAATAATGCATGTTATATTGATAATATCGGGAGTAATAAGTATAATGATTATAGTTCTAGCGATAATAATAGTAAAATGTGGCAAATGGTGTATGTTATATTGATAATAATATAAGTAATAAGTATATTTATTAGAGTTCTAGCGATAATAACTGCATAATATGGGTAATAATGCATGTTATATTGATAATAATATAAGTAATAAGTATAATTATTACATTTCTAGCGATAATAACTCCATTATGTGGGTAATAATGCATGGTATATTGATAATAATAAAAGTACTAAGTATATTTATTATAGTTCTATCGATAATAACTGCATAATATGGGTAATAATGCATGTTATATTGATGATAACAAAAGTAATAAGTATATTTATCATAGATCTAGCCATAACAACTGCATTATATGGATAATAATGCATGTTATATTGATAATAATATAAGTAATAGGTATAATTATTACATTTCTAGCGATAATAACTCCATTATGTGGGTAATAATGCATGTTATATTGATAATATCGGGAGTAATAAGTATAACAATTATAGTTCTAGCGATAATAATAGTAAAATGTGGCGAATAGTGTATGTTATATTGATAATAATATAAGTAATAAGTATATTTATTATAGTTCTATCGATAATAACTGCATAATATGGGTAATAATGCATGTTATATTGATGATAACAAAAGTAATAAGTATATTTATTACAGTTCTAGCGATAATAATAGTAAAGTATTTCTAATAGTGCATGTTATATTGATGATAATAAAAGTAATAAGTATACTTATTATAGTTCTAGCAATAGTAATAGTAAAATATGGCTAATAGTGCATGTTATATTGATAATAATAAAAGTAATAAGTATATTTATTATAGTTCTAGCGATAATAACTGCATAATATGGGTAGTAAAGCATGTCATATGGATAATAATAAAAGTAATAAGTATAATTATTACATTTCTAGCGATAATAACTCCATTATGTGGGTAATAATGCATGTTATATTGATAATATCGGGAGTAATAAGTATAATAATTATAGTTCTAGCGATAATAATAGTAAAATGTGGCAAATAGTGTATGTTATATTGATAATAATATAAGTAATAAGTATATTTATTATAGTTCTAGCGATAATAACTGCATAATATGGGTAATAATGCATGTTATATTGATAATAATATAAGTAATAAGTATAATTATTACATTTCTAGCGATAATAACTCCATTATGTGGGTAATAATGCATGTTATATTGATAATAATAAAAGTAATAAGTATATTTATTATAGTTCTATCGATAATAACTGCATAATATGGGTAATAATGCATGTTATATTGATGATAACAAAAGTAATAAGTATATTTATTACAGTTCTAGCGATAATAATAGTAAAGTATTTCTAATAGTGCATGTTATATTGATGATAATAAAAGTAATAAGTATACTTATTATAGTTCTAGCAATAGTAATAGTAAAATATGGCTAATAGTGCATGTTATATTGATAATAATAAAAGTAATAAGTATATTTATTATAGTTCTAGCGATAATAACTGCATAATATGGGTAGTAATGCATGTCATATGGATAATAATAAAAGTAATAAGTATAATTATTACATTTCTAGCGATAATAACTCTATTATGTGGGTAATAATGCATGTTATATTGATAATATCGGGAGTAATAAGTATAATAATTATAGTTCTAGCGATAATAATAGTAAAATATGGCTAATAGTGTATGTTATATTGATAATAATATAAGTGATAAGTATATTTATTATAGTTCTAGCGATAATAACTGCATAATATGGGTAATAATGCATGTTATATTGATAATAATATAAGTAATAAGTATAATTATTACATTTCTAGCGATAATAACTCCATTATGTGGGTAATAATGCATGTTATATTGATAATATCGGGAGTAATAAGTATAATTATTATAGTTCTAGCGATAATAATAGTAAAATATAGCTAATAGTGCATGTTATATTGATAATAATAAAAGTAATAAGTATATTTATTATAGTTCTATCGATAATAACTGCATAATATGGGTAATAATGCATGTTATATTGATAATAATATAAGTAATAAGTATAATTATTACATTTCTAGCGATAATAACTCTATTATGTGGGTAATAATGCATGTTATATTGATAATATCGGGAGTAATAAGTATAATAATTATAGTTCTAGCGATAATAATAGTAAAATATGGGTAATAGTGTATGTTATATTGATAATAATATAAGTAATAAGTATATTTATTATAGTTCTAGCGATAATAACTGCATAATATGGGTAATAATGCATGTTATATTGATAATAATATAAGTAATAAGTATAATTATTACATTTCTAGCGATAATAACTCCATTATGTGGGTAATAATGCATGTTATATTGATAATATCGGGAGTAATAAGTATAATTATTATAGTTCTAGCGATAATAATAGTAAAATATAGCTAATAGTGCATGTTATATTGATAATAATAAAAGTAATAAGTATATTTATTATAGTTCTATCGATAATAACTGCATAATATGGGTAATAATGCATGTTATATTGATGACAACAAAAGTAATAAGTATATTTATTATAGTTCTAGCGATAATAATAGTAAAGTATTTCTAATAGTGCATGTTATATTGATGTTGATAAAAGTAATAAGTATACTTATTATAGTTCTAGCAATAGTAATAGTAAAATATGGCTAATAGTGCATGTTATATTGATAATAATAAAAGTAATAAGTATATTTATTATAGTTCTAGCGATAATAACTGCATAATATGGGTAGTAATGCATGTCATATGGATAATAATAAAAGTAATAAGTATAATTATTACATTTCTAGCGATAATAACTCCATTATGTGGGTAATAATGCATGTTATATTGATAATATCGGGAGTAATAAGTATAATGATTATAGTTCTAGCGATAATAATAGTAAAATGTGGCAAATGGTGTATGTTATATTGATAATAATATAAGTAATAAGTATATTTATTAGAGTTCTAGCGATAATAACTGCATAATATGGGTAATAATGCATGTTATATTGATAATAATATAAGTAATAAGTATAATTATTACATTTCTAGCGATAATAACTCCATTATGTGGGTAATAATGCATGGTATATTGATAATAATAAAAGTAATAAGTATATTTATTATAGTTCTATCGATAATAACTGCATAATATGGGTAATAATGCATGTTATATTGATGATAACAAAAGTAATAAGTATATTTATTATAGATCTAGCCATAATAACTGCATTATATGGGTAATAATGCATGTTATATTAATAATAATATAAGTAATAAGTATAATTATTACATTTCTAGCGATAATAACTCCATTATGTGGGTAATAATGCATGTTATATTGATAATATCGGGAGTAATAAGGATAATAATTATAGTTCCAGCGATAATAATAGTAAAATATGGCTAATAGTGTATGTTATATTGATAATAATAAAAGTAATAAGTATATTTATTATAGTTCTATCGATAATAACTGCATAATATGGGTAATAATGCATGTTATATTGATGATAACTAAAGTAATAAGTATATTTATTATAGTTCTAGCGATAATAATTGCATAATATTGGTAATAATGCATGTTATATTGATAATAATATAAGTAATAGGTATAATTATTACATTTCTAGCGATAATAACTCCATTATGTGGGTAATAATGCATGTTATATTGATAATATCGGGAGTAATAAGTATAATAATTATAGTTCTAGCGATAATAATAGTAAAATGTGGCGAATAGTGTATGTTATATTGATAACAATATAAGTAATAAGTATATTTATTATAGTTCTATCGATAATAACTGCATAATATGGGTAATAATGCATGTTATATTGATGATAACAAAAGTAATAAGTATATTTATTACAGTTCTAGCGATAATAATAGTAAAGTATTTCTAATAGTGCATGTTATATTGATGATAATAAAAGTAATAAGTATACTTATTATAGTTCTAGCAATAGTAATAGTAAAATATGGCTAATAGTGCATGTTATATTGATAATAATAAAAGTAATAAGTATATTCATTATAGTTCTAGCGATAATAACTGCATAATATGGGTAGTAATGCATGTCATATGGATAATAATAAAAGTAATAAGTATAATTATTACATTTCTAGCGATAATAACTCTATTATGTGGGTAATAATGCATGTTATATTGATAATATCGGGAGTAATAAGTATAATAATTATAGTTCTAGCGATAATAATAGTAAAATATGGCTAATAGTGTATGTTATATTGATAATAATATAAGTAATAAGTATATTTATTATAGTTCTAGCGATAATAACTGCATAATATGGGTAATAATGCATGTTATATTGATAATAATATAAGTAATAAGTATAATTATTACATTTCTAGCGATAATAACTCCATTATGTGGGTAATAATGCATGTTATATTGATAATATCGGGAGTAATAAGTATAATTATTATAGTTCTAGCGATAATAATAGTAAAATATAGCTAATAGTGCATGTTATATTGATAATAATAAATGTAATAAGTATATTTATTATAGTTCTATCGATAATAACTGCATAATATGGGTAATAATGCATGTTATATTGATAATATCGGGAGTAATAAGTATAATTATTATAGTTCTAGCGATAATAATAGTAAAATATAGCTAATAGTGCATGTTATATTGATAATAATAAAAGTAATAAGTATATTTATTATAGTTCTATCGATAATAACTGCATAATATGGGTAATAATGCATGTTATATTGATGACAACAAAAGTAATAAGTATATTTATTATAGTTCTAGCGATAATAATAGTAAAGTATTTCTAATAGTGCATGTTATATTGATGATAATAAAAGTAATAAGTATACTTATTATAGTTCTAGCAATAGTAATAGTAAAATATGACTAATAGTGCATGTTATATTGATAATAATAAAAGTAATAAGTATATTTATTATAGTTCTAGCGATAATAACTGCATAATATGGGTAGTAATGCATGTCATATGGATAATAATAAGAGTAATAATTATAATTATTACATTTCTAGCGATAATAACTCCATTATGTGGGTAATAATGCATGTTATATTGATAATATCCGGAGTAATAAGTATAATAATTATAGTTCTAGCGATAATAATAGTAAAATGTGGCAAATAGTGTATGTTATATTGATAATAATATAAGTAATAAGTATATTTATTATAGTTCTAGCGATAATAACTGCATAATATGGGTAATAATGCATGTTATATTGATAATAATATAAGTAATAAGTATAATTATTACATTTCTAGCGATAATAACTCCATTATGTGGGTAATAATGCATGTTATATTGATAATAATAAAAGTAATAAGTATATTTATTATAGTTCTATCGATAATAACTGCATAATATGGGTAATAATGCATGTTATATTGATGATAACAAAAGTAATAAGTATATTTATTATAGATCTAGCCATAATAACTGCATTATATGGGTAATAATGCATGTTATATTAATAATAATATAAGTAATAAGTATAATTATTACATTTCTAGCGATAATAACTCCATTATGTGGGTAATAATGCATGTTATATTGATAATATCGGGAGTAGTAAGGATAATAATTATAGTTCCAGCGATAATAATAGTAAAATATGGCTAATAGTGTATGTTATATTGATAATAATAAAAGTAATAAGTATATTTATTATAGTTCTATCGATAATAACTGCATAATATGGGTAATAATGCATGTTATATTGATGATAACTAAAGTAATAAGTATATTTATTATAGTTCTAGCGATAATAACTGCATAATATGGGTAATAATGCATGTTATATTGATGATAACTAAAGTAATAAGTATATTTATTATAGTTCTAGCGATAATAATTGCATAATATTGGTAATAATGCATGTTATATTGATAATAATATAAGTAATAGTTATAATTATTATATTTCTAGCGATAATAACTCCATTATGTGGGTAATAATGCATGTTATATTGATAATATCGGGAGTAATAAGTATAATAATTATAGTTCTAACGATAATAATAGTAAAATGTGGCGAATAGTGTATGTTATATTGATAATAATATAAGTAATAAGTATATTTATTATAGTTCTATCGATAATAACTGCATAATATGGGTAATAATGCATGTTATATTGATGATAACAAAAGTAATAAGTATATTTATTACAGTTCTAGCGATAATAACTGCATAATATGGGTAATAATGCATGTTATATTGATAATAATAAAAGTAATAAGTATATTTATTATAGTTCTATCGATAATAACTGCATAATATGGGTAATAATGCATGTTATATTGATGATAACAAAAGTAATAAGTATATTTATTATAGTTCTAGCGATAATAGCTGCATAATATGGGTAATAATGCATGTTATATTGATAATAATATAAGTAATAAGTATAATTATTACATTTCTAGCGATAATAACTCCATTATGTGGGTAATAATGCATGTTATATTGATAATATCGGGAGTAATAAGTATAATAATTATAGTTCTAGCGATAATAATAGTAAAATATGGCTAATAGTGTATGTTATATTGATAATAATAAAAGTAATAAGTATATTTATTATAGTTCTAGCGATAATAACTCCATTATGTGGGTAATAATGCATGTTATATTGATAATAATAAAATTAGTAAGTATATTTATTATAGTTCTATCGATAATAACTGCATAATATGGGTAATAATGCATGTTATATTGATGATAACAAAAGTAATAAGTATATTTATCATAGATCTAGCCATAACAACTGCATTATATGGATAATAATGCATGTTATATTGATAATAATATAAGTAATAGGTATAATTATTACATTTCTAGCGATAATAACTCCATTATGTGGGTAATAATGCATGTTATATTGATAATATCGGGAGTAATAAGTATAATAATTATAGTTCTAGCGGTAATAATAGTAAAATGTGGCGAATAGTGTATGTTATATTGATAATAATATAAGTAATAAGTATATTTATTATAGTTCTATCGATAATAACTGCATAATATGGGTAATAATGCATGTTATATTGATGATAACAAAAG
Organism: Megachile leachella; assembly: GCA_963576845.1. Lineage (NCBI taxonomy): Eukaryota > Metazoa > Arthropoda > Insecta > Hymenoptera > Megachilidae > Megachile > Megachile leachella. Next base: position 15,150,818 of record OY756256.1, on the reverse strand, counting down.
TAATAAGTATATTTATTACAGTTCTAGCGATAATAATAGTAAAGTATTTCTAATAGTGCATGTTATATTGATGATAATAAAAGTAATAAGTATACTTATTATAGTTCTAGCAATAGTAATAGTAAAATATGGCTAATAGTGCATGTTATATTGATAATAATAAAAGTAATAAGTATATTTATTATAGTTCTAGCGATAATAACTGCATAATATGGGTAGTAATGCATGTCATATGGATAATAATAAAAGTAATAAGTATAATTATTACATTTCTAGCGATAATAACTCTAATATGTGGGTAATAATGCATGTTATATTGATAATATCGGGAGTAATAAGTATAATAATTATAGTTCTAGCGATAATAATAGTAAAATATGGCTAATAGTGTATGTTATATTGATAATAATATAAGTAATAAGTATATTTATTATAGTTCTAGCGATAATAACTGCATAATATGGGTAATAATGCATGTTATATTGATAATAATATAAGTAATAAGTATAATTATTACATTTCTAGCGATAATAACTCCATTATGTGGGTAATAATGCATGTTATATTGATAATATCGGGAGTAATAAGTATAATTATTATAGTTCTAGCGATAATAATAGTAAAATATAGCTAATAGTGCATGTTATATTGATAATAATAAATGTAATAAGTATATTTATTATAGTTCTATCGATAATAACTGCATAATATGGGTAATAATGCATGTTATATTGATAATAATATAAGTAATAAGTATAATTATTACATTTCTAGCGATAATAACTCTATTATGTGGGTAATAATGCATGTTATATTGATAATATCGGGAGTAATAAGTATAATAATTATAGTTCTAGCGATAATAATAGTAAAATATGGGTAATAGTGTATGTCATATTGATAATAATATAAGTAATAAGTATATTTATTATAGTTCTAGCGATAATAACTGCATAATATGGGTAATAATGCATGTTATATTGATAATAATATAAGTAATAAGTATAATTATTACATTTCCAGCGATAATAACTCCATTATGTGGGTAATAATGCATGTTATATTGATAATATCGGGAGTAATAAGTATAATTATTATAGTTCTAGCGATAATAATAGTAAAATATAGCTAATAGTGCATGTTATATTGATAATAATAAAAGTAATAAGTATATTTATTATAGTTCTATCGATAATAACTGCATAATATGGGTAATAATGCATGTTATATTGATGACAACAAAAGTAATAAGTATATTTATTATAGTTCTAGCGATAATAATAGTAAAGTATTTCTAATAGTGCATGTTATATTGATGATAATAAAAGTAATAAGTATACTTATTATAGTTCTAGCAATAGTAATAGTAAAATATGGCTAATAGTGCATGTTATATTGATAATAATAAAAGTAATAAGTATATTTAATATAGTTCTAGCGATAATAACTGCATAATATGGGTAGTAATGCATGTCATATGGATTATAATAAAAGTAATAAGTATAATTATTACATTTCTAGAGATAATAACTCCATTATGTGGGTAATAATGCATGTTATATTGATAATATCGGGAGTAATAAGTATAATAATTATAGTTCTAGCGGTAATAATAGTAAAATGTGGCGAATAGTGTATGTTATATTGATAATAATATAAGTAATAAGTATATTTATTATAGTTCTATCGATAATAACTGCATAATATGGGTAATAATGCATGTTATATTGATGATAACAAAAGTAATAAGTATATTTATTACAGTTCTAGCGATAATAATAGTAAAGTATTTCTAATAGTGCATGTTATATTGATGATAATAAAAGTAATAAGTATACTTATTATAGTTCTAGCAATAGTAATAGTAAAATATGGCTAATAGTGCATGTTATATTGATAATAATAAAAGTAATAAGTATATTTATTATAGTTCTAGCGATAATAACTGCATAATATGGGTAGTAATGCATGTCATATGGATAATAATAAAAGTAATAAGTATAATTATTACATTTCTAGCGATAATAACTCTAATATGTGGGTAATAATGCATGTTATATTGATAATATCGGGAGTAATAAGTATAATAATTATAGTTCTAGCGATAATAATAGTAAAATATGGCTAATAGTGTATGTTATATTGATAATAATATAAGTAATAAGTATATTTATTATAGTTCTATCGATAATAACTGCATAATATGGGTAATAATGCATGTTATATTGATGATAACAAAAGTAATAAGTATATTTATTACAGTTCTAGCGATAATAATAGTAAAGTATTTCTAATAGTGCATGTTATATTGATGATAATAAAAGTAATAAGTATACTTATTATAGTTCTAGCAATAGTAATAGTAAAATATGGCTAATAGTGCATGTTATATTGATAATAATAAAAGTAATAAGTATATTTAATATAGTTCTAGCGATAATAACTGCATAATATGGGTAGTAATGCATGTCATATGGATTATAATAAAAGTAATAAGTATAATTATTACATTTCTAGAGATAATAACTCCATTATGTGGGTAATAATGCATGTTATATTGATAATATCGGGAGTAATAAGTATAATAATTATAGTTCTAGCGGTAATAATAGTAAAATGTGGCGAATAGTGTATGTTATATTGATAATAATATAAGTAATAAGTATATTTATTATAGTTCTATCGATAATAACTGCATAATATGGGTAATAATGCATGTTATATTGATGATAACAAAAGTAATAAGTATATTTATTACAGTTCTAGCGATAATAATAGTAAAGTATTTCTAATAGTGCATGTTATATTGATGATAATAAAAGTAATAAGTATACTTATTATAGTTCTAGCAATAGTAATAGTAAAATATGGCTAATAGTGCATGTTATATTGATAATAATAAAAGTAATAAGTATATTTATTATAGTTCTAGCGATAATAACTGCATAATATGGGTAGTAATGCATGTCATATGGATAATAATAAAAGTAATAAGTATAATTATTACATTTCTAGCGATAATAACTCTAATATGTGGGTAATAATGCATGTTATATTGATAATATCGGGAGTAATAAGTATAATAATTATAGTTCTAGCGATAATAATAGTAAAATATGGCTAATAGTGTATGTTATATTGATAATAATATAAGTAATAAGTATATTTATTATAGTTCTAGCGATAATAACTGCATAATATGGGTAATAATGCATGTTATATTGATAATATCGGGAGTAATAAGTATAATAATTATAGTTCTAGCGATAATAATAGTAAAATATGGCGAATAGTGTATGTTATATTGATAACAATATAAGTAATAAGTATATTTATTATAGTTCTATCGATAATAACTGCATAATATGGGTAATAATGCATGTTATATTGATGATAACAAAAGTAATAAGTATATTTATTACAGTTCTAGCGATAATAATAGTAAAGTATTTCTAATAGTGCATGTTATATTGATGATAATAAAAGTAATAAGTATACTTATTATAGTTCTAGCAATAGTAATAGTAAAATATGGCTAATAGTGCATGTTATATTGATAATAATATAAGTAATAAGTATATTTATTAGAGTTCTAGCGATAATAACTGCATAATATGGGTAATAATGCATGTTATATTGATAATAATATAAGTAATAAGTATAATTATTACATTTCTAGCGATAATAACTCCATTATGTGGGTAATAATGCATGGTATATTGATAATAATAAAAGTAATAAGTATATTTATTATAGTTCTATCGATAATAACTGCATAATATGGGTAATAATGCATGTTATATTGATGATAACAAAAGTAATAAGTATATTTATTATAGATCTAGCCATAATAACTGCATTATATGGGTAATAATGCATGTTATATTAATAATAATATAAGTAATAAGTATAATTATTACATTTCTAGCGATAATAACTCCATTATGTGGGTAATAATGCATGTTATATTGATAATATCGGGAGTAATAAGGATAATAATTATAGTTCCAGCGATAATAATAGTAAAATATGGCTAATAGTGTATGTTATATTGATAATAATAAAAGTAATAAGTATATTTATTATAGTTCTATCGATAATAACTGCATAATATGGGTAATAATGCATGTTATATTGATGATAACTAAAGTAATAAGTATATTTATTATAGTTCTAGCGATAATAATTGCATAATATTGGTAATAATGCATGTTATATTGATAATAATATAAGTAATAGGTATAATTATTACATTTCTAGCGATAATAACTCCATTATGTGGGTAATAATGCATGTTATATTGATAATATCGGGAGTAATAAGTATAATAATTATAGTTCTAGCGATAATAATAGTAAAATGTGGCGAATAGTGTATGTTATATTGATAACAATATAAGTAATAAGTATATTTATTATAGTTCTATCGATAATAACTGCATAATATGGGTAATAATGCATGTTATATTGATGATAACAAAAGTAATAAGTATATTTATTACAGTTCTAGCGATAATAATAGTAAAGTATTTCTAATAGTGCATGTTATATTGATGATAATAAAAGTAATAAGTATACTTATTATAGTTCTAGCAATAGTAATAGTAAAATATGGCTAATAGTGCATGTTATATTGATAATAATAAAAGTAATAAGTATATTCATTATAGTTCTAGCGATAATAACTGCATAATATGGGTAGTAATGCATGTCATATGGATAATAATAAAAGTAATAAGTATAATTATTACATTTCTAGCGATAATAACTCTATTATGTGGGTAATAATGCATGTTATATTGATAATATCGGGAGTAATAAGTATAATAATTATAGTTCTAGCGATAATAATAGTAAAATATGGCTAATAGTGTATGTTATATTGATAATAATATAAGTAATAAGTATATTTATTATAGTTCTAGCGATAATAACTGCATAATATGGGTAATAATGCATGTTATATTGATAATAATATAAGTAATAAGTATAATTATTACATTTCTAGCGATAATAACTCCATTATGTGGGTAATAATGCATGTTATATTGATAATATCGGGAGTAATAAGTATAATTATTATAGTTCTAGCGATAATAATAGTAAAATATAGCTAATAGTGCATGTTATATTGATAATAATAAATGTAATAAGTATATTTATTATAGTTCTATCGATAATAACTGCATAATATGGGTAATAATGCATGTTATATTGATAATATCGGGAGTAATAAGTATAATTATTATAGTTCTAGCGATAATAATAGTAAAATATAGCTAATAGTGCATGTTATATTGATAATAATAAAAGTAATAAGTATATTTATTATAGTTCTATCGATAATAACTGCATAATATGGGTAATAATGCATGTTATATTGATGACAACAAAAGTAATAAGTATATTTATTATAGTTCTAGCGATAATAATAGTAAAGTATTTCTAATAGTGCATGTTATATTGATGATAATAAAAGTAATAAGTATACTTATTATAGTTCTAGCAATAGTAATAGTAAAATATGACTAATAGTGCATGTTATATTGATAATAATAAAAGTAATAAGTATATTTATTATAGTTCTAGCGATAATAACTGCATAATATGGGTAGTAATGCATGTCATATGGATAATAATAAGAGTAATAACTATAATTATTACATTTCTAGCGATAATAACTCCATTATGTGGGTAATAATGCATGTTATATTGATAATATCCGGAGTAATAAGTATAATAATTATAGTTCTAGCGATAATAATAGTAAAATGTGGCAAATAGTGTATGTTATATTGATAATAATATAAGTAATAAGTATATTTATTATAGTTCTAGCGATAATAACTGCATAATATGGGTAATAATGCATGTTATATTGATAATAATATAAGTAATAAGTATAATTATTACATTTCTAGCGATAATAACTCCATTATGTGGGTAATAATGCATGTTATATTGATAATAATAAAAGTAATAAGTATATTTATTATAGTTCTATCGATAATAACTGCATAATATGGGTAATAATGCATGTTATATTGATGATAACAAAAGTAATAAGTATATTTATTATAGATCTAGCCATAATAACTGCATTATATGGGTAATAATGCATGTTATATTAATAATAATATAAGTAATAAGTATAATTATTACATTTCTAGCGATAATAACTCCATTATGTGGGTAATAATGCATGTTATATTGATAATATCGGGAGTAGTAAGGATAATAATTATAGTTCCAGCGATAATAATAGTAAAATATGGCTAATAGTGTATGTTATATTGATAATAATAAAAGTAATAAGTATATTTATTATAGTTCTATCGATAATAACTGCATAATATGGGTAATAATGCATGTTATATTGATGATAACTAAAGTAATAAGTATATTTATTATAGTTCTAGCGATAATAACTGCATAATATGGGTAATAATGCATGTTATATTGATGATAACTAAAGTAATAAGTATATTTATTATAGTTCTAGCGATAATAATTGCATAATATTGGTAATAATGCATGTTATATTGATAATAATATAAGTAATAGTTATAATTATTATATTTCTAGCGATAATAACTCCATTATGTGGGTAATAATGCATGTTATATTGATAATATCGGGAGTAATAAGTATAATAATTATAGTTCTAACGATAATAATAGTAAAATGTGGCGAATAGTGTATGTTATATTGATAATAATATAAGTAATAAGTATATTTATTATAGTTCTATCGATAATAACTGCATAATATGGGTAATAATGCATGTTATATTGATGATAACAAAAGTAATAAGTATATTTATTACAGTTCTAGCGATAATAACTGCATAATATGGGTAATAATGCATGTTATATTGATAATAATAAAAGTAATAAGTATATTTATTATAGTTCTATCGATAATAACTGCATAATATGGGTAATAATGCATGTTATATTGATGATAACAAAAGTAATAAGTATATTTATTATAGTTCTAGCGATAATAGCTGCATAATATGGGTAATAATGCATGTTATATTGATAATAATATAAGTAATAAGTATAATTATTACATTTCTAGCGATAATAACTCCATTATGTGGGTAATAATGCATGTTATATTGATAATATCGGGAGTAATAAGTATAATAATTATAGTTCTAGCGATAATAATAGTAAAATATGGCTAATAGTGTATGTTATATTGATAATAATAAAAGTAATAAGTATATTTATTATAGTTCTAGCGATAATAACTCCATTATGTGGGTAATAATGCATGTTATATTGATAATAATAAAATTAGTAAGTATATTTATTATAGTTCTATCGATAATAACTGCATAATATGGGTAATAATGCATGTTATATTGATGATAACAAAAGTAATAAGTATATTTATCATAGATCTAGCCATAACAACTGCATTATATGGATAATAATGCATGTTATATTGATAATAATATAAGTAATAGGTATAATTATTACATTTCTAGCGATAATAACTCCATTATGTGGGTAATAATGCATGTTATATTGATAATATCGGGAGTAATAAGTATAATAATTATAGTTCTAGCGGTAATAATAGTAAAATGTGGCGAATAGTGTATGTTATATTGATAATAATATAAGTAATAAGTATATTTATTATAGTTCTATCGATAATAACTGCATAATATGGGTAATAATGCATGTTATATTGATGATAACAAAAGTAATACGTATATTTATTACAGTTCTAGCGATAATAATAGTAAAGTATTTCTAATAGTGCATGTTATATTGATGATAATAAAAGTAATAAGTATACTTATTATAGTTCTAGCAATAGTAATAGTAAAATATGGCTAATAGTGCATGTTATATTGATAATAATAAAAGTAATAAGTATATTTATTATAGTTCTAGCGATAATAACTGCATAATATGGGTAGTAATGCATGTCATATGGATAATAATAAAAGTAATAAGTATAATTATTACATTTCTAGCGATAATAACTCTAATATGTGGGTAATAATGCATGTTATATTGATAATATCGGGAGTAATAAGTATAATAATTATAGTTCTAGCGATAATAATAGTAAAATATGGCTAATAGTGTATGTTATATTGATAATAATATAAGTAATAAGTATATTTATTATAGTTCTAGCGATAATAACTGCATAATATGGGTAATAATGCATGTTATATTGATAATAATATAAGTAATAAGTATAATTATTACATTTCTAGCGATAATAACTCCATTATGTGGGTAATAATGCATGTTATATTGATAATATCGGGAGTAATAAGTATAATTATTATAGTTCTAGCGATAATAATAGTAAAATATAGCTAATAGTGCATGTTATATTGATAATAATAAATGTAATAAGTATATTTATTATAGTTCTATCGATAATAACTGCATAATATGGGTAATAATGCATGTTATATTGATAATAATATAAGTAATAAGTATAATTATTACATTTCTAGCGATAATAACTCTATTATGTGGGTAATAATGCATGTTATATTGATAATATCGGGAGTAATAAGTATAATAATTATAGTTCTAGCGATAATAATAGTAAAATATGGGTAATAGTGTATGTCATATTGATAATAATATAAGTAATAAGTATATTTATTATAGTTCTAGCGATAATAACTGCATAATATGGGTAATAATGCATGTTATATTGATAATAATATAAGTAATAAGTATAATTATTACATTTCCAGCGATAATAACTCCATTATGTGGGTAATAATGCATGTTATATTGATAATATCGGGAGTAATAAGTATAATTATTATAGTTCTAGCGATAATAATAGTAAAATATAGCTAATAGTGCATGTTATATTGATAATAATAAAAGTAATAAGTATATTTATTATAGTTCTATCGATAATAACTGCATAATATGGGTAATAATGCATGTTATATTGATGACAACAAAAGTAATAAGTATATTTATTATAGTTCTAGCGATAATAATAGTAAAGTATTTCTAATAGTGCATGTTATATTGATGATAATAAAAGTAATAAGTATACTTATTATAGTTCTAGCAATAGTAATAGTAAAATATGGCTAATAGTGCATGTTATATTGATAATAATAAAAGTAATAAGTATATTTAATATAGTTCTAGCGATAATAACTGCATAATATGGGTAGTAATGCATGTCATATGGATTATAATAAAAGTAATAAGTATAATTATTACATTTCTAGAGATAATAACTCCATTATGTGGGTAATAATGCATGTTATATTGATAATATCGGGAGTAATAAGTATAATAATTATAGTTCTAGCGGTAATAATAGTAAAATGTGGCGAATAGTGTATGTTATATTGATAATAATATAAGTAATAAGTATATTTATTATAGTTCTATCGATAATAACTGCATAATATGGGTAATAATGCATGTTATATTGATGATAACAAAAGTAATAAGTATATTTATTACAGTTCTAGCGATAATAATAGTAAAGTATTTCTAATAGTGCATGTTATATTGATGATAATAAAAGTAATAAGTATACTTATTATAGTTCTAGCAATAGTAATAGTAAAATATGGCTAATAGTGCATGTTATATTGATAATAATAAAAGTAATAAGTATATTTATTATAGTTCTAGCGATAATAACTGCATAATATGGGTAGTAATGCATGTCATATGGATAATAATAAAAGTAATAAGTATAATTATTACATTTCTAGCGATAATAACTCTAATATGTGGGTAATAATGCATGTTATATTGATAATATCGGGAGTAATAAGTATAATAATTATAGTTCTAGCGATAATAATAGTAAAATATGGCTAATAGTGTATGTTATATTGATAATAATATAAGTAATAAGTATATTTATTATAGTTCTAGCGATAATAACTGCATAATATGGGTAATAATGCATGTTATATTGATAATATCGGGAGTAATAAGTATAATAATTATAGTTCTAGCGATAATAATAGTAAAATATGGCGAATAGTGTATGTTATATTGATAACAATATAAGTAATAAGTATATTTATTATAGTTCTATCGATAATAACTGCATAATATGGGTAATAATGCATGTTATATTGATGATAACAAAAGTAATAAGTATATTTATTACAGTTCTAGCGATAATAATAGTAAAGTATTTCTAATAGTGCATGTTATATTGATGATAATAAAAGTAATAAGTATACTTATTATAGTTCTAGCAATAGTAATAGTAAAATATGGCTAATAGTGCATGTTATATTGATAATAATAAAAGTAATAAGTATATTCATTATAGTTCTAGCGATAATAACTGCATAATATGGGTAGTAATGCATGTCATATGGATAATAATAAAAGTAATAAGTATAATTATTACATTTCTAGCGATAATAACTCTATTATGTGGGTAATAATGCATGTTATATTGATAATATCGGGAGTAATAAGTATAATAATTATAGTTCTAGCGATAATAATAGTAAAATATGGCTAATAGTGTATGTTATATTGATAATAATATAAGTAATAAGTATATTTATTATAGTTCTAGCGATAATAACTGCATAATATGGGTAATAATGCATGTTATATTGATAATAATATAAGTAATAAGTATAATTATTACATTTCTAGCGATAATAACTCCATTATGTGGGTAATAATGCATGTTATATTGATAATATCGGGAGTAATAAGTATAATTATTATAGTTCTAGCGATAATAATAGTAAAATATAGCTAATAGTGCATGTTATATTGATAATAATAAATGTAATAAGTATATTTATTATAGTTCTATCGATAATAACTGCATAATATGGGTAATAATGCATGTTATATTGATAATAATATAAGTAATAAGTATAATTATTACATTTCTAGCGATAATAACTCCATTATGTGGGTAATAATGCATGTTATATTGATAATATCGGGAGTAATAAGTATAATTATTATAGTTCTAGCGATAATAATAGTAAAATATAGCTAATAGTGCATGTTATATTGATAATAATAAAAGTAATAAGTATATTTATTATAGTTCTATCGATAATAACTGCATAATATGGGTAATAATGCATGTTATATTGATGACAACAAAAGTAATAAGTATATTTATTACAGTTCTAGCGATAATAATAGTAAAGTATTTCTAATAGTGGATGTTATATTGATGATAATAAAAGTAATAAGTATACTTATTATAGTTCTAGCAATAGTAATAGTAAAATATGGCTAATAGTGCATGTTATATTGATAATAATAAAAGTAATAAGTATATTCATTATAGTTCTAGCGATAATAACTGCATAATATGGGTAGTAATGCATGTCATATGGATAATAATAAAAGTAATAAGTATAATTATTACATTTCTAGCGATAATAACTCTATTATGTGGGTAATAATGCATGTTATATTGATAATATCGGGAGTAATAAGTATAATAATTATAGTTCTAGCGATAATAATAGTAAAATATGGCTAATAGTGTATGTTATATTGATAATAATATAAGTAATAAGTATATTTATTATAGTTCTAGCGATAATAACTGCATAATATGGGTAATAATGCATGTTATATTGATAATAATATAAGTAATAAGTATAATTATTACATTTCTAGCGATAATAACTCCATTATGTGGGTAATAATGCATGTTATATTGATAATATCGGGAGTAATAAGTATAATTATTATAGTTCTAGCGATAATAATAGTAAAATATAGCTAATAGTGCATGTTATATTGATAATAATAAATGTAATAAGTATATTTATTATAGTTCTATCGATAATAACTGCATAATATGGGTAATAATGCATGTTATATTGATAATAATATAAGTAATAAGTATAATTATTACATTTCTAGCGATAATAACTCCATTATGTGGGTAATAATGCATGTTATATTGATAATATCGGGAGTAATAAGTATAATTATTATAGTTCTAGCGATAATAATAGTAAAATATAGCTAATAGTGCATGTTATATTGATAATAATAAAAGTAATAAGTATATTTATTATAGTTCTATCGATAATAACTGCATAATATGGGTAATAATGCATGTTATATTGATGACAACAAAAGTAATAAGTATATTTATTACAGTTCTAGCGATAATAATAGTAAAGTATTTCTAATAGTGGATGTTATATTGATGATAATAAAAGTAATAAGTATACTTATTATAGTTCTAGCAATAGTAATAGTAAAATATGGCTAATAGTGCATGTTATATTGATAATAATAAAAGTAATAAGTATATTCATTATAGTTCTAGCGATAATAACTGCATAATATGGGTAGTAATGCATGTCATATGGATAATAATAAAAGTAATAAGTATAATTATTACATTTCTAGCGATAATAACTCTATTATGTGGGTAATAATGCATGTTATATTGATAATATCGGGAGTAATAAGTATAATAATTATAGTTCTAGCGATAATAATAGTAAAATATGGCTAATAGTGTATGTTATATTGATAATAATATAAGTAATAAGTATATTTATTATAGTTCTAGCGATAATAACTGCATAATATGGGTAATAATGCATGTTATATTGATAATAATATAAGTAATAAGTATAATTATTACATTTCTAGCGATAATAACTCCATTATGTGGGTAATAATGCATGTTATATTGATAATATCGGGAGTAATAAGTATAATTATTATAGTTCTAGCGATAATAATAGTAAAATATAGCTAATAGTGCATGTTATATTGATAATAATAAAAGTAATAAGTATATTTATTATAGTTCTAGCGATAATAACTGCATAATATGGGTAATAATGCATGTTATATTGATAATATCGGGAGTAATAAGTATAATAATTATAGTTCTAGCGATAATAATAGTAAAATGTGGCGAATAGTGTATGTTATATTGATAACAATATAAGTAATAAGTATATTTATTATAGTTCTATCGATAATAACTGCATAATATGGGTAATAATGCATGTTATATTGATGATAACAAAAGTAATAAGTATATTTATTACAGTTCTAGCGATAATAATAGTAAAGTATTTCTAATAGTGCATGTTATATTGATGATAATAAAAGTAATAAGTATACTTATTATAGTTCTAGCAATAGTAATAGTAAAATATGGCTAATAGTGCATGTTATATTGATAATAATAAAAGTAATAAGTATATTTATTATAGTTCTAGCGATAATAACTGCATAATATGGGTAATAATGCATGTTATATTGATAATAATATAAGTAATAAGTATAATTATTACATTTCTAGCGATAATAACTCCATTATGTGGGTAATAATGCATGTTATATTGATAATATCGGGAGCAATAAGTATAATTATTATAGTTCTAGCGATAATAATAGTAAAATATAGCTAATAGTGCATGTTATATTGATAATAATAAAAGTAATAAGTATATTTATTATAGTTCTATCGATAATAACTGCATAATATGGGTAATAATGCATGTTATATTGATGATAACAAAAGTAATAAGTATATTTATTACAGTTCTAGCGATAATAATAGTAAAGTATTTCTAATAGTGCATGTTATATTGATGATAATAAAAGTAATAAGTATACTTATTATAGTTCTAGCAATAGTAATAGTAAAATATGGCTAATAGTGCATGTTATATTGATAATAATAAAAGTAATAAGTATATTTATTATAGTTCTAGCGATAATAACTGCATAATATGGGTAGTAATGCATGTCATATGGATAATAATAAAAGTAATAAGTATAATTATTACATTTCTAGCGATAATAACTCTATTATGTGGGTAATAATGCATGTTATATTGATAATATCGGGAGTAATAAGTATAATAATTATAGTTCTAGCGATAATAATAGTAAAATATGGCTAATAGTGTATGTTATATTGATAATAATATAAGTGATAAGTATATTTATTATAGTTCTAGCGATAATAACTGCATAATATGGGTAATAATGCATGTTATATTGATAATAATATAAGTAATAAGTATAATTATTACATTTCTAGCGATAATAACTCCATTATGTGGGTAATAATGCATGTTATATTGATAATATCGGGAGTAATAAGTATAATTATTATAGTTCTAGCGATAATAATAGTAAAATATAGCTAATAGTGCATGTTATATTGATAATAATAAAAGTAATAAGTATATTTATTATAGTTCTATCGATAATAACTGCATAATATGGGTAATAATGCATGTTATATTGATAATAATATAAGTAATAAGTATAATTATTACATTTCTAGCGATAATAACTCTATTATGTGGGTAATAATGCATGTTATATTGATAATATCGGGAGTAATAAGTATAATAATTATAGTTCTAGCGATAATAATAGTAAAATATGGGTAATAGTGTATGTTATATTGATAATAATATAAGTAATAAGTATATTTATTATAGTTCTAGCGATAATAACTGCATAATATGGGTAATAATGCATGTTATATTGATAATAATATAAGTAATAAGTATAATTATTACATTTCTAGCGATAATAACTCCATTATGTGGGTAATAATGCATGTTATATTGATAATATCGGGAGTAATAAGTATAATTATTATAGTTCTAGCGATAATAATAGTAAAATATAGCTAATAGTGCATGTTATATTGATAATAATAAAAGTAATAAGTATATTTATTATAGTTCTATCGATAATAACTGCATAATATGGGTAATAATGCATGTTATATTGATGACAACAAAAGTAATAAGTATATTTATTATAGTTCTAGCGATAATAATAGTAAAGTATTTCTAATAGTGCATGTTATATTGATGTTGATAAAAGTAATAAGTATACTTATTATAGTTCTAGCAATAGTAATAGTAAAATATGGCTAATAGTGCATGTTATATTGATAATAATAAAAGTAATAAGTATATTTATTATAGTTCTAGCGATAATAACTGCATAATATGGGTAGTAATGCATGTCATATGGATAATAATAAAAGTAATAAGTATAATTATTACATTTCTAGCGATAATAACTCCATTATGTGGGTAATAATGCATGTTATATTGATAATATCGGGAGTAATAAGTATAATGATTATAGTTCTAGCGATAATAATAGTAAAATGTGGCAAATGGTGTATGTTATATTGATAATAATATAAGTAATAAGTATATTTATTAGAGTTCTAGCGATAATAACTGCATAATATGGGTAATAATGCATGTTATATTGATAATAATATAAGTAATAAGTATAATTATTACATTTCTAGCGATAATAACTCCATTATGTGGGTAATAATGCATGGTATATTGATAATAATATAAGTAATAAGTATAATTATTACATTTCTAGCGATAATAACTCCATTATGTGGGTAATAATGCATGTTATATTGATAATATCGGGAGTAATAAGTATAATTATTATAGTTCTAGCGATAATAATAGTAAAATATAGCTAATAGTGCATGTTATATTGATAATAATAAAAGTAATAAGTATATTTATTATAGTTCTAGCGATAATAACTGCATAATATGGGTAATAATGCATGTTATATTGATAATATCGGGAGTAATAAGTATAATAATTATAGTTCTAGCGATAATAATAGTAAAATGTGGCGAATAGTGTATGTTATATTGATAACAATATAAGTAATAAGTATATTTATTATAGTTCTATCGATAATAACTGCATAATATGGGTAATAATGCATGTTATATTGATGATAACAAAAGTAATAAGTATATTTATTACAGTTCTAGCGATAATAATAGTAAAGTATTTCTAATAGTGCATGTTATATTGATGATAATAAAAGTAATAAGTATACTTATTATAGTTCTAGCAATAGTAATAGTAAAATATGGCTAATAGTGCATGTTATATTGATAATAATAAAAGTAATAAGTATATTTATTATAGTTCTAGCGATAATAACTGCATAATATGGGTAATAATGCATGTTATATTGATAATAATATAAGTAATAAGTATAATTATTACATTTCTAGCGATAATAACTCCATTATGTGGGTAATAATGCATGTTATATTGATAATATCGGGAGCAATAAGTATAATTATTATAGTTCTAGCGATAATAATAGTAAAATATAGCTAATAGTGCATGTTATATTGATAATAATAAAAGTAATAAGTATATTTATTATAGTTCTATCGATAATAACTGCATAATATGGGTAATAATGCATGTTATATTGATGATAACAAAAGTAATAAGTATATTTATTACAGTTCTAGCGATAATAATAGTAAAGTATTTCTAATAGTGCATGTTATATTGATGATAATAAAAGTAATAAGTATACTTATTATAGTTCTAGCAATAGTAATAGTAAAATATGGCTAATAGTGCATGTTATATTGATAATAATAAAAGTAATAAGTATATTTATTATAGTTCTAGCGATAATAACTGCATAATATGGGTAGTAATGCATGTCATATGGATAATAATAAAAGTAATAAGTATAATTATTACATTTCTAGCGATAATAACTCTATTATGTGGGTAATAATGCATGTTATATTGATAATATCGGGAGTAATAAGTATAATAATTATAGTTCTAGCGATAATAATAGTAAAATATGGCTAATAGTGTATGTTATATTGATAATAATATAAGTGATAAGTATATTTATTATAGTTCTAGCGATAATAACTGCATAATATGGGTAATAATGCATGTTATATTGATAATAATATAAGTAATAAGTATAATTATTACATTTCTAGCGATAATAACTCCATTATGTGGGTAATAATGCATGTTATATTGATAATATCGGGAGTAATAAGTATAATTATTATAGTTCTAGCGATAATAATAGTAAAATATAGCTAATAGTGCATGTTATATTGATAATAATAAAAGTAATAAGTATATTTATTATAGTTCTATCGATAATAACTGCATAATATGGGTAATAATGCATGTTATATTGATAATAATATAAGTAATAAGTATAATTATTACATTTCTAGCGATAATAACTCTATTATGTGGGTAATAATGCATGTTATATTGATAATATCGGGAGTAATAAGTATAATAATTATAGTTCTAGCGATAATAATAGTAAAATATGGGTAATAGTGTATGTTATATTGATAATAATATAAGTAATAAGTATATTTATTATAGTTCTAGCGATAATAACTGCATAATATGGGTAATAATGCATGTTATATTGATAATAATATAAGTAATAAGTATAATTATTACATTTCTAGCGATAATAACTCCATTATGTGGGTAATAATGCATGTTATATTGATAATATCGGGAGTAATAAGTATAATTATTATAGTTCTAGCGATAATAATAGTAAAATATAGCTAATAGTGCATGTTATATTGATAATAATAAAAGTAATAAGTATATTTATTATAGTTCTATCGATAATAACTGCATAATATGGGTAATAATGCATGTTATATTGATGACAACAAAAGTAATAAGTATATTTATTATAGTTCTAGCGATAATAATAGTAAAGTATTTCTAATAGTGCATGTTATATTGATGTTGATAAAAGTAATAAGTATACTTATTATAGTTCTAGCAATAGTAATAGTAAAATATGGCTAATAGTGCATGTTATATTGATAATAATAAAAGTAATAAGTATATTTATTATAGTTCTAGCGATAATAACTGCATAATATGGGTAGTAATGCATGTCATATGGATAATAATAAAAGTAATAAGTATAATTATTACATTTCTAGCGATAATAACTCCATTATGTGGGTAATAATGCATGTTATATTGATAATATCGGGAGTAATAAGTATAATGATTATAGTTCTAGCGATAATAATAGTAAAATGTGGCAAATGGTGTATGTTATATTGATAATAATATAAGTAATAAGTATATTTATTAGAGTTCTAGCGATAATAACTGCATAATATGGGTAATAATGCATGTTATATTGATAATAATATAAGTAATAAGTATAATTATTACATTTCTAGCGATAATAACTCCATTATGTGGGTAATAATGCATGGTATATTGATAATAATAAAAGTAATAAGCATATTTATTATAGTTCTATCGATAATAACTGCATAATATGGGTAATAATGCATGTTATATTGATGATAACAAAAGTAATAAGTATATTTATTATAGATCTAGCCATAATAACTGCATTATATGGGTAATAATGCATGTTATATTAATAATAATATAAGTAATAAGTATAATTATTACATTTCTAGCGATAATAACTCCATTATGTGGGTAATAATGCATGTTATATTGATAATATCGGGAGTAATAAGGATAATAATTATAGTTCCAGCGATAATAATAGTAAAATATGGCTAATAGTGTATGTTATATTGATAATAATAAAAGTAATAAGTATATTTATTATAGTTCTATCGATAATAACTGCATAATATGGGTAATAATGCATGTTATATTGATGATAACTAAAGTAATAAGTATATTTATTATAGTTCTAGCGATAATAATTGCATAATATTGGTAATAATGCATGTTATATTGATAATAATATAAGTAATAGGTATAATTATTACATTTCTAGCGATAATAACTCCATTATGTGGGTAATAATGCATGTTATATTGATAATATCGGGAGTAATAAGTATAATAATTATAGTTCTAGCGATAATAATAGTAAAATGTGGCGAATAGTGTATGTTATATTGATAACAATATAAGTAATAAGTATATTTATTATAGTTCTATCGATAATAACTGCATAATATGGGTAATAATGCATGTTATATTGATGATAACAAAAGTAATAAGTATATTTATTACAGTTCTAGCGATAATAATAGTAAAGTATTTCTAATAGTGCATGTTATATTGATGATAATAAAAGTAATAAGTATACTTATTATAGTTCTAGCAATAGTAATAGTAAAATATGGCTAATAGTGCATGTTATATTGATAATAATAAAAGTAATAAGTATATTCATTATAGTTCTAGCGATAATAACTGCATAATATGGGTAGTAATGCATGTCATATGGATAATAATAAAAGTAATAAGTATAATTATTACATTTCTAGCGATAATAACTCTATTATGTGGGTAATAATGCATGTTATATTGATAATATCGGGAGTAATAAGTATAATAATTATAGTTCTAGCGATAATAATAGTAAAATATGGCTAATAGTGTATGTTATATTGATAATAATATAAGTAATAAGTATATTTATTATAGTTCTAGCGATAATAACTGCATAATATGGGTAATAATGCATGTTATATTGATAATAATATAAGTAATAAGTATAATTATTACATTTCTAGCGATAATAACTCCATTATGTGGGTAATAATGCATGTTATATTGATAATATCGGGAGTAATAAGTATAATTATTATAGTTCTAGCGATAATAATAGTAAAATATAGCTAATAGTGCATGTTATATTGATAATAATAAATGTAATAAGTATATTTATTATAGTTCTATCGATAATAACTGCATAATATGGGTAATAATGCATGTTATATTGATAATATCGGGAGTAATAAGTATAATTATTATAGTTCTAGCGATAATAATAGTAAAATATAGCTAATAGTGCATGTTATATTGATAATAATAAAAGTAATAAGTATATTTATTATAGTTCTATCGATAATAACTGCATAATATGGGTAATAATGCATGTTATATTGATGACAACAAAAGTAATAAGTATATTTATTATAGTTCTAGCGATAATAATAGTAAAGTATTTCTAATAGTGCATGTTATATTGATGATAATAAAAGTAATAAGTATACTTATTATAGTTCTAGCAATAGTAATAGTAAAATATGACTAATAGTGCATGTTATATTGATAATAATAAAAGTAATAAGTATATTTATTATAGTTCTAGCGATAATAACTGCATAATATGGGTAGTAATGCATGTCATATGGATAATAATAAGAGTAATAAGTATAATTATTACATTTCTAGCGATAATAACTCCATTATGTGGGTAATAATGCATGTTATATTGATAATATCGGGAGTAATAAGTATAATAATTATAGTTCTAGCGATAATAATAGTAAAATGTGGCAAATAGTGTATGTTATATTGATAATAATATAAGTAATAAGTATATTTATTATAGTTCTAGCGATAATAACTGCATAATATGGGTAATAATGCATGTTATATTGATAATAATATAAGTAATAAGTATAATTATTACATTTCTAGCGATAATAACTCCATTATGTGGGTAATAATGCATGTTATATTGATAATAATAAAAGTAATAAGTATATTTATTATAGTTCTATCGATAATAACTGCATAATATGGGTAATAATGCATGTTATATTGATGATAACAAAAGTAATAAGTATATTTATTATAGATCTAGCCATAATAACTGCATTATATGGGTAATAATGCATGTTATATTAATAATAATATAAGTAATAAGTATAATTATTACATTTCTAGCGATAATAACTCCATTATGTGGGTAATAATGCATGTTATATTGATAATTTCGGGAGTAGTAAGGATAATAATTATAGTTCTAGCGATAATAATAGTAAAATATGGCTAATAGTGTATGTTATATTGATAATAATATAAGTAATAAGTATATTTATTATAGTTCTAGCGATAATAACTGCATAATATGGGTAATAATGCATGTTATATTGATAATAATATAAGTAATAAGTATAATTATTACATTTCTAGCGATAATAACTCCATTATGTGGGTAATAATGCATGTTATATTGATAATATCGGGAGTAATAAGTATAATTATTATAGTTCTAGCGATAATAATAGTAAAATATAGCTAATAGTGCATGTTATATTGATAATAATAAATGTAATAAGTATATTTATTATAGTTCTATCGATAATAACTGCATAATATGGGTAATAATGCATGTTATATTGATAATAATATAAGTAATAAGTATAATTATTACATTTCTAGCGATAATAACTCTATTATGTGGGTAATAATGCATGTTATATTGATAATATCGGGAGTAATAAGTATAATAATTATAGTTCTAGCGATAATAATAGTAAAATATGGGTAATAGTGTATGTCATATTGATAATAATATAAGTAATAAGTATATTTATTATAGTTCTAGCGATAATAACTGCATAATATGGGTAATAATGCATGTTATATTGATAATAATATAAGTAATAAGTATAATTATTACATTTCCAGCGATAATAACTCCATTATGTGGGTAATAATGCATGTTATATTGATAATATCGGGAGTAATAAGTATAATTATTATAGTTCTAGCGATAATAATAGTAAAATATAGCTAATAGTGCATGTTATATTGATAATAATAAAAGTAATAAGTATATTTATTATAGTTCTATCGATAATAACTGCATAATATGGGTAATAATGCATGTTATATTGATGACAACAAAAGTAATAAGTATATTTATTATAGTTCTAGCGATAATAATAGTAAAGTATTTCTAATAGTGCATGTTATATTGATGATAATAAAAGTAATAAGTATACTTATTATAGTTCTAGCAATAGTAATAGTAAAATATGGCTAATAGTGCATGTTATATTGATAATAATAAAAGTAATAAGTATATTTATTATAGTTCTAGCGATAATAACTGCATAATATGGGTAGTAATGCATGTCATATGGATTATAATAAAAGTAATAAGTATAATTATTACATTTCTAGAGATAATAACTCCATTATGTGGGTAATAATGCATGTTATATTGATAATGTCGGGAGTAATAAGTATAATAATTATAGTTCTAGCGGTAATAATAGTAAAATGTGGCGAATAGTGTATGTTATATTGATAATAATATAAGTAATAAGTATATTTATTATAGTTCTATCGATAATAACTGCATAATATGGGTAATAATGCATGTTATATTGATGATAACAAAAGTAATAAGTATATTTATTACAGTTCTAGCGATAATAATAGTAAAGTATTTCTAATAGTGCATGTTATATTGATGATAATAAAAGTAATAAGTATACTTATTATAGTTCTAGCAATAGTAATAGTAAAATATGGCTAATAGTGCATGTTATATTGATAATAATAAAAGTAATAAGTATATTTATTATAGTTCTAGCGATAATAACTGCATAATATGGGTAGTAATGCATGTCATATGGATAATAATAAAAGTAATAAGTATAATTATTACATTTCTAGCGATAATAACTCTAATATGTGGGTAATAATGCATGTTATATTGATAATATCGGGAGTAATAAGTATAATAATTATAGTTCTAGCGATAATAATAGTAAAATATGGCTAATAGTGTATGTTATATTGATAATAATATAAGTAATAAGTATATTTATTATAGTTCTAGCGATAATAACTGCATAATATGGGTAATAATGCATGTTATATTGATAATATCGGGAGTAATAAGTATAATAATTATAGTTCTAGCGATAATAATAGTAAAATGTGGCGAATAGTGTATGTTATATTGATAACAATATAAGTAATAAGTATATTTATTATAGTTCTATCGATAATAACTGCATAATATGGGTAATAATGCATGTTATATTGATGATAACAAAAGTAATAAGTATATTTATTACAGTTCTAGCGATAATAATAGTAAAGTATTTCTAATAGTGCATGTTATATTGATGATAATAAAAGTAATAAGTATACTTATTATAGTTCTAGCAATAGTAATAGTAAAATATGGCTAATAGTGCATGTTATATTGATAATAATAAAAGTAATAAGTATATTCATTATAGTTCTAGCGATAATAACTGCATAATATGGGTAGTAATGCATGTCATATGGATAATAATAAAAGTAATAAGTATAATTATTACATTTCTAGCGATAATAACTCTATTATGTGGGTAATAATGCATGTTATATTGATAATATCGGGAGTAATAAGTATAATAATTATAGTTCTAGCGATAATAATAGTAAAATATAGCTAATAGTGCATGTTATATTGATAATAATAAATGTAATAAGTATATTTATTATAGTTCTATCGATAATAACTGCATAATATGGGTAATAATGCATGTTATATTGATAATAATATAAGTAATAAGTATAATTATTACATTTCTAGCGATAATAACTCCATTATGTGGGTAATAATGCATGTTATATTGATAATATCGGGAGTAATAAGTATAATTATTATAGTTCTAGCGATAATAATAGTAAAATATAGCTAATAGTGCATGTTATATTGATAATAATAAAAGTAATAAGTATATTTATTATAGTTCTATCGATAATAACTGCATAATATGGGTAATAATGCATGTTATATTGATGACAACAAAAGTAATAAGTATATTTATTATAGTTCTAGCGATAATAATAGTAAAGTATTTCTAATAGTGCATGTTATATTGATGATAATAAAAGTAATAAGTATACTTATTATAGTTCTAGCAATAGTAATAGTAAAATATGGCTAATAGTGCATGTTATATTGATAATAATAAAAGTAATAAGTATATTTATTATAGTTCTAGCGATAATAACTGCATAATATGGGTAGTAATGCATGTCATATGGATAATAATAAGAGTAATAAGTATAATTATTACATTTCTAGCGATAATAACTCCATTATGTGGGTAATAATGCATGTTATATTGATAATATCGGGAGTAATAAGTATAATAATTATAGTTCTAGCGATAATAATAGTAAAATGTGGCAAATAGTGTATGTTATATTGATAATAATATAAGTAATAAGTATATTTATTATAGTTCTAGCGATAATAACTGCATAATATGGGTAATAATGCGTGTTATATTGATAATAATATAAGTAATAAGTATAATTATTACATTTCTAGCGATAATAACTCCATTATGTGGGTAATAATGCATGTTATATTGATAATAATAAAAGTAATAAGTATATTTATTATAGTTCTATCGATAATAACTGCATAATATGGGTAATAATGCATGTTATATTGATGATAACAAAAGTAATAAGTATATTTATTATAGATCTAGCCATAATAACTGCATTATATGGGTAATAATGCATGTTATATTAATAATAATATAAGTAATAAGTATAATTATTACATTTCTAGCGATAATAACTCCATTATGTGGGTAATAATGCATGTTATATTGATAATATCGGGAGTAATAAGGATAATAATTATAGTTCCAGCGATAATAATAGTAAAATATGGCTAATAGTGTATGTTATATTGATAATAATAAAAGTAATAAGTATATTTATTATAGTTCTATCGATAATAACTGCATAATATGGGTAATAATGCATGTTATATTGATGATAACTAAAGTAATAAGTATATTTATTATAGTTCTAGCGATAATAACTGCATAATATGGGTAATAATGCATGTTATATTGATGATAACTAAAGTAATAAGTATATTTATTATAGTTCTAGCGATAATAATTGCATAATATTGGTAATAATGCATGTTATATTGATAATAATATAAGTAATAGTTATAATTATTATATTTCTAGCGATAATAACTCCATTATGTGGGTAATAATGCATGTTATATTGATAATATCGGGAGTAATAAGTATAATAATTATAGTTCTAGCGATAATAATAGTAAAATGTGGCGAATAGTGTATGTTATATTGATAATAATATAAGTAATAAGTATATTTATTATAGTTCTATCGATAATAACTGCATAATATGGGTAATAATGCATGTTATATTGATGATAACAAAAGTAATAAGTATATTTATTACAGTTCTAGCGATAATAACTGCATAATATGGGTAATAATGCATGTTATATTGATAATAATAAAAGTAATAAGTATATTTATTATAGTTCTATCGATAATAACTGCATAATATGGGTAATAATGCATGTTATATTGATGATAACAAAAGTAATAAGTATATTTATTATAGTTCTAGCGATAATAGCTGCATAATATGGGTAATAATGCATGTTATATTGATAATAATATAAGTAATAAGTATAATTATTACATTTCTAGCGATAATAATTCCATTATGTGGGTAATAATGCATGTTATATTGATAATATCGGGAGTAATAAGTATAATTATTACATTTCTAGCGATAATAACTCCATTATGTGGGTAATAATGCATGTTATATTGATAATATCGGGAGTAATAAGTATAATAATTATAGTTCTAGCGATAATAATAGTAAAATATGGCTAATAGTGTATGTTATATTGATAATAATAAAAGTAATAAGTATATTTATTATAGTTCTAGCGATAATAACTCCATTATGTGGGTAATAATGCATGTTATATTGATAATAATAAAATTAGTAAGTATATTTATTATAGTTCTATCGATAATAACTGCATAATATGGGTAATAATGCATGTTATATTGATGATAACAAAAGTAATAAGTATATTTATCATAGATCTAGCCATAACAACTGCATTATATGGATAATAATGCATGTTATATTGATAATAATATAAGTAATAGGTATAATTATTACATTTCTAGCGATAATAACTCCATTATGTGGGTAATAATGCATGTTATATTGATAATATCGGGAGTAATAAGTATAATAATTATAGTTCTAGCGGTAATAATAGTAAAATGTGGCGAATAGTGTATGTTATATTGATAATAATATAAGTAATAAGTATATTTATTATAGTTCTTTCGATAATAACTGCATAATATGGGTAATAATGCATGTTATATTGATGATAACAAAAGTAATAAGTATATTTATTACAGTTCTAGCGATAATAATAGTAAAGTATTTCTAATAGTGCATGTTATATTGATGATAATAAAAGTAATAAGTATACTTATTATAGTTCTAGCAATAGTAATAGTAAAATATGGCTAATAGTGCATGTTATATTGATAATAATAAAAGTAATAAGTATATTTATTATAGTTCTAGCGATAATAACTGCATAATATGGGTAGTAATGCATGTCATATGGATAATAATAAAAGTAATAAGTATAATTATTACATTTCTAGCGATAATAACTCTAATATGTGGGTAATAATGCATGTTATATTGATAATATCGGGAGTAATAAGTATAATAATTATAGTTCTAGCGATAATAATAGTAAAATATGGCTAATAGTGTATGTTATATTGATAATAATATAAGTAATAAGTATATTTATTATAGTTCTAGCGATAATAACTGCATAATATGGGTAATAATGCATGTTATATTGATAATAATATAAGTAATAAGTATAATTATTACATTTCTAGCGATAATAACTCCATTATGTGGGTAATAATGCATGTTATATTGATAATAATAAAATTAGTAAGTATATTTATTATAGTTCTATCGATAATAACTGCATAATATGGGTAATAATGCATGTTATATTGATGATAACAAAAGTAATAAGTATATTTATCATAGATCTAGCCATAACAACTGCATTATATGGATAATAATGCATGTTATATTGATAATAATATAAGTAATAGGTATAATTATTACATTTCTAGCGATAATAACTCCATTATGTGGGTAATAATGCATGTTATATTGATAATATCGGGAGTAATAAGTATAATAATTATAGTTCTAGCGGTAATAATAGTAAAATGTGGCGAATAGTGTATGTTATATTGATAATAATATAAGTAATAAGTATATTTATTATAGTTCTATCGATAATAACTGCATAATATGGGTAATAATGCATGTTATATTGATGATAACAAAAGTAATAAGTATATTTATTACAGTTCTAGCGATAATAATAGTAAAGTATTTCTAATAGTGCATGTTATATTGATGATAATAAAAGTAATAAGTATACTTATTATAGTTCTAGCAATAGTAATAGTAAAATATGGCTAATAGTGCATGTTATATTGATAATAATAAAAGTAATAAGTATATTTATTATAGTTCTAGCGATAATAACTGCATAATATGGGTAGTAATGCATGTCATATGGATAATAATAAAAGTAATAAGTATAATTATTACATTTCTAGCGATAATAACTCTAATATGTGGGTAATAATGCATGTTATATTGATAATATCGGGAGTAATAAGTATAATAATTATAGTTCTAGCGATAATAATAGTAAAATATGGCTAATAGTGTATGTTATATTGATAATAATATAAGTAATAAGTATATTTATTATAGTTCTAGCGATAATAACTGCATAATATGGGTAATAATGCATGTTATATTGATAATAATATAAGTAATAAGTATAATTATTACATTTCTAGCGATAATAACTCCATTATGTGGGTAATAATGCATGTTATATTGATAATATCGGGAGTAATAAGTATAATTATTATAGTTCTAGCGATAATAATAGTAAAATATAGCTAATAGTGCATGTTATATTGATAATAATAAATGTAATAAGTATATTTATTATAGTTCTATCGATAATAACTGCATAATATGGGTAATAATGCATGTTATATTGATAATAATATAAGTAATAAGTATAATTATTACATTTCTAGCGATAATAACTCTATTATGTGGGTAATAATGCATGTTATATTGATAATATCGGGAGTAATAAGTATAATAATTATAGTTCTAGCGATAATAATAGTAAAATATGGGTAATAGTGTATGTCATATTGATAATAATATAAGTAATAAGTATATTTATTATAGTTCTAGCGATAATAACTGCATAATATGGGTAATAATGCATGTTATATTGATAATAATATAAGTAATAAGTATAATTATTACATTTCGAGCGATAATAACTCCATTATGTGGGTAATAATGCATGTTATATTGATAATATCGGGAGTAATAAGTATAATTATTATAGTTCTAGCGATAATAATAGTAAAATATAGCTAATAGTGCATGTTATATTGATAATAATAAAAGTAATAAGTATATTTATTATAGTTCTATCGATAATAACTGCATAATATGGGTAATAATGCATGTTATATTGATGACAACAAAAGTAATAAGTATATTTATTATAGTTCTAGCGATAATAATAGTAAAGTATTTCTAATAGTGCATGTTATATTGATGATAATAAAAGTAATAAGTATACTTATTATAGTTCTAGCAATAGTAATAGTAAAATATGGCTAATAGTGCATGTTATATTGATAATAATAAAAGTAATAAGTATATTTATTATAGTTCTAGCGATAATAACTGCATAATATGGGTAGTAATGCATGTCATATGGATTATAATAAAAGTAATAAGTATAATTATTACATTTCTAGAGATAATAACTCCATTATGTGGGTAATAATGCATGTTATATTGATAATGTCGGGAGTAATAAGTATAATAATTATAGTTCTAGCGGTAATAATAGTAAAATGTGGCGAATAGTGTATGTTATATTGATAATAATATAAGTAATAAGTATATTTATTATAGTTCTATCGATAATAACTGCATAATATGGGTAATAATGCATGTTATATTGATGATAACAAAAGTAATAAGTATATTTATTACAGTTCTAGCGATAATAATAGTAAAGTATTTCTAATAGTGCATGTTATATTGATGATAATAAAAGTAATAAGTATACTTATTATAGTTCTAGCAATAGTAATAGTAAAATATGGCTAATAGTGCATGTTATATTGATAATAATAAAAGTAATAAGTATATTTATTATAGTTCTAGCGATAATAACTGCATAATATGGGTAGTAATGCATGTCATATGGATAATAATAAAAGTAATAAGTATAATTATTACATTTCTAGCGATAATAACTCTAATATGTGGGTAATAATGCATGTTATATTGATAATATCGGGAGTAATAAGTATAATAATTATAGTTCTAGCGATAATAATAGTAAAATATGGCTAATAGTGTATGTTATATTGATAATAATATAAGTAATAAGTATATTTATTATAGTTCTAGCGATAATAACTGCATAATATGGGTAATAATGCATGTTATATTGATAATATCGGGAGTAATAAGTATAATAATTATAGTTCTAGCGATAATAATAGTAAAATGTGGCGAATAGTGTATGTTATATTGATAACAATATAAGTAATAAGTATATTTATTATAGTTCTATCGATAATAACTGCATAATATGGGTAATAATGCATGTTATATTGATGATAACAAAAGTAATAAGTATATTTATTACAGTTCTAGCGATAATAATAGTAAAGTATTTCTAATAGTGCATGTTATATTGATGATAATAAAAGTAATAAGTATACTTATTATAGTTCTAGCAATAGTAATAGTAAAATATGGCTAATAGTGCATGTTATATTGATAATAATAAAAGTAATAAGTATATTCATTATAGTTCTAGCGATAATAACTGCATAATATGGGTAGTAATGCATGTCATATGGATAATAATAAAAGTAATAAGTATAATTATTACATTTCTAGCGATAATAACTCTATTATGTGGGTAATAATGCATGTTATATTGATAATATCGGGAGTAATAAGTATAATAATTATAGTTCTAGCGATAATAATAGTAAAATATAGCTAATAGTGCATGTTATATTGATAATAATAAATGTAATAAGTATATTTATTATAGTTCTATCGATAATAACTGCATAATATGGGTAATAATGCATGTTATATTGATAATAATATAAGTAATAAGTATAATTATTACATTTCTAGCGATAATAACTCCATTATGTGGGTAATAATGCATGTTATATTGATAATATCGGGAGTAATAAGTATAATTATTATAGTTCTAGCGATAATAATAGTAAAATATAGCTAATAGTGCATGTTATATTGATAATAATAAAAGTAATAAGTATATTTATTATAGTTCTATCGATAATAACTGCATAATATGGGTAATAATGCATGTTATATTGATGACAACAAAAGTAATAAGTATATTTATTATAGTTCTAGCGATAATAATAGTAAAGTATTTCTAATAGTGCATGTTATATTGATGATAATAAAAGTAATAAGTATACTTATTATAGTTCTAGCAATAGTAATAGTAAAATATGGCTAATAGTGCATGTTATATTGATAATAATAAAAGTAATAAGTATATTTATTATAGTTCTAGCGATAATAACTGCATAATATGGGTAGTAATGCATGTCATATGGATAATAATAAGAGTAATAAGTATAATTATTACATTTCTAGCGATAATAACTCCATTATGTGGGTAATAATGCATGTTATATTGATAATATCGGGAGTAATAAGTATAATAATTATAGTTCTAGCGATAATAATAGTAAAATGTGGCAAATAGTGTATGTTATATTGATAATAATATAAGTAATAAGTATATTTATTATAGTTCTAGCGATAATAACTGCATAATATGGGTAATAATGCATGTTATATTGATAATAATATAAGTAATAAGTATAATTATTACATTTCTAGCGATAATAACTCCATTATGTGGGTAATAATGCATGTTATATTGATAATAATAAAAGTAATAAGTATATTTATTATAGTTCTATCGATAATAACTGCATAATATGGGTAATAATGCATGTTATATTGATGATAACAAAAGTAATAAGTATATTTATTATAGATCTAGCCATAATAACTGCATTATATGGGTAATAATGCATGTTATATTAATAATAATATAAGTAATAAGTATAATTATTACATTTCTAGCGATAATAACTCCATTATGTGGGTAATAATGCATGTTATATTGATAATATCGGGAGTAATAAGGATAATAATTATAGTTCCAGCGATAATAATAGTAAAATATGGCTAATAGTGTATGTTATATTGATAATAATAAAAGTAATAAGTATATTTATTATAGTTCTATCGATAATAACTGCATAATATGGGTAATAATGCATGTTATATTGATGATAACTAAAGTAATAAGTATATTTATTATAGTTCTAGCGATAATAACTGCATAATATGGGTAATAATGCATGTTATATTGATGATAACTAAAGTAATAAGTATATTTATTATAGTTCTAGCGATAATAATTGCATAATATTGGTAATAATGCATGTTATATTGATAATAATATAAGTAATAGTTATAATTATTATATTTCTAGCGATAATAACTCCATTATGTGGGTAATAATGCATGTTATATTGATAATATCGGGAGTAATAAGTATAATAATTATAGTTCTAGCGATAATAATAGTAAAATGTGGCGAATAGTGTATGTTATATTGATAATAATATAAGTAATAAGTATATTTATTATAGTTCTATCGATAATAACTGCATAATATGGGTAATAATGCATGTTATATTGATGATAACAAAAGTAATAAGTATATTTATTACAGTTCTAGCGATAATAACTGCATAATATGGGTAATAATGCATGTTATATTGATAATAATAAAAGTAATAAGTATATTTATTATAGTTCTATCGATAATAACTGCATAATATGGGTAATAATGCATGTTATATTGATGATAACAAAAGTAATAAGTATATTTATTATAGTTCTAGCGATAATAGCTGCATAATATGGGTAATAATGCATGTTATATTGATAATAATATAAGTAATAAGTATAATTATTACATTTCTAGCGATAATAATTCCATTATGTGGGTAATAATGCATGTTATATTGATAATATCGGGAGTAATAAGTATAATTATTACATTTCTAGCGATAATAACTCCATTATGTGGGTAATAATGCATGTTATATTGATAATATCGGGAGTAATAAGTATAATAATTATAGTTCTAGCGATAATAATAGTAAAATATGGCTAATAGTGTATGTTATATTGATAATAATAAAAGTAATAAGTATATTTATTATAGTTCTAGCGATAATAACTCCATTATGTGGGTAATAATGCATGTTATATTGATAATAATAAAATTAGTAAGTATATTTATTATAGTTCTATCGATAATAACTGCATAATATGGGTAATAATGCATGTTATATTGATGATAACAAAAGTAATAAGTATATTTATCATAGATCTAGCCATAACAACTGCATTATATGGATAATAATGCATGTTATATTGATAATAATATAAGTAATAGGTATAATTATTACATTTCTAGCGATAATAACTCCATTATGTGGGTAATAATGCATGTTATATTGATAATATCGGGAGTAATAAGTATAATAATTATAGTTCTAGCGGTAATAATAGTAAAATGTGGCGAATAGTGTATGTTATATTGATAATAATATAAGTAATAAGTATATTTATTATAGTTCTTTCGATAATAACTGCATAATATGGGTAATAATGCATGTTATATTGATGATAACAAAAGTAATAAGTATATTTATTACAGTTCTAGCGATAATAATAGTAAAGTATTTCTAATAGTGCATGTTATATTGATGATAATAAAAGTAATAAGTATACTTATTATAGTTCTAGCAATAGTAATAGTAAAATATGGCTAATAGTGCATGTTATATTGATAATAATAAAAGTAATAAGTATATTTATTATAGTTCTAGCGATAATAACTGCATAATATGGGTAGTAATGCATGTCATATGGATAATAATAAAAGTAATAAGTATAATTATTACATTTCTAGCGATAATAACTCTAATATGTGGGTAATAATGCATGTTATATTGATAATATCGGGAGTAATAAGTATAATAATTATAGTTCTAGCGATAATAATAGTAAAATATGGCTAATAGTGTATGTTATATTGATAATAATATAAGTAATAAGTATATTTATTATAGTTCTAGCGATAATAACTGCATAATATGGGTAATAATGCATGTTATATTGATAATAATATAAGTAATAAGTATAATTATTACATTTCTAGCGATAATAACTCCATTATGTGGGTAATAATGCATGTTATATTGATAATAATAAAATTAGTAAGTATATTTATTATAGTTCTATCGATAATAACTGCATAATATGGGTAATAATGCATGTTATATTGATGATAACAAAAGTAATAAGTATATTTATCATAGATCTAGCCATAACAACTGCATTATATGGATAATAATGCATGTTATATTGATAATAATATAAGTAATAGGTATAATTATTACATTTCTAGCGATAATAACTCCATTATGTGGGTAATAATGCATGTTATATTGATAATATCGGGAGTAATAAGTATAATAATTATAGTTCTAGCGGTAATAATAGTAAAATGTGGCGAATAGTGTATGTTATATTGATAATAATATAAGTAATAAGTATATTTATTATAGTTCTATCGATAATAACTGCATAATATGGGTAATAATGCATGTTATATTGATGATAACAAAAGTAATAAGTATATTTATTACAGTTCTAGCGATAATAATAGTAAAGTATTTCTAATAGTGCATGTTATATTGATGATAATAAAAGTAATAAGTATACTTATTATAGTTCTAGCAATAGTAATAGTAAAATATGGCTAATAGTGCATGTTATATTGATAATAATAAAAGTAATAAGTATATTTATTATAGTTCTAGCGATAATAACTGCATAATATGGGTAGTAATGCATGTCATATGGATAATAATAAAAGTAATAAGTATAATTATTACATTTCTAGCGATAATAACTCTAATATGTGGGTAATAATGCATGTTATATTGATAATATCGGGAGTAATAAGTATAATAATTATAGTTCTAGCGATAATAATAGTA
This sequence comes from Megachile leachella, assembly GCA_963576845.1. Taxonomy (NCBI): domain Eukaryota; kingdom Metazoa; phylum Arthropoda; class Insecta; order Hymenoptera; family Megachilidae; genus Megachile; species Megachile leachella. The sequence continues at coordinate 15,117,079 of OY756256.1, read as the reverse complement.
AAATATGGCTAATAGTGTATGTTATATTGATAATAATATAAGTAATAAGTATATTTATTATAGTTCTAGCGATAATAACTGCATAATATGGGTAATAATGCATGTTATATTGATAATAATATAAGTAATAAGTATAATTATTACATTTCTAGCGATAATAACTCCATTATGTGGGTAATAATGCATGTTATATTGATAATATCGGGAGTAATAAGTATAATTATTATAGTTCTAGCGATAATAATAGTAAAATATAGCTAATAGTGCATGTTATATTGATAATAATAAATGTAATAAGTATATTTATTATAGTTCTATCGATAATAACTGCATAATATGGGTAATAATGCATGTTATATTGATAATAATATAAGTAATAAGTATAATTATTACATTTCTAGCGATAATAACTCTATTATGTGGGTAATAATGCATGTTATATTGATAATATCGGGAGTAATAAGTATAATAATTATAGTTCTAGCGATAATAATAGTAAAATATGGGTAATAGTGTATGTCATATTGATAATAATATAAGTAATAAGTATATTTATTATAGTTCTAGCGATAATAACTGCATAATATGGGTAGTAATGCATGTCATATGGATAATAATAAAAGTAATAAGTATAATTATTACATTTCTAGCGATAATAACTCCATTATGTGGGTAATAATGCATGTTATATTGATAATATCGGGAGTAATAAGTATAATAATTATAGTTCTAGCGATAATAATAGTAAAATGTGGCGAATAGTGTATGTTATATTGATAATAATATAAGTAATAAGTATATTTATTATAGTTCTATCGATAATAACTGCATAATATGGGTAATAATGCATGTTATATTGATGATAACAAAAGTAATAAGTATATTTATTACAGTTCTAGCGATAATAACTGCATAATATGGGTAATAATGCATGTTATATTGATAATAATAAAAGTAATAAGTATATTTATTATAGTTCTATCGATAATAACTGCATAATATGGGTAATAATGCATGTTATATTGATGATAACAAAAGTAATAAGTATATTTATTATAGTTCTAGCGATAATAGCTGCATAATATGGGTAATAATGCATGTTATATTGATAATAATATAAGTAATAAGTATAATTATTACATTTCTAGCGATAATAACTCCATTATGTGGGTAATAATGCATGTTATATTGATAATATCGGGAGTAATAAGTATAATAATTATAGTTCTAGCGATAATAATAGTAAAATATGGCTAATAGTGTATGTTATATTGATAATAATAAAAGTAATAAGTATATTTATTATAGTTCTAGCGATAATAACTCCATTATGTGGGTAATAATGCATGTTATATTGATAATAATAAAATTAGTAAGTATATTTATTATAGTTCTATCGATAATAACTGCATAATATGGGTAATAATGCATGTTATATTGATGATAACAAAAGTAATAAGTATATTTATCATAGATCTAGCCATAACAACTGCATTATATGGATAATAATGCATGTTATATTGATAATAATATAAGTAATAGGTATAATTATTACATTTCTAGCGATAATAACTCCATTATGTGGGTAATAATGCATGTTATATTGATAATATCGGGAGTAATAAGTATAATAATTATAGTTCTAGCGGTAATAATAGTAAAATGTGGCGAATAGTGTATGTTATATTGATAATAATATAAGTAATAAGTATATTTATTATAGTTCTATCGATAATAACTGCATAATATGGGTAATAATGCATGTTATATTGATGATAACAAAAGTAATAAGTATATTTATTACAGTTCTACCGATAATAATAGTAAAGTATTTCTAATAGTGCATGTTATATTGATGATAATAAAAGTAATAAGTATACATATTATAGTTCTAGCAATAGTAATAGTAAAATATGGCTAATAGTGCATGTTATATTGATAATAATAAAAGTAATAAGTATATTTATTATAGTTCTAGCGATAATAACTGCATAATATGGGTAGTAATGCATGTCATATGGATAATAATAAAAGTAATAAGTATAATTATTACATTTCTAGCGATAATAACTCTAATATGTGGGTAATAATGCATGTTATATTGATAATATCGGGAGTAATAAGTATAATAATTATAGTTCTAGCGATAATAATAGTAAAATATGGCTAATAGTGTATGTTATATTGATAATAATATAAGTAATAAGTATATTTATTATAGTTCTAGCGATAATAACTGCATAATATGGGTAATAATGCATGTTATATTGATAATAATATAAGTAATAAGTATAATTATTACATTTCTAGCGATAATAACTCCATTATGTGGGTAATAATGCATGTTATATTGATAATATCGGGAGTAATAAGTATAATTATTATAGTTCTAGCGATAATAATAGTAAAATATAGCTAATAGTGCATGTTATATTGATAATAATAAATGTAATAAGTATATTTATTATAGTTCTATCGATAATAACTGCATAATATGGGTAATAATGCATGTTATATTGATAATAATATAAGTAATAAGTATAATTATTACATTTCTAGCGATAATAACTCTATTATGTGGGTAATAATGCATGTTATATTGATAATATCGGGAGTAATAAGTATAATAATTATAGTTCTAGCGATAATAATAGTAAAATATGGGTAATAGTGTATGTCATATTGATAATAATATAAGTAATAAGTATATTTATTATAGTTCTAGCGATAATAACTGCATAATATGGGTAATAATGCATGTTATATTGATAATAATATAAGTAATAAGTATAATTATTACATTTCCAGCGATAATAACTCCATTATGTGGGTAATAATGCATGTTATATTGATAATATCGGGAGTAATAAGTATAATTATTATAGTTCTAGCGATAATAATAGTAAAATATAGCTAATAGTGCATGTTATATTGATAATAATAAAAGTAATAAGTATATTTATTATAGTTCTATCGATAATAACTGCATAATATGGGTAATAATGCATGTTATATTGATGACAACAAAAGTAATAAGTATATTTATTATAGTCCTAGCGATAATAATAGTAAAGTATTTCTAATAGTGCATGTTATATTGATGATAATAAAAGTAATAAGTATACTTATTATAGTTCTAGCAATAGTAATAGTAAAATATGGCTAATAGTGCATGTTATATTGATAATAATAAAAGTAATAAGTATATTTATTATAGTTCTAGCGATAATAACTGCATAATATGGGTAGTAATGCATGTCATATGGATTATAATAAAAGTAATAAGTATAATTATTACATTTCTAGAGATAATAACTCCATTATGTGGGTAATAATGCATGTTATATTGATAATATCGGGAGTAATAAGTATAATAATTATAGTTCTAGCGGTAATAATAGTAAAATGTGGCGAATAGTGTATGTTATATTGATAATAATATAAGTAATAAGTATATTTATTATAGTTCTATCGATAATAACTGCATAATATGGGTAATAATGCATGTTATATTGATGATAACAAAAGTAATAAGTATATTTATTACAGTTCTAGCGATAATAATAGTAAAGTATTTCTAATAGTGCATGTTATATTGATGATAATAAAAGTAATAAGTATACTTATTATAGTTCTAGCAATAGTAATAGTAAAATATGGCTAATAGTGCATGTTATATTGATAATAATAAAAGTAATAAGTATATTTATTATAGTTCTAGCGATAATAACTGCATAATATGGGTAGTAATGCATGTCATATGGATAATAATAAAAGTAATAAGTATAATTATTACATTTCTAGCGATAATAACTCTAATATGTGGGTAATAATGCATGTTATATTGATAATATCGGGAGTAATAAGTATAATAATTATAGTTCTAGCGATAATAATAGTAAAATATGGCTAATAGTGTATGTTATATTGATAATAATATAAGTAATAAGTATATTTATTATAGTTCTAGCGATAATAACTGCATAATATGGGTAATAATGCATGTTATATTGATAATATCGGGAGTAATAAGTATAATAATTATAGTTCTAGCGATAATAATAGTAAAATGTGGCGAATAGTGTATGTTATATTGATAACAATATAAGTAATAAGTATATTTATTATAGTTCTATCGATAATAACTGCATAATATGGGTAATAATGCATGTTATATTGATGATAACAAAAGTAATAAGTATATTTATTACAGTTCTAGCGATAATAATAGTAAAGTATTTCTAATAGTGCATGTTATATTGATGATAATAAAAGTAATAAGTATACTTATTATAGTTCTAGCAATAGTAATAGTAAAATATGGCTAATAGTGCATGTTATATTGATAATAATAAAAGTAATAAGTATATTCATTATAGTTCTAGCGATAATAACTGCATAATATGGGTAGTAATGCATGTCATATGGATAATAATAAAAGTAATAAGTATAATTATTACATTTCTAGCGATAATAACTCTATTATGTGGGTTATAATGCATGTTATATTGATAATATCGGGAGTAATAAGTATAATAATTATAGTTCTAGCGATAATAATAGTAAAATATGGCTAATAGTGTATGTTATATTGATAATAATATAAGTAATAAGTATATTTATTATAGTTCTAGCGATAATAACTGCATAATATGGGTAATAATGCATGTTATATTGATAATAATATAAGTAATAAGTATAATTATTACATTTCTAGCGATAATAACTCCATTATGTGGGTAATAATGCATGTTATATTGATAATATCGGGAGTAATAAGTATAATTATTATAGTTCTAGCGATAATAATAGTAAAATATAGCTAATAGTGCATGTTATATTGATAATAATAAATGTAATAAGTATATTTATTATAGTTCTATCGATAATAACTGCATAATATGGGTAATAATGCATGTTATATTGATAATAATATAAGTAATAAGTATAATTATTATATTTCTAGCGATAATAACTCCATTATGTGGGTAATAATGCATGTTATATTGATAATATCGGGAGTAATAAGTATAATTATTATAGTTCTAGCGATAATAATAGTAAAATATAGCTAATAGTGCATGTTATATTGATAATAATAAAAGTAATAAGTATATTTATTATAGTTCTATCGATAATAACTGCATAATATGGGTAATAAAGCATGTTATATTGATGACAACAAAAGTAATAAGTATATTTATTATAGTTCTAGCGATAATAATAGTAAAGTATTTCTAATAGTGCATGTTATATTGATGATAATAAAAGTAATAAGTATACTTATTATAGTTCTAGCAATAGTAATAGTAAAATATGGCTAATAGTGCATGTTATATTGATAATAATAAAAGTAATAAGTATATTTATTATAGTTCTAGCGATAATAACTGCATAATATGGGTAGTAATGCATGTCATATGGATAATAATAAGAGTAATAAGTATAATTATTACATTTCTAGCGATAATAACTCCATTATGTGGGTAATAATGCATGTTATATTGATAATATCGGGAGTAATAAGTATAATAATTATAGTTCTAGCGATAATAATAGTAAAATGTGGCAAATAGTGTATGTTATATTGATAATAATATAAGTAATAAGTATATTTATTATAGTTCTAGCGATAATAACTGCATAATATGGGTAATAATGCATGTTATATTGATAATAATATAAGTAATAAGTATAATTATTACATTTCTAGCGATAATAACTCCATTATGTGGGTAATAATGCATGTTATATTGATAATAATAAAAGTAATAAGTATATTTATTATAGTTCTATCGATAATAACTGCATAATATGGGTAATAATGCATGTTATATTGATGATAACAAAAGTAATAAGTATATTTATTATAGATCTAGCCATAATAACTGCATTATATGGGTAATAATGCATGTTATATTAATAATAATATAAGTAATAAGTATAATTATTACATTTCTAGCGATAATAACTCCATTATGTGGGTAATAATGCATGTTATATTGATAATATCGGGAGTAATAAGGATAATAATTATAGTTCCAGCGATAATAATAGTAAAATATGGCTAATAGTGTATGTTGTATTGATAATAATAAAAGTAATAAGTATATTTATTATAGTTCTATCGATAATAACTGCATAATATGGGTAATAATGCATGTTATATTGATGATAACAAAAGTAATAAGTATATTTATTACAGTTCTAGCGATAATAATAGTAAAGTATTTCTAATAGTGCATGTTATATTGATGATAATAAAAGTAATAAGTATACTTATTATAGTTCTAGCAATAGTAATAGTAAAATATGGCTAATAGTGCATGTTATATTGATAATAATAAAAGTAATAAGTATATTTATTATAGTTCTAGCGATAATAACTGCATAATATGGGTAGTAATGCATGTCATATGGATAATAATAAAAGTAATAAGTATAATTATTACATTCCTAGCGATAATAACTCTATTATGTGGGTAATAATGCATGTTATATTGATAATATCGGGAGTAATAAGTATAATAATTATAGTTCTAGCGATAATAATAGTAAAATATGGGTAATAGTGTATGTCATATTGATAATAATATAAGTAATAAGTATATTTATTATAGTTCTAGCGATAATAACTGCATAATATGGGTAATAATGCATGTTATATTGATAATAATATAAGTAATAAGTATAATTATTACATTTCCAGCGATAATAACTCCATTATGTGGGTAATAATGCATGTTATATTGATAATATCGGGAGTAATAAGTATAATTATTATAGTTCTAGCGATAATAATAGTAAAATATAGCTAATAGTGCATGTTATATTGATAATAATAAAAGTAATAAGTATATTTATTATAGTTCTATCGATAATAACTGCATAATATGGGTAATAATGCATGTTATATTGATGACAACAAAAGTAATAAGTATATTTATTATAGTCCTAGCGATAATAATAGTAAAGTATTTCTAATAGTGCATGTTATATTGATGATAATAAAAGTAATAAGTATACTTATTATAGTTCTAGCAATAGTAATAGTAAAATATGGCTAATAGTGCATGTTATATTGATAATAATAAAAGTAATAAGTATATTTATTATAGTTCTAGCGATAATAACTGCATAATATGGGTAGTAATGCATGTCATATGGATTATAATAAAAGTAATAAGTATAATTATTACATTTCTAGAGATAATAACTCCATTATGTGGGTAATAATGCATGTTATATTGATAATATCGGGAGTAATAAGTATAATAATTATAGTTCTAGCGGTAATAATAGTAAAATGTGGCGAATAGTGTATGTTATATTGATAATAATATAAGTAATAAGTATATTTATTATAGTTCTATCGATAATAACTGCATAATATGGGTAATAATGCATGTTATATTGATGATAACAAAAGTAATAAGTATATTTATTACAGTTCTAGCGATAATAATAGTAAAGTATTTCTAATAGTGCATGTTATATTGATGATAATAAAAGTAATAAGTATACTTATTATAGTTCTAGCAATAGTAATAGTAAAATATGGCTAATAGTGCATGTTATATTGATAATAATAAAAGTAATAAGTATATTTATTATAGTTCTAGCGATAATAACTGCATAATATGGGTAGTAATGCATGTCATATGGATAATAATAAAAGTAATAAGTATAATTATTACATTTCTAGCGATAATAACTCTAATATGTGGGTAATAATGCATGTTATATTGATAATATCGGGAGTAATAAGTATAATAATTATAGTTCTAGCGATAATAATAGTAAAATATGGCTAATAGTGTATGTTATATTGATAATAATATAAGTAATAAGTATATTTATTATAGTTCTAGCGATAATAACTGCATAATATGGGTAATAATGCATGTTATATTGATAATATCGGGAGTAATAAGTATAATAATTATAGTTCTAGCGATAATAATAGTAAAATGTGGCGAATAGTGTATGTTATATTGATAACAATATAAGTAATAAGTATATTTATTATAGTTCTATCGATAATAACTGCATAATATGGGTAATAATGCATGTTATATTGATGATAACAAAAGTAATAAGTATATTTATTACAGTTCTAGCGATAATAATAGTAAAGTATTTCTAATAGTGCATGTTATATTGATGATAATAAAAGTAATAAGTATACTTATTATAGTTCTAGCAATAGTAATAGTAAAATATGGCTAATAGTGCATGTTATATTGATAATAATAAAAGTAATAAGTATATTCATTATAGTTCTAGCGATAATAACTGCATAATATGGGTAGTAATGCATGTCATATGGATAATAATAAAAGTAATAAGTATAATTATTACATTTCTAGCGATAATAACTCTATTATGTGGGTTATAATGCATGTTATATTGATAATATCGGGAGTAATAAGTATAATAATTATAGTTCTAGCGATAATAATAGTAAAATATGGCTAATAGTGTATGTTATATTGATAATAATATAAGTAATAAGTATATTTATTATAGTTCTAGCGATAATAACTGCATAATATGGGTAATAATGCATGTTATATTGATAATAATATAAGTAATAAGTATAATTATTACATTTCTAGCGATAATAACTCCATTATGTGGGTAATAATGCATGTTATATTGATAATATCGGGAGTAATAAGTATAATTATTATAGTTCTAGCGATAATAATAGTAAAATATAGCTAATAGTGCATGTTATATTGATAATAATAAATGTAATAAGTATATTTATTATAGTTCTATCGATAATAACTGCATAATATGGGTAATAATGCATGTTATATTGATAATAATATAAGTAATAAGTATAATTATTACATTTCTAGCGATAATAACTCCATTATGTGGGTAATAATGCATGTTATATTGATAATATCGGGAGTAATAAGTATAATTATTATAGTTCTAGCGATAATAATAGTAAAATATAGCTAATAGTGCATGTTATATTGATAATAATAAAAGTAGTAAGTATATTTATTATAGTTCTATCGATAATAACTGCATAATATGGGTAATAATGCATGTTATATTGATGACAACAAAAGTAATAAGTATATTTATTATAGTTCTAGCGATAATAATAGTAAAGTATTTCTAATAGTGCATGTTATATTGATGATAATAAAAGTAATAAGTATACTTATTATAGTTCTAGCAATAGTAATAGTAAAATATGGCTAATAGTGCATGTTATATTGATAATAATAAAAGTAATAAGTATATTTATTATAGTTCTAGCGATAATAACTGCATAATATGGGTAGTAATGCATGTCATATGGATAATAATAAGAGTAATAAGTATAATTATTACATTTCTAGCGATAATAACTCCATTATGTGGGTAATAATGCATGTTATATTGATAATATCGGGAGTAATAAGTATAATAATTATAGTTCTAGCGATAATAATAGTAAAATGTGGCAAATAGTGTATGTTATATTGATAATAATATAAGTAATAAGTATATTTATTATAGTTCTAGCGATAATAACTGCATAATATGGGTAATAATGCATGTTATATTGATAATAATATAAGTAATAAGTATAATTATTACATTTCTAGCGATAATAACTCCATTATGTGGGTAATAATGCATGTTATATTGATAATAATAAAAGTAATAAGTATATTTATTATAGTTCTATCGATAATAACTGCATAATATGGGTAATAATGCATGTTATATTGATGATAACAAAAGTAATAAGTATATTTATTATAGATCTAGCCATAATAACTGCATTATATGGGTAATAATGCATGTTATATTAATAATAATATAAGTAATAAGTATAATTATTACATTTCTAGCGATAATAACTCCATTATGTGGGTAATAATGCATGTTATATTGATAATATCGGGAGTAATAAGGATAATAATTATAGTTCCAGCGATAATAATAGTAAAATATGGCTAATAGTGTATGTTGTATTGATAATAATAAAAGTAATAAGTATATTTATTATAGTTCTATCGATAATAACTGCATAATATGGGTAATAATGCATGTTATATTGATGATAACAAAAGTAATAAGTATATTTATTACAGTTCTAGCGATAATAATAGTAAAGTATTTCTAATAGTGCATGTTATATTGATGATAATAAAAGTAATAAGTATACTTATTATAGTTCTAGCAATAGTAATAGTAAAATATGGCTAATAGTGCATGTTATATTGATAATAATAAAAGTAATAAGTATATTTATTATAGTTCTAGCGATAATAACTGCATAATATGGGTAGTAATGCATGTCATATGGATAATAATAAAAGTAATAAGTATAATTATTACATTTCTAGCGATAATAACTCTAATATGTGGGTAATAATGCATGTTATATTGATAATATCGGGAGTAATAAGTATAATAATTATAGTTCTTGCGATAATAATAGTAAAATAGGGCTAATAGTGTATGTTATATTGATAATAATATAAGTAATAAGTATATTTATTATAGTTCTAGCGATAATAACTGCATAATATGGGTAATAATGCATGTTATATTGATAATAATATAAGTAATAAGTATAATTATTACATTTCTAGCGATAATAACTCCATTATGTGGGTAATAATGCATGTTATATTGATAATATCGGGAGTAATAAGTATAATTATTATAGTTCTAGCGATAATAATAGTAAAATATAGCTAATTGTGCATGTTATATTGATAATAATAAATGTAATAAGTATATTTATTAAAGTTCTATCGATAATAACTGCATAATATGGGTAATAATGCATGTTATATTGATAATAATATAAGTAATAAGTATAATTATTACATTTCTAGCGATAATAACTCTATTATGTGGGTAATAATGCATGTTATATTGATAATATCGGGAGTAATAAGTATAATAATTATAGTTCTAGCGATAATAATAGTAAAATATGGGTAATAGTGTATGTCATATTGATAATAATATAAGTAATAAGTATATTTATTATAGTTCTAGCGATAATAACTGCATAATATGGGTAATAATGCATGTTATATTGATAATAATATAAGTAATAAGTATAATTATTACATTTCTAGCGATAATAACTCCATTATGTGGGTAATAATGCATGTTATATTGATAATATCGGGAGCAATAAGTATAATTATTATAGTTCTAGCGATAATAATAGTAAAATATAGCTAATAGTGCATGTTATATTGATAATAATAAAAGTAATAAGTATATTTATTATAGTTCTATCGATAATAACTGCATAATATGGGTAATAATGCATGTTATATTGATGATAACAAAAGTAATAAGTATATTTATTACAGTTCTAGCGATAATAATAGTAAAGTGTTTCTAATAGTGCATGTTATATTGATGATAATAAAAGTAATAAGTATACTTATTATAGTTCTAGCAATAGTAATAGTAAAATATGGCTAATAGTGCATGTTATATTGATAATAATAAAAGTAATAAGTATATTTATTATAGTTCTAGCGATAATAACTGCATAATATGGGTAGTAATGCATGTCATATGGATAATAATAAAAGTAATAAGTATAATTATTACATTTCTAGCGATAATAACTCTATTATGTGGGTAATAATGCATGTTATATTGATAATATCGGGAGTAATAAGTATAATAATTATAGTTCTAGCGATAATAATAGTAAAATATGGCTAATAGTGTATGTTATATTGATAATAATATAAGTGATAAGTATATTTATTATAGTTCTAGCGATAATAACTGCATAATATGGGTAATAATGCATGTTATATTGATAATAATATAAGTAATAAGTATAATTATTACATTTCTAGCGATAATAACTCCATTATGTGGGTAATAATGCATGTTATATTGATAATATCGGGAGTAATAAGTATAATTATTATAGTTCTAGCGATAATAATAGTAAAATATAGCTAATAGTGCATGTTATATTGATAATAATAAAAGTAATAAGTATATTTATTATAGTTCTATCGATAATAACTGCATAATATGGGTAATAATGCATGTTATATTGATAATAATATAAGTAATAAGTATAATTATTACATTTCTAGCGATAATAACTCTATTATGTGGGTAATAATGCATGTTATATTGATAATATCGGGAGTAATAAGTATAATAATTATAGTTCTAGCGATAATAATAGTAAAATATGGGTAATAGTGTATGTTATATTGATAATAATATAAGTAATAAGTATATTTATTATAGTTCTAGCGATAATAACTGCATAATATGGGTAATAATGCATGTTATATTGATAATAATATAAGTAATAAGTATAATTATTACATTTCTAGCGATAATAACTCCATTATGTGGGTAATAATGCATGTTATATTGATAATATCGGGAGTAATAAGTATAATTATTATAGTTCTAGCGATAATAATAGTAAAATATAGCTAATAGTGCATGTTATATTGATAATAATAAAAGTAATAAGTATATTTATTATAGTTCTATCGATAATAACTGCATAATATGGGTAATAATGCATGTTATATTGATGACAACAAAAGTAATAAGTATATTTATTATAGTTCTAGCGATAATAATAGTAAAGTATTTCTAATAGTGCATGTTATATTGATGTTGATAAAAGTAATAAGTATACTTATTATAGTTCTAGCAATAGTAATAGTAAAATATGGCTAATAGTGCATGTTATATTGATAATAATAAAAGTAATAAGTATATTTATTATAGTTCTAGCGATAATAACTGCATAATATGGGTAGTAATGCATGTCATATGGATAATAATAAAAGTAATAAGTATAATTATTACATTTCTAGCGATAATAACTCCATTATGTGGGTAATAATGCATGTTATATTGATAATATCGGGAGTAATAAGTATAATGATTATAGTTCTAGCGATAATAATAGTAAAATGTGGCAAATGGTGTATGTTATATTGATAATAATATAAGTAATAAGTATATTTATTAGAGTTCTAGCGATAATAACTGCATAATATGGGTAATAATGCATGTTATATTGATAATAATATAAGTAATAAGTATAATTATTACATTTCTAGCGATAATAACTCCATTATGTGGGTAATAATGCATGGTATATTGATAATAATAAAAGTAATAAGTATATTTATTATAGTTCTATCGATAATAACTGCATAATATGGGTAATAATGCATGTTATATTGATGATAACAAAAGTAATAAGTATATTTATTATAGATCTAGCCATAATAACTGCATTATATGGGTAATAATGCATGTTATATTAATAATAATATAAGTAATAAGTATAATTATTACATTTCTAGCGATAATAACTCCATTATGTGGGTAATAATGCATGTTATATTGATAATATCGGGAGTAATAAGGACAATAATTATAGTTCCAGCGATAATAATAGTAAAATATGGCTAATAGTGTATGTTATATTGATAATAATAAAAGTAATAAGTATATTTATTATAGTTCTATCGATAATAACTGCATAATATGGGTAATAATGCATGTTATATTGATGATAACTAAAGTAATAAGTATATTTATTATAGTTCTAGCGATAATAATTGCATAATATTGGTAATAATGCATGTTATATTGATAATAATATAAGTAATAGGTATAATTATTACATTTCTAGCGATAATAACTCCATTATGTGGGTAATAATGCATGTTATATTGATAATATCGGGAGTAATAAGTATAATAATTATAGTTCTAGCGATAATAATAGTAAAATGTGGCGAATAGTGTATGTTATATTGATAACAATATAAGTAATAAGTATATTTATTATAGTTCTATCGATAATAACTGCATAATATGGGTAATAATGCATGTTATATTGATGATAACAAAAGTAATAAGTATATTTATTACAGTTCTAGCGATAATAATAGTAAAGTATTTCTAATAGTGCATGTTATATTGATGATAATAAAAGTAATAAGTATACTTATTATAGTTCTAGCAATAGTAATAGTAAAATATGGCTAATAGTGCATGTTATATTGATAATAATAAAAGTAATAAGTATATTCATTATAGTTCTAGCGATAATAACTGCATAATATGGGTAGTAATGCATGTCATATGGATAATAATAAAAGTAATAAGTATAATTATTACATTTCTAGCGATAATAACTCTATTATGTGGGTAATAATGCATGTTATATTGATAATATCGGGAGTAATAAGTATAATAATTATAGTTCTAGCGATAATAATAGTAAAATATGGCTAATAGTGTATGTTATATTGATAATAATATAAGTAATAAGTATATTTATTATAGTTCTAGCGATAATAACTGCATAATATGGGTAATAATGCATGTTATATTGATAATAATATAAGTAATAAGTATAATTATTACATTTCTAGCGATAATAACTCCATTATGTGGGTAATAATGCATGTTATATTGATAATATCGGGAGTAATAAGTATAATTATTATAGTTCTAGCGATAATAATAGTAAAATATAGCTAATAGTGCATGTTATATTGATAATAATAAATGTAATAAGTATATTTATTATAGTTCTATCGATAATAACTGCATAATATGGGTAATAATGCATGTTATATTGATAATATCGGGAGTAATAAGTATAATTATTATAGTTCTAGCGATAATAATAGTAAAATATAGCTAATAGTGCATGTTATATTGATAATAATAAAAGTAATAAGTATATTTATTATAGTTCTATCGATAATAACTGCATAATATGGGTAATAATGCATGTTATATTGATGACAACAAAAGTAATAAGTATATTTATTATAGTTCTAGCGATAATAATAGTAAAGTATTTCTAATAGTGCATGTTATATTGATGATAATAAAAGTAATAAGTATACTTATTATAGTTCTAGCAATAGTAATAGTAAAATATGACTAATAGTGCATGTTATATTGATAATAATAAAAGTAATAAGTATATTTATTATAGTTCTAGCGATAATAACTGCATAATATGGGTAGTAATGCATGTCATATGGATAATAATAAGAGTAATAATTATAATTATTACATTTCTAGCGATAATAACTCCATTATGTGGGTAATAATGCATGTTATATTGATAATATCCGGAGTAATAAGTATAATAATTATAGTTCTAGCGATAATAATAGTAAAATGTGGCAAATAGTGTATGTTATATTGATAATAATATAAGTAATAAGTATATTTATTATAGTTCTAGCGATAATAACTGCATAATATGGGTAATAATGCATGTTATATTGATAATAATATAAGTAATAAGTATAATTATTACATTTCTAGCGATAATAACTCCATTATGTGGGTAATAATGCATGTTATATTGATAATAATAAAAGTAATAAGTATATTTATTATAGTTCTATCGATAATAACTGCATAATATGGGTAATAATGCATGTTATATTGATGATAACAAAAGTAATAAGTATATTTATTATAGATCTAGCCATAATAACTGCATTATATGGGTAATAATGCATGTTATATTAATAATAATATAAGTAATAAGTATAATTATTACATTTCTAGCGATAATAACTCCATTATGTGGGTAATAATGCATGTTATATTGATAATATCGGGAGTAGTAAGGATAATAATTATAGTTCCAGCGATAATAATAGTAAAATATGGCTAATAGTGTATGTTATATTGATAATAATAAAAGTAATAAGTATATTTATTATAGTTCTATCGATAATAACTGCATAATATGGGTAATAATGCATGTTATATTGATGATAACTAAAGTAATAAGTATATTTATTATAGTTCTAGCGATAATAACTGCATAATATGGGTAATAATGCATGTTATATTGATGATAACTAAAGTAATAAGTATATTTATTATAGTTCTAGCGATAATAATTGCATAATATTGGTAATAATGCATGTTATATTGATAATAATATAAGTAATAGTTATAATTATTATATTTCTAGCGATAATAACTCCATTATGTGGGTAATAATGCATGTTATATTGATAATATCGGGAGTAATAAGTATAATAATTATAGTTCTAACGATAATAATAGTAAAATGTGGCGAATAGTGTATGTTATATTGATAATAATATAAGTAATAAGTATATTTATTATAGTTCTATCGATAATAACTGCATAATATGGGTAATAATGCATGTTATATTGATGATAACAAAAGTAATAAGTATATTTATTACAGTTCTAGCGATAATAACTGCATAATATGGGTAATAATGCATGTTATATTGATAATAATAAAAGTAATAAGTATATTTATTATAGTTCTATCGATAATAACTGCATAATATGGGTAATAATGCATGTTATATTGATGATAACAAAAGTAATAAGTATATTTATTATAGTTCTAGCGATAATAGCTGCATAATATGGGTAATAATGCATGTTATATTGATAATAATATAAGTAATAAGTATAATTATTACATTTCTAGCGATAATAACTCCATTATGTGGGTAATAATGCATGTTATATTGATAATATCGGGAGTAATAAGTATAATAATTATAGTTCTAGCGATAATAATAGTAAAATATGGCTAATAGTGTATGTTATATTGATAATAATAAAAGTAATAAGTATATTTATTATAGTTCTAGCGATAATAACTCCATTATGTGGGTAATAATGCATGTTATATTGATAATAATAAAATTAGTAAGTATATTTATTATAGTTCTATCGATAATAACTGCATAATATGGGTAATAATGCATGTTATATTGATGATAACAAAAGTAATAAGTATATTTATCATAGATCTAGCCATAACAACTGCATTATATGGATAATAATGCATGTTATATTGATAATAATATAAGTAATAGGTATAATTATTACATTTCTAGCGATAATAACTCCATTATGTGGGTAATAATGCATGTTATATTGATAATATCGGGAGTAATAAGTATAATAATTATAGTTCTAGCGGTAATAATAGTAAAATGTGGCGAATAGTGTATGTTATATTGATAATAATATAAGTAATAAGTATATTTATTATAGTTCTATCGATAATAACTGCATAATATGGGTAATAATGCATGTTATATTGATGATAACAAAAGTAATAAGTATATTTATTACAGTTCTAGCGATAATAATAGTAAAGTATTTCTAATAGTGCATGTTATATTGATGATAATAAAAGTAATAAGTATACTTATTATAGTTCTAGCAATAGTAATAGTAAAATATGGCTAATAGTGCATGTTATATTGATAATAATAAAAGTAATAAGTATATTTATTATAGTTCTAGCGATAATAACTGCATAATATGGGTAGTAATGCATGTCATATGGATAATAATAAAAGTAATAAGTATAATTATTACATTTCTAGCGATAATAACTCTAATATGTGGGTAATAATGCATGTTATATTGATAATATCGGGAGTAATAAGTATAATAATTATAGTTCTAGCGATAATAATAGTAAAATATGGCTAATAGTGTATGTTATATTGATAATAATATAAGTAATAAGTATATTTATTATAGTTCTAGCGATAATAACTGCATAATATGGGTAATAATGCATGTTATATTGATAATAATATAAGTAATAAGTATAATTATTACATTTCTAGCGATAATAACTCCATTATGTGGGTAATAATGCATGTTATATTGATAATATCGGGAGTAATAAGTATAATTATTATAGTTCTAGCGATAATAATAGTAAAATATAGCTAATAGTGCATGTTATATTGATAATAATAAATGTAATAAGTATATTTATTATAGTTCTATCGATAATAACTGCATAATATGGGTAATAATGCATGTTATATTGATAATAATATAAGTAATAAGTATAATTATTACATTTCTAGCGATAATAACTCTATTATGTGGGTAATAATGCATGTTATATTGATAATATCGGGAGTAATAAGTATAATAATTATAGTTCTAGCGATAATAATAGTAAAATATGGGTAATAGTGTATGTCATATTGATAATAATATAAGTAATAAGTATATTTATTATAGTTCTAGCGATAATAACTGCATAATATGGGTAATAATGCATGTTATATTGATAATAATATAAGTAATAAGTATAATTATTACATTTCCAGCGATAATAACTCCATTATGTGGGTAATAATGCATGTTATATTGATAATATCGGGAGTAATAAGTATAATTATTATAGTTCTAGCGATAATAATAGTAAAATATAGCTAATAGTGCATGTTATATTGATAATAATAAAAGTAATAAGTATATTTATTATAGTTCTATCGATAATAACTGCATAATATGGGTAATAATGCATGTTATATTGATGACAACAAAAGTAATAAGTATATTTATTATAGTTCTAGCGATAATAATAGTAAAGTATTTCTAATAGTGCATGTTATATTGATGATAATAAAAGTAATAAGTATACTTATTATAGTTCTAGCAATAGTAATAGTAAAATATGGCTAATAGTGCATGTTATATTGATAATAATAAAAGTAATAAGTATATTTAATATAGTTCTAGCGATAATAACTGCATAATATGGGTAGTAATGCATGTCATATGGATTATAATAAAAGTAATAAGTATAATTATTACATTTCTAGAGATAATAACTCCATTATGTGGGTAATAATGCATGTTATATTGATAATATCGGGAGTAATAAGTATAATAATTATAGTTCTAGCGGTAATAATAGTAAAATGTGGCGAATAGTGTATGTTATATTGATAATAATATAAGTAATAAGTATATTTATTATAGTTCTATCGATAATAACTGCATAATATGGGTAATAATGCATGTTATATTGATGATAACAAAAGTAATAAGTATATTTATTACAGTTCTAGCGATAATAATAGTAAAGTATTTCTAATAGTGCATGTTATATTGATGATAATAAAAGTAATAAGTATACTTATTATAGTTCTAGCAATAGTAATAGTAAAATATGGCTAATAGTGCATGTTATATTGATAATAATAAAAGTAATAAGTATATTTATTATAGTTCTAGCGATAATAACTGCATAATATGGGTAGTAATGCATGTCATATGGATAATAATAAAAGTAATAAGTATAATTATTACATTTCTAGCGATAATAACTCTAATATGTGGGTAATAATGCATGTTATATTGATAATATCGGGAGTAATAAGTATAATAATTATAGTTCTAGCGATAATAATAGTAAAATATGGCTAATAGTGTATGTTATATTGATAATAATATAAGTAATAAGTATATTTATTATAGTTCTAGCGATAATAACTGCATAATATGGGTAATAATGCATGTTATATTGATAATATCGGGAGTAATAAGTATAATAATTATAGTTCTAGCGATAATAATAGTAAAATGTGGCGAATAGTGTATGTTATATTGATAACAATATAAGTAATAAGTATATTTATTATAGTTCTATCGATAATAACTGCATAATATGGGTAATAATGCATGTTATATTGATGATAACAAAAGTAATAAGTATATTTATTACAGTTCTAGCGATAATAATAGTAAAGTATTTCTAATAGTGCATGTTATATTGATGATAATAAAAGTAATAAGTATACTTATTATAGTTCTAGCAATAGTAATAGTAAAATATGGCTAATAGTGCATGTTATATTGATAATAATAAAAGTAATAAGTATATTCATTATAGTTCTAGCGATAATAACTGCATAATATGGGTAGTAATGCATGTCATATGGATAATAATAAAAGTAATAAGTATAATTATTACATTTCTAGCGATAATAACTCTATTATGTGGGTAATAATGCATGTTATATTGATAATATCGGGAGTAATAAGTATAATAATTATAGTTCTAGCGATAATAATAGTAAAATATGGCTAATAGTGTATGTTATATTGATAATAATATAAGTAATAAGTATATTTATTATAGTTCTAGCGATAATAACTGCATAATATGGGTAATAATGCATGTTATATTGATAATAATATAAGTAATAAGTATAATTATTACATTTCTAGCGATAATAACTCCATTATGTGGGTAATAATGCATGTTATATTGATAATATCGGGAGTAATAAGTATAATTATTATAGTTCTAGCGATAATAATAGTAAAATATAGCTAATAGTGCATGTTATATTGATAATAATAAATGTAATAAGTATATTTATTATAGTTCTATCGATAATAACTGCATAATATGGGTAATAATGCATGTTATATTGATAATAATATAAGTAATAAGTATAATTATTACATTTCTAGCGATAATAACTCCATTATGTGGGTAATAATGCATGTTATATTGATAATATCGGGAGTAATAAGTATAATTATTATAGTTCTAGCGATAATAATAGTAAAATATAGCTAATAGTGCATGTTATATTGATAATAATAAAAGTAATAAGTATATTTATTATAGTTCTATCGATAATAACTGCATAATATGGGTAATAATGCATGTTATATTGATGACAACAAAAGTAATAAGTATATTTATTACAGTTCTAGCGATAATAATAGTAAAGTATTTCTAATAGTGGATGTTATATTGATGATAATAAAAGTAATAAGTATACTTATTATAGTTCTAGCAATAGTAATAGTAAAATATGGCTAATAGTGCATGTTATATTGATAATAATAAAAGTAATAAGTATATTCATTATAGTTCTAGCGATAATAACTGCATAATATGGGTAGTAATGCATGTCATATGGATAATAATAAAAGTAATAAGTATAATTATTACATTTCTAGCGATAATAACTCTATTATGTGGGTAATAATGCATGTTATATTGATAATATCGGGAGTAATAAGTATAATAATTATAGTTCTAGCGATAATAATAGTAAAATATGGCTAATAGTGTATGTTATATTGATAATAATATAAGTAATAAGTATATTTATTATAGTTCTAGCGATAATAACTGCATAATATGGGTAATAATGCATGTTATATTGATAATAATATAAGTAATAAGTATAATTATTACATTTCTAGCGATAATAACTCCATTATGTGGGTAATAATGCATGTTATATTGATAATATCGGGAGTAATAAGTATAATTATTATAGTTCTAGCGATAATAATAGTAAAATATAGCTAATAGTGCATGTTATATTGATAATAATAAATGTAATAAGTATATTTATTATAGTTCTATCGATAATAACTGCATAATATGGGTAATAATGCATGTTATATTGATAATAATATAAGTAATAAGTATAATTATTACATTTCTAGCGATAATAACTCCATTATGTGGGTAATAATGCATGTTATATTGATAATATCGGGAGTAATAAGTATAATTATTATAGTTCTAGCGATAATAATAGTAAAATATAGCTAATAGTGCATGTTATATTGATAATAATAAAAGTAATAAGTATATTTATTATAGTTCTATCGATAATAACTGCATAATATGGGTAATAATGCATGTTATATTGATGACAACAAAAGTAATAAGTATATTTATTATAGTTCTAGCGATAATAATAGTAAAGTATTTCTAATAGTGCATGTTATATTGATGATAATAAAAGTAATAAGTATACTTATTATAGTTCTAGCAATAGTAATAGTAAAATATGGCTAATAGTGCATGTTATATTGATAATAATAAAAGTAATAAGTATATTTAATATAGTTCTAGCGATAATAACTGCATAATATGGGTAGTAATGCATGTCATATGGATTATAATAAAAGTAATAAGTATAATTATTACATTTCTAGAGATAATAACTCCATTATGTGGGTAATAATGCATGTTATATTGATAATATCGGGAGTAATAAGTATAATAATTATAGTTCTAGCGGTAATAATAGTAAAATGTGGCGAATAGTGTATGTTATATTGATAATAATATAAGTAATAAGTATATTTATTATAGTTCTATCGATAATAACTGCATAATATGGGTAATAATGCATGTTATATTGATGATAACAAAAGTAATAAGTATATTTATTACAGTTCTAGCGATAATAATAGTAAAGTATTTCTAATAGTGCATGTTATATTGATGATAATAAAAGTAATAAGTATACTTATTATAGTTCTAGCAATAGTAATAGTAAAATATGGCTAATAGTGCATGTTATATTGATAATAATAAAAGTAATAAGTATATTTATTATAGTTCTAGCGATAATAACTGCATAATATGGGTAGTAATGCATGTCATATGGATAATAATAAAAGTAATAAGTATAATTATTACATTTCTAGCGATAATAACTCTAATATGTGGGTAATAATGCATGTTATATTGATAATATCGGGAGTAATAAGTATAATAATTATAGTTCTAGCGATAATAATAGTAAAATATGGCTAATAGTGTATGTTATATTGATAATAATATAAGTAATAAGTATATTTATTATAGTTCTAGCGATAATAACTGCATAATATGGGTAATAATGCATGTTATATTGATAATATCGGGAGTAATAAGTATAATAATTATAGTTCTAGCGATAATAATAGTAAAATGTGGCGAATAGTGTATGTTATATTGATAACAATATAAGTAATAAGTATATTTATTATAGTTCTATCGATAATAACTGCATAATATGGGTAATAATGCATGTTATATTGATGATAACAAAAGTAATAAGTATATTTATTACAGTTCTAGCGATAATAATAGTAAAGTATTTCTAATAGTGCATGTTATATTGATGATAATAAAAGTAATAAGTATACTTATTATAGTTCTAGCAATAGTAATAGTAAAATATGGCTAATAGTGCATGTTATATTGATAATAATAAAAGTAATAAGTATATTCATTATAGTTCTAGCGATAATAACTGCATAATATGGGTAGTAATGCATGTCATATGGATAATAATAAAAGTAATAAGTATAATTATTACATTTCTAGCGATAATAACTCTATTATGTGGGTAATAATGCATGTTATATTGATAATATCGGGAGTAATAAGTATAATAATTATAGTTCTAGCGATAATAATAGTAAAATATGGCTAATAGTGTATGTTATATTGATAATAATATAAGTAATAAGTATATTTATTATAGTTCTAGCGATAATAACTGCATAATATGGGTAATAATGCATGTTATATTGATAATAATATAAGTAATAAGTATAATTATTACATTTCTAGCGATAATAACTCCATTATGTGGGTAATAATGCATGTTATATTGATAATATCGGGAGTAATAAGTATAATTATTATAGTTCTAGCGATAATAATAGTAAAATATAGCTAATAGTGCATGTTATATTGATAATAATAAATGTAATAAGTATATTTATTATAGTTCTATCGATAATAACTGCATAATATGGGTAATAATGCATGTTATATTGATAATAATATAAGTAATAAGTATAATTATTACATTTCTAGCGATAATAACTCCATTATGTGGGTAATAATGCATGTTATATTGATAATATCGGGAGTAATAAGTATAATTATTATAGTTCTAGCGATAATAATAGTAAAATATAGCTAATAGTGCATGTTATATTGATAATAATAAAAGTAATAAGTATATTTATTATAGTTCTATCGATAATAACTGCATAATATGGGTAATAATGCATGTTATATTGATGACAACAAAAGTAATAAGTATATTTATTACAGTTCTAGCGATAATAATAGTAAAGTATTTCTAATAGTGGATGTTATATTGATGATAATAAAAGTAATAAGTATACTTATTATAGTTCTAGCAATAGTAATAGTAAAATATGGCTAATAGTGCATGTTATATTGATAATAATAAAAGTAATAAGTATATTCATTATAGTTCTAGCGATAATAACTGCATAATATGGGTAGTAATGCATGTCATATGGATAATAATAAAAGTAATAAGTATAATTATTACATTTCTAGCGATAATAACTCTATTATGTGGGTAATAATGCATGTTATATTGATAATATCGGGAGTAATAAGTATAATAATTATAGTTCTAGCGATAATAATAGTAAAATATGGCTAATAGTGTATGTTATATTGATAATAATATAAGTAATAAGTATATTTATTATAGTTCTAGCGATAATAACTGCATAATATGGGTAATAATGCATGTTATATTGATAATAATATAAGTAATAAGTATAATTATTACATTTCTAGCGATAATAACTCCATTATGTGGGTAATAATGCATGTTATATTGATAATATCGGGAGTAATAAGTATAATTATTATAGTTCTAGCGATAATAATAGTAAAATATAGCTAATAGTGCATGTTATATTGATAATAATAAATGTAATAAGTATATTTATTATAGTTCTATCGATAATAACTGCATAATATGGGTAATAATGCATGTTATATTGATAATAATATAAGTAATAAGTATAATTATTACATTTCTAGCGATAATAACTCCATTATGTGGGTAATAATGCATGTTATATTGATAATATCGGGAGTAATAAGTATAATTATTATAGTTCTAGCGATAATAATAGTAAAATATAGCTAATAGTGCATGTTATATTGATAATAATAAAAGTAATAAGTATATTTATTATAGTTCTATCGATAATAACTGCATAATATGGGTAATAATGCATGTTATATTGATGACAACAAAAGTAATAAGTATATTTATTACAGTTCTAGCGATAATAATAGTAAAGTATTTCTAATAGTGGATGTTATATTGATGATAATAAAAGTAATAAGTATACTTATTATAGTTCTAGCAATAGTAATAGTAAAATATGGCTAATAGTGCATGTTATATTGATAATAATAAAAGTAATAAGTATATTCATTATAGTTCTAGCGATAATAACTGCATAATATGGGTAGTAATGCATGTCATATGGATAATAATAAAAGTAATAAGTATAATTATTACATTTCTAGCGATAATAACTCTATTATGTGGGTAATAATGCATGTTATATTGATAATATCGGGAGTAATAAGTATAATAATTATAGTTCTAGCGATAATAATAGTAAAATATGGCTAATAGTGTATGTTATATTGATAATAATATAAGTAATAAGTATATTTATTATAGTTCTAGCGATAATAACTGCATAATATGGGTAATAATGCATGTTATATTGATAATAATATAAGTAATAAGTATAATTATTACATTTCTAGCGATAATAACTCCATTATGTGGGTAATAATGCATGTTATATTGATAATATCGGGAGTAATAAGTATAATTATTATAGTTCTAGCGATAATAATAGTAAAATATAGCTAATAGTGCATGTTATATTGATAATAATAAAAGTAATAAGTATATTTATTATAGTTCTAGCGATAATAACTGCATAATATGGGTAATAATGCATGTTATATTGATAATATCGGGAGTAATAAGTATAATAATTATAGTTCTAGCGATAATAATAGTAAAATGTGGCGAATAGTGTATGTTATATTGATAACAATATAAGTAATAAGTATATTTATTATAGTTCTATCGATAATAACTGCATAATATGGGTAATAATGCATGTTATATTGATGATAACAAAAGTAATAAGTATATTTATTACAGTTCTAGCGATAATAATAGTAAAGTATTTCTAATAGTGCATGTTATATTGATGATAATAAAAGTAATAAGTATACTTATTATAGTTCTAGCAATAGTAATAGTAAAATATGGCTAATAGTGCATGTTATATTGATAATAATAAAAGTAATAAGTATATTTATTATAGTTCTAGCGATAATAACTGCATAATATGGGTAATAATGCATGTTATATTGATAATAATATAAGTAATAAGTATAATTATTACATTTCTAGCGATAATAACTCCATTATGTGGGTAATAATGCATGTTATATTGATAATATCGGGAGCAATAAGTATAATTATTATAGTTCTAGCGATAATAATAGTAAAATATAGCTAATAGTGCATGTTATATTGATAATAATAAAAGTAATAAGTATATTTATTATAGTTCTATCGATAATAACTGCATAATATGGGTAATAATGCATGTTATATTGATGATAACAAAAGTAATAAGTATATTTATTACAGTTCTAGCGATAATAATAGTAAAGTATTTCTAATAGTGCATGTTATATTGATGATAATAAAAGTAATAAGTATACTTATTAT
Source organism: Megachile leachella (assembly GCA_963576845.1). NCBI lineage: Eukaryota > Metazoa > Arthropoda > Insecta > Hymenoptera > Megachilidae > Megachile > Megachile leachella. The sequence continues at coordinate 15,090,873 of OY756256.1, read as the reverse complement.
AGTTCTAGCAATAGTAATAGTAAAATATGGCTAATAGTGCATGTTATATTGATAATAATAAAAGTAATAAGTATATTTATTATAGTTCTAGCGATAATAACTGCATAATATGGGTAGTAATGCATGTCATATGGATAATAATAAAAGTAATAAGTATAATTATTACATTTCTAGCGATAATAACTCTATTATGTGGGTAATAATGCATGTTATATTGATAATATCGGGAGTAATAAGTATAATAATTATAGTTCTAGCGATAATAATAGTAAAATATGGCTAATAGTGTATGTTATATTGATAATAATATAAGTGATAAGTATATTTATTATAGTTCTAGCGATAATAACTGCATAATATGGGTAATAATGCATGTTATATTGATAATAATATAAGTAATAAGTATAATTATTACATTTCTAGCGATAATAACTCCATTATGTGGGTAATAATGCATGTTATATTGATAATATCGGGAGTAATAAGTATAATTATTATAGTTCTAGCGATAATAATAGTAAAATATAGCTAATAGTGCATGTTATATTGATAATAATAAAAGTAATAAGTATATTTATTATAGTTCTATCGATAATAACTGCATAATATGGGTAATAATGCATGTTATATTGATAATAATATAAGTAATAAGTATAATTATTACATTTCTAGCGATAATAACTCTATTATGTGGGTAATAATGCATGTTATATTGATAATATCGGGAGTAATAAGTATAATAATTATAGTTCTAGCGATAATAATAGTAAAATATGGGTAATAGTGTATGTTATATTGATAATAATATAAGTAATAAGTATATTTATTATAGTTCTAGCGATAATAACTGCATAATATGGGTAATAATGCATGTTATATTGATAATAATATAAGTAATAAGCATAATTATTACATTTCTAGCGATAATAACTCCATTATGTGGGTAATAATGCATGTTATATTGATAATATCGGGAGTAATAAGTATAATTATTATAGTTCTAGCGATAATAATAGTAAAATATAGCTAATAGTGCATGTTATATTGATAATAATAAAAGTAATAAGTATATTTATTATAGTTCTATCGATAATAACTGCATAATATGGATAATAATGCATGTTATATTGATGACAACAAAAGTAATAAGTATATTTATTATAGTTCTAGCGATAATAATAGTAAAGTATTTCTAATAGTGCATGTTATATTGATGTTGATAAAAGTAATAAGTATACTTATTATAGTTCTAGCAATAGTAATAGTAAAATATGGCTAATAGTGCATGTTATATTGATAATAATAAAAGTAATAAGTATATTTATTATAGTTCTAGCGATAATAACTGCATAATATGGGTAGTAATGCATGTCATATGGATAATAATAAAAGTAATAAGTATAATTATTACATTTCTAGCGATAATAACTCCATTATGTGGGTAATAATGCATGTTATATTGATAATATCGGGAGTAATAAGTATAATGATTATAGTTCTAGCGATAATAATAGTAAAATGTGGCAAATGGTGTATGTTATATTGATAATAATATAAGTAATAAGTATATTTATTAGAGTTCTAGCGATAATAACTGCATAATATGGGTAATAATGCATGTTATATTGATAATAATATAAGTAATAAGTATAATTATTACATTTCTAGCGATAATAACTCCATTATGTGGGTAATAATGCATGGTATATTGATAATAATATAAGTAATAAGTATAATTATTACATTTCTAGCGATAATAACTCCATTATGTGGGTAATAATGCATGTTATATTGATAATATCGGGAGTAATAAGTATAATTATTATAGTTCTAGCGATAATAATAGTAAAATATAGCTAATAGTGCATGTTATATTGATAATAATAAAAGTAATAAGTATATTTATTATAGTTCTAGCGATAATAACTGCATAATATGGGTAATAATGCATGTTATATTGATAATATCGGGAGTAATAAGTATAATAATTATAGTTCTAGCGATAATAATAGTAAAATGTGGCGAATAGTGTATGTTATATTGATAACAATATAAGTAATAAGTATATTTATTATAGTTCTATCGATAATAACTGCATAATATGGGTAATAATGCATGTTATATTGATGATAACAAAAGTAATAAGTATATTTATTACAGTTCTAGCGATAATAATAGTAAAGTATTTCTAATAGTGCATGTTATATTGATGATAATAAAAGTAATAAGTATACTTATTATAGTTCTAGCAATAGTAATAGTAAAATATGGCTAATAGTGCATGTTATATTGATAATAATAAAAGTAATAAGTATATTTATTATAGTTCTAGCGATAATAACTGCATAATATGGGTAATAATGCATGTTATATTGATAATAATATAAGTAATAAGTATAATTATTACATTTCTAGCGATAATAACTCCATTATGTGGGTAATAATGCATGTTATATTGATAATATCGGGAGCAATAAGTATAATTATTATAGTTCTAGCGATAATAATAGTAAAATATAGCTAATAGTGCATGTTATATTGATAATAATAAAAGTAATAAGTATATTTATTATAGTTCTATCGATAATAACTGCATAATATGGGTAATAATGCATGTTATATTGATGATAACAAAAGTAATAAGTATATTTATTACAGTTCTAGCGATAATAATAGTAAAGTATTTCTAATAGTGCATGTTATATTGATGATAATAAAAGTAATAAGTATACTTATTATAGTTCTAGCAATAGTAATAGTAAAATATGGCTAATAGTGCATGTTATATTGATAATAATAAAAGTAATAAGTATATTTATTATAGTTCTAGCGATAATAACTGCATAATATGGGTAGTAATGCATGTCATATGGATAATAATAAAAGTAATAAGTATAATTATTACATTTCTAGCGATAATAACTCTATTATGTGGGTAATAATGCATGTTATATTGATAATATCGGGAGTAATAAGTATAATAATTATAGTTCTAGCGATAATAATAGTAAAATATGGCTAATAGTGTATGTTATATTGATAATAATATAAGTGATAAGTATATTTATTATAGTTCTAGCGATAATAACTGCATAATATGGGTAATAATGCATGTTATATTGATAATAATATAAGTAATAAGTATAATTATTACATTTCTAGCGATAATAACTCCATTATGTGGGTAATAATGCATGTTATATTGATAATATCGGGAGTAATAAGTATAATTATTATAGTTCTAGCGATAATAATAGTAAAATATAGCTAATAGTGCATGTTATATTGATAATAATAAAAGTAATAAGTATATTTATTATAGTTCTATCGATAATAACTGCATAATATGGGTAATAATGCATGTTATATTGATAATAATATAAGTAATAAGTATAATTATTACATTTCTAGCGATAATAACTCTATTATGTGGGTAATAATGCATGTTATATTGATAATATCGGGAGTAATAAGTATAATAATTATAGTTCTAGCGATAATAATAGTAAAATATGGGTAATAGTGTATGTTATATTGATAATAATATAAGTAATAAGTATATTTATTATAGTTCTAGCGATAATAACTGCATAATATGGGTAATAATGCATGTTATATTGATAATAATATAAGTAATAAGTATAATTATTACATTTCTAGCGATAATAACTCCATTATGTGGGTAATAATGCATGTTATATTGATAATATCGGGAGTAATAAGTATAATTATTATAGTTCTAGCGATAATAATAGTAAAATATAGCTAATAGTGCATGTTATATTGATAATAATAAAAGTAATAAGTATATTTATTATAGTTCTATCGATAATAACTGCATAATATGGGTAATAATGCATGTTATATTGATGACAACAAAAGTAATAAGTATATTTATTATAGTTCTAGCGATAATAATAGTAAAGTATTTCTAATAGTGCATGTTATATTGATGTTGATAAAAGTAATAAGTATACTTATTATAGTTCTAGCAATAGTAATAGTAAAATATGGCTAATAGTGCATGTTATATTGATAATAATAAAAGTAATAAGTATATTTATTATAGTTCTAGCGATAATAACTGCATAATATGGGTAGTAATGCATGTCATATGGATAATAATAAAAGTAATAAGTATAATTATTACATTTCTAGCGATAATAACTCCATTATGTGGGTAATAATGCATGTTATATTGATAATATCGGGAGTAATAAGTATAATGATTATAGTTCTAGCGATAATAATAGTAAAATGTGGCAAATGGTGTATGTTATATTGATAATAATATAAGTAATAAGTATATTTATTAGAGTTCTAGCGATAATAACTGCATAATATGGGTAATAATGCATGTTATATTGATAATAATATAAGTAATAAGTATAATTATTACATTTCTAGCGATAATAACTCCATTATGTGGGTAATAATGCATGGTATATTGATAATAATAAAAGTAATAAGCATATTTATTATAGTTCTATCGATAATAACTGCATAATATGGGTAATAATGCATGTTATATTGATGATAACAAAAGTAATAAGTATATTTATTATAGATCTAGCCATAATAACTGCATTATATGGGTAATAATGCATGTTATATTAATAATAATATAAGTAATAAGTATAATTATTACATTTCTAGCGATAATAACTCCATTATGTGGGTAATAATGCATGTTATATTGATAATATCGGGAGTAATAAGGATAATAATTATAGTTCCAGCGATAATAATAGTAAAATATGGCTAATAGTGTATGTTATATTGATAATAATAAAAGTAATAAGTATATTTATTATAGTTCTATCGATAATAACTGCATAATATGGGTAATAATGCATGTTATATTGATGATAACTAAAGTAATAAGTATATTTATTATAGTTCTAGCGATAATAATTGCATAATATTGGTAATAATGCATGTTATATTGATAATAATATAAGTAATAGGTATAATTATTACATTTCTAGCGATAATAACTCCATTATGTGGGTAATAATGCATGTTATATTGATAATATCGGGAGTAATAAGTATAATAATTATAGTTCTAGCGATAATAATAGTAAAATGTGGCGAATAGTGTATGTTATATTGATAACAATATAAGTAATAAGTATATTTATTATAGTTCTATCGATAATAACTGCATAATATGGGTAATAATGCATGTTATATTGATGATAACAAAAGTAATAAGTATATTTATTACAGTTCTAGCGATAATAATAGTAAAGTATTTCTAATAGTGCATGTTATATTGATGATAATAAAAGTAATAAGTATACTTATTATAGTTCTAGCAATAGTAATAGTAAAATATGGCTAATAGTGCATGTTATATTGATAATAATAAAAGTAATAAGTATATTCATTATAGTTCTAGCGATAATAACTGCATAATATGGGTAGTAATGCATGTCATATGGATAATAATAAAAGTAATAAGTATAATTATTACATTTCTAGCGATAATAACTCTATTATGTGGGTAATAATGCATGTTATATTGATAATATCGGGAGTAATAAGTATAATAATTATAGTTCTAGCGATAATAATAGTAAAATATGGCTAATAGTGTATGTTATATTGATAATAATATAAGTAATAAGTATATTTATTATAGTTCTAGCGATAATAACTGCATAATATGGGTAATAATGCATGTTATATTGATAATAATATAAGTAATAAGTATAATTATTACATTTCTAGCGATAATAACTCCATTATGTGGGTAATAATGCATGTTATATTGATAATATCGGGAGTAATAAGTATAATTATTATAGTTCTAGCGATAATAATAGTAAAATATAGCTAATAGTGCATGTTATATTGATAATAATAAATGTAATAAGTATATTTATTATAGTTCTATCGATAATAACTGCATAATATGGGTAATAATGCATGTTATATTGATAATATCGGGAGTAATAAGTATAATTATTATAGTTCTAGCGATAATAATAGTAAAATATAGCTAATAGTGCATGTTATATTGATAATAATAAAAGTAATAAGTATATTTATTATAGTTCTATCGATAATAACTGCATAATATGGGTAATAATGCATGTTATATTGATGACAACAAAAGTAATAAGTATATTTATTATAGTTCTAGCGATAATAATAGTAAAGTATTTCTAATAGTGCATGTTATATTGATGATAATAAAAGTAATAAGTATACTTATTATAGTTCTAGCAATAGTAATAGTAAAATATGACTAATAGTGCATGTTATATTGATAATAATAAAAGTAATAAGTATATTTATTATAGTTCTAGCGATAATAACTGCATAATATGGGTAGTAATGCATGTCATATGGATAATAATAAGAGTAATAAGTATAATTATTACATTTCTAGCGATAATAACTCCATTATGTGGGTAATAATGCATGTTATATTGATAATATCGGGAGTAATAAGTATAATAATTATAGTTCTAGCGATAATAATAGTAAAATGTGGCAAATAGTGTATGTTATATTGATAATAATATAAGTAATAAGTATATTTATTATAGTTCTAGCGATAATAACTGCATAATATGGGTAATAATGCATGTTATATTGATAATAATATAAGTAATAAGTATAATTATTACATTTCTAGCGATAATAACTCCATTATGTGGGTAATAATGCATGTTATATTGATAATAATAAAAGTAATAAGTATATTTATTATAGTTCTATCGATAATAACTGCATAATATGGGTAATAATGCATGTTATATTGATGATAACAAAAGTAATAAGTATATTTATTATAGATCTAGCCATAATAACTGCATTATATGGGTAATAATGCATGTTATATTAATAATAATATAAGTAATAAGTATAATTATTACATTTCTAGCGATAATAACTCCATTATGTGGGTAATAATGCATGTTATATTGATAATTTCGGGAGTAGTAAGGATAATAATTATAGTTCTAGCGATAATAATAGTAAAATATGGCTAATAGTGTATGTTATATTGATAATAATATAAGTAATAAGTATATTTATTATAGTTCTAGCGATAATAACTGCATAATATGGGTAATAATGCATGTTATATTGATAATAATATAAGTAATAAGTATAATTATTACATTTCTAGCGATAATAACTCCATTATGTGGGTAATAATGCATGTTATATTGATAATATCGGGAGTAATAAGTATAATTATTATAGTTCTAGCGATAATAATAGTAAAATATAGCTAATAGTGCATGTTATATTGATAATAATAAATGTAATAAGTATATTTATTATAGTTCTATCGATAATAACTGCATAATATGGGTAATAATGCATGTTATATTGATAATAATATAAGTAATAAGTATAATTATTACATTTCTAGCGATAATAACTCTATTATGTGGGTAATAATGCATGTTATATTGATAATATCGGGAGTAATAAGTATAATAATTATAGTTCTAGCGATAATAATAGTAAAATATGGGTAATAGTGTATGTCATATTGATAATAATATAAGTAATAAGTATATTTATTATAGTTCTAGCGATAATAACTGCATAATATGGGTAATAATGCATGTTATATTGATAATAATATAAGTAATAAGTATAATTATTACATTTCCAGCGATAATAACTCCATTATGTGGGTAATAATGCATGTTATATTGATAATATCGGGAGTAATAAGTATAATTATTATAGTTCTAGCGATAATAATAGTAAAATATAGCTAATAGTGCATGTTATATTGATAATAATAAAAGTAATAAGTATATTTATTATAGTTCTATCGATAATAACTGCATAATATGGGTAATAATGCATGTTATATTGATGACAACAAAAGTAATAAGTATATTTATTATAGTTCTAGCGATAATAATAGTAAAGTATTTCTAATAGTGCATGTTATATTGATGATAATAAAAGTAATAAGTATACTTATTATAGTTCTAGCAATAGTAATAGTAAAATATGGCTAATAGTGCATGTTATATTGATAATAATAAAAGTAATAAGTATATTTATTATAGTTCTAGCGATAATAACTGCATAATATGGGTAGTAATGCATGTCATATGGATTATAATAAAAGTAATAAGTATAATTATTACATTTCTAGAGATAATAACTCCATTATGTGGGTAATAATGCATGTTATATTGATAATGTCGGGAGTAATAAGTATAATAATTATAGTTCTAGCGGTAATAATAGTAAAATGTGGCGAATAGTGTATGTTATATTGATAATAATATAAGTAATAAGTATATTTATTATAGTTCTATCGATAATAACTGCATAATATGGGTAATAATGCATGTTATATTGATGATAACAAAAGTAATAAGTATATTTATTACAGTTCTAGCGATAATAATAGTAAAGTATTTCTAATAGTGCATGTTATATTGATGATAATAAAAGTAATAAGTATACTTATTATAGTTCTAGCAATAGTAATAGTAAAATATGGCTAATAGTGCATGTTATATTGATAATAATAAAAGTAATAAGTATATTTATTATAGTTCTAGCGATAATAACTGCATAATATGGGTAGTAATGCATGTCATATGGATAATAATAAAAGTAATAAGTATAATTATTACATTTCTAGCGATAATAACTCTAATATGTGGGTAATAATGCATGTTATATTGATAATATCGGGAGTAATAAGTATAATAATTATAGTTCTAGCGATAATAATAGTAAAATATGGCTAATAGTGTATGTTATATTGATAATAATATAAGTAATAAGTATATTTATTATAGTTCTAGCGATAATAACTGCATAATATGGGTAATAATGCATGTTATATTGATAATATCGGGAGTAATAAGTATAATAATTATAGTTCTAGCGATAATAATAGTAAAATGTGGCGAATAGTGTATGTTATATTGATAACAATATAAGTAATAAGTATATTTATTATAGTTCTATCGATAATAACTGCATAATATGGGTAATAATGCATGTTATATTGATGATAACAAAAGTAATAAGTATATTTATTACAGTTCTAGCGATAATAATAGTAAAGTATTTCTAATAGTGCATGTTATATTGATGATAATAAAAGTAATAAGTATACTTATTATAGTTCTAGCAATAGTAATAGTAAAATATGGCTAATAGTGCATGTTATATTGATAATAATAAAAGTAATAAGTATATTCATTATAGTTCTAGCGATAATAACTGCATAATATGGGTAGTAATGCATGTCATATGGATAATAATAAAAGTAATAAGTATAATTATTACATTTCTAGCGATAATAACTCTATTATGTGGGTAATAATGCATGTTATATTGATAATAGCGGGAGTAATAAGTATAATAATTATAGTTCTAGCGATAATAATAGTAAAATATAGCTAATAGTGCATGTTATATTGATAATAATAAATGTAATAAGTATATTTATTATAGTTCTATCGATAATAACTGCATAATATGGGTAATAATGCATGTTATATTGATAATAATATAAGTAATAAGTATAATTATTACATTTCTAGCGATAATAACTCCATTATGTGGGTAATAATGCATGTTATATTGATAATATCGGGAGTAATAAGTATAATTATTATAGTTCTAGCGATAATAATAGTAAAATATAGCTAATAGTGCATGTTATATTGATAATAATAAAAGTAATAAGTATATTTATTATAGTTCTATCGATAATAACTGCATAATATGGGTAATAATGCATGTTATATTGATGACAACAAAAGTAATAAGTATATTTATTATAGTTCTAGCGATAATAATAGTAAAGTATTTCTAATAGTGCATGTTATATTGATGATAATAAAAGTAATAAGTATACTTATTATAGTTCTAGCAATAGTAATAGTAAAATATGGCTAATAGTGCATGTTATATTGATAATAATAAAAGTAATAAGTATATTTATTATAGTTCTAGCGATAATAACTGCATAATATGGGTAGTAATGCATGTCATATGGATAATAATAAGAGTAATAAGTATAATTATTACATTTCTAGCGATAATAACTCCATTATGTGGGTAATAATGCATGTTATATTGATAATATCGGGAGTAATAAGTATAATAATTATAGTTCTAGCGATAATAATAGTAAAATGTGGCAAATAGTGTATGTTATATTGATAATAATATAAGTAATAAGTATATTTATTATAGTTCTAGCGATAATAACTGCATAATATGGGTAATAATGCGTGTTATATTGATAATAATATAAGTAATAAGTATAATTATTACATTTCTAGCGATAATAACTCCATTATGTGGGTAATAATGCATGTTATATTGATAATAATAAAAGTAATAAGTATATTTATTATAGTTCTATCGATAATAACTGCATAATATGGGTAATAATGCATGTTATATTGATGATAACAAAAGTAATAAGTATATTTATTATAGATCTAGCCATAATAACTGCATTATATGGGTAATAATGCATGTTATATTAATAATAATATAAGTAATAAGTATAATTATTACATTTCTAGCGATAATAACTCCATTATGTGGGTAATAATGCATGTTATATTGATAATATCGGGAGTAATAAGGATAATAATTATAGTTCCAGCGATAATAATAGTAAAATATGGCTAATAGTGTATGTTATATTGATAATAATAAAAGTAATAAGTATATTTATTATAGTTCTATCGATAATAACTGCATAATATGGGTAATAATGCATGTTATATTGATGATAACTAAAGTAATAAGTATATTTATTATAGTTCTAGCGATAATAACTGCATAATATGGGTAATAATGCATGTTATATTGATGATAACTAAAGTAATAAGTATATTTATTATAGTTCTAGCGATAATAATTGCATAATATTGGTAATAATGCATGTTATATTGATAATAATATAAGTAATAGTTATAATTATTATATTTCTAGCGATAATAACTCCATTATGTGGGTAATAATGCATGTTATATTGATAATATCGGGAGTAATAAGTATAATAATTATAGTTCTAGCGATAATAATAGTAAAATGTGGCGAATAGTGTATGTTATATTGATAATAATATAAGTAATAAGTATATTTATTATAGTTCTATCGATAATAACTGCATAATATGGGTAATAATGCATGTTATATTGATGATAACAAAAGTAATAAGTATATTTATTACAGTTCTAGCGATAATAACTGCATAATATGGGTAATAATGCATGTTATATTGATAATAATAAAAGTAATAAGTATATTTATTATAGTTCTATCGATAATAACTGCATAATATGGGTAATAATGCATGTTATATTGATGATAACAAAAGTAATAAGTATATTTATTATAGTTCTAGCGATAATAGCTGCATAATATGGGTAATAATGCATGTTATATTGATAATAATATAAGTAATAAGTATAATTATTACATTTCTAGCGATAATAATTCCATTATGTGGGTAATAATGCATGTTATATTGATAATATCGGGAGTAATAAGTATAATTATTACATTTCTAGCGATAATAACTCCATTATGTGGGTAATAATGCATGTTATATTGATAATATCGGGAGTAATAAGTATAATAATTATAGTTCTAGCGATAATAATAGTAAAATATGGCTAATAGTGTATGTTATATTGATAATAATAAAAGTAATAAGTATATTTATTATAGTTCTAGCGATAATAACTCCATTATGTGGGTAATAATGCATGTTACATTGATAATAATAAAATTAGTAAGTATATTTATTATAGTTCTATCGATAATAACTGCATAATATGGGTAATAATGCATGTTATATTGATGATAACAAAAGTAATAAGTATATTTATCATAGATCTAGCCATAACAACTGCATTATATGGATAATAATGCATGTTATATTGATAATAATATAAGTAATAGGTATAATTATTACATTTCTAGCGATAATAACTCCATTATGTGGGTAATAATGCATGTTATATTGATAATATCGGGAGTAATAAGTATAATAATTATAGTTCTAGCGGTAATAATAGTAAAATGTGGCGAATAGTGTATGTTATATTGATAATAATATAAGTAATAAGTATATTTATTATAGTTCTTTCGATAATAACTGCATAATATGGGTAATAATGCATGTTATATTGATGATAACAAAAGTAATAAGTATATTTATTACAGTTCTAGCGATAATAATAGTAAAGTATTTCTAATAGTGCATGTTATATTGATGATAATAAAAGTAATAAGTATACTTATTATAGTTCTAGCAATAGTAATAGTAAAATATGGCTAATAGTGCATGTTATATTGATAATAATAAAAGTAATAAGTATATTTATTATAGTTCTAGCGATAATAACTGCATAATATGGGTAGTAATGCATGTCATATGGATAATAATAAAAGTAATAAGTATAATTATTACATTTCTAGCGATAATAACTCTAATATGTGGGTAATAATGCATGTTATATTGATAATATCGGGAGTAATAAGTATAATAATTATAGTTCTAGCGATAATAATAGTAAAATATGGCTAATAGTGTATGTTATATTGATAATAATATAAGTAATAAGTATATTTATTATAGTTCTAGCGATAATAACTGCATAATATGGGTAATAATGCATGTTATATTGATAATAATATAAGTAATAAGTATAATTATTACATTTCTAGCGATAATAACTCCATTATGTGGGTAATAATGCATGTTATATTGATAATAATAAAATTAGTAAGTATATTTATTATAGTTCTATCGATAATAACTGCATAATATGGGTAATAATGCATGTTATATTGATGATAACAAAAGTAATAAGTATATTTATCATAGATCTAGCCATAACAACTGCATTATATGGATAATAATGCATGTTATATTGATAATAATATAAGTAATAGGTATAATTATTACATTTCTAGCGATAATAACTCCATTATGTGGGTAATAATGCATGTTATATTGATAATATCGGGAGTAATAAGTATAATAATTATAGTTCTAGCGGTAATAATAGTAAAATGTGGCGAATAGTGTATGTTATATTGATAATAATATAAGTAATAAGTATATTTATTATAGTTCTATCGATAATAACTGCATAATATGGGTAATAATGCATGTTATATTGATGATAACAAAAGTAATAAGTATATTTATTACAGTTCTAGCGATAATAATAGTAAAGTATTTCTAATAGTGCATGTTATATTGATGATAATAAAAGTAATAAGTATACTTATTATAGTTCTAGCAATAGTAATAGTAAAATATGGCTAATAGTGCATGTTATATTGATAATAATAAAAGTAATAAGTATATTTATTATAGTTCTAGCGATAATAACTGCATAATATGGGTAGTAATGCATGTCATATGGATAATAATAAAAGTAATAAGTATAATTATTACATTTCTAGCGATAATAACTCTAATATGTGGGTAATAATGCATGTTATATTGATAATATCGGGAGTAATAAGTATAATAATTATAGTTCTAGCGATAATAATAGTAAAATATGGCTAATAGTGTATGTTATATTGATAATAATATAAGTAATAAGTATATTTATTATAGTTCTAGCGATAATAACTGCATAATATGGGTAATAATGCATGTTATATTGATAATAATATAAGTAATAAGTATAATTATTACATTTCTAGCGATAATAACTCCATTATGTGGGTAATAATGCATGTTATATTGATAATATCGGGAGTAATAAGTATAATTATTATAGTTCTAGCGATAATAATAGTAAAATATAGCTAATAGTGCATGTTATATTGATAATAATAAATGTAATAAGTATATTTATTATAGTTCTATCGATAATAACTGCATAATATGGGTAATAATGCATGTTATATTGATAATAATATAAGTAATAAGTATAATTATTACATTTCTAGCGATAATAACTCTATTATGTGGGTAATAATGCATGTTATATTGATAATATCGGGAGTAATAAGTATAATAATTATAGTTCTAGCGATAATAATAGTAAAATATGGGTAATAGTGTATGTCATATTGATAATAATATAAGTAATAAGTATATTTATTATAGTTCTAGCGATAATAACTGCATAATATGGGTAATAATGCATGTTATATTGATAATAATATAAGTAATAAGTATAATTATTACATTTCGAGCGATAATAACTCCATTATGTGGGTAATAATGCATGTTATATTGATAATATCGGGAGTAATAAGTATAATTATTATAGTTCTAGCGATAATAATAGTAAAATATAGCTAATAGTGCATGTTATATTGATAATAATAAAAGTAATAAGTATATTTATTATAGTTCTATCGATAATAACTGCATAATATGGGTAATAATGCATGTTATATTGATGACAACAAAAGTAATAAGTATATTTATTATAGTTCTAGCGATAATAATAGTAAAGTATTTCTAATAGTGCATGTTATATTGATGATAATAAAAGTAATAAGTATACTTATTATAGTTCTAGCAATAGTAATAGTAAAATATGGCTAATAGTGCATGTTATATTGATAATAATAAAAGTAATAAGTATATTTATTATAGTTCTAGCGATAATAACTGCATAATATGGGTAGTAATGCATGTCATATGGATTATAATAAAAGTAATAAGTATAATTATTACATTTCTAGAGATAATAACTCCATTATGTGGGTAATAATGCATGTTATATTGATAATGTCGGGAGTAATAAGTATAATAATTATAGTTCTAGCGGTAATAATAGTAAAATGTGGCGAATAGTGTATGTTATATTGATAATAATATAAGTAATAAGTATATTTATTATAGTTCTATCGATAATAACTGCATAATATGGGTAATAATGCATGTTATATTGATGATAACAAAAGTAATAAGTATATTTATTACAGTTCTAGCGATAATAATAGTAAAGTATTTCTAATAGTGCATGTTATATTGATGATAATAAAAGTAATAAGTATACTTATTATAGTTCTAGCAATAGTAATAGTAAAATATGGCTAATAGTGCATGTTATATTGATAATAATAAAAGTAATAAGTATATTTATTATAGTTCTAGCGATAATAACTGCATAATATGGGTAGTAATGCATGTCATATGGATAATAATAAAAGTAATAAGTATAATTATTACATTTCTAGCGATAATAACTCTAATATGTGGGTAATAATGCATGTTATATTGATAATATCGGGAGTAATAAGTATAATAATTATAGTTCTAGCGATAATAATAGTAAAATATGGCTAATAGTGTATGTTATATTGATAATAATATAAGTAATAAGTATATTTATTATAGTTCTAGCGATAATAACTGCATAATATGGGTAATAATGCATGTTATATTGATAATATCGGGAGTAATAAGTATAATAATTATAGTTCTAGCGATAATAATAGTAAAATGTGGCGAATAGTGTATGTTATATTGATAACAATATAAGTAATAAGTATATTTATTATAGTTCTATCGATAATAACTGCATAATATGGGTAATAATGCATGTTATATTGATGATAACAAAAGTAATAAGTATATTTATTACAGTTCTAGCGATAATAATAGTAAAGTATTTCTAATAGTGCATGTTATATTGATGATAATAAAAGTAATAAGTATACTTATTATAGTTCTAGCAATAGTAATAGTAAAATATGGCTAATAGTGCATGTTATATTGATAATAATAAAAGTAATAAGTATATTCATTATAGTTCTAGCGATAATAACTGCATAATATGGGTAGTAATGCATGTCATATGGATAATAATAAAAGTAATAAGTATAATTATTACATTTCTAGCGATAATAACTCTATTATGTGGGTAATAATGCATGTTATATTGATAATATCGGGAGTAATAAGTATAATAATTATAGTTCTAGCGATAATAATAGTAAAATATAGCTAATAGTGCATGTTATATTGATAATAATAAATGTAATAAGTATATTTATTATAGTTCTATCGATAATAACTGCATAATATGGGTAATAATGCATGTTATATTGATAATAATATAAGTAATAAGTATAATTATTACATTTCTAGCGATAATAACTCCATTATGTGGGTAATAATGCATGTTATATTGATAATATCGGGAGTAATAAGTATAATTATTATAGTTCTAGCGATAATAATAGTAAAATATAGCTAATAGTGCATGTTATATTGATAATAATAAAAGTAATAAGTATATTTATTATAGTTCTATCGATAATAACTGCATAATATGGGTAATAATGCATGTTATATTGATGACAACAAAAGTAATAAGTATATTTATTATAGTTCTAGCGATAATAATAGTAAAGTATTTCTAATAGTGCATGTTATATTGATGATAATAAAAGTAATAAGTATACTTATTATAGTTCTAGCAATAGTAATAGTAAAATATGGCTAATAGTGCATGTTATATTGATAATAATAAAAGTAATAAGTATATTTATTATAGTTCTAGCGATAATAACTGCATAATATGGGTAGTAATGCATGTCATATGGATAATAATAAGAGTAATAAGTATAATTATTACATTTCTAGCGATAATAACTCCATTATGTGGGTAATAATGCATGTTATATTGATAATATCGGGAGTAATAAGTATAATAATTATAGTTCTAGCGATAATAATAGTAAAATGTGGCAAATAGTGTATGTTATATTGATAATAATATAAGTAATAAGTATATTTATTATAGTTCTAGCGATAATAACTGCATAATATGGGTAATAATGCATGTTATATTGATAATAATATAAGTAATAAGTATAATTATTACATTTCTAGCGATAATAACTCCATTATGTGGGTAATAATGCATGTTATATTGATAATAATAAAAGTAATAAGTATATTTATTATAGTTCTATCGATAATAACTGCATAATATGGGTAATAATGCATGTTATATTGATGATAACAAAAGTAATAAGTATATTTATTATAGATCTAGCCATAATAACTGCATTATATGGGTAATAATGCATGTTATATTAATAATAATATAAGTAATAAGTATAATTATTACATTTCTAGCGATAATAACTCCATTATGTGGGTAATAATGCATGTTATATTGATAATATCGGGAGTAATAAGGATAATAATTATAGTTCCAGCGATAATAATAGTAAAATATGGCTAATAGTGTATGTTATATTGATAATAATAAAAGTAATAAGTATATTTATTATAGTTCTATCGATAATAACTGCATAATATGGGTAATAATGCATGTTATATTGATGATAACTAAAGTAATAAGTATATTTATTATAGTTCTAGCGATAATAACTGCATAATATGGGTAATAATGCATGTTATATTGATGATAACTAAAGTAATAAGTATATTTATTATAGTTCTAGCGATAATAATTGCATAATATTGGTAATAATGCATGTTATATTGATAATAATATAAGTAATAGTTATAATTATTATATTTCTAGCGATAATAACTCCATTATGTGGGTAATAATGCATGTTATATTGATAATATCGGGAGTAATAAGTATAATAATTATAGTTCTAGCGATAATAATAGTAAAATGTGGCGAATAGTGTATGTTATATTGATAATAATATAAGTAATAAGTATATTTATTATAGTTCTATCGATAATAACTGCATAATATGGGTAATAATGCATGTTATATTGATGATAACAAAAGTAATAAGTATATTTATTACAGTTCTAGCGATAATAACTGCATAATATGGGTAATAATGCATGTTATATTGATAATAATAAAAGTAATAAGTATATTTATTATAGTTCTATCGATAATAACTGCATAATATGGGTAATAATGCATGTTATATTGATGATAACAAAAGTAATAAGTATATTTATTATAGTTCTAGCGATAATAGCTGCATAATATGGGTAATAATGCATGTTATATTGATAATAATATAAGTAATAAGTATAATTATTACATTTCTAGCGATAATAATTCCATTATGTGGGTAATAATGCATGTTATATTGATAATATCGGGAGTAATAAGTATAATTATTACATTTCTAGCGATAATAACTCCATTATGTGGGTAATAATGCATGTTATATTGATAATATCGGGAGTAATAAGTATAATAATTATAGTTCTAGCGATAATAATAGTAAAATATGGCTAATAGTGTATGTTATATTGATAATAATAAAAGTAATAAGTATATTTATTATAGTTCTAGCGATAATAACTCCATTATGTGGGTAATAATGCATGTTATATTGATAATAATAAAATTAGTAAGTATATTTATTATAGTTCTATCGATAATAACTGCATAATATGGGTAATAATGCATGTTATATTGATGATAACAAAAGTAATAAGTATATTTATCATAGATCTAGCCATAACAACTGCATTATATGGATAATAATGCATGTTATATTGATAATAATATAAGTAATAGGTATAATTATTACATTTCTAGCGATAATAACTCCATTATGTGGGTAATAATGCATGTTATATTGATAATATCGGGAGTAATAAGTATAATAATTATAGTTCTAGCGGTAATAATAGTAAAATGTGGCGAATAGTGTATGTTATATTGATAATAATATAAGTAATAAGTATATTTATTATAGTTCTTTCGATAATAACTGCATAATATGGGTAATAATGCATGTTATATTGATGATAACAAAAGTAATAAGTATATTTATTACAGTTCTAGCGATAATAATAGTAAAGTATTTCTAATAGTGCATGTTATATTGATGATAATAAAAGTAATAAGTATACTTATTATAGTTCTAGCAATAGTAATAGTAAAATATGGCTAATAGTGCATGTTATATTGATAATAATAAAAGTAATAAGTATATTTATTATAGTTCTAGCGATAATAACTGCATAATATGGGTAGTAATGCATGTCATATGGATAATAATAAAAGTAATAAGTATAATTATTACATTTCTAGCGATAATAACTCTAATATGTGGGTAATAATGCATGTTATATTGATAATATCGGGAGTAATAAGTATAATAATTATAGTTCTAGCGATAATAATAGTAAAATATGGCTAATAGTGTATGTTATATTGATAATAATATAAGTAATAAGTATATTTATTATAGTTCTAGCGATAATAACTGCATAATATGGGTAATAATGCATGTTATATTGATAATAATATAAGTAATAAGTATAATTATTACATTTCTAGCGATAATAACTCCATTATGTGGGTAATAATGCATGTTATATTGATAATAATAAAATTAGTAAGTATATTTATTATAGTTCTATCGATAATAACTGCATAATATGGGTAATAATGCATGTTATATTGATGATAACAAAAGTAATAAGTATATTTATCATAGATCTAGCCATAACAACTGCATTATATGGATAATAATGCATGTTATATTGATAATAATATAAGTAATAGGTATAATTATTACATTTCTAGCGATAATAACTCCATTATGTGGGTAATAATGCATGTTATATTGATAATATCGGGAGTAATAAGTATAATAATTATAGTTCTAGCGGTAATAATAGTAAAATGTGGCGAATAGTGTATGTTATATTGATAATAATATAAGTAATAAGTATATTTATTATAGTTCTATCGATAATAACTGCATAATATGGGTAATAATGCATGTTATATTGATGATAACAAAAGTAATAAGTATATTTATTACAGTTCTAGCGATAATAATAGTAAAGTATTTCTAATAGTGCATGTTATATTGATGATAATAAAAGTAATAAGTATACTTATTATAGTTCTAGCAATAGTAATAGTAAAATATGGCTAATAGTGCATGTTATATTGATAATAATAAAAGTAATAAGTATATTTATTATAGTTCTAGCGATAATAACTGCATAATATGGGTAGTAATGCATGTCATATGGATAATAATAAAAGTAATAAGTATAATTATTACATTTCTAGCGATAATAACTCTAATATGTGGGTAATAATGCATGTTATATTGATAATATCGGGAGTAATAAGTATAATAATTATAGTTCTAGCGATAATAATAGTAAAATATGGCTAATAGTGTATGTTATATTGATAATAATATAAGTAATAAGTATATTTATTATAGTTCTAGCGATAATAACTGCATAATATGGGTAATAATGCATGTTATATTGATAATAATATAAGTAATAAGTATAATTATTACATTTCTAGCGATAATAACTCCATTATGTGGGTAATAATGCATGTTATATTGATAATATCGGGAGTAATAAGTATAATTATTATAGTTCTAGCGATAATAATAGTAAAATATAGCTAATAGTGCATGTTATATTGATAATAATAAATGTAATAAGTATATTTATTATAGTTCTATCGATAATAACTGCATAATATGGGTAATAATGCATGTTATGTTGATAATAATATAAGTAATAAGTATAATTATTACATTTCTAGCGATAATAACTCTATTATGTGGGTAATAATGCATGTTATATTGATAATATCGGGAGTAATAAGTATAATAATTATAGTTCTAGCGATAATAATAGTAAAATATGGGTAATAGTGTATGTCATATTGATAATAATATAAGTAATAAGTATATTTATTATAGTTCTAGCGATAATAACTGCATAATATGGGTAGTAATGCATGTCATATGGATAATAATAAAAGTAATAAGTATAATTATTACATTTCTAGCGATAATAACTCCATTATGTGGGTAATAATGCATGTTATATTGATAATATCGGGAGTAATAAGTATAATAATTATAGTTCTAGCGATAATAATAGTAAAATGTGGCAAATAGTGTATGTTATATTGATAATAATATAAGTAATAAGTATATTTATTATAGTTCTAGCGATAATAACTGCATAATATGGGTAATAATGCATGTTATATTGATGATAACAAAAGTAATAAGTATATTTATTACAGTTCTAGCGATAATAACTGCATAATATGGGTAATAATGCATGTTATATTGATAATAATAAAAGTAATAAGTATATTTATTATAGTTCTATCGATAATAACTGCATAATATGGGTAATAATGCATGTTATATTGATGATAACAAAAGTAATAAGTATATTTATTATAGATCTAGCCATAATAACTGCATTATATGGGTAATAATGCATGTTATATTAATTATAATATAAGTAATAAGTATAATTATTACATTTCTAGCGATAATAACTCCATTATGTGGGTAATAATGCATGTTATATTGATAATATCGGGAGTAATAAGTATAATAATTATAGTTCTAGCGATAATAGTAGTAAAATATAGCTAATAGTGCATGTTATATTGATAATAATAAAAGTAATAAGTATATTTATTATAGTTCTAGCGATAATAACTGCATAATATGGGTAATAATGCATGTTATATTGATGATAACAAAAGTAATAAGTATAATTATTATAGTTCTAGCGATAATAATAGTAAAATATAGCTAATAGTGCATATTATATTGATAATAATAAAAGTAATAAGTATATTTATTATAGTTCTGGCGATAATAACTGCATAATATGGGTAATAATGCATGTTATATTGATAATAATAAAAGTAATAAGTATATTTATTATAGTTCTAGCGATAATAACTGCATAATATGGGTAATAATGCATGTTATATTGATGATAACAAAAGTAATAAGTATATTTATTATAGTTCTAGCGATAATAACTGCATAATATGGGTAATAATGCATGTTATATTGATAATAATATAAGTAATAAGTATAATTATTACATTTCTAGCGATAAGAACTCCATTATGTGGGTAATAATGCATGTTATATTGATAATATCGGGAGTAATAAGTATAATAATTATAGTTCTAGCGATAATAATAGTAAAATGTGGCGAATAGTGTATGTTATATTGATAATAATATAAGTAATAAGTATATTTATTATAGTTCTAGCGATAATAATAGTAAAATATAGCTAATAGTGCATGTTATATTGATAATAATAAAAGTAATAAGTATATTTATTATAGTTCTAGCGATAATAACTGCATAATATGGGTAATAATGCATGTTATATTGATGATAACAAAAGTAATAAGTATATTTATTATAGTTCTAGCGATAATAACTGCATAATATGGGTAATAATGCATGTTATATTGATAATAATA
This sequence comes from Megachile leachella, assembly GCA_963576845.1. Lineage (NCBI taxonomy): Eukaryota > Metazoa > Arthropoda > Insecta > Hymenoptera > Megachilidae > Megachile > Megachile leachella. Next base: position 15,068,652 of record OY756256.1, on the reverse strand, counting down.
TAAGTAATAAGTATAAGTATTACATTTCTAGCGATAAGAACTCCATTATGTGGGTAATAATGCATGTTATATTGATAATATCGGGAGTAATAAGTATAATAATTATCGTTCTAGCGATAATAATAGTAAAATGTGGCGAATAGTGTATGTTATATTGATAATAATATAAGTAATAAGTATATTTATTATAGTTCTAGCGATAATAATAGTAAAATATAGCTAATAGTGCATGTTATATTGATAATAATAAAAGTAATAAGTATATTTATTATAGTTCTAGCGATAATAACTGCATAATATGGGTAATAATGCATGTTATATTGATAATAATAAAAGTAATAAGTATATTTATTATAGTTCTATCGATAATAACTGCATAATATGGGTAATAATGCATGTTATATTGATGATAACAAAAGTAATAAGTATAATTATTATAGCTCTAGCGATAATAATAGTAAAATATAGCTAATAGTGCATATTATATTGATAATAATAAAAGTAATAAGTATATTTATTATAGTTCTAGCGATAATAACTGCATAATATGGGTAATAATGCATGTTATATTGATAATAATAAAAGTAATAAGTATATTTATTATAGTTCTAGCGATAATAACTGCATAATATGGGTATTAATGCATGTTATATTGATGATAACAAAAGTAATAAGTATATTTATTATAGTTCTAGCGATAATAACTGCATAATATGGGTAATAATGCATGTTATATTGATGATAACAAAAGTAATAAGTATAATTATTATAGTTCTAGCGATAATAATAGTAAAATATAGCTAATAGTGCATATTATATTGATAATAATAAAAGTAATAAGTATATTTATTATAGTTCTAGCGATAATAACTGCATAATATGGGTAATAATGCATGTTATATTGATAATAATAAAAGTAATAAGTATATTTATTATAGTTCTAGCGATAATAACTGCATAATATGGGTAATAATGCATGTTATATTGATGACAACAAAAGTAATAAGTATATTTATTATAGTTCTAGCGATAATAACTGCATAATATGGGTAATAATGCATGTTATATTGATAATAATATAAGTAATAAGTATAATTATTACATTTCTAGCGATAAGAACTCCATTATGTGGGTAATAATGCATGTTATATTGATAATATCGGGAGTAATAAGTATAATAATTATAGTTCTAGCGATAATAATAGTAAAATGTGGCGAATAGTGTATGTTATATTGATAATAATATAAGTAATAAGTATATTTATTATAGTTCTAGCGATAATAATAGTAAAATATAGCTAATAGTGCATGTTATATTGATAATAATAAAAGTAATAAGTATATTTATTATAGTTCTAGCGATAATAACTGCATAATATGTGTAATAATGCATGTTATATTGATAATAATAAAAGTAATAAGTATATTTATTATAGTTCTATCGATAATAACTGCATAATATGGGTAATAATGCATGTTATATTGATGATAACAACAGTAATAAGTATAATTATTATAGTTCTAGCGATAATAATAGTAAAATATAGCTAATAGTGCATGTTATATTGATAATAATAAAAGTAATAAGTATATTTATTATAGTTCTAGCGATAATAACTGCATAATATGTGTAATAATGCATGTTATATTGATAATAATAAAAGTAATAAGTATAATTATTACATTTCTAGCGATAATAACTCCATTATGTGGGTAATAATGCATGTTATATTGATAATATCGGGAGTAATAAGTATAATTATTATAGTTCCAGCGATAGTAATAGTAAAATATAGCTAATAGTGCATGTTATATTGATAATAATAAAAGTAATAAGTATATTTATTATAGTTCTAGCGATAATAACTGCATAATATGGGTAATAATGCATGTTATATTGATAATAATAAAAGTAATAAGTATATTTATTATAGTTCTGTCGATAATAACTGCATAATATGGGTAATAATGCATGTTATATTGATGATAACAAAAGTAATAAGTATATTTATTATAGTTCTAGCGATAATAATAGTAAAGTATTTCTAATAGTGCATGTTATATTGATGATTATAAAAATAATAAGTACACTTATTACAGTTCTAGCGATAATAACTGCATAATATGGGTAATAATTCATGTTATAATGATAATAATAAAAGTAATAAGTATATTTATTATAGTTCTAGCGATAATAACTGCATAATATGGGTAATAATGCATGTTATATTGATAATAATATAAGTAATAAGTATAATTATTACATTTCTAGCGATAATAACTCCATTATGTGGGTAATAATGCATGTTATATTGATAATATCGGGAGTAATAAGTATAATTATTATAGTTCCAGCGATAGTAATAGTAAAATATAGCTAATAGTGCATGTTATATTGATAATAATAAAAGTAATAAGTATATTTATTATAGTTCTAGCGATAATAACTGCATAATATGGGTAATAATGCATGTTATATTGATAATAATATAAGTAATAAGTATATTTATTATAGTTCTAGCGATAATAACTGCATAATATGGGTAATAATGCATGTTTTATTAATAATAACATAAGTAATAAGTATATTTATTATAGTTCTAGCGATAATAACTGCATAATATGGGTAATAATGCATGTTATATTGATAATAATAAAAGTAATAAGTATATTTATTATAGTTCTAGCGATAATAACTCCATTATGTGGGTAATAATGCATGTTATATTGACAATATCGGGAGTAATAAGTATAATAATTATAGTTCTAGCGATAATAATAGTAAAATGTGGCAAATAGTGTATGTTATATTGATAATAATATAAGTAATAAGTATATTTATTATAGTTCTAGCGATAATAATAGTAAAGTATTTCTAATAGTGCATGTTATATTGATGATTATAAAAGTAATAAGTTCATTTATTAGAGTTCTAGCGATAATAACTGCATAATATGGGTAATAATTCATGTTATATTGATGATAACAAAAGTAATAAGTATATTTATTACAGTTCTAGCGATAATAACTGCATAATATGGGTAATAATGCATGTTATATTGATAATAATAAAAGTAATAAGTATATTTATTATAGTTCTAGCGATAATAACTGCATAATATGGGTAATAGTGCATGTTATATTGATGATAACAAAAGTAATAAGTATATTTATTATAGTTCTAGCGATAATAACTGCATAATATGGGTAATAATGCATGTTATATTGATAATAATATAAGTAATAGGTATAATTATTACATTTCTAGCGATAATAACTCCATTATGTGGGTAATAATGCATGTTATATTGATAATATCGGGAGTAATAAGTATAATAATTATAGTTCTAGCGATAATAATAGTAAAATGTGGCGAATAGTGTATGTTATATTGATAATAATATAAGTAATAAGTATATTTATTATAGTTCTAGCGATAATAACTGCATAATATGGGTAATAATGCATGTTATATTGATAACAATGAAAGTAATAAGTATATTTATTATAGTTCTAGCGATAATAACTGCATAATATGGGTAATAATGCATGTTATATTGATAATAATATAAGTAATAAGTATAATTATTACATTTCTAGCGATAATAACTCTATTATGTGGTTAATAATGCATGTTATATTGATAATATCGGGAGTAATAAGTATAATAATTATAGTTCTAGCGATAATAATAGTAAAATATGGCTAATAGTGTATGTTATCTTGATAATAATATAAGTTATAAGTATATTTATTATAGTTCTAGCGATAATAACTGCATAATATGGGTAATAATGCATGTTATATTGATAGTAATATAAGTAATAAGTATAATTATTACATTTCTAGCGATAATAACTCCATTATGTGGGTAATAATGCATGTTATATTGATAATTTCGGGAGTAATAAGTATAATTATTATAGTTCTAGCGATAATAATAGTAAAATATAGCTAATAGTGCATGTAATATTGATAATAATAAAAGTAATAAGTATATGTATTATAGTTCTATCGATAATAACTGCATAATATGGGTAATAATGCATGTTATATTGATAATAATATAAGTAATAAGTATAATTATTACATTTCTAGCGATAATAACTCTATTATGTGGGTAATAATGCATGTTATATTGATAATATCGGGAGTAATAAGTATAATAATTATAGTTCTAGCGATAATAATAGTAAAATATGGCTAATAGTGTATGTTATATTGATAATAATATAAGTAATAAGTATATTTATTATAGTTCTAGCGATAATAACTGCATAATATGGGTAATAATGCATGTTATATTGATAATAATATAAGTATTAAGTATAATTATTACATTTCTAGCGATAATAACTCCATTATGTGGGTAATAATGCATGTTATATTGATAATATCGGGAGTAATAAGTATAATTATTATAGTTCTAGCGATAATAATAGTAAAATATAGCTAATAGTGCATGTTATATTGATAATAATAAAAGTAATAAGTATATTTATTATAGTTCTATCGATAATAACTGCATAATATGGGTAATAATGCATGTTATATTGACGACAACAAAAGTAATAAGTATATTTATTATAGTTCTAGCGATAATAATAGTAAAGTATTTCTAATAGTGCATGTTATATTGATGATAATAAAAGTAATAAGTATACTTATTATAGTTCTAGCAATAGTAATAGTAAAATATGGCTGATAGTGCATGTTATATTGATAATAATAAAAGTAATAAGTATATTTATTATAGTTCTATCGATAATAACTGCATAATATGGGTAATAATTCATGTTATATTAATGATAACAAAAGTAATAAGTATATTTATTATAGTTCTAGCGATAATAACTGCATAATATGGGTAATAATGCATGTTATATTGATGATAACAAAAGTAATAAGTATATTTATTATAGTTCTAGCGATAATAATAGTAAAGTACTTCTAATAGTGCATGTTATATTGATGATTATAAAAGTAATAAGTACACTTATTAGAGTTCTAGCGATAATAATAGTAAAATATGGCTAATAGTGCATGTTATATTGATAATAATAAAAGTAATAAGTATACTTATTATAGTTCTAGCGATAATAATAGTAAAATATGGCTAATAGTGCATGTTATATTGATAATAATAAAAGTAATAAGTATATTTATTATAGTTCTACCGATAATAACTGCATAATATGGGTAATAATGCATGTTATATTAATAATAACATAAGTAATAAGTATATTTATTATAGTTCTAGCGATAATAACTGCATAATATGGGTAATAATGCATGTTATATTGATAATAATATAAGTAATAAGTATATTTATTATAGTTCTAGCGATAATAATAGTAAAGTATTTCTAATAGTGCATGTTATATTGATGGTAATAAAAGTAATAAGTATACTTATTATAGTTCTAGCGATAATAATAGTAAAATATGGCTAATAGTGCATGTTATATTGATAATAATAAAAGTAATAAGTATATTTATTATAGTTCTAGCGATAATAACTGCATAATATGGGTAGTAATGCATGTTATATTGATAATAATAAAAGTAATAAGTATATTTATTATAGTTCTACCGATAATAACTGCATAATATGGGTAATAATTCATGTTATATTGATGATAACAAAAGTAATAAGTATATTTATTACAGTTCTAGCGATAATACTAGTAAAGTATTTCTAATAGTGCATGTTATATTGATGATAATAAAAGTAATAAGTATACTTATTATAGTTCTAGCAATAGTAATAGTAAAATATGGCTAATAGTGCATGTTATATTGATAATAATAAAAGTAATAAGTATATTTATTATAGTTCTAGCGATAATAACTGCATAATATGGGTAACAATGCATGTTATAGTGATAATAATAAAAGTAATAAGTATATTTATTATAGTTCTACCGATAATAACTGCATAATATGGGTAATAATTCATGTTATATTGATGATAACAAAAGTAATAAGTATATTTATTACAGTTCTAGCGATAATAACTGCATAATATGGGTAATAATGCATGTTATATTGATAATAATATAAGTAATAAGTATATTTATTATAGTTCTAGCGATAATAACTGCATAATATGGGTAATAATGCATGTTATATTGATAATAATATAAGTAATAAGTATATTTATTATAGTTCTAGCGATAATAACTGCATAATATGGGTAATAATGCATGTTTTATTAATAATAACATAAGTAATAAGTATATTTATTATAGTTCTAGCGATAATAACTGCATAATATGGGTAATAATGCATGTTATATTGATAATAATAAAAGTAATAAGTATATTTATTATAGTTCTAGCGATAATAACTCCATTATGTTGGTAATAATGCATGTTATATTGACAATATCGGGAGTAATAAGTATAATAATTATAGTTCTAGCGATAATAATAGTAAAATGTGGCAAATAGTGTATGTTATATTGATAATAATATAAGTAATAAGTATATTTATTATAGTTCTAGCGATAATAATAGTAAAGTATTTCTAATAGTGCATGTTATATTGATGATTATAAAAGTAATAAGTTCATTTATTAGAGTTCTAGCGATAATAACTGCATAATATGGGTAATAATTCATGTTATGTTGATGATAACAAAAGTAATAAGTATATTTATTACAGTTCTAGCGATAATAACTGCATAATATGGGTAATAATGCATGTTATATTGATAATAATAAAAGTAATAAGTATATTTATTATAGTTCTAGCGATAATAACTGCATAATATGGGTAATAGTGCATGTTATATTGATGATAACAAAAGTAATAAGTATATTTATTATAGTTCTAGCGATAATAACTGCATAATATGGGTAATAATGCATGTTATATTGATAATAATATAAGTAATAGGTATAATTATTACATTTCTAGCGATAATAACTCCATTATGTGGGTAATAATGCATGTTATATTGATAATATCGGGAGTAATAAGTATAATAATTATAGTTCTAGCGATAATAATAGTAAAATGTGGCGAATAGTGTATGTTATATTGATAATAATATAAGTAATAAGTATATTTATTATAGTTCTAGCGATAATAACTGCATAATATGGGTAATAATGCATGTTATATTGATAACAATGAAAGTAATAAGTATATTTATTATAGTTCTAGCGATAATAACTGCATAATATGGGTAATAATGCATGTTATATTGATAATAATATAAGTAATAAGTATAATTATTACATTTCTAGCGATAATAACTCTATTATGTGGTTAATAATGCATGTTATATTGATAATATCGGGAGTAATAAGTATAATAATTATAGTTCTAGCGATAATAATAGTAAAATATGGCTAATAGTGTATGTTATATTGATAATAATATAAGTTATAAGTATATTTATTATAGTTCTAGCGATAATAACTGCATAATATGGGTAATAATGCATGTTATATTGATAGTAATATAAGTAATAAGTATAATTATTACATTTCTAGCGATAATAACTCCATTATGTGGGTAATAATGCATGTTATATTGATAATTTCGGGAGTAATAAGTATAATTATTATAGTTCTAGCGATAATAATAGTAAAATATAGCTAATAGTGCATGTAATATTGATAATAATAAAAGTAATAAGTATATTTATTATAGTTCTATCGATAATAACTGCATAATATGGGTAATAATGCATGTTATATTGATAATAATATAAGTAATAAGTATAATTATTACATTTCTAGCGATAATAACTCTATTATGTGGGTAATAATGCATGTTATATTGATAATATCGGGAGTAATAAGTATAATAATTATAGTTCTAGCGATAATAATAGTAAAATATGGCTAATAGTGTATGTTATATTGATAATAATATAAGTAATAAGTATATTTATTATAGTTCTAGCGATAATAACTGCATAATATGGGTAATAATGCATGTTATATTGATAATAATATAAGTATTAAGTATAATTATTACATTTCTAGCGATAATAACTCCATTATGTGGGTAATAATGCATGTTATATTGATAATATCGGGAGTAATAAGTATAATTATTATAGTTCTAGCGATAATAATAGTAAAATATAGCTAATAGTGCATGTTATATTGATAATAATAAAAGTAATAAGTATATTTATTATAGTTCTATCGATAATAACTGCATAATATGGGTAATAATGCATGTTATATTGACGACAACAAAAGTAATAAGTATATTTATTATAGTTCTAGCGATAATAATAGTAAAGTATTTCTAATAGTGCATGTTATATTGATGATAATAAAAGTAATAAGTATACTTATTATAGTTCTAGCAATAGTAATAGTAAAATATGGCTGATAGTGCATGTTATATTGATAATAATAAAAGTAATAAGTATATTTATTATAGTTCTATCGATAATAACTGCATAATATGGGTAATAATTCATGTTATATTAATGATAACAAAAGTAATAAGTATATTTATTATAGTTCTAGCGATAATAACTGCATAATATGGGTAATAATGCATGTTATATTGATGATAACAAAAGTAATAAGTATATTTATTATAGTTCTAGCGATAATAATAGTAAAGTACTTCTAATAGTGCATGTTATATTGATGATTATAAAAGTAATAAGTACACTTATTAGAGTTCTAGCGATAATAATAGTAAAATATGGCTAATAGTGCATGTTATATTGATAATAATAAAAGTAATAAGTATACTTATTATAGTTCTAGCGATAATAATAGTAAAATATGGCTAATAGTGCATGTTATATTGATAATAATAAAAGTAATAAGTATATTTATTATAGTTCTACCGATAATAACTGCATAATATGGGTAATAATGCATGTTATATTAATAATAACATAAGTAATAAGTATATTTATTATAGTTCTAGCGATAATAACTGCATAATATGGGTAATAATGCATGTTATATTGATAATAATATAAGTAATAAGTATATTTATTATAGTTCTAGCGATAATAATAGTAAAGTATTTCTAATAGTGCATGTTATATTGATGGTAATAAAAGTAATAAGTATACTTATTATAGTTCTAGCGATAATAATAGTAAAATATGGCTAATAGTGCATGTTATATTGATAATAATAAAAGTAATAAGTATATTTATTATAGTTCTAGCGATAATAACTGCATAATATGGGTAGTAATGCATGTTATATTGATAATAATAAAAGTAATAAGTATATTTATTATAGTTCTACCGATAATAACTGCATAATATGGGTAATAATTCATGTTATATTGATGATAACAAAAGTAATAAGTATATTTATTACAGTTCTAGCGATAATACTAGTAAAGTATTTCTAATAGTGCATGTTATATTGATGATAATAAAAGTAATAAGTATACTTATTATAGTTCTAGCAATAGTAATAGTAAAATATGGCTAATAGTGCATGTTATATTGATAATAATAAAAGTAATAAGTATATTTATTATAGTTCTAGCGATAATAACTGCATAATATGGGTAACAATGCATGTTATAGTGATAATAATAAAAGTAATAAGTATATTTATTATAGTTCTACCGATAATAACTGCATAATATGGGTAATAATTCATGTTATATTGATGATAACAAAAGTAATAAGTATATTTATTACAGTTCTAGCGATAATAACTGCATAATATGGGTAATAATGCATGTTATATTGATAATAATATAAGTAATAAGTATATTTATTATAGTTCTAGCGATAATAACTGCATAATATGGGTAATAATGCATGTTATATTGATGATAACAAAAGTAATAAGTATATTTATTATAGTTCTATCGATAATAACTGCATAATATGGGTAATAATGCATGTTATATTGATAATAATATAAGTAATAAGTATAATTATTACATTTCTAGCGATAATAACTGTATTATGTGGGTAATAATGCATGTTATATTGATAATATCGGGAGTAATAAGTATAATAATTATAGTTCTAGCGATAATAATAGTAAAATATGGGTAATAGTGTATGTTATATTGATAATAATATAAGTAATAAGTATATTTATTATAGTTCTAGCGATAATAACTGCATAATATGGGTAATAATGCATGTTATATTGATAATAATATAAGTAATAAGTATAATTATTACATTTCAAGCGATAATAACTCCATTATGTGGGTAATAATGCATGTTATATTGATAATATCGGGAGTAATAAGTATAATTATTATAGTTCTAGCGATAATAATAGTAAAATATAGCTAATAGTGCATGTTATATTGATAATAATAAAAGTAATAAGTATATTTATTATAGTTCTATCGATAATAACTGCATAATATGGGTAATAATGCATGTTATATTGATGACAACAAAAGTAATGAGTATATTTATTATAGTTCTAGCGATAATAATAGTAAAGTATTTCTAATAGTGCATGTTATATTGATGATAATAAAAGTAATAAGTATACTTATTATAGTTCTAGCAATAGTAATAGTAAAATATGGCTAATAGTGCATGTTATATTGATAATAATAAAAGTAATAAGTATATTTATTATAGTTCTAGCGATAATAACTGCATAATATGGGTAGTAATGCATGTCATATGGATAATAATAAAAGTAATAAGTATAATTATTACATTTCTAGCGATAATAACTCCATTATGTCGGTAATAATGCATGTTATATTGATAATATCGGGAGTAATAAGTATAATAATTATAGTTCTAGCGATAATAATAGTAAAATGTGGCAAATAGTGTATGTTATATTGATAATAATATAAGTAATAAGTATATTTATTATAGTTCTAGCGATAATAACTGCATAATATGGGTAATAATGCATGTTATATTGATAATAATATAAGTAATAAGTATAATTATTACATTTCTAGCGATAATAACTCCATTATGTGGGTAATAATGCATGTTATATTGATAATAATAAAAGTAATAAGTATATTTATTATAGTTCTATCGATAATAACTGCATAATATGGGTAATAATGCATGTTATATTGATGATAACAAAAGTAATAAGTATATTTATTATAGATCTAGCCATAATAACTGCATTATATGGGTAATAATGCATGTTATATTAATAATAATATAAGTAATAAGTATAATTATTACATTTCTAGCGATAATAACTCCATTATGTGGGTAATAATGCATGTTATATTGATAATATCGGGAGTAATAAGGATAATAATTATAGTTCCAGCGATAATAATAGTAAAATATGGCTAATAGTGTATGTTATATTGATAATAATAAAAGTAATAAGTATATTTATTATAGTTCTATCGATAATAACTGCATAATATGGGTAATAATGCATGTTATATTGATGATAACTAAAGTAATAAGTATATTTATTATAGTTCTAGCGATAATAATTGCATAATATTGGTAATGATGCATGTTATATTGATAATAATATAAGTAATAAGTATATTTATTATAGTTCTATCGATAATAACTGCATAATATGGGTAATAATGCATGTTATATTGATGATAACAAAAGTAATAAGTATATTTATTACAGTTCTAGCGATAATAATAGTAAAGTATTTCTAATAGTGCATGTTATATTGATGATAATAAAAGTAATAAGTATACTTATTATAGTTCTAGCAATAGTAATAGTAAAATGTGGCTAATAGTGCATGTTATATTGATAATAATAAAAGTAATAAGTATATTTATTATAGTTCTAGCGATAATAACTGCATAATATGGGTAGTAATGCATGTCATATGGATAATAATAAAAGTAATAAGTATAATTATTACATTTCTAGCGATAATAACTCCATTATGTGGGTAATAATGCATGTTATATTGATAATATCGGGAGTAATAAGTATCATAATTATAGTTCTACCGATAATAACTGCATAATATGGGTAATAATGCATGTTATATTGATAATAATAAAAGTAATAAGTATATTTATTATAGTTCTAGCGATAATAACTGCATAATATGGGTAATAATGCATGTTATATTGATAATAATATAAGTAATAAGTATAATTATTACATTTCTAGCGATAATAACTCTATTATGTGGGTAATAATGCATGTTATATTGATAATATCGGGAGTAATAAGTATAATTATTATAGTTCTAGCGATAATAATAGTAAAATATAGCTAATAGTGCATGTTATATTGATAATAATAAAAGTAATAAGTATATTTATTATAGTTCTATCGATAATAACTGCATAATATGGGTAATAATGCATGCTATATTGATAATAATATAAGTAATAAGTATAATTATTACATTTCTAGCGATAATAACTCTATTATGTGGGTAATAATGCATGTTATATTGATAATATCGGGAGTAATAAGTATAATAATTATAGTTCTAGCGATAATAATAGTAAAATATGGGTAATAGTGTATGTTATATTGATAATAATATAAGTAATAAGTATATTTATTATAGTTCTAGCGATAATAACTGCATAATATGGGTAATAATGCATGTTATATTGATAATAATATAAGTAATAAGTATAATTATTACATTTCAAGCGATAATAACTCCATTATGTGGGTAATAATGCATGTTATATTGATAATATCGGGAGTAATAAGTATAATTATTATAGTTCTAGCGATAATAATAGTAAAATATAGCTAATAGTGCATGTTATATTGATAATAATAAAAGTAATAAGTATATTTATTATAGTTCTATCGATAATAACTGCATAATATGGGTAATAATGCATGTTATATTGATGACAACAAAAGTAATGAGTATATTTATTATAGTTCTAGCGATAATAATAGTAAAGTATTTCTAATAGTGCATGTTATATTGATGATAATAAAAGTAATAAGTATACTTATTATAGTTCTAGCAATAGTAATAGTAAAATATGGCTAATAGTGCATGTTATATTGATAATAATAAAAGTAATAAGTATATTTATTATAGTTCTAGCGATAATAACTGCATAATATGGGTAGTAATGCATGTCATATGGATAATAATAAAAGTAATAAGTATAATTATTACATTTCTAGCGATAATAACTCCATTATGTCGGTAATAATGCATGTTATATTGATAATATCGGGAGTAATAAGTATAATAATTATAGTTCTAGCGATAATAATAGTAAAATGTGGCAAATAGTGTATGTTATATTGATAATAATATAAGTAATAAGTATATTTATTATAGTTCTAGCGATAATAACTGCATAATATGGGTAATAATGCATGTTATATTGATAATAATATAAGTAATAAGTATAATTATTACATTTCTAGCGATAATAACTCCATTATGTGGGTAATAATGCATGTTATATTGATAATAATAAAAGTAATAAGTATATTTATTATAGTTCTATCGATAATAACTGCATAATATGGGTAATAATGCATGTTATATTGATGATAACAAAAGTAATAAGTATATTTATTATAGATCTAGCCATAATAACTGCATTATATGGGTAATAATGCATGTTATATTAATAATAATATAAGTAATAAGTATAATTATTACATTTCTAGCGATAATAACTCCATTATGTGGGTAATAATGCATGTTATATTGATAATATCGGGAGTAATAAGGATAATAATTATAGTTCCAGCGATAATAATAGTAAAATATGGCTAATAGTGTATGTTATATTGATAATAATAAAAGTAATAAGTATATTTATTATAGTTCTATCGATAATAACTGCATAATATGGGTAATAATGCATGTTATATTGATGATAACTAAAGTAATAAGTATATTTATTATAGTTCTAGCGATAATAATTGCATAATATTGGTAATGATGCATGTTATATTGATAATAATATAAGTAATAAGTATATTTATTATAGTTCTATCGATAATAACTGCATAATATGGGTAATAATGCATGTTATATTGATGATAACAAAAGTAATAAGTATATTTATTACAGTTCTAGCGATAATAATAGTAAAGTATTTCTAATAGTGCATGTTATATTGATGATAATAAAAGTAATAAGTATACTTATTATAGTTCTAGCAATAGTAATAGTAAAATGTGGCTAATAGTGCATGTTATATTGATAATAATAAAAGTAATAAGTATATTTATTATAGTTCTAGCGATAATAACTGCATAATATGGGTAGTAATGCATGTCATATGGATAATAATAAAAGTAATAAGTATAATTATTACATTTCTAGCGATAATAACTCCATTATGTGGGTAATAATGCATGTTATATTGATAATATCGGGAGTAATAAGTATCATAATTATAGTTCTACCGATAATAACTGCATAATATGGGTAATAATGCATGTTATATTGATAATAATAAAAGTAATAAGTATATTTATTATAGTTCTAGCGATAATAACTGCATAATATGGGTAATAATGCATGTTATATTGATAATAATATAAGTAATAAGTATAATTATTACATTTCTAGCGATAATAACTCTATTATGTGGGTAATAATGCATGTTATATTGATAATATCGGGAGTAATAAGTATAATTATTATAGTTCTAGCGATAATAATAGTAAAATATAGCTAATAGTGCATGTTATATTGATAATAATAAAAGTAATAAGTATATTTATTATAGTTCTATCGATAATAACTGCATAATATGGGTAATAATGCATGCTATATTGATAATAATATAAGTAATAAGTATAATTATTACATTTCTAGCGATAATAACTCTATTATGTGGGTAATAATGCATGTTATATTGATAATATCGGGAGTAATAAGTATAATAATTATAGTTCTAGCGATAATAATAGTAAAATATGGGTAATAGTGTATGTTATATTGATAATAATATAAGTAATAAGTATATTTATTATAGTTCTAGCGATAATAACTGCATAATATGGGTAATAATGCATGTTATATTGATAATAATATAAGTAATAAGTATAATTATTACATTTCAAGCGATAATAACTCCATTATGTGGGTAATAATGCATGTTATATTGATAATATCGGGAGTAATAAGTATAATTATTATAGTTCTAGCGATAATAATAGTAAAATATAGCTAATAGTGCATGTTATATTGATAATAATAAAAGTAATAAGTATATTTATTATAGTTCTATCGATAATAACTGCATAATATGGGTAATAATGCATGTTATATTGATGACAACAAAAGTAATGAGTATATTTATTATAGTTCTAGCGATAATAATAGTAAAGTATTTCTAATAGTGCATGTTATATTGATGATAATAAAAGTAATAAGTATACTTATTATAGTTCTAGCAATAGTAATAGTAAAATATGGCTAATAGTGCATGTTATATTGATAATAATAAAAGTAATAAGTATATTTATTATAGTTCTAGCGATAATAACTGCATAATATGGGTAGTAATGCATATCATATGGATAATAATAAAAGTAATAAGTATAATTATTACATTTCTAGCGATAATAACTCCATTATGTGGGTAATAATGCATGTTATATTGATAATATCGGGAGTAATAAGTATAATAATTATAGTTCTAGCGATAATAATAGTAAAATGTGGCAAATAGTGTATGTTATATTGATAATAATATAAGTAATAAGTATATTTATTATAGTTCTAGCGATAATAACTGCATAATATGGGTAATAATGCATGTTATATTGATAATAATATAAGTAATAAGTATAATTATTACATTTCTAGCGATAATAACTCCATTATGTGGGTAATAATGCATGTTATATTGATAATAATAAAAGTAATAAGTATATTTATTATAGTTCTATCGATAATAACTGCATAATATGGGTAATAATGCATGTTATATTGATGATAACAAAAGTAATAAGTATATTTATTATAGATCTAGCCATAATAACTGCATTATATGGGTAATAATGCATGTTATATTAATAATAATATAAGTAATAAGTATAATTATTACATTTCTAGCGATAATAACTCCTTTATGTGGGTAATAATGCATGTTATATTGATAATATCGGGAGTAATAAGGATAATAATTATAGTTCCAGCGATAATAATAGTAAAATATGGCTAATAGTGTATGTTATATTGATAATAATAAAAGTAATAAGTATATTTATTATAGTTCTATCGATAATAACTGCATAATATGGGTAATAATGCATGTTATATTGATGATAACTAAAGTAATAAGTATATTTATTATAGTTCTAGCGATAATAATTGCATAATATTGGTAATGATGCATGTTATATTGATAATAATATAAGTAATAGGTATAATTATTGCATTTCTAGCGATAATAACTCCATTATGTGGGTAATAATGCATGTTATATTGATAATATCGGGAGTAATAAGTATAATAATTATAGTTCTAGCGATAATAATAGTAAAATGTGGCGAATAGTGTATGTTATATTGATAATAATATAAGTAATAAGTATATTTATTATAGTTCTATCGATAATAACTGCATAATATGGGTAATAATGCATGTTATATTGATGATAACAAAAGTAATAAGTATATTTATTACAGTTCTAGCGATAATAATAGTAAAGTATTTCTAATAGTGCATGTTATATTGATGATAATAAAAGTAATAAGTATACTTATTATAGTTCTAGCAATAGTAATAGTAAAATGTGGCTAATAGTGCATGTTATATTGATAATAATAAAAGTAATAAGTATATTTATTATAGTTCTAGCGATAATAACTGCATAATATGGGTAGTAATGCATGTCATATGGATAATAATAAAAGTAATAAGTATAATTATTACATTTCTAGCGATAATAACTCTATTATGTGGGTAATAATGCATGTTATATTGATAATATCGGGAGTAATAAGTATAATAATTATAGTTCTAGCGATAATAATAGTAAAATATGGCTAATAGTGTATGTTATATTGATAATAATAAAAGTAATAAGTATATTTATTATAGTTCTAGCGATAATAACTGCATAATATGGGTAATAATGCATGTTATATTGATAATAATATAAGTAATAAGTATAATTATTACATTTCTAGCGATAATAACTCTATTATGTGGGTAATAATGCATGTTATATTGATAATATCGGGAGTAATAAGTATAATTATTATAGTTCTAGCGATAATAATAGTAAAATATAGCTAATAGTGCATGTTATATTGATAATAATAAAAGTAATAAGTATATTTATTATAGTTCTATCGATAATAACTGCATAATATGGGTAATAATGCATGTTATATTGATAATAATATAAGTAATAAGTATAATTATTACATTTCTAGCGATAATAACTCTATTATGTGGGTAATAATGCATGTTATATTGATAATATCGGGAGTAATAAGTATAATAATTATAGTTCTAGCGATAATAATAGTAAAATATGGGTAATAGTGTATGTTATATTGATAATAATATAAGTAATAAGTATATTTATTATAGTTCTAGCGATAATAACTGCATAATATGGGTAATAATGCATGTTATATTGATAATAATATAAGTAATAAGTATAATTATTACATTTCAAGCGATAATAACTCCATTATGTGGGTAATAATGCATGTTATATTGATAATATCGGGAGTAATAAGTATAATTATTATAGTTCTAGCGATAATAATAGTAAAATATAGCTAATAGTGCATGTTATATTGATAATAATAAAAGTAATCAGTATATTTATTATAGTTCTATCGATAATAACTGCATAATATGGGTAATAATGCATGTTATATTGATGACAACAAAAGTAATGAGTATATTTATTATAGTTCTAGCGATAATAATAGTAAAGTATTTCTAATAGTGCATGTTATATTGATGATAATAAAAGTAATAAGTATACTTATTATAGTTCTAGCAATAGTAATAGTAAAATATGGCTAATAGTGCATGTTATATTGATAATAATAAAAGTAATAAGTATATTTATTATAGTTCTAGCGATAATAACTGCATAATATGGGTAGTAATGCATGTCATATGGATAATAATAAAAGTAATAAGTATAATTATTACATTTCTAGCGATAATAACTCCATTATGTGGGTAATAATGCATGTTATATTGATAATATCGGGAGTAATAAGTATAATAATTATAGTTCTAGCGATAATAATAGTAAAATGTGGCAAATAGTGTATGTTATATTGATAATAATATAAGTAATAAGTATATTTATTATAGTTCTAGCGATAATAACTGCATAATATGGGTAATAATGCATGTTATATTGATAATAATATAAGTAATAAGTATAATTATTACATTTCTAGCGATAATAACTCCATTATGTGGGTAATAATGCATGTTATATTGATAATAA
This sequence comes from Megachile leachella, assembly GCA_963576845.1. Taxonomy (NCBI): domain Eukaryota; kingdom Metazoa; phylum Arthropoda; class Insecta; order Hymenoptera; family Megachilidae; genus Megachile; species Megachile leachella. The sequence goes on along the minus strand of OY756256.1, from coordinate 15,050,311 downwards.
TAAAAGTAATAAGTATATTTATTATAGTTCTATCGATAATAACTGCATAATATGGGTAATAATGCATGTTATATTGATGATAACAAAAGTAATAAGTATATTTATTATAGATCTAGCCATAATAACTGCATTATATGGGTAATAATGCATGTTATATTAATAATAATATAAGTAATAAGTATAATTATTACATTTCTAGCGATAATAACTCCATTATGTGGGTAATAATGCATGTTATATTGATAATATCGGGAGTAATAAGGATAATAATTATAGTTCCAGCGATAATAATAGTAAAATATGGCTAATAGTGTATGTTATATTGATAATAATAAAAGTAATAAGTATATTTATTATAGTTCTATCGATAATAACTGCATAATATGGGTAATAATGCATGTTATATTGGTGATAACTAAAGTAATAAGTATATTTATTATAGTTCTAGCGATAATAATTGCATAATATTGGTAATGATGCATGTTATATTGATAATAATATAAGTAATAGGTATAATTATTGCATTTCTAGCGATAATAACTCCATTATGTGGGTAATAATGCATGTTATATTGATAATATCGGGAGTAATAAGTATAATAATTATAGTTCTAGCGATAATAATAGTAAAATATGGCTAATAGTGTATGTTATATTGATAATAATATAAGTAATAAGTATATTTATTATAGTTCTAGCGATAATAACTGCATAATATGGGTAATAATGCATGTTATATTGATAATAATATAAGTAATAAGTATATTTATTATAGTTCTAGCGATAATAACTGCATAATATGGGTAATAATGCATGTTATATTGATAATAATATAAGTAATATGTATAATTATTACATTTCTAGCGATAATAACTCCATTATGTGGGTAATAATGCATGTTATATTGATAATAATAAAAGTAATAAGTATATTTATTATAGTTCTAGCGATAATAACTGCATAATATGGGTAATAATGCATGTTATATTGATAATAATATAAGTAATAAGTATAATTATTACATTTCTAGCGATAATAACTCTATTATGTGGGTAATAATGCATGTTATATTGATAATATCGGGAGTAATAAGTATAATTATTATAGTTCTAGCGATAATAATAGTAAAATATAGCTAATAGTGCATGTTATATTGATAATAATAAAAGTAATAAGTATATTTATTATAGTTCTATCGATAATAACTGCATAATATGGGTAATAATGCATGTTATATTGATAATAATATAAGTAATAAGTATAATTATTACATTTCTAGCGATAATAACTCTATTATGTGGGTAATAATGCATGTTATATTGATAATATCGGGAGTAATAAGTATAATAATTATAGTTCTAGCGATAATAATAGTAAAATATGGGTAATAGTGTATGTTATATTGATAATAATATAAGTAATAAGTATATTTATTATAGTTCTAGCGATAATAACTGCATAATATGGGTAATAATGCATGTTATATTGATAATAATATAAGTAATAAGTATAATTATTACATTTCTAGCGATAATGACTCCATTATGTGGGTAATAATGCATGTTATATTGATAATATCGGGAGTAATAAGTATAATTATTATAGTTCTAGCGATAATAATAGTAAAATATAGCTAATAGTGCATGTTATATTGATAATAATAAAAGTAATAAGTATATTTATTATAGTTCTATCGATAATAACTGCATAATATGGGTAATAATGCATGTTATATTGATGACAACAAAAGTAATAAGTATATTTATTATAGTTCTAGCGATAATAATAGTAAAGTATTTCTAATAGTGCATGTTATATTGATGATGATAAAAGTAATAAGTATACTTATTATAGTTCTAGCAATAGTAATAGTAAAATATGGCTAATAGTGCATGTTATATTGATAATAATAAAAGTAATAAGTATATTTATTATAGTTCTAGCGATAATAACTGCATAATATGGGTAGTAATGCATGTCATATGGATAATAATAAAAGTAATAAGTATAATTATTACATTTCTAGCGATAATAACTCCATTATGTGGGTAATAATGCATGTTATATTGATAATATCGGGAGTAATAAGTATAATGATTATAGTTCTAGCGATAATAATAGTAAAATGTGGCAAATGGTGTATGTTATATTGATAATAATATAAGTAATAAGTATATTTATTAGAGTTCTAGCGATAATAACTGCATAATATGGGTAATAATGCATGTTATATTGATAATAATATAAGTAATAAGTATAATTATTACATTTCTAGCGATAATAACTCCATTATGTGGGTAATAATGCATGGTATATTGATAATAATAAAAGTAATAGGTATATTTATTATAGTTCTATCGATAATAACTGCATAATATGGGTAATAATGCATGTTATATTGATGATAACAAAAGTAATAAGTATATTTATTATAGATCTAGCCATAATAACTGCATTATATGGGTAATAATGCATGTTATATTAATAATAATATAAGTAATAAGTATAATTATTACATTTCTAGCGATAATAACTCCATTATGTGGGTAATAATGCATGTTATATTGATAATATCGGGAGTAATAAGGATAATAATTATAGTTCCAGCGATAATAATAGTAAAATATGGCTAATAGTGTATGTTATATTGATAATAATAAAAGTAATAAGTATATTTATTATAGTTCTATCGATAATAACTGCATAATATGGGTAATAATGCATGTTATATTGATGATAACTAAAGTAATAAGTATATTTATTATAGTTCTAGCGATAGTAATTGCATAATATTGGTAATAATGCATGTTATATTGATAATAATATAAGTAATAGGTATAATTATTACATTTCTAGCGATAATAACTCCATTATGTGGGTAATAATGCATGTTATATTGATAATATCGGGAGTAATAAGTATAATAATTATAGTTCTAGCGATAATAATAGTAAAATGTGGCGAATAGTGTATGTTATATTGATAACAATATAAGTAATAAGTATATTTATTATAGTTCTATCGATAATAACTGCATAATATGGGTAATAATGCATGTTATATTGATAATAATATAAGTAATAAGTATAATTATTACATTTCTAGCGATAATAACTCCATTATGTGGGTAATAATGCATGTTATATTGATAATATCGGGAGTAATAAGTATAATAATTATAGTTCTAGCGATAATAATAGTAAAATATGGCTAATAGTGTATGTTATATTGATAATAATATAAGTAATAAGTATATTTATTATAGTTCTAGCGATAATAACTGCATAATATGGGTAATAATGCATGTTATATTGATAATAATATAAGTAATAAGTATAATTATTACATTTCTAGCGATAATAACTCCATTATGTGGGTAATAATGCATGTTATATTGATAATATCGGGAGTAATAAGTATAATTATTATAGTTCTAGCGATAATAATAGTAAAATATAGCTAATAGTGCATGTTATATTGATAATAATAAAAGTAATAAGTATATTTATTATAGTTCTATCGATAATAACTGCATAATATGGGTAATAATGCATGTTATATTGATGACAACAAAAGTAATAAGTATATTTATTATAGTTCTAGCGATAATAATAATAGTAAAGTATTTCTAATAGTGCATGTTATATTGATGATAATAAAAGTAATAAGTATACTTATTATAGTTCTAGCAATAGTAATAGTAAAATATGGCTAATAGTGCATGTTATATTGATAATAATAAAAGTAATAAGTATATTTATTATAGTTCTAGCGATAATAACTGCATAATATGGGTAGTAATGCATGTCATATGGATAATAATAAGAGTAATAAGTATAATTATTACATTTCTAGCGATAATAACTCCATTATGTGGGTAATAATGCATGTTATATTGATAATATCGGGAGTAATAAGTATAATAATTATAGTTCTAGCGATAATAATAGTAAAATGTGGCAAATAGTGTATGTTATATTGATAATAATATAAGTAATAAGTATATTTATTATAGTTCTAGCGATAATAACTGCATAATATGGGTAATAATGCATGTTATATTGATAATAATATAAGTAATAAGTATAATTATTACATTTCTAGCGATAATAACTCCATTATGTGGGTAATAATGCATGTTATATTGATAATAATAAAAGTAATAAGTATATTTATTATAGTTCTATCGATAATAACTGCATAATATGGGTAATAATGCATGTTATATTGATGATAACAAAAGTAATAAGTATATTTATTATAGATCTAGCCATAATAACTGCATTATATGGGTAATAATGCATGTTATATTAATAATAATATAAGTAATAAGTATAATTATTCATTTCTAGCGATAATAACTCCATTATGTGGGTAATAATGCATGTTATATTGATAATATCGGGAGTAATAAGGATAATAATTATAGTTCCAGCGATAATAATAGTAAAATATGGCTAATAGTGTATGTTATATTGATAATAATAAAAGTAATAAGTATATTTATTATAGTTCTATCGATAATAACTGCATAATATTTGTAATAATGCATGTTATATTGATGATAACTAAAGTAATAAGTATATTTATTATAGTTCTAGCGATAATAACTGCATAATATGGGTAATAATGCATGTTATATTGATGATAACAAAAGTAATAAGTATATTTATTACAGTTCTAGCGATAATAACTGCATAATATGGGTAATAATGCATGTTATATTGATAATAATAAAAGTAATAAGTATATTTATTATAGTTCTATCGATAATAACTGCATAATATGGGTAATAATGCATGTTATATTGATGATAACAAAAGTAATAAGTATATTTATTATAGTTCTAGCGATAATAGCTGCATAATATGGGTAATAATGCATGTTATATTGATAATAATATAAGTAATAAGTATAATTATTACATTTCTAGCGATAATAATTCCATTATGTGGGTAATAATGCATGTTATATTGATAATATCGGGAGTAATAAGTATAATTATTACATTTCTAGCGATAATAACTCCATTATGTGGGTAATAATGCATGTTATATTGATAATATCGGGAGTAATAAGTATAATAATTATAGTTCTAGCGATAATAATAGTAAAATATGGCTAATAGTGTATGTTATATTGATAATAATAAAAGTAATAAGTATATTTATTATAGTTCTAGCGATAATAACTCCATTATGTGGGTAATAATGCATGTTATATTGATAATAATAAAATTAGTAAGTATATTTATTATAGTTCTATCGATAATAACTGCATAATATGGGTAATAATGCATGTTATATTGATGATAACAAAAGTAATAAGTATATTTATCATAGATCTAGCCATAACAACTGCATTATATGGATAATAATGCATGTTATATTGATAACAATATAAGTAATAGGTATAATTATTACATTTCTAGCGATAATAACTCCATTATGTGGGTAATAATGCATGTTATATTGATAATATCGGGAGTAATAAGTATAATAATTATAGTTCTAGCGATAATAATAGTAAAATGTGGCGAATAGTGTATGTTATATTGATAATAATATAAGTAATAAGTATATTTATTATAGTTCTATCGATAATAACTGCATAATATGGGTAATAATGCATGTTATATTGATGATAACAAAAGTAATAAGTATATTTATTACAGTTCTAGCGATAATAATAGTAAAGTATTTCTAATAGTGCATGTTATATTGATGATAATAAAAGTAATAAGTATACTTATTATAGTTCTAGCAATAGTAATAGTAAAATATGGCTAATAGTGCATGTTATATTGATAATAATAAAAGTAATAAGTATATTTATTATAGTTCTAGCGATAATAACTGCATAATATGGGTAGTAATGCATGTCATATGGATAATAATAAAAGTAATAAGTATAATTATTACATTTCTAGCGATAATAACTCTAATATGTGGGTAATAATGCATGTTATATTGATAATATCGGGAGTAATAAGTATAATAATTATAGTTCTAGCGATAATAATAGTAAAATATGGCTAATAGTGTATGTTATATTGATAATAATATAAGTAATAAGTATATTTATTATAGTTCTAGCGATAATAACTGCATAATATGGGTAATAATGCATGTTATATTGATAATAATATAAGTAATAAGTATAATTATTACATTTCTAGCGATAATAACTCCATTATGTGGGTAATAATGCATGTTATATTGATAATATCGGGAGTAATAAGTATAATTATTATAGTTCTAGCGATAATAATAGTAAAATATAGCTAATAGTGCATGTTATATTGATAATAATAAAAGTAATAAGTATATTTATTATAGTTCTATCGATAATAACTGCATAATATGGGTAATAATGCATGTTATATTGATAATAATATAAGTAATAAGTATAATTATTACATTTCTAGCGATAATAACTCTATTATGTGGGTAATAATGCATGTTATATTGATAATATCGGGAGTAATAAGTATAATAATTATAGTTCTAGCGATAATAATAGTAAAATATGGGTAATAGTGTATGTTATATTGATAATAATATATGTCATAAGTATATTTATTATAGTTCTAGCGATAATAACTGCATAATATGGGTAATAATGCATGTTATATTGATAATAATATAAGTAATAAGTATAATTATTACATTTCTAGCGATAATAACTCCATTATGTGGGTAATAATGCATGTTATATTGATAATATCGGGAGTAATAAGTATAATTATTACATTTCTAGCGATAATAACTCCATTATGTGGGTAATAATGCATGTTATATTGATAATATCGGGAGTAATAAGTATAATAATTATAGTTCTAGCGATAATAATAGTAAAATATGGCTAATAGTGTATGTTATATTGATAATAATAAAAGTAATAAGTATATTTATTATAGTTCTAGCGATAATAACTCCATTATGTGGGTAATAATGCATGTTATATTGATAATAATAAAATTAGTAAGTATATTTATTATAGTTCTATCGATAATAACTGCATAATATGGGTAATAATGCATGTTATATTGATGATAACAAAAGTAATAAGTATATTTATCATAGATCTAGCCATAACAACTGCATTATATGGATAATAATGCATGTTATATTGATAACAATATAAGTAATAGGTATAATTATTACATTTCTAGCGATAATAACTCCATTATGTGGGTAATAATGCATGTTATATTGATAATATCGGGAGTAATAAGTATAATAATTATAGTTCTAGCGATAATAATAGTAAAATGTGGCGAATAGTGTATGTTATATTGATAATAATATAAGTAATAAGTATATTTATTATAGTTCTATCGATAATAACTGCATAATATGGGTAATAATGCATGTTATATTGATGATAACAAAAGTAATAAGTATATTTATTACAGTTCTAGCGATAATAATAGTAAAGTATTTCTAATAGTGCATGTTATATTGATGATAATAAAAGTAATAAGTATACTTATTATAGTTCTAGCAATAGTAATAGTAAAATATGGCTAATAGTGCATGTTATATTGATAATAATAAAAGTAATAAGTATATTTATTATAGTTCTAGCGATAATAACTGCATAATATGGGTAGTAATGCATGTCATATGGATAATAATAAAAGTAATAAGTATAATTATTACATTTCTAGCGATAATAACTCTAATATGTGGGTAATAATGCATGTTATATTGATAATATCGGGAGTAATAAGTATAATAATTATAGTTCTAGCGATAATAATAGTAAAATATGGCTAATAGTGTATGTTATATTGATAATAATATAAGTAATAAGTATATTTATTATAGTTCTAGCGATAATAACTGCATAATATGGGTAATAATGCATGTTATATTGATAATAATATAAGTAATAAGTATAATTATTACATTTCTAGCGATAATAACTCCATTATGTGGGTAATAATGCATGTTATATTGATAATATCGGGAGTAATAAGTATAATTATTATAGTTCTAGCGATAATAATAGTAAAATATAGCTAATAGTGCATGTTATATTGATAATAATAAAAGTAATAAGTATATTTATTATAGTTCTATCGATAATAACTGCATAATATGGGTAATAATGCATGTTATATTGATAATAATATAAGTAATAAGTATAATTATTACATTTCTAGCGATAATAACTCTATTATGTGGGTAATAATGCATGTTATATTGATAATATCGGGAGTAATAAGTATAATAATTATAGTTCTAGCGATAATAATAGTAAAATATGGGTAATAGTGTATGTTATATTGATAATAATATATGTCATAAGTATATTTATTATAGTTCTAGCGATAATAACTGCATAATATGGGTAATAATGCATGTTATATTGATAATAATATAAGTAATAAGTATAATTATTACATTTCTAGCGATAATAACTCCATTATGTGGGTAATAATGCATGTTATATTGATAATATCGGGAGTAATAAGTATAATTATTATAGTTCTAGCGATAATAATAGTAAAATATAGCTAATAGTGCATGTTATATTGATAATAATAAAAGTAATAAGTATATTTATTATAGTTCTATCGATAATAACTGCATAATATGGGTAATAATGCATGTTATATTGATGACAACAAAAGTAATAAGTATATTTATTATAGTTCTAGCGATAATAACTGCATAATATGGGTAGTAATGCATGTCATATGGATAATAATAAAAGTAATAAGTATAATTATTACATTTCTAGCGATAATAACTCCATTATGTGGGTAATAATGCATGTTATATTGATAATATCGGGAGTAATAAGTATAATGATTATAGTTCTAGCGATAATAATAGTAAAATGTGGCAAATGGTGTATGTTATATTGATAATAATATAAGTAATAAGTATATTTATTAGAGTTCTAGCGATAATAACTGCATAATATGGGTAATAATGCATGTTATATTAATAATAATATAAGTAATAAGTATAATTATTACATTTCTAGCGATAATAACTCCATTATGTGGGTAATAATGCATGGTATATTGATAATAATAAAAGTAATAAGTATATTTATTATAGTTCTATCGATAATAACTGCATAATATGGGTAATAATGCATGTTATATTGATGATAACAAAAGTAATAAGTATATTTATCATAGATCTAGCCATAACAACTGCATTATATGGATAATAATGCATGTTATATTGATAATAATATAAGTAATAGGTATAATTATTACATTTCTAGCGATAATAACTCCATTATGTGGGTAATAATGCATGTTATATTGATAATATCGGGAGTAATAAGTATAATAATTATAGTTCTAGCGATAATAATAGTAAAATGTGGCGAATAGTGTATGTTATATTGATAATAATATAAGTAATAAGTACATTTATTATAGTTCTAGCGATAATAACTGCATAATATGGGTAATAATGCATGTTATATTGATAATAATATAAGTAATAAGTATAATTATTACATTTCTAGCGATAATAACTCCATTATGTGGGTAATAATGCATGTTATATTGATAATATCGGGAGTAATAAGTATAATTATTATAGTTCTAGCGATAATAATAGGAAAATATAGCTAATTGTGCATGTTATATTGATAATAATAAATGTAATAAGTATATTTATTAAAGTTCTATCGATAATAACTGCATAATATGGGTAATAATGCATGTTATATTGATAATAATATAAGTAATAAGTATAATTATTACATTTCTAGCGATAATAACTCTATTATGTGGGTAATAATGCATGTTATATTGATAATATCGGGAGTAATAAGTATAATAATTATAGTTCTAGCGATAATAATAGTATAATATGGGTAATAGTGTATGTCATATTGATAATAATATAAGTAATAAGTATATTTATTATAGTTCTAGCGATAATAACTGCATAATATGGGTAATAATGCATGTTATATTGATGACAACAAAAGTAATAAGTATATTTATTATAGTTCTAGCGATAATAATAATAGTAAAGTATTTCTAATAGTGCATGTTATATTGATGATAATAAAAGTAATAAGTATACTTATTATAGTTCTAGCAATAGTAATAGTAAAATATGGCTAATAGTGCATGTTATATTGATAATAATAAAAGTAATAAGTATATTTATTATAGTTCTAGCGATAATAACTGCATAATATGGGTAGTAATGCATGTCATATGGATAATAATAAGAGTAATAAGTATAATTATTACATTTCTAGCGATAATAACTCCATTATGTGGGTAATAATGCATGTTATATTGATAATATCGGGAGTAATAAGTATAATTATTATAGTTCTAGCGATAATAATAGTAAAATATAGCTAATAGTGCATGTTATATTGATAATAATAAAAGTAATAAGTATATTTATTATAGTTCTATCGATAATAACTGCATAATATGGGTAATAATGCATGTTATATTGATGACAACAAAAGTAATAAGTATATTTATTATAGTTCTAGCGATAATAATAGTAAAGTATTTCTAATAGTGCATGTTATATTGATGATAATAAAAGTAATAAGTATACTTATTATAGTTCTAGCAATAGTAATAGTAAAATATGGCTAATAGTGCATGTTATATTGATAATAATAAAAGTAATAAGTATATTTATTATAGTTCTAGCGATAATAACTGCATAATATGGGTAGTAATGCATGTCATATGGATAATAATAAAAGTAATAAGTATAATTATTACATTTCTAGCGATAATAACTCCATTATGTGGGTAATAATGCATGTTATATTGATAATATCGGGAGTAATAAGTATAATAATTATAGTTCTAGCGATAATAATAGTAAAATGTGGCAAATAGTGTATGTTATATTGATAATAATATAAGTAATAAGTATATTTATTATAGTTCTAGCGATAATAACTGCATAATATGGGTAATAATGCATGTTATATTGATGATAACAAAAGTAATAAGTATATTTATTATAGTTCTAGCGATAATAATTGCATAATATTGGTAATAATGCATGTTATATTGATAATAATATAAGTAATAGTTATAATTATTACATTTCTAGCGATAATAACTCCATTATGTGGGTAATAATGCATGTTATATTGATAATATCGGGAGTAATAAGTATAATAATTATAGTTCTAGCGATAATAATAGTAAAATGTGGCGAATAGTGTATGTTATATTGATAATAATATAAGTAATAAGTATATTTATTATAGTTCTATCGATAATAACTGCATAATATGGGTAATAATGCATGTTATATTCATGATAACAAAAGTAATAAGTATATTTATTACAGTTCTAGCGATAATAACTGCATAATATGGGTAATAATGCATGTTATATTGATAATAATAAAAGTAATAAGTATATTTATTATAGTTCTATCGATAATAACTGCATAATATGGGTAATAATGCATGTTATATTGATGATAACAAAAGTAATAAGTATATTTATTATAGTTCTAGCGATAATAGCTGCATAATATGGGTAATAATGCATGTTATATTGATAATAATATAAGTAATAAGTATAATTATTACATTTCTAGCGATAATAATTCCATTATGTGGGTAATAATGCATGTTATATTGATAATATCGGGAGTAATAAGTATAATTATTACATTTCTAGCGATAATAACTCCATTATGTGGGTAATAATGCATGTTATATTGATAATATCGGGAGTAATAAGTATAATAATTATAGTTCTAGCGATAATAATAGTAAAATATGGCTAATAGTGTATGTTATATTGATAATAATAAAAGTAATAAGTATATTTATTATAGTTCTAGCGATAATAACTCCATTATGTGGGTAATAATGCATGTTATATTGATAATAATAAAATTAGTAAGTATATTTATTATAGTTCTATCGATAATAACTGCATAATATGGGTAATAATGCATGTTATATTGATGATAACAAAAGTAATAAGTATATTTATTATAGTTCTAGCGATAATAGCTGCATAATATGGGTAATAATGCATGTTATATTGATAATAATATAAGTAATAAGTATAATTATTACATTTCTAGCGATAATAATTCCATTATGTGGGTAATAATGCATGTTATATTGATAATATCGGGAGTAATAAGTATAATTATTACATTTCTAGCGATAATAACTCCATTATGTGGGTAATAATGCATGTTATATTGATAATATCGGGAGTAATAAGTATAATTATTATAGTTCTAGCGATAATAATAGTAAAATATAGCTAATAGTGCATGTTATATTGATAATAATAAATGTAATAAGTATATTTATTATAGTTCTATCGATAATAACTGCATAATATGGGTAATAATGCATGTTATATTGATAATAATATAAGTAATAAGTATAATTATTACATTTCTAGCGATAATAACTCCATTATGTGGGTAATAATGCATGTTATATTGATAATATCGGGAGTAATAAGTATAATTATTATAGTGCTAGCGATAATAATAGTAAAATATAGCTAATAGTGCATGTTATATTGATAATAATAAAAGTAATAAGTATATTTATTATAGTTCTATCGATAATAACTGCATAATATGGGTAATAATGCATGTTATATTGATGACAACAAAAGTAATAAGTATATTTATTATAGTTCTAGCGATAATAATAATAGTAAAGTATTTCTAATAGTGCATGTTATATTGATGATAATAAAAGTAATAAGTATACTTATTATAGTTCTAGCAATAGTAATAGTAAAATATGGCTAATAGTGCATGTTATATTGATAATAATAAAAGTAATAAGTATATTTATTATAGTTCTAGCGATAATAACTGCATAATATGGGTAGTAATGCATGTCATATGGATAATAATAAGAGTAATAAGTATAATTATTACATTTCTAGCGATAATAACTCCATTATGTGGGTAATAATGCATGTTATATTGATAATATCGGGAGTAATAAGTATAATAATTATAGTTCTAGCGATAATAATAGTAAAATGTGGCAAATAGTGTATGTTATATTGATAATAATATAAGTAATAAGTATATTTATTATAGTTCTAGCGATAATAACTGCATAATATGGGTAATAATGCATGTTATATTGATAATAATATAAGTAATAAGTATAATTATTACATTTCTAGCGATAATAACTCCATTATGTGGTTAATAATGCATGTTATATTGATAATAATAAAAGTAATAAGTATATTTATTATAGTTCTATCGATAATAACTGCATAATATGGGTAATAATGCATGTTATATTGATGATAACAAAAGTAATAAGTATATTTATTATAGATCTAGCCATAATAACTGCATTATATGGGTAATAATGCATGTTATATTAATAATAATATAAGTAATAAGTATAATTATTACATTTCTAGCGATAATAACTCCATTATGTGGGTAATAATGCATGTTATATTGATAATATCGGGAGTAATAAGGATAATAATTATAGTTCCAGCGATAATAATAGTAAAATATGGCTAATAGTGTATGTTATATTGATAATAATAAAAGTAATAAGTATATTTATTATAGTTCTATCGATAATAACTGCATAATATTTGTAATAATGCATGTTATATTGATGATAACTAAAGTAATAAGTATATTTATTATAGTTCTAGCGATAATAACTGCATAATATGGGTAATAATGCATGTTATATTGATGATAACTAAAGTAATAAGTATATTTATTATAGTTCTAGCGATAATAACTGCATAATATGGGTAATAATGCATGTTATATTGATGATAACAAAAGTAATAAGTATATTTATTATAGTTCTAGCGATAATAGTTGCATAATATTGGTAATAATGCATGTTATATTGATAATAATATAAGTAATAGTTATAATTATTACATTTCTAGCGATAATAACTCCATTATGTGGGTAATAATGCATGTTATATTGATAATATCGGGAGTAATAAGTATAATAATTATAGTTCTAGCGATAATAATAGTAAAATGTGGCGAATAGTGTATGTTATATTGATAATAATATAAGTAATAAGTATATTTATTATAGTTCTATCGATAATAACTGCATAATATGGGTAATAATGCATGTTATATTGATGATAACAAAAGTAATAAGTATATTTATTACAGTTCTAGCGATAATAACTGCATAATATGGGTAATAATGCATGTTATATTGATAATAATAAAAGTAATAAGTATATTTATTATAGTTCTATCGATAATAACTGCATAATATGGGTAATAATGCATGTTATATTGATGATAACAAAAGTAATAAGTATATTTATTATAGTTCTAGCGATAATAGCTGCATAATATGGGTAATAATGCATGTTATATTGATAATAATATAAGTAATAAGTATAATTATTACATTTCTAGCGATAATAATTCCATTATGTGGGTAATAATGCATGTTATATTGATAATATCGGGAGTAATAAGTATAATTATTACATTTCTAGCGATAATAACTCCATTATGTGGGTAATAATGCATGTTATATTGATAATATCGGGAGTAATAAGTATAATAATTATAGTTCTAGCGATAATAATAGTAAAATATGGCTAATAGTGTATGTTATATTGATAATAATAAAAGTAATAAGTATATTTATTATAGTTCTAGCGATAATAACTCCATTATGTGGGTAATAATGCATGTTATATTGATAATAATAAAATTAGTAAGTATATTTATTATAGTTCTATCGATAATAACTGCATAATATGGGTAATAATGCATGTTATATTGATGATAACAAAAGTAATAAGTATATTTATTATAGTTCTAGCGATAATAGCTGCATAATATGGGTAATAATGCATGTTATATTGATAATAATATAAGTAATAAGTATAATTATTACATTTCTAGCGATAATAATTCCATTATGTGGGTAATAATGCATGTTATATTGATAATATCGGGAGTAATAAGTATAATTATTACATTTCTAGCGATAATAACTCCATTATGTGGGTAATAATGCATGTTATATTGATAATATCGGGAGTAATAAGTATAATTATTATAGTTCTAGCGATAATAATAGTAAAATATAGCTAATAGTGCATGTTATATTGATAATAATAAATGTAATAAGTATATTTATTATAGTTCTATCGATAATAACTGCATAATATGGGTAATAATGCATGTTATATTGATAATAATATAAGTAATAAGTATAATTATTACATTTCTAGCGATAATAACTCCATTATGTGGGTAATAATGCATGTTATATTGATAATATCGGGAGTAATAAGTATAATTATTATAGTGCTAGCGATAATAATAGTAAAATATAGCTAATAGTGCATGTTATATTGATAATAATAAAAGTAATAAGTATATTTATTATAGTTCTATCGATAATAACTGCATAATATGGGTAATAATGCATGTTATATTGATGACAACAAAAGTAATAAGTATATTTATTATAGTTCTAGCGATAATAATAATAGTAAAGTATTTCTAATAGTGCATGTTATATTGATGATAATAAAAGTAATAAGTATACTTATTATAGTTCTAGCAATAGTAATAGTAAAATATGGCTAATAGTGCATGTTATATTGATAATAATAAAAGTAATAAGTATATTTATTATAGTTCTAGCGATAATAACTGCATAATATGGGTAGTAATGCATGTCATATGGATAATAATAAGAGTAATAAGTATAATTATTACATTTCTAGCGATAATAACTCCATTATGTGGGTAATAATGCATGTTATATTGATAATATCGGGAGTAATAAGTATAATAATTATAGTTCTAGCGATAATAATAGTAAAATGTGGCAAATAGTGTATGTTATATTGATAATAATATAAGTAATAAGTATATTTATTATAGTTCTAGCGATAATAACTGCATAATATGGGTAATAATGCATGTTATATTGATAATAATATAAGTAATAAGTATAATTATTACATTTCTAGCGATAATAACTCCATTATGTGGTTAATAATGCATGTTATATTGATAATAATAAAAGTAATAAGTATATTTATTATAGTTCTATCGATAATAACTGCATAATATGGGTAATAATGCATGTTATATTGATGATAACAAAAGTAATAAGTATATTTATTATAGATCTAGCCATAATAACTGCATTATATGGGTAATAATGCATGTTATATTAATAATAATATAAGTAATAAGTATAATTATTACATTTCTAGCGATAATAACTCCATTATGTGGGTAATAATGCATGTTATATTGATAATATCGGGAGTAATAAGGATAATAATTATAGTTCCAGCGATAATAATAGTAAAATATGGCTAATAGTGTATGTTATATTGATAATAATAAAAGTAATAAGTATATTTATTATAGTTCTATCGATAATAACTGCATAATATTTGTAATAATGCATGTTATATTGATGATAACTAAAGTAATAAGTATATTTATTATAGTTCTAGCGATAATAACTGCATAATATGGGTAATAATGCATGTTATATTGATGATAACTAAAGTAATAAGTATATTTATTATAGTTCTAGCGATAATAACTGCATAATATGGGTAATAATGCATGTTATATTGATGATAACAAAAGTAATAAGTATATTTATTATAGTTCTAGCGATAATAGTTGCATAATATTGGTAATAATGCATGTTATATTGATAATAATATAAGTAATAGTTATAATTATTACATTTCTAGCGATAATAACTCCATTATGTGGGTAATAATGCATGTTATATTGATAATATCGGGAGTAATAAGTATAATAATTATAGTTCTAGCGATAATAATAGTAAAATGTGGCGAATAGTGTATGTTATATTGATAATAATATAAGTAATAAGTATATTTATTATAGTTCTATCGATAATAACTGCATAATATGGGTAATAATGCATGTTATATTGATGATAACAAAAGTAATAAGTATATTTATTACAGTTCTAGCGATAATAACTGCATAATATGGGTAATAATGCATGTTATATTGATAATAATAAAAGTAATAAGTATATTTATTATAGTTCTATCGATAATAACTGCATAATATGGGTAATAATGCATGTTATATTGATGATAACAAAAGTAATAAGTATATTTATTATAGTTCTATCGATAATAACTGCATAATATGGGTAATAATGCATGTTATATTGATGATAACAAAAGTAATAAGTATATTTATCATAGATCTAGCCATAACAACTGCATTATATGGATAATAATGCATGTTATATTGATAATAATATAAGTAATAGGTATAATTATTACATTTCTAGCGATAATAACTCCATTATGTGGGTAATAATGCATGTTATATTGATAATATCGGGAGTAATAAGTATAATAATTATAGTTCTAGCGATAATAATAGTAAAATGTGGCGAATAGTGTATGTTATATTGATAATAATATAAGTAATAAGTACATTTATTATAGTTCTAGCGATAATAACTGCATAATATGGGTAATAATGCATGTTATATTGATAATAATATAAGTAATAAGTATAATTATTACATTTCTAGCGATAATAACTCCATTATGTGGGTAATAATGCATGTTATATTGATAATATCGGGAGTAATAAGTATAATTATTATAGTTCTAGCGATAATAATAGGAAAATATAGCTAATTGTGCATGTTATATTGATAATAATAAATGTAATAAGTATATTTATTAAAGTTCTATCGATAATAACTGCATAATATGGGTAATAATGCATGTTATATTGATAATAATATAAGTAATAAGTATAATTATTACATTTCTAGCGATAATAACTCTATTATGTGGGTAATAATGCATGTTATATTGATAATATCGGGAGTAATAAGTATAATAATTATAGTTCTAGCGATAATAATAGTATAATATGGGTAATAGTGTATGTCATATTGATAATAATATAAGTAATAAGTATATTTATTATAGTTCTAGCGATAATAACTGCATAATATGGGTAATAATGCATGTTATATTGATGACAACAAAAGTAATAAGTATATTTATTATAGTTCTAGCGATAATAATAATAGTAAAGTATTTCTAATAGTGCATGTTATATTGATGATAATAAAAGTAATAAGTATACTTATTATAGTTCTAGCAATAGTAATAGTAAAATATGGCTAATAGTGCATGTTATATTGATAATAATAAAAGTAATAAGTATATTTATTATAGTTCTAGCGATAATAACTGCATAATATGGGTAGTAATGCATGTCATATGGATAATAATAAGAGTAATAAGTATAATTATTACATTTCTAGCGATAATAACTCCATTATGTGGGTAATAATGCATGTTATATTGATAATATCGGGAGTAATAAGTATAATTATTATAGTTCTAGCGATAATAATAGTAAAATATAGCTAATAGTGCATGTTATATTGATAATAATAAAAGTAATAAGTATATTTATTATAGTTCTATCGATAATAACTGCATAATATGGGTAATAATGCATGTTATATTGATGACAACAAAAGTAATAAGTATATTTATTATAGTTCTAGCGATAATAATAGTAAAGTATTTCTAATAGTGCATGTTATATTGATGATAATAAAAGTAATAAGTATACTTATTATAGTTCTAGCAATAGTAATAGTAAAATATGGCTAATAGTGCATGTTATATTGATAATAATAAAAGTAATAAGTATATTTATTATAGTTCTAGCGATAATAACTGCATAATATGGGTAGTAATGCATGTCATATGGATAATAATAAAAGTAATAAGTATAATTATTACATTTCTAGCGATAATAACTCCATTATGTGGGTAATAATGCATGTTATATTGATAATATCGGGAGTAATAAGTATAATAATTATAGTTCTAGCGATAATAATAGTAAAATGTGGCAAATAGTGTATGTTATATTGATAATAATATAAGTAATAAGTATATTTATTATAGTTCTAGCGATAATAACTGCATAATATGGGTAATAATGCATGTTATATTGATGATAACAAAAGTAATAAGTATATTTATTATAGTTCTAGCGATAATAATTGCATAATATTGGTAATAATGCATGTTATATTGATAATAATATAAGTAATAGTTATAATTATTACATTTCTAGCGATAATAACTCCATTATGTGGGTAATAATGCATGTTATATTGATAATATCGGGAGTAATAAGTATAATAATTATAGTTCTAGCGATAATAATAGTAAAATGTGGCGAATAGTGTATGTTATATTGATAATAATATAAGTAATAAGTATATTTATTATAGTTCTATCGATAATAACTGCATAATATGGGTAATAATGCATGTTATATTCATGATAACAAAAGTAATAAGTATATTTATTACAGTTCTAGCGATAATAACTGCATAATATGGGTAATAATGCATGTTATATTGATAATAATAAAAGTAATAAGTATGTTTATTATAGTTCTATCGATAATAACTGCATAATATGGGTAATAATGCATGTTATATTGATGATAACAAAAGTAATAAGTATATTTATTATAGTTCTAGCGATAATAGCTGCATAATATGGGTAATAATGCATGTTATATTGATAATAATATAAGTAATAAGTATAATTATTACATTTCTAGCGATAATAATTCCATTATGTGGGTAATAATGCATGTTATATTGATAATATCGGGAGTAATAAGTATAATTATTACATTTCTAGCGATAATAACTCCATTATGTGGGTAATAATGCATGTTATATTGATAATATCGGGAGTAATAAGTATAATAATTATAGTTCTAGCGATAATAATAGTAAAATATGGCTAATAGTGTATGTTATATTGATAATAATAAAAGTAATAAGTATATTTATTATAGTTCTAGCGATAATAACTCCATTATGTGGGTAATAATGCATGTTATATTGATAATAATAAAATTAGTAAGTATATTTATTATAGTTCTATCGATAATAACTGCATAATATGGGTAATAATGCATGTTATATTGATGATAACAAAAGTAATAAGTATATTTATTATAGTTCTAGCGATAATAGCTGCATAATATGGGTAATAATGCATGTTATATTGATAATAATATAAGTAATAAGTATAATTATTACATTTCTAGCGATAATAATTCCATTATGTGGGTAATAATGCATGTTATATTGATAATATCGGGAGTAATAAGTATAATTATTACATTTCTAGCGATAATAACTCCATTATGTGGGTAATAATGCATGTTATATTGATAATATCGGGAGTAATAAGTATAATTATTATAGTTCTAGCGATAATAATAGTAAAATATAGCTAATAGTGCATGTTATATTGATAATAATAAATGTAATAAGTATATTTATTATAGTTCTATCGATAATAACTGCATAATATGGGTAATAATGCATGTTATATTGATAATAATATAAGTAATAAGTATAATTATTACATTTCTAGCGATAATAACTCCATTATGTGGGTAATAATGCATGTTATATTGATAATATCGGGAGTAATAAGTATAATTATTATAGTGCTAGCGATAATAATAGTAAAATATAGCTAATAGTGCATGTTATATTGATAATAATAAAAGTAATAAGTATATTTATTATAGTTCTATCGATAATAACTGCATAATATGGGTAATAATGCATGTTATATTGATGACAACAAAAGTAATAAGTATATTTATTATAGTTCTAGCGATAATAATAATAGTAAAGTATTTCTAATAGTGCATGTTATATTGATGATAATAAAAGTAATAAGTATACTTATTATAGTTCTAGCAATAGTAATAGTAAAATATGGCTAATAGTGCATGTTATATTGATAATAATAAAAGTAATAAGTATATTTATTATAGTTCTAGCGATAATAACTGCATAATATGGGTAGTAATGCATGTCATATGGATAATAATAAGAGTAATAAGTATAATTATTACATTTCTAGCGATAATAACTCCATTATGTGGGTAATAATGCATGTTATATTGATAATATCGGGAGTAATAAGTATAATAATTATAGTTCTAGCGATAATAATAGTAAAATGTGGCAAATAGTGTATGTTATATTGATAATAATATAAGTAATAAGTATATTTATTATAGTTCTAGCGATAATAACTGCATAATATGGGTAATAATGCATGTTATATTGATAATAATATAAGTAATAAGTATAATTATTACATTTCTAGCGATAATAACTCCATTATGTGGTTAATAATGCATGTTATATTGATAATAATAAAAGTAATAAGTATATTTATTATAGTTCTATCGATAATAACTGCATAATATGGGTAATAATGCATGTTATATTGATGATAACAAAAGTAATAAGTATATTTATTATAGATCTAGCCATAATAACTGCATTATATGGGTAATAATGCATGTTATATTAATAATAATATAAGTAATAAGTATAATTATTACATTTCTAGCGATAATAACTCCATTATGTGGGTAATAATGCATGTTATATTGATAATATCGGGAGTAATAAGGATAATAATTATAGTTCCAGCGATAATAATAGTAAAATATGGCTAATAGTGTATGTTATATTGATAATAATAAAAGTAATAAGTATATTTATTATAGTTCTATCGATAATAACTGCATAATATTTGTAATAATGCATGTTATATTGATGATAACTAAAGTAATAAGTATATTTATTATAGTTCTAGCGATAATAACTGCATAATATGGGTAATAATGCATGTTATATTGATGATAACTAAAGTAATAAGTATATTTATTATAGTTCTAGCGATAATAACTGCATAATATGGGTAATAATGCATGTTATATTGATGATAACAAAAGTAATAAGTATATTTATTATAGTTCTAGCGATAATAGTTGCATAATATTGGTAATAATGCATGTTATATTGATAATAATATAAGTAATAGTTATAATTATTACATTTCTAGCGATAATAACTCCATTATGTGGGTAATAATGCATGTTATATTGATAATATCGGGAGTAATAAGTATAATAATTATAGTTCTAGCGATAATAATAGTAAAATGTGGCGAATAGTGTATGTTATATTGATAATAATATAAGTAATAAGTATATTTATTATAGTTCTATCGATAATAACTGCATAATATGGGTAATAATGCATGTTATATTGATGATAACAAAAGTAATAAGTATATTTATTACAGTTCTAGCGATAATAACTGCATAATATGGGTAATAATGCATGTTATATTGATAATAATAAAAGTAATAAGTATATTTATTATAGTTCTATCGATAATAACTGCATAATATGGGTAATAATGCATGTTATATTGATGATAACAAAAGTAATAAGTATATTTATTATAGTTCTAGCGATAATAGCTGCATAATATGGGTAATAATGCATGTTATATTGATAATAATATAAGTAATAAGTATAATTATTACATTTCTAGCGATAATAATTCCATTATGTGGGTAATAATGCATGTTATATTGATAATATCGGGAGTAATAAGTATAATTATTACATTTCTAGCGATAATAACTCCATTATGTGGGTAATAATGCATGTTATATTGATAATATCGGGAGTAATAAGTATAATAATTATAGTTCTAGCGATAATAATAGTAAAATATGGCTAATAGTGTATGTTATATTGATAATAATAAAAGTAATAAGTATATTTATTATAGTTCTAGCGATAATAACTCCATTATGTGGGTAATAATGCATGTTATATTGATAATAATAAAATTAGTAAGTATATTTATTATAGTTCTATCGATAATAACTGCATAATATGGGTAATAATGCATGTTATATTGATGATAACAAAAGTAATAAGTATATTTATCATAGATCTAGCCATAACAACTGCATTATATGGATAATAATGCATGTTATATTGATAATAATATAAGTAATAGGTATAATTATTACATTTCTAGCGATAATAACTCCATTATGTGGGTAATAATGCATGTTATATTGATAATATCGGGAGTAATAAGTATAATAATTATAGTTCTAGCGATAATAATAGTAAAATGTGGCGAATAGTGTATGTTATATTGATAATAATATAAGTAATAAGTATATTTATTATAGTTCTATCGATAATAACTGCATAATATGGGTAATAATGCATGTTATATTGATGATAACAAAAGTAATAAGTATATTTATTACAGTTCTAGCGATAATAATAGTAAAGTATTTCTAATAGTGCATGTTATATTGATGATAATAAAAGTAATAAGTATACTTATTATAGTTCTAGCAATAGTAATAGTAAAATATGGCTAATAGTGCATGTTATATTGATAATAATAAAAGTAATAAGTATATTTATTATAGTTCTAGCGATAATAACTGCATAATATGGGTAGTAATGCATGTCATATGGATAATAATAAAAGTAATAAGTATAATTATTACATTTCTAGCGATAATAACTCTAATATGTGGGTAATAATGCATGTTATATTGATAATATCGGGAGTAATAAGTATAATAATTATAGTTCTAGCGATAATAATAGTAAAATATGGCTAATAGTGTATGTTATATTGATAATAATATAAGTAATAAGTATATTTATTATAGTTCTAGCGATAATAACTGCATAATATGGGTAATAATGCATGTTATATTGATAATAATATAAGTAATAAGTATAATTATTACATTTCTAGCGATAATAACTCCATTATGTGGGTAATAATGCATGTTATATTGATAATATCGGGAGTAATAAGTATAATTATTATAGTTCTAGCGATAATAATAGTAAAATATAGCTAATAGTGCATGTTATATTGATAATAATAAAAGTAATAAGTATATTTATTATAGTTCTATCGATAATAACTGCATAATATGGGTAATAATGCATGTTATATTGATAATAATATAAGTAATAAGTATAATTATTACATTTCTAGCGATAATAACTCTATTATGTGGGTAATAATGCATGTTATATTGATAATATCGGGAGTAATAAGTATAATAATTATAGTTCTAGCGATAATAATAGTAAAATATGGGTAATAGTGTATGTTATATTGATAATAATATATGTAATAAGTATATTTATTATAGTTCTAGCGATAATAACTGCATAATATGGGTAATAATGCATGTTATATTGATAATAATATAAGTAATAAGTATAATTATTACATTTCTAGCGATAATAACTCCATTATAGTCTTGTTCGGTTATTCGACGCGATCACACGTATTGTCTCTCCGTACCGTAGACGAGTGCCATATACAGTGTTATCAAATAGTGGATAAAGTTACGTTACGTTGTGTTGGGTACACCAACATAGCGGTGAAAATCTAGCTGGGCACACAAAAACAGAGCCCGGCTGTGTGTATGTGTCATCATGTGGCAAAAGAAGATCCAACATAATGAAGAAATAGTTTCAACCGAAAAGTGTTCACCGAAAGATATCTCCCCGCACACCTCAATGGATAAAAATCACAACGCCCCAAAGTCTCTAATAACTCCAACTGAACCCAAAACCTCATATGCAAATATTACTAAACAGGAATACATCCCAACCCAAGACCAAGCTATAATTCTTCAGTCAGTTGACGGTATAACTATTAAAGATTATGCTCGGGCAATTGGCAACCTAATAGGACCAAAAAACATCAAATTCTTATCGAGAATATCTAACAGTAGAATCTGCATGTACCTGGATAGCAAACACACAGTTATAAACCTGACACAAAACCACAAAGCAGTAATCATCAATAACACAAACATTGAGATCAGACCAATGGTTCTTCCGGCTCAAAGAATTATACTGTCTAACGTCGCACCCATAATCCCTAACTCACACATAGAAAACATTTTCAAAAATAATGGCATTAAAACACTCTCGAAAATTACCCCACTCAAAGCAGGAATTTCCGATCCGGACTTGTCCCATATCTTAAGTTTTAGGAGGCAGGTGTATGTTGATCCTGAAGAAGCCAAACGTATACCTAGCTCGTTTACAATCACACTCGATAATAATACCTATAGAATATTCTCTACAACTGAGAAGCAAACATGTTTCAAGTGCCAACAAGAAGGACACATTGCAAGTCAATGCGTAAACACAATAAGCACCGATACACAAACAAATAGTAACTTATCCCCATACCCCTCAGACACCGACCATACACCTAAAACTGCAATAGAAACCGAAAAAGATGTCACCACAGAAATAGAACTATCAAAGCAAAGCACTCCTAAAATTGGCGAATTCACGAGCGAAGAACCTGAGGATCCACAGCGAAGCAAAACAGGAAATAAGAGAACGCGTTCGACGATATCTGAAGAAACTTCAACAAACCCGGTAAAATTAAGTGATCTAGAACTAGGTAAGGACCTAGTCTGGAAAACAGCGGAAGAACCCTACAAAAAACCCGAACAAACCTTTAAAAAACCTAAACGCCCTCAGTCACCTGCCTTCTCTCCGGATCAAATAGACAAAATGCTAGAACCAGCAAAAGAATACATTGACGATAAAAGAAATAACCTTGTATTGAACTATCTTCAACTGAAAAGCTTTTTAGAAAATGCAATAGGTGCACCAAACCCGAAGGAAATCTCCAAGCAATACACCAATAATATGACAGCCCTAGCCGAATTGTTAATTAGAATTCATCCTTTACTAAAAGAACGATCAATAAAAATTAGAATACACAAACTGTATAAAAATATGGTCGAAAGCCCATGCAAATCATCATCCAACTGGTCATCAGAGGTGGACAGCGATTTATCAAGCTAAGTAATCATTAATTATTCTCAAACAAATCAATATCAAGCCACGACATGAAAACAATTATCCAATGGAACGTAAACGGGTTTTTCGCACATCTTGAGCAGCTTCAAATCATCGTCAAACAATACAACCCAGACATTATATGTCTGCAAGAAACAAATTTTAAGAAAAACCATACTCCTTTACTAAAAAATTATAGTCTTTTCAATAAAAACAGGGAAAACACAAGCTTTGCTAGCGGAGGAGTAGCTATTGCAATTTCAAACAAGTATTCAGCAGCACAAATTCCATTAAACACAAACTTGGAAGCAATTGCAGTAACCGTACATCTCCCGAATAAAATCAATGTATGTAATGTTTACCTGCCAAATAGCCAACCTATCCACCTACAAGACATCCAAAATTTAATAGAACAAGTTCCTCCACCTGTAGTACTAACCGGAGACTTCAATAGTCACAATCCCTTGTGGGGATCATCCAGGATAGACGCCCGTGGGAAAATAATGGAGAAAATATTACAAGACTCCAATCTAATCCTGATAAACACAGGTAGTCCCACTCACTTCAATGCAAGTAATGGCTCCTTCTCTGCAATAGACCTAACCATTTGTGACTCAAAATTGGCTCAGTATATAGAATGGAATGTGATAGACAACCTTCATGATAGCGATCACTTCCCAATCAAAATAACATATGAAGACAACACCGCACAATGGCAACCCTCGCAAACGCCTAAATGGAACTTAAATAAAATTGACTGGGAAGTATATCAAAATCAAATCAATAAATCGCTAGCTTTAATAAACAACCAATCATTAAACCCAACCAAAATAAATGATATGGTCAATGACTTCGGATCAATTATCATCAGCGCCGCAAAAGAAGCCTCTGGATACCACACTGCCAAAAACCCAAAAATAGACAAAAAACCGATAAAAAACACCCCGTGGTGGAACAAAGAATGTGAAAACGCATTAAAAAAGAGTCATCACGCTTTTAACAGAGTCAAAAAAAACCCTTCTACTGAAAATCTAATCGAGTACAAAAAACATCGAGCCAAATTTCGCAGGATAATTAAAGAAAGTAAAAAACAATCATGGAAATCATACATGTCATCTTTATCAAATCAGACCCCCGCGAAACAAGTGTGGCAAAAAATCAAACAAATAAATGGAAACAACAGTTACTTTGGAATTCAATACCTTATTACGGACCAAAATCAAACACTGTCTAACACAAAAGAAATCGCCAATACTCTTGCCGAGAAATTCAAATCAAACTCCAGCAATAGTAACTACTCCGCAGCCTTTTTAACAAAAATTAAAGAACGAGAAAGAAAAATAAGCGAAAAGCTTCAGTGCATAAATGGGAAAACAGTTGACACAGCAATTAATTCAGATATAACGATGAACGAATTATCCAACTGCCTGCAACTAACAAAGGACTCGTCACCTGGTCCAGACAATATTCCCAACAGACTATTAAAAAACCTCCCTGAGATTGGGAAAAAATATTTACTCCAACTATACAACTGCATATGGACCCATGAAATATTCCCTGATAATTGGAAAAAAGCTATAGTTGTCCCAATCCTAAAACCTGAAAAGGACAAACACAGGCCAGAGAGCTATCGCCCAATTGCTCTAACCAACAACATGTGCAAATTACTTGAAAAAATTATCAACAAAAGACTTCGCTGGTTTCTTGAAAGCAACAACCTTCTGTCTCCAAACCAATATGGATTTCGCGAATACCGGTCCACAATGGACGTACTAACTAACGTGCATACAAGCATATGTGATGCCTTTCAAAAAAAAGAGTCGCTCATAGCAGTATGCTTAGACATCGAGAAAGCATACGATATGGTCTGGAAGCCGAAAATCATAGATTCTCTCATAGAACTAAATGTCAACGGACCCATGCTATCCTTTATTGTTAATTTTCTATCAAACAGATCCATTCAAGTTAGAATCAATGGTATATTATCTGATCCAGTGCAAATTGAAAACGGCGTACCCCAAGGATCGGTGCTCAGTGTCACACTATTTTTAATCGGCATAAATGATATAACAAATAGCATAACTCCACCTGTAAGCGTTCACCTATTTGCTGATGACCTCAACATAACATGCAGTGGGAAAAATATTCACACCATAAAAGAAATCCTGCAATCATCGATTGACAATCTGCAAGAATGGTCCAATAAATCTGGTCTAAAATTTTCATCTCAGAAAACCAAATGTATCCTATTCTCCAAAAAGCCACACCCAAACACACCGACATTAACTTTAGGAAACAATGAAATAACGTTCGTAGACAATGTCAGACTCCTTGGAATAATATTCGATAGGAAACTATCCTGGTCTCCTCACATAAAACATCTAAAGTACGCCTGCCTAAAAAGGTTAAACACAATTAAATTATTAGCTTGCCAAAACTGGGGTGCGGATCAAGAAATCTTACTTAGAACATACCAAAATCTAATCAGGTCCAAAATTGATTACGGATGCACCCTGTACAATTCAGCCAAACCACACATCCTGAAAATGATTGACCCCATTCACAATACAGCATTGAGATTAGCTATGGGATTATATCGCACATGTCCCATTAATGGTATACTTTATGAAGCTGCAGAAATCCCACTCGAACAAAGGAGAAAATTTCTAAGTATTAAGTACGCACTCAAAATGGCTTCCACTCCTAGTAACCCAACACACAAATACATATTTGATCAAAGATATCACGAACTGTACACAAAAAGACCAAAATTACCTACACCATTATACGTCACATTAAGAAATAAAGTCCCTTCAATCTTAGAGCAAAGTACAACCATTCTAGAAAGGAAACAGGACAAAATTCCCCCGTGGTTCATCAAAACACCAGAAGTCGATACAACCCTAGCAGAAAACAATAAGAATTCTATTTCAAGTTTCGAACATCAGAACAATTTTTTAAAACTGGACACAAAATACACACACTGCAAAAAATATTTTACTGATGCATCAAAAACCAAACAAGGGGTAGGGTACGCCATAGTTACAGACGACAACACCATCAAAAAACGTTTACCCACACAAACATCAATTTTTTCTGCTGAAGCCTACGCAGTACACGACACACTTAAACATATACGATATACCAGCAAAGCCCAAAATCACGCAATTTACACCGACTCTATGAGTGTAATTCGAGCCATAGCAAACACTGCCAAAATTAATAAAAACGTAATTATCAGAAACTCCCTAATTCTACACACCGAACTTATCTCCTCCAAGAAGAAGGCACATATTGTATGGATACCGTCTCACCAAGGAATAAAAGGAAACACACTAGCAGACTCCAGCGCCAAAGAAGCAACCACCCTGCAGCCCGAACTCCAACCAACACCTATCCCACATTTGGAATTCATCCACCATCATAAAATGAAAATGCAGGAAGAATGGAACACCACATGGAATTCCCAACCAACCAAAATCCACAGAATTGTGTCAAACTTCTTCCAAGACACTCCACGAAAACACCTGAACAGGAGGGAAAGAATAGTCCTCGCTCGCTTAAGAACAGGCCACTGCAGATACACACATGAATTCCTCATAAAAAAGACAGACCCCCCCATATGTTGTGGAACCGTACTCACGGTAGACCACTTCCTTTACTCCTGCCAAAATTACCGTACCCAAAGATCGAAATTCAAACTTAACCCAAATACCGCCCTTACCTCGGAAAATCACACAAAAAATACCATAAACTTCCTGAAAGAAATAAACCTGTTCCACAAGATATGAAATTTACATAGAAGCCGTCGCTAATGACCTAGACGTTGATGCGACGTAAAACCTTCATATAAAAAAAAAAAAAAAAACTCCATTATGTGGGTAATAATGCATGTTATATTGATAATATCGGGAGTAATAAGTATAATTATTATAGTTCTAGCGATAATAATAGTAAAATATAGCTAATAGTGCATGTTATATTGATAATAATAAAAGTAATAAGTATATTTATTATAGTTCTATCGATAATAACTGCATAATATGGGTAATAATGCATGTTATATTGATGACAACAAAAGTAATAAGTATATTTATTATAGTTCTAGCGATAATAACTGCATAATATGGGTAGTAATGCATGTCATATGGATAATAATAAAAGTAATAAGTATAATTATTACATTTCTAGCGATAATAACTCCATTATGTGGGTAATAATGCATGTTATATTGATAATATCGGGAGTAATAAGTATAATGATTATAGTTCTAGCGATAATAATAGTAAAATGTGGCAAATGGTGTATGTTATATTGATAATAATATAAGTAATAAGTATATTTATTAGAGTTCTAGCGATAATAACTGCATAATATGGGTAATAATGCATGTTATATTAATAATAATATAAGTAATAAGTATAATTATTACATTTCTAGCGATAATAACTCCATTATGTGGGTAATAATGCATGGTATATTGATAATAATAAAAGTAATAAGTATATTTATTATAGTTCTATCGATAATAACTGCATAATATGGGTAATAATGCATGTTATATTGATGATAACAAAAGTAATAAGTATATTTATCATAGATCTAGCCATAACAACTGCATTATATGGATAATAATGCATGTTATATTGATAATAATATAAGTAATAGGTATAATTATTACATTTCTAGCGATAATAACTCCATTATGTGGGTAATAATGCATGTTATATTGATAATATCGGGAGTAATAAGTATAATAATTATAGTTCTAGCGATAATAATAGTAAAATGTGGCGAATAGTGTATGTTATATTGATAATAATATAAGTAATAAGTACATTTATTATAGTTCTAGCGATAATAACTGCATAATATGGGTAATAATGCATGTTATATTGATAATAATATAAGTAATAAGTATAATTATTACATTTCTAGCGATAATAACTCCATTATGTGGGTAATAATGCATGTTATATTGATAATATCGGGAGTAATAAGTATAATTATTATAGTTCTAGCGATAATAATAGGAAAATATAGCTAATTGTGCATGTTATATTGATAATAATAAATGTAATAAGTATATTTATTAAAGTTCTATCGATAATAACTGCATAATATGGGTAATAATGCATGTTATATTGATAATAATATAAGTAATAAGTATAATTATTACATTTCTAGCGATAATAACTCTATTATGTGGGTAATAATGCATGTTATATTGATAATATCGGGAGTAATAAGTATAATAATTATAGTTCTAGCGATAATAATAGTATAATATGGGTAATAGTGTATGTCATATTGATAATAATATAAGTAATAAGTATATTTATTATAGTTCTAGCGATAATAACTGCATAATATGGGTAATAATGCATGTTATATTGATAATAATATAAGTAATAAGTATAATTATTACATTTCTAGCGATAATAACTCCATTATGTGGGTAATAATGCATGTTATATTGATAATATCGGGAGTAATAAGTATAATTATTATAGTTCTAGCGATAATAATAGTAAAATATAGCTAATAGTGCATGTTATATTGATAATAATAAAAGTAATAAGTATATTTATTATAGTTCTATCGATAATAACTGCATAATATGGGTAATAATGCATGTTATATTGATGACAACAAAAGTAATAAGTATATTTATTATAGTTCTAGCGGTAATAATAGTAAAGTATTTCTAATAGTGCATGTTATATTGATGATAATAAAAGTAATAAGTATACTTATTATAGTTCTAGCAATAGTAATAGTAAAATATGGCTAATAGTGCATGTTATATTGATAATAATAAAAGTAATAAGTATATTTATTATAGTTCTAGCGATAATAACTGCATAATATGGGTAGTAATGCATGTCATATGGATAATAATAAAAGTAATAAGTATAATTATTACATTTCTAGCGATAATAACTCCATTATGTGGGTAATAATGCATGTTATATTGATAATATCGGGAGTAATAAGTATAATAATTATAGTTCTAGCGATAATAATAGTAAAATGTGGCAAATAGTGTATGTTATATTGATAATAATATAAGTAATAAGTATATTTATTATAGTTCTAGCGATAATAACTGCATAATATGTGTAATAATGCATGTTATATTGATGATAACAAAAGTAATAAGTATATTTATTATAGTTCTAGCGATAATAATTGCATAATATTGGTAATAATGCATGTTATATTGATAATAATATAAGTAATAGTTATAATTATTACATTTCTAGCGATCATAACTCCATTATGTGGGTAATAATGCATGTTATATTGATAATATCGGGAGTAATAAGTATAATAATTATAGTTCTAGCGATAATAATAGTAAAATGTGGCGAATAGTGTATGTTATATTGATAATAATATAAGTAATAAGTATATTTATTATAGTTCTATCGATAATAACTGCATAATATGGGTAATAATGCATGTTATATTGATGATAACAAAAGTAATAAGTATATTTATTACAGTTCTAGCGATAATAACTGCATAATATGGGTAATAATGCATGTTATATTGATAATAATAAAAGTAATAAGTATATTTATTATAGTTCTATCGATAATAACTGCATAATATGGGTAATAATGCATGTTATATTGATGATAACAAAAGTAATAAGTATATTTATTATAGTTCTAGCGATAATAGCTGCATAATATGGGTAATAATGCATGTTATATTGATAATAATATAAGTAATAAGTATAATTATTACATTTCTAGCGATAATAATTCCATTATGTGGGTAATAATGCATGTTATATTGATAATATCGGGAGTAATAAGTATAATTATTACATTTCTAGCGATAATAACTCCATTATGTGGGTAATAATGCATGTTATATTGATAATATCGGGAGTAATAAGTATAATAATTATAGTTCTAGCGATAATAATAGTAAAATATGGCTAATAGTGTATGTTATATTGATAATAATAAAAGTAATAAGTATATTTATTATAGTTCTAGCGATAATAACTCCATTATGTGGGTAATAATGCATGTTATATTGATAATAATAAAATTAGTAAGTATATTTATTATAGTTCTATCGATAATAACTGCATAATATGGGTAATAATGCATGTTATATTGATGATAACAAAAGTAATAAGTATATTTATCATAGATCTAGCCATAACAACTGCATTATATGGATAATAATGCATGTTATATTGATAATAATATAAGTAATAGGTATAATTATTACATTTCTAGCGATAATAACTCCATTATGTGGGTAATAATGCATGTTATATTGATAATATCGGGAGTAATAAGTATAATAATTATAGTTCTAGCGATAATAATAGTAAAATGTGGCGAATAGTGTATGTTATATTTATAATAATATAAGTAATAAGTATATTTATTATAGTTCTATCGATAATAACTGCATAATATGGGTAATAATGCATGTTATATTGATGATAACAAAAGTAATAAGTATATTTATTACAGTTCTAGCGATAATAATAGTAAAGTATTTCTAATAGTGCATGTTATATTGATGATAATAAAAGTAATAAGTATACTTATTATAGTTCTAGCAATAGTAATAGTAAAATATGGCTAATAGTGCATGTTATATTGATAATAATAAATGTAATAAGTATATTTATTATAGTTCTAGCGATAATAACTGCATAATATGGGTAGTAATGCATGTCATATGGATAATAATAAAAGTAATAAGTATAATTATTACATTTCTAGCGATAATAACTCTAATATGTGGGTAATAATGCATGTTATATTGATAATATCGGGAGTAATAAGTATAATAATTATAGTTCTAGCGATAATAATAGTAAAATATGGCTAATAGTGTATGTTATATTGATAATAATATAAGTAATAAGTATATTTATTATAGTTCTAGCGATAATAACTGCATAATATGGGTAATAATGCATGTTATATTGATAATAATATAAGTAATAGGTATAATTATTACATTTCTAGCGATAATAACTCCATTATGTGGGTAATAATGCATGTTATATTGATAATATCGGGAGTAATAAGTATAATTATTATAGTTCTAGCGATAATAATAGTAAAATATAGCTAATAGTGCATGTTATATTGATAATAATAAAAGTAATAAGTATATTTATTATAGTTCTATCGATAATAACTGCATAATATGGGTAATAATGCATGTTATATTGATAATAATATAAGTAATAAGTATAATTATTACATTTCTAGCGATAATAACTCTATTATGTGGGTAATAATGCATGTTATATTGATAATATCGGGAGTAATAAGTATAATAATTATAGTTCTAGCGATAATAATAGTAAAATATGGGTAATAGTGTATGTTATATTGATAATAATATATGTAATAAGTATATTTATTATAGTTCTAGCGATAATAACTGCATAATATGGGTAATAATGCATGTTATATTGATAATAATATAAGTAATAAGTATAATTATTACATTTCTAGCGATAATAACTCCATTATGTGGGTAATAATGCATGTTATATTGATAATATCGGGAGTAATAAGTATAATTATTATAGTTCTAGCGATAATAATAGTAAAATATAGCTAATAGTGCATGTTATATTGATAATAATAAAAGTAATAAGTATATTTATTATAGTTCTAGCGATAATAATAGTAAAGTATTTCTAATAGTGCATGTTATATTGATGATGATAAAAGTAATAAGTATACTTATTATAGTTCTAGCAATAGTAATAGTAAAATATGGCTAATAGTGCATGTTATATTGATAATAATAAAAGTAATAAGTATATTTATTATAGTTCTAGCGATAATAACTGCATAATATGGGTAGTAATGCATGTCATATGGATAATAATAAAAGTAATAAGTATAATTATTACATTTCTAGCGATAATAACTCCATTATGTGGGTAATAATGCATGTTATATTGATAATATCGGGAGTAATAAGTATAATGATTATAGTTCTAGCGATAATAATAGTAAAATGTGGCAAATGGTGTATGTTATATTGATAATAATATAAGTAATAAGTATATTTATTAGAGTTCTAGCGATAATAACTGCATAATATGGGTAATAATGCATGTTATATTAATAATAATATAAGTAATAAGTATAATTATTACATTTCTAGCGATAATAACTCCATTATGTGGGTAATAATGCATGGTATATTGATAATAATAAAAGTAATAAGTATATTTATTATAGTTCTATCGATAATAACTGCATAATATGGGTAATAATGCATGTTATATTGATGATAACAAAAGTAATAAGTATATTTATCATAGATCTAGCCATAACAACTGCATTATATGGATAATAATGCATGTTATATTGATAATAATATAAGTAATAGGTATAATTATTACATTTCTAGCGATAATAACTCCATTATGTGGGTAATAATGCATGTTATATTGATAATATCGGGAGTAATAAGTATAATAATTATAGTTCTAGCGATAATAATAGTAAAATGTGGCGAATAGTGTATGTTATATTGATAATAATATAAGTAATAAGTATATTTATTATAGTTCTAGCGATAATAACTGCATAATATGGGTAATAATGCATGTTATATTGATAATAATATAAGTAATAAGTATAATTATTACATTTCTAGCGATAATAACTCCATTATGTGGGTAATAATGCATGTTATATTGATAATATCGGGAGTAATAAGTATAATTATTATAGTTCTAGCGATAATAATAGGAAAATATAGCTAATTGTGCATGTTATATTGATAATAATAAATGTAATAAGTATATTTATTAAAGTTCTATCGATAATAACTGCATAATATGGGTAATAATGCATGTTATATTGATAATAATATAAGTAATAAGTATAATTATTACATTTCTAGCGATAATAACTCTATTATGTGGGTAATAATGCATGTTATATTGATAATATCGGGAGTAATAAGTATAATAATTATAGTTCTAGCGATAATAATAGTAAAATATGGGTAATAGTGTATGTCATATTGATAATAATATAAGTAATAAGTATATTTATTATAGTTCTAGCGATAATAACTGCATAATATGGGTAATAATGCATGTTATATTGATAATAATATAAGTAATAAGTATAATTATTACATTTCTAGCGATAATAACTCCATTATGTGGGTAATAATGCATGTTATATTGATAATATCGGGAGTAATAAGTATAATTATTATAGTTCTAGCGATAATAATAGTAAAATATAGCTAATAGTGCATGTTATATTGATAATAATAAAAGTAATAAGTATATTTATTATAGTTCTATCGATAATAACTGCATAATATGGGTAATAATGCATGTTATATTGATGACAACAAAAGTAATAAGTATATTTATTATAGTTCTAGCGATAATAATAGTAAAGTATTTCTAATAGTGCATGTTATATTGATGATAATAAAAGTAATAAGTATACTTATTATAGTTCTAGCAATAGTAATAGTAAAATATGGCTAATAGTGCATGTTATATTGATAATAATAAAAGTAATAAGTATATTTATTATAGTTCTAGCGATAATAACTGCATAATATGGGTAGTAATGCATGTCATATGGATAATAATAAAAGTAATAAGTATAATTATTACATTTCTAGCGATAATAACTCCATTATGTGGGTAATAATGCATGTTATATTGATAATATCGGGAGTAATAAGTATAATAATTATAGTTCTAGCGATAATAATAGTAAAATGTGGCAAATAGTGTATGTTATATTGATAATAATATAAGTAATAAGTATATTTATTATAGTTCTAGCGATAATAACTGCATAATATGGGTAATAATGCATGTTATATTGATAATAATATAAGTAATAAGTATAATTATTACATTTCTAGCGATAATAACTCTATTATGTGGGTAATAATGCATGTTATATTGATAATATCGGGAGTAATAAGTATAATAATTATAGTTCTAGCGATAATAATAGTAAAATATGGGTAATAGTGTATGTTATATTGATAATAATATAAGTAATAAGTATATTTATTATAGTTCTAGCGATAATAACTGCATAATATGGGTAATAATGCATGTTATATTGATAATAATATAAGTAATAAGTATAATTATTACATTTCTAG
Organism: Megachile leachella; assembly: GCA_963576845.1. Taxonomy (NCBI): domain Eukaryota; kingdom Metazoa; phylum Arthropoda; class Insecta; order Hymenoptera; family Megachilidae; genus Megachile; species Megachile leachella. The sequence continues at coordinate 15,013,353 of OY756256.1, read as the reverse complement.
CGATAATAACTCCATTATGTGGGTAATAATGCATGTTATATTGATAATATCGGGAGTAATAAGTATAATTATTATAGTTCTAGCGATAATAATAGTAAAATATAGCTAATAGTGCATGTTATATTGATAATAATAAAAGTAATAAGTATATTTATTATAGTTCTATCGATAATAACTGCATAATATGGGTAATAATGCATGTTATATTGATGACAACAAAAGTAATAAGTATATTTATTATAGTTCTAGCGATAATAATAGTAAAGTATTTCTAATAGTGCATGTTATATTGATGATGATAAAAGTAATAAGTATACTTATTATAGTTCTAGCAATAGTAATAGTAAAATATGGCTAATAGTGCATGTTATATTGATAATAATAAAAGTAATAAGTATATTTATTATAGTTCTAGCGATAATAACTGCATAATATGGGTAGTAATGCATGTCATATGGATAATAATAAAAGTAATAAGTATAATTATTACATTTCTAGCGATAATAACTCCATTATGTGGGTAATAATGCATGTTATATTGATAATATCGGGAGTAATAAGTATAATGATTATAGTTCTAGCGATAATAATAGTAAAATGTGGCAAATGGTGTATGTTATATTGATAATAATATAAGTAATAAGTATATTTATTAGAGTTCTAGCGATAATAACTGCATAATATGGGTAGTAATGCATGTCATATGGATAATAATAAAAGTAATAAGTATAATTATTACATTTCTAGCGATAATAACTCTAATATGTGGGTAATAATGCATGTTATATTGATAATATCGGGAGTAATAAGTATAATAATTATAGTTCTAGCGATAATAATAGTAAAATATGGCTAATAGTGTATGTTATATTGATAATAATATAAGTAATAAGTATATTTATTGTAGTTCTAGCGATAATAACTGCATAATATGGGTAATAATGCTTGTTATATTGATAATAATATAAGTAATAAGTATAATTATTACATTTCTAGCGATAATAACTCCATTATGTGGGTAATAATGCATGTTATATTGATAATATCGGGAGTAATAAGTATAATTATTATAGTTCTAGCGATAATAATAGTAAAATATAGCTAATAGTGCATGTTATATTGATAATAATAAAAGTAATAAGTATATTTATTATAGTTCTATCGATAATAACTGCATAATATGGGTAATAATGCATGTTATATTGATGACAACAAAAGTAATAAGTATATTTATTATAGTTCTAGCGATAATAATAGTAAAGTATTTCTAATAGTGCATGTTATATTGATGATAATAAAAGTAATAAGTATACTTATTATAGTTCTAGCAATAGTAATAGTAAAATATGGCTAATAGTGCATGTTATATTGATAATAATAAAAGTAATAAGTATATTTATTATAGTTCTAGCGATAATAACTGCATAATATGGGTAGTAATGCATGTCATATGGATAATAATAAAAGTAATAAGTATAATTATTACATTTCTAGCGATAATAACTCCATTATGTGGGTAATAATGCATGTTATATTGATAATATCGGGAGTAATAAGTATAATAATTATAGTTCTAGCGATAATAATAGTAAAATGTGGCAAATAGTGTATGTTATATTGATAATAATATAAGTAATAAGTATATTTATTATAGTTCTAGCGATAATAACTGCATAATATGGGTAATAATGCATGTTATATTGATAATAATATAAGTAATAAGTATAATTATTACATTTCTAGCGATAATAACTCCATTATGTGGGTAATAATGCATGTTATATTGATAATAATAAAAGTAATAAGTATATTTATTATAGTTCTATCGATAATAACTGCATAATATGGGTAATAATGCATGTTATATTGATGATAACAAAAGTAATAAGTATATTTATTACAGTTCTAGCGATAATAATAGTAAAGTATTTCTAATAGTGCATGTTATATTGATGATAATAAAAGTAATAAGTATACTTATTATAGTTCTAGCAATAGTAATAGTAAAATATGGCTAATAGTGCATGTTATATTGATAATAATAAAAGTAATAAGTATATTTATTATAGTTCTAGCGATAATAACTGCATAATATGGGTAGTAATGCATGTCATATGGATAATAATAAAAGTAATAAGTATAATTATTACATTTCTAGCGATAATAACTCTATTATGTGGGTAATAATGCATGTTATATTGATAATATCGGGAGTAATAAGTATAATAATTATAGTTCTAGCGATAATAATAGTAAAATATGGCTAATAGTGTATGTTATATTGATAATAATATAAGTAATAAGTATATTTATTATAGTTCTAGCGATAATAACTGCATAATATGGGTAATAATGCATGTTATATTGATAATAATATAAGTAATAAGTATAATTATTACATTTCTAGCGATAATAACTCCATTATGTGGGTAATAATGCATGTTATATTGATAATATCGGGAGTAATAAGTATAATTATTATAGTTCTAGCGATAATAATAGTAAAATATAGCGAATAGTGCATGTTATATTGATAATAATAAAAGTAATAAGTATATTTATTATAGTTCTATCGATAATAACTGCATAATATGGGTAATAATGCATGTTATATTGATAATAATATAAGTAATAAGTATAATTATTACATTTCTAGCGATAATAACTCTATTATGTGGGTAATAATGCATGTTATATTGATAATATCGGGAGTAATAAGTATAATAATTATAGTTCTAGCGATAATAATAGTAAAATATGGGTAATAGTGTATGTTATATTGATAATAATATAAGTAATAAGTATATTTATTATAGTTCTAGCGATAATAACTGCATAATATGGGTAATAATGCATGTTATATTGATAATAATATAAGTAATAAGTATAATTATTACATTTCTAGCGATAATAACTCCATTATGTGGGTAATAATGCATGTTATATTGATAATATCGGGAGTAATAAGTATAATTATTATAGTTCTAGCGATAATAATAGTAAAATATAGCTAATAGTGCATGTTATATTGATAATAATAAAAGTAATAAGTATATTTATTATAGTTCTATCGATAATAACTGCATAATATGGGTAATAATGCATGTTATATTGATGACAACAAAAGTAATAAGTATATTTATTATAGTTCTAGCGATAATAATAGTAAAGTATTTCTAATAGTGCATGTTATATTGATGATGATAAAAGTAATAAGTATACTTATTATAGTTCTAGCAATAGTAATAGTAAAATATGGCTAATAGTGCATGTTATATTGATAATAATAAAAGTAATAAGTATATTTATTATAGTTCTAGCGATAATAACTGCATAATATGGGTAGTAATGCATGTCATATGGATAATAATAAAAGTAATAAGTATAATTATTACATTTCTAGCGATAATAACTCCATTATGTGGGTAATAATGCATGTTATATTGATAATATCGGGAGTAATAAGTATAATGATTATAGTTCTAGCGATAATAATAGTAAAATGTGGCAAATGGTGTATGTTATATTGATAATAATATAAGTAATAAGTATATTTATTAGAGTTCTAGCGATAATAACTGCATAATATGGGTAATAATGCATGTTATATTGATAATAATATAAGTAATAAGTATAATTATTACATTTCTAGCGATAATAACTCCATTATGTGGGTAATAATGCATGGTATATTGATAATAATAAAAGTAATAAGTATATTTATTATAGTTCTATCGATAATAACTGCATAATATGGGTAATAATGCATGTTATATTGATGATAACAAAAGTAATAAGTATATTTATCATAGATCTAGCCATAACAACTGCATTATATGGATAATAATGCATGTTATATTGATAATAATATAAGTAATAAGTATAATTATTACATTTCTAGCGATAATAACTCCATTATGTGGGTAATAATGCATGTTATATTGATAATATCGGGAGTAATAAGGATAATAATTATAGTTCCAGCGATAATAATAGTAAAATATGGCTAATAGTGTATGTTATATTGATAATAATAAAAGTAATAAGTATATTTATTATAGTTCTATCGATAATAACTGCATAATATGGGTAATAATGCATGTTATATTGATGATAACTAAAGTAATAAGTATATTTATTATAGTTCTAGCGATAATAATTGCATAATATTGGTAATAATGCATGTTATATTGATAATAATATAAGTAATAGGTATAATTATTACATTTCTAGCGATAATAACTCCATTATGTGGGTAATAATGCATGTTATATTGATAATATCGGGAGTAATAAGTATAATAATTATAGTTCTAGCGATAATAATAGTAAAATGTGGCGAATAGTGTATGTTATATTGATAACAATATAAGTAATAAGTATATTTATTATAGTTCTATCGATAATAACTGCATAATATGGGTAATAATGCATGTTATATTGATGATAACAAAAGTAATAAGTATATTTATTACAGTTCTAGCGATAATAATAGTAAAGTATTTCTAATAGTGCATGTTATATTGATGATAATAAAAGTAATAAGTATACTTATTATAGTTCTAGCAATAGTAATAGTAAAATATGGCTAATAGTGCATGTTATATTGATAATAATAAAAGTAATAAGTATATTCATTATAGTTCTAGCGATAATAACTGCATAATATGGGTAGTAATGCATGTCATATGGATAATAATAAAAGTAATAAGTATAATTATTACATTTCTAGCGATAATAACTCTATTATGTGGGTAATAATGCATGTTATATTGATAATATCGGGAGTAATAAGTATAATAATTATAGTTCTAGCGATAATAATAGTAAAATATGGCTAATAGTGTATGTTATATTGATAATAATATAAGTAATAAGTATATTTATTATAGTTCTAGCGATAATAACTGCATAATATGGGTAATAATGCATGTTATATTGATAATAATATAAGTAATAAGTATAATTATTACATTTCTAGCGATAATAACTCCATTATGTGGGTAATAATGCATGTTATATTGATAATATCGGGAGTAATAAGTATAATTATTATAGTTCTAGCGATAATAATAGTAAAATATAGCTAATAGTGCATGTTATATTGATAATAATAAATGTAATAAGTATATTTATTATAGTTCTATCGATAATAACTGCATAATATGGGTAATAATGCATGTTATATTGATGATAATATAAGTAATAAGTATAATTATTACATTTCTAGCGATAATAACTCCATTATGTGGGTAATAATGCATGTTATATTGATAATATCGGGAGTAATAAGTATAATTATTATAGTTCTAGCGATAATAATAGTAAAATATAGCTAATAGTGCATGTTATATTGATAATAATAAAAGTAATAAGTATATTTATTATAGTTCTAGCGATAATAACTGCATAATATGGGTAATAATGCATGTTATATTGATAATAATATAAGTAATAAGTATAATTATTACATTTCTAGCGATAATAACTCCATTATGTGGGTAATAATGCATGTTATATTGATAATATCGGGAGTAATAAGTATAATTATTATAGTTCTAGCGATAATAATAGTAAAATATAGCTAATAGTGCATGTTATATTGATAATAATAAATGTAATAAGTATATTTATTATAGTTCTATCGATAATAACTGCATAATATGGGTAATAATGCATGTTATATTGATAATAATATAAGTAATAAGTATAATTATTACATTTCTAGCGATAATAACTCTATTATGTGGGTAATAATGCATGTTATATTGATAATATCGGGAGTAATAAGTATAATAATTATAGTTCTAGCGATAATAATAGTAAAATATGGCTAATAGTGTATGTTATATTGATAATAATATAAGTAATAAGTATATTTATTATAGTTCTAGCGATAATAACTGCATAATATGGGTAATAATGCATGTTATATTGATAATAATATAAGTAATAAGTATAATTATTACATTTCTAGCGATAATAACTCCATTATGTGGGTAATAATGCATGTTATATTGATAATATCGGGAGTAATAAGTATAATTATTATAGTTCTAGCGATAATAATAGTAAAATATAGCTAATAGTGCATGTTATATTGATAATAATAAATGTAATAAGTATATTTATTATAGTTCTATCGATAATAACTGCATAATATGGGTAATAATGCATGTTATATTGATAATAATATAAGTAATAAGTATAATTATTACATTTCTAGCGATAATAACTCTATTATGTGGGTAATAATGCATGTTATATTGATAATATCGGGAGTAATAAGTATAATAATTATAGTTCTAGCGATAATAATAGTAAAATATGGGTAATAGTGTATGTCATATTGATAATAATATAAGTAATAAGTATATTTATTATAGTTCTAGCGATAATAACTGCATAATATGGGTAATAATGCATGTTATATTGATAATAATATAAGTAATAAGTATAATTATTACATTTCCAGCGATAATAACTCCATTATGTGGGTAATAATGCATGTTATATTGATAATATCGGGAGTAATAAGTATAATTATTATAGTTCTAGCGATAATAATAGTAAAATATAGCTAATAGTGCATGTTATATTGATAATAATAAAAGTAATAAGTATATTTATTATAGTTCTATCGATAATAACTGCATAATATGGGTAATAATGCATGTTATATTGATGACAACAAAAGTAATAAGTATATTTATTATAGTTCTAGCGATAATAATAGTAAAGTATTTCTAATAGTGCATGTTATAATGATGATAATAAAAGTAATAAGTATACTTATTATAGTTCTAGCAATAGTAATAGTAAAATATGGCTAATAGTGCATGTTATATTGATAATAATAAAAGTAATAAGTATATTTATTATAGTTCTAGCGATAATAACTGCATAATATGGGTAGTAATGCATGTCATATGGATTATAATAAAAGTAATAAGTATAATTATTACATTTCTAGCGATAATAACTCCATTATGTGGGTAATAATGCATGTTATATTGATAATATCGGGAGTAATAAGTATAATAATTATAGTTCTAGCGATAATAATAGTAAAATGTGGCAAATAGTGTATGTTATATTGATAATAATATAAGTAATAAGTATATTTATTATAGTTCTAGCGATAATAACTGCATAATATGGGTAGTAATGCATGTTATATTGATGATAACAAAAGTAATAAGTATATTTATTACAGTTCTAGCGATAATAACTGCATAATATGGGTAATAATGCATGTTATATTGATAATAATAAAAGTAATAAGTATATTTATTATAGTTCTATCGATAATAACTGCATAATATGGGTAATAATGCATGTTATATTGATGATAACAAAAGTAATAAGTATATTTATCATAGATCTAGCCATAACAACTGCATTATATGGATAATAATGCATGTTATATTGATAATAATATAAGTAATAGGTATAATTATTACATTTCTAGCGATAATAACTCCATTATGTGGGTAATAATGCATGTTATATTGATAATATCGGGAGTAATAAGTATAATAATTATAGTTCTAGCGGTAATAATAGTAAAATGTGGCGAATAGTGTATGTTATATTGATAATAATATAAGTAATAAGTATATTTATTATAGTTCTATCGATAATAACTGCATAATATGGGTAATAATGCATGTTATATTGATGATAACAAAAGTAATAAGTATATTTATTACAGTTCTAGCGATAATAATAGTAAAGTATTTCTAATAGTGCATGTTATATTGATGATAATAAAAGTAATAAGTATACTTATTATAGTTCTAGCAATAGTAATAGTAAAATATGGCTAATAGTGCATGTTATATTGATAATAATAAAAGTAATAAGTATATTTATTATAGTTCTAGCGATAATAACTGCATAATATGGGTAGTAATGCATGTCATATGGATAATAATAAAAGTAATAAGTATAATTATTACATTTCTAGCGATAATAACTCTAATATGTGGGTAATAATGCATGTTATATTGATAATATCGGGAGCAATAAGTATAATAATTATAGTTCTAGCGATAATAATAGTAAAATATGGCTAATAGTGTATGTTATATTGATAATAATATAAGTAATAAGTATATTTATTATAGTTCTAGCGATAATAACTGCATAATATGGGTAATAATGCATGTTATATTGATAATAATATAAGTAATAAGTATAATTATTACATTTCTAGCGATAATAACTCCATTATGTGGGTAATAATGCATGTTATATTGATAATATCGGGAGTAATAAGTATAATTATTATAGTTCTAGCGATAATAATAGTAAAATATAGCTAATAGTGCATGTTATATTGATAATAATAAAAGTAATAAGTATATTTATTATAGTTCTATCGATAATAACTGCATAATATGGGTAATAATGCATGTTATATTGATGACAACAAAAGTAATAAGTATATTTATTATAGTTCTAGCGATAATAATAGTAAAGTATTTCTAATAGTGCATGTTATATTGATGATAATAAAAGTAATAAGTATACTTATTATAGTTCTAGCAATAGTAATAGTAAAATATGGCTAATAGTGCATGTTATATTGATAATAATAAAAGTAATAAGTATATTTATTATAGTTCTAGCGATAATAACTGCATAATATGGGTAATAATGCATGTTATATTGATAATAATATAAGTAATAAGTATAATTATTACATTTCTAGCGATAATAACTCCATTATGTGGGTAATAATGCATGTTATATTGATAATATCGGGAGTAATAAGTATAATTATTATAGTTCTAGCGATAATAATAGTAAAATATAGCTAATAGTGCATGTTATATTGATAATAATAAATGTAATAAGTATATTTATTATAGTTCTATCGATAATAACTGCATAATATGGGTAATAATGCATGTTATATTGATAATAATATAAGTAATAAGTATAATTATTACATTTCTAGCGATAATAACTCTATTATGTGGGTAATAATGCATGTTATATTGATAATATCGGGAGTAATAAGTATAATAATTATAGTTCTAGCGATAATAATAGTAAAATATGGCTAATAGTGTATGTTATATTGATAATAATATAAGTAATAAGTATATTTATTATAGTTCTAGCGATAATAACTGCATAATATGGGTAATAATGCATGTTATATTGATAATAATATAAGTAATAAGTATAATTATTACATTTCTAGCGATAATAACTCCATTATGTGGGTAATAATGCATGTTATATTGATAATATCGGGAGTAATAAGTATAATTATTATAGTTCTAGCGATAATAATAGTAAAATATAGCTAATAGTGCATGTTATATTGATAATAATAAATGTAATAAGTATATTTATTATAGTTCTATCGATAATAACTGCATAATATGGGTAATAATGCATGTTATATTGATAATAATATAAGTAATAAGTATAATTATTACATTTCTAGCGATAATAAGTCTATTATGTGGGTAATAATGCATGTTATATTGATAATATCGGGAGTAATAAGTATAATAATTATAGTTCTAGCGATAATAATAGTAAAATATGGGTAATAGTGTATGTCATATTGATAATAATATAAGTAATAAGTATATTTATTATAGTTCTAGCGATAATAACTGCATAATATGGGTAATAATGCATGTTATATTGATAATAATATAAGTAATAAGTATAATTATTACATTTCCAGCGATAATAACTCCATTATGTGGGTAATAATGCATGTTATATTGATAATATCGGGAGTAATAAGTATAATTATTATAGTTCTAGCGATAATAATAGTAAAATATAGCTAATAGTGCATGTTATATTGATAATAATAAAAGTAATAAGTATATTTATTATAGTTCTATCGATAATAACTGCATAATATGGGTAATAATGCATGTTATATTGATGACAACAAAAGTAATAAGTATATTTATTATAGTTCTAGCGATAATAATAGTAAAGTATTTCTAATAGTGCATGTTATAATGATGATAATAAAAGTAATAAGTATACTTATTATAGTTCTAGCAATAGTAATAGTAAAATATGGCTAATAGTGCATGTTATATTGATAATAATAAAAGTAATAAGTATATTTATTATAGTTCTAGCGATAATAACTGCATAATATGGGTAGTAATGCATGTCATATGGATTATAATAAAAGTAATAAGTATAATTATTACATTTCTAGCGATAATAACTCCATTATGTGGGTAATAATGCATGTTATATTGATAATATCGGGAGTAATAAGTATAATAATTATAGTTCTAGCGATAATAATAGTAAAATGTGGCAAATAGTGTATGTTATATTGATAATAATATAAGTAATAAGTATATTTATTATAGTTCTAGCGATAATAACTGCATAATATGGGTAGTAATGCATGTTATATTGATGATAACAAAAGTAATAAGTATATTTATTACAGTTCTAGCGATAATAACTGCATAATATGGGTAATAATGCATGTTATATTGATAATAATAAAAGTAATAAGTATATTTATTATAGTTCTATCGATAATAACTGCATAATATGGGTAATAATGCATGTTATATTGATGATAACAAAAGTAATAAGTATATTTATCATAGATCTAGCCATAACAACTGCATTATATGGATAATAATGCATGTTATATTGATAATAATATAAGTAATAGGTATAATTATTACATTTCTAGCGATAATAACTCCATTATGTGGGTAATAATGCATGTTATATTGATAATATCGGGAGTAATAAGTATAATAATTATAGTTCTAGCGGTAATAATAGTAAAATGTGGCGAATAGTGTATGTTATATTGATAATAATATAAGTAATAAGTATATTTATTATAGTTCTATCGATAATAACTGCATAATATGGGTAATAATGCATGTTATATTGATGATAACAAAAGTAATAAGTATATTTATTACAGTTCTAGCGATAATAATAGTAAAGTATTTCTAATAGTGCATGTTATATTGATGATAATAAAAGTAATAAGTATACTTATTATAGTTCTAGCAATAGTAATAGTAAAATATGGCTAATAGTGCATGTTATATTGATAATAATAAAAGTAATAAGTATATTTATTATAGTTCTAGCGATAATAACTGCATAATATGGGTAGTAATGCATGTCATATGGATAATAATAAAAGTAATAAGTATAATTATTACATTTCTAGCGATAATAACTCTAATATGTGGGTAATAATGCATGTTATATTGATAATATCGGGAGCAATAAGTATAATAATTATAGTTCTAGCGATAATAATAGTAAAATATGGCTAATAGTGTATGTTATATTGATAATAATATAAGTAATAAGTATATTTATTATAGTTCTAGCGATAATAACTGCATAATATGGGTAATAATGCATGTTATATTGATAATAATATAAGTAATAAGTATAATTATTACATTTCTAGCGATAATAACTCCATTATGTGGGTAATAATGCATGTTATATTGATAATATCGGGAGTAATAAGTATAATTATTATAGTTCTAGCGATAATAATAGTAAAATATAGCTAATAGTGCATGTTATATTGATAATAATAAATGTAATAAGTATATTTATTATAGTTCTATCGATAATAACTGCATAATATGGGTAATAATGCATGTTATATTGATAATAATATAAGTAATAAGTATAATTATTACATTTCTAGCGATAATAACTCTATTATGTGGGTAATAATGCATGTTATATTGATAATATCGGGAGTAATAAGTATAATAATTATAGTTCTAGCGATAATAATAGTAAAATATGGGTAATAGTGTATGTCATATTGATAATAATATAAGTAATAAGTATATTTATTATAGTTCTAGCGATAATAACTGCATAATATGGGTAATAATGCATGTTATATTGATAATAATATAAGTAATAAGTATAATTATTACATTTCCAGCGATAATAACTCCATTATGTGGGTAATAATGCATGTTATATTGATAATATCGGGAGTAATAAGTATAATTATTATAGTTCTAGCGATAATAATAGTAAAATATAGCTAATAGTGCATGTTATATTGATAATAATAAAAGTAATAAGTATATTTATTATAGTTCTATCGATAATAACTGCATAATATGGGTAATAATGCATGTTATATTGATGACAACAAAAGTAATAAGTATATTTATTATAGTTCTAGCGATAATAATAGTAAAGTATTTCTAATAGTGCATGTTATATTGATGATAATAAAAGTAATAAGTATACTTATTATAGTTCTAGCAATAGTAATAGTAAAATATGGCTAATAGTGCATGTTATATTGATAATAATAAAAGTAATAAGTATATTTATTATAGTTCTAGCGATAATAACTGCATAATATGGGTAGTAATGCATGTCATATGGATAATAATAAAAGTAATAAGTATAATTATTACATTTCTAGCGATAATAACTCCATTATGTGGGTAATAATGCATGTTATATTGATAATATCGGGAGTAATAAGTATAATAATTATAGTTCTAGCGATAATAATAGTAAAATGTGGCAAATAGTGTATGTTATATTGATAATAATATAAGTAATAAGTATATTTATTATAGTTCTAGCGATAATAACTGCATAATATGGGTAATAATGCATGTTATATTGATGATAACAAAAGTAATAAGTATATTTATTACAGTTCTAGCGATAATAACTGCATAATATGGGTAATAATGCATGTTATATTGATAATAATAAAAGTAATAAGTATATTTATTATAGTTCTATCGATAATAACTGCATAATATGGGTAATAATGCATGTTATATTGATGATAACAAAAGTAATAAGTATATTTATTATAGATCTAGCCATAATAACTGCATTATATGGGTAATAATGCATGTTATATTAATAATAATATAAGTAATAAGTATAATTATTACATTTCTAGCGATAATAACTCCATTATGTGGGTAATAATGCATGTTATATTGATAATATCGGGAGTAATAAGTATAATAATTATAGTTCTAGCGATAATAATAGTAAAATATAGCTAATAGTGCATGTTATATTGATAATAATAAATGTAATAAGTATATTTATTATAGTTCTATCGATAATAACTGCATAATATGGGTAATAATGCATGTTATATTGATAATAATATAAGTAATAAGTATAATTATTACATTTCTAGCGATAATAACTCCATTATGTGGGTAATAATGCATGTTATATTGATAATATCGGGAGTAATAAGGATAATAATTATAGTTCCAGCGATAATAATAGTAAAATATGGCTAATAGTGTATGTTATATTGATAATAATAAAAGTAATAAGTATATTTATTATAGTTCTATCGATAATAACTGCATAATATGGGTAATAATGCATGTTATATTGATGATAACAGAAGTAATAAGTATATTTATCATAGATCTAGCCATAACAACTGCATTATATGGATAATAATGCATGTTATATTGATAATAATATAAGTAATAGGTATAATTATTACATTTCTAGCGATAATAACTCCATTATGTGGGTAATAATGCATGTTATATTGATAATATCGGGAGTAATAAGTATAATAATTATAGTTCTAGCGATAATAATAGTAAAATGTGGCGAATAGTGGATGTTATATTGATGATAACAAAAGTAATAAGTATATTTATTACAGTTCTAGCGATAATAACTGCATAATATGGGTAATAATGCATGTTATATTGATAATAATAAAAGTAATAAGTATATTTATTATAGTTCTATCGATAATAACTGCATAATATGGGTAATAATGCATGTTATATTGATGATAACAAAAGTAATAAGTATATTTATTATAGTTCTAGCGATAATAATTCCATTATGTGGGTAATAATGCATGTTATATTGATAATATCGGGAGTAATAAGTATAATTATTACATTTCTAGCGATAATAATTCCATTATGTGGGTAATAATGCATGTTATATTGATAATATCGGGAGTAATAAGTATAATTATTACATTTCTAGCGATAATAACTCCATTATGTGGGTAATAATGCATGTTATATTGATAACATCGGGAGTAATAAGTATAATAATTATAGTTCTAGCGATAATAATAGTAAAATATGGCTAATAGTGTATGTTATATTGATAATAATAAAAGTAATAAGTATATTTATTATAGTTCTAGCGATAATAACTCCATTATGTGGGTAATAATGCATGTTATATTGATAATAATAAAATTAGTAAGTATATTTATTATAGTTCTATCGATAATAACTGCATAATATGGGTAATAATGCATGTTATATTGATAATAACAAAAGTAATAAGTATATTTATCATAGATCTAGCCATAACAACTGCATTATATGGGTAATAATGCATGTTATATTAATAACAATATAAGTAATAAGTATAATTATTACATTTCTAGCGATAATAACTCCATTATGTGGGTAATAATGCATGTTATATTAATAATATCGGGAGTAATAAGTATAATAATTATAGTTCTAGCGATAATAATAGTAAAATGTGGCGAATAGTGTATGTTATATTGATAATAATATAAGTAATAAGTATATTTATTATAGTTCTAGCGATAATAACTGCATAATATGGGTAATAATGCATGTTATATTGATAATAATAAAAGTAATAAGTATATTTATTATAGTTCTAGCGATAATAACTGCATAATATGGGTAATAATGCATGTTATATTGATGATAACAAAAGTAATAAGTATATTTATTATAGTTCTAGCGATAATAACTGCATAATATGGGTAATAATGCATGTTATATTAATAATAATATAAGTAATAAGTATAATTATTACATTTCTAGCGATAATAACTCCATTATGTGGGTAATAATGCATGTTATATTGATAATATCGGGAGTAATAAGTATAATAATTATAGTTCTAGCGATAATAATAGTAAAATGTGGCAAATAGTGTATGTTATATTGATAATAATAAAAGTAATAAGTATATTTATTATAGTTCTAGCGATAATAACTGCATAATATGGGTAATAATGCATGTTATATTGATAATAATAAAAGTAATAAGTATATTTATTATAGTTCTGTCGATAATAACTGCATAATATGGGTAATAATGCATGTTATATTGATGACAACAAAAGTAATAAGTATATTTATTATAGTTCTAGCGATAATAATAGTAAAGTATTTCTAATAGTGCATGTTATATTGATGATTACAAAAGTAATAAGTATACTTATTAGAGTTCTAGCGATAATAATAGTAAAATATGGCTAATAATGCATGTTATATTGATGATAACAAAAGTAATAAGTATATTTATTATAGTTCTAGCGATAACAACTGCATAATATGGGTAATAATGCATGTTATATTGATAATAATAAAAGTAATAAGTATATTTATTATAGTTCTAGCGATAATAACTGCATAATATGGGTAATAATGCATGTTATATTGATGATAACAAAAGTAATAAGTATATTTATTATAGTTCTAGCGATAATAATAGTAAAGTATTTCTAATAGTGCATGTTATATTGATGACTATAAAAGTAATAAGTACACTTATTAGAGTTCCAGCGATAATAATAGTAAAATATGGCTAATAGTGCATGTTATATTGATAATAATAAAAGTAATAAGTATATTTATTATAGTTCTAGCGATAATAACTGCATAATATGGGTAATAATTCATGTTATATTGATGATAACAAAAGTAATAAGTATATTTATTACAGTTCTAGCGATAATAATAGTAAAGTATTTCTAATAGTGCATGTTATATTGATGATTATAAAAGTAATAAGTTTATAATATTTACTATAATATTTACTATAGTTCTAGCGATAATAACTGCATAATATGGGTAATAATGCATGTTATATTGATAATAATAAAAGTAATAAGTATATTTATTATAGTTCTAGCGATAATAACTGCATAATATGGGTAATAATGCATGTTATATTGATGATAACAAAAGTAATAAGTATATTTATTATAGTTCTAGCGATAATAATAGTAAAGTATTTCTAATAGTGCATGTTATATTGATGATTATAAAAGTAATAAGTACACTTATTAGAGTTCCAGCGATAATAATAGTAAAATATGGCTAATAGTGCATGTTATATTGATAATAACAAAAGTAATAAGTATATTTATTACAGTTCTAGCGATAATAACTGCATAATATGGGTAATAATGCATGTTATATTGATAATAATATAAGTAATAAGTATATTTATTATAGTTCTATCGATAATAACTGCATAATATGGGTAATAATGCATGTTATATTGATGATAACAAAAGTAATAAGTATATTTATTACAGTTCTAGCGATAATAATAGTAAAGTATTTCTAATAGTGCATGTTATATTGATGATAATAAAAGTAATAAGTATACTTATTATAGTTCTAGCAATAGTAATAGTAAAATATGGCTAATAGTGCATGTTATATTGATAATAATAAAAGTAATAAGTATATTCATTATAGTTCTAGCGATAATAACTGCATAATATGGGTAGTAATGCATGTCATATGGATAATAATAAAAGTAATAAGTATAATTATTACATTTCTAGCGATAATAACTCTATTATGTGGGTAATAATGCATGTTATATTGATAATATCGGGAGTAATAAGTATAATAATTATAGTTCTAGCGATAATAATAGTAAAATATGGCTAATAGTGTATGTTATATTGATAATAATATAAGTAATAAGTATATTTATTATAGTTCTAGCGATAATAACTGCATAATATGGGTAATAATGCATGTTATATTGATAATAATATAAGTAATAAGTATAATTATTACATTTCTAGCGATAATAACTCCATTATGTGGGTAATAATGCATGTTATATTGATAATATCGGGAGTAATAAGTATAATTATTATAGTTCTAGCGATAATAATAGTAAAATATAGCTAATAGTGCATGTTATATTGATAATAATAAATGTAATAAGTATATTTATTATAGTTCTATCGATAATAACTGCATAATATGGGTAATAATGCATGTTATATTGATGATAATATAAGTAATAAGTATAATTATTACATTTCTAGCGATAATAACTCCATTATGTGGGTAATAATGCATGTTATATTGATAATATCGGGAGTAATAAGTATAATTATTATAGTTCTAGCGATAATAATAGTAAAATATAGCTAATAGTGCATGTTATATTGATAATAATAAAAGTAATAAGTATATTTATTATAGTTCTAGCGATAATAACTGCATAATATGGGTAATAATGCATGTTATATTGATAATAATATAAGTAATAAGTATAATTATTACATTTCTAGCGATAATAACTCCATTATGTGGGTAATAATGCATGTTATATTGATAATATCGGGAGTAATAAGTATAATTATTATAGTTCTAGCGATAATAATAGTAAAATATAGCTAATAGTGCATGTTATATTGATAATAATAAATGTAATAAGTATATTTATTATAGTTCTATCGATAATAACTGCATAATATGGGTAATAATGCATGTTATATTGATAATAATATAAGTAATAAGTATAATTATTACATTTCTAGCGATAATAACTCTATTATGTGGGTAATAATGCATGTTATATTGATAATATCGGGAGTAATAAGTATAATAATTATAGTTCTAGCGATAATAATAGTAAAATATGGCTAATAGTGTATGTTATATTGATAATAATATAAGTAATAAGTATATTTATTATAGTTCTAGCGATAATAACTGCATAATATGGGTAATAATGCATGTTATATTGATAATAATATAAGTAATAAGTATAATTATTACATTTCTAGCGATAATAACTCCATTATGTGGGTAATAATGCATGTTATATTGATAATATCGGGAGTAATAAGTATAATTATTATAGTTCTAGCGATAATAATAGTAAAATATAGCTAATAGTGCATGTTATATTGATAATAATAAATGTAATAAGTATATTTATTATAGTTCTATCGATAATAACTGCATAATATGGGTAATAATGCATGTTATATTGATAATAATATAAGTAATAAGTATAATTATTACATTTCCAGCGATAATAACTCCATTATGTGGGTAATAATGCATGTTATATTGATAATATCGGGAGTAATAAGTATAATTATTATAGTTCTAGCGATAATAATAGTAAAATATAGCTAATAGTGCATGTTATATTGATAATAATAAAAGTAATAAGTATATTTATTATAGTTCTATCGATAATAACTGCATAATATGGGTAATAATGCATGTTATATTGATGATAACAAAAGTAATAAGTATATTTATTACAGTTCTAGCGATAATAATAGTAAAGTATTTCTAATAGTGCATGTTATATTGATGATAATAAAAGTAATAAGTATACTTATTATAGTTCTAGCAATAGTAATAGTAAAATATGGCTAATAGTGCATGTTATATTGATAATAATAAAAGTAATAAGTATATTTATTATAGTTCTATCGATAATAACTGCATAATATGGGTAATAATGCATGTTATATTGATAATAATATAAGTAATAAGTATAATTATTACATTTCTAGCGATAATAACTCTATTATGTGGGTAATAATGCATGTTATATTGATAATATCGGGAGTAATAAGTATAATAATTATAGTTCTAGCGATAATAATAGTAAAATATGGGTAATAGTGTATGTCATATTGATAATAATATAAGTAATAAGTATATTTATTATAGTTCTAGCGATAATAACTGCATAATATGGGTAATAATGCATGTTATATTGATAATAATATAAGTAATAAGTATAATTATTACATTTCCAGCGATAATAACTCCATTATGTGGGTAATAATGCATGTTATATTGATAATATCGGGAGTAATAAGTATAATTATTATAGTTCTAGCGATAATAATAGTAAAATATAGCTAATAGTGCATGTTACATTGATAATAATAAAAGTAATAAGTATATTTATTATAGTTCTATCGATAATAACTGCATAATATGGGTAATAATGCATGTTATATTGATGACAACAAAAGTAATAAGTATATTTATTATAGTTCTAGCGATAATAATAGTAAAGTATTTCTAATAGTGCATGTTATATTGATGATAATAAAAGTAATAAGTATACTTATTATAGTTCTAGCAATAGTAATAGTAAAATATGGCTAATAGTGCATGTTATATTGATAATAATAAAAGTAATAAGTATATTTATTATAGTTCTATCGATAATAACTGCATAATATGGGTAATAATGCATGTTATATTGATGACAACAAAAGTAATAAGTATATTTATTATAGTTCTAGCGATAATAATAGTAAAGTATTTCTAATAGTGCATGTTATATTGATGATAATAAAAGTAATAAGTATACTTATTATAGTTCTAGCAATAGTAATAGTAAAATATGGCTAATAGTGCATGTTATATTGATAATAATAAAAGTAATAAGTATATTTATTATAGTTCTAGCGATAATAACTGCATAATATGGGTAGTAATGCATGTCATATGGATAATAATAAAAGTAATAAGTATAATTATTACATTTCTAGCGATAATAACTCCATTATGTGGGTAATAATGCATGTTATATTGATAATATCGGGAGTAATAAGTATAATAATTATAGTTCTAGCGATAATAATAGTAAAATGTGGCAAATAGTGTATGTTATATTGATAATAATATAAGTAATAAGTATATTTATTATAGTTCTAGCGATAATAACTGCATAATATGGGTAATAATGCATGTTATATTGATGATAACAAAAGTAATAAGTATATTTATTACAGTTCTAGCGATAATAACTGCATAATATGGGTAATAATGCATGTTATATTGATAATAATAAAAGTAATAAGTATATTTATTATAGTTCTATCGATAATAACTGCATAATATGGGTAATAATGCATGTTATATTGATGATAACAAAAGTAATAAGTATATTTATTATAGATCTAGCCATAATAACTGCATTATATGGGTAATAATGCATGTTATATTAATAATAATATAAGTAATAAGTATAGTTATTACATTTCTAGCGATAATAACTCCATTATGTGGGTAATAATGCATGTTATATTGATAATATCGGGAGTAATAAGTATAATAATTATAGTTCTAGCGATAATAATAGTAAAATATAGCTAATAGTGCATGTTATATTGATAATAATAAATGTAATAAGTATATTTATTATAGTTCTATCGATAATAACTGCATAATATGGGTAATAATGCATGTTATATTGATAATAATATAAGTAATAAGTATAATTATTACATTTCTAGCGATAATAACTCCATTATGTGGGTAATAATGCATGTTATATTGATAATATCGGGAGTAATAAGGATAATAATTATAGTTCCAGCGATAATAATAGTAAAATATGGCTAATAGTGTATGTTATATTGATAATAATAAAAGTAATAAGTATATTTATTATAGTTCTATCGATAATAACTGCATAATATGGGTAATAATGCATGTTATATTGATGATAACAAAAGTAATAAGTATATTTATCATAGATCTAGCCATAACAACTGCATTATATGGATAATAATGCATGTTATATTGATAATAATATAAGTAATAGGTATAATTATTACATTTCTAGCGATAATAACTCCATTATGTGGGTAATAATGCATGTTATATTGATAATATCGGGAGTAATAAGTATAATAATTATAGTTCTAGCGATAATAATAGTAAAATGTGGCGAATAGTGGATGTTATATTGATGATAACAAAAGTAATAAGTATATTTATTACAGTTCTAGCGATAATAACTGCATAATATGGGTAATAATGCATGTTATATTGATAATAATAAAAGTAATAAGTATATTTATTATAGTTCTATCGATAATAACTGCATAATATGGGTAATAATGCATGTTATATTGATGATAACAAAAGTAATAAGTATATTTATTATAGTTCTAGCGATAATAATTCCATTATGTGGGTAATAATGCATGTTATATTGATAATATCGGGAGTAATAAGTATAATTATTACATTTCTAGCGATAATAATTCCATTATGTGGGTAATAATGCATGTTATATTGATAATATCGGGAGTAATAAGTATAATTATTACATTTCTAGCGATAATAACTCCATTATGTGGGTAATAATGCATGTTATATTGATAACATCGGGAGTAATAAGTATAATAATTATAGTTCTAGCGATAATAATAGTAAAATATGGCTAATAGTGTATGTTATATTGATAATAATAAAAGTAATAAGTATATTTATTATAGTTCTAGCGATAATAACTCCATTATGTGGGTAATAATGCATGTTATATTGATAATAATAAAATTAGTAAGTATATTTATTATAGTTCTATCGATAATAACTGCATAATATGGGTAATAATGCATGTTATATTGATAATAACAAAAGTAATAAGTATATTTATCATAGATCTAGCCATAACAACTGCATTATATGGGTAATAATGCATGTTATATTAATAACAATATAAGTAATAAGTATAATTATTACATTTCTAGCGATAATAACTCCATTATGTGGGTAATAATGCATGTTATATTGATAATATCGGGAGTAATAAGTATAATAATTATAGTTCTAGCGATAATAATAGTAAAATGTGGCGAATAGTGTATGTTATATTGATAATAATATAAGTAATAAGTATATTTATTATAGTTCTAGCGATAATAACTGCATAATATGGGTAATAATGCATGTTATATTGATAATAATAAAAGTAATAAGTATATTTATTATAGTTCTAGCGATAATAACTGCATAATATGGGTAATAATGCATGTTATATTGATGATAACAAAAGTAATAAGTATATTTATTATAGTTCTAGCGATAATAACTGCATAATATGGGTAATAATGCATGTTATATTAATAATAATATAAGTAATAAGTATAATTATTACATTTCTAGCGATAATAACTCCATTATGTGGGTAATAATGCATGTTATATTGATAATATCGGGAGTAATAAGTATAATAATTATAGTTCTAGCGATAATAATAGTAAAATGTGGCAAATAGTGTATGTTATATTGATAATAATAAAAGTAATAAGTATATTTATTATAGTTCTAGCGATAATAACTGCATAATATGGGTAATAATGCATGTTATATTGATAATAATAAAAGTAATAAGTATATTTATTATAGTTCTGTCGATAATAACTGCATAATATGGGTAATAATGCATGTTATATTGATGACAACAAAAGTAATAAGTATATTTATTATAGTTCCAGCGATAATAATAGTAAAGTATTTCTAATAGTGCATGTTATATTGATGATTACAAAAGTAATAAGTATACTTATTAGAGTTCTAGCGATAATAATAGTAAAATATGGCTAATAATGCATGTTATATTGATGATAACAAAAGTAATAAGTATATTTATTATAGTTCTAGCGATAACAACTGCATAATATGGGTAATAATGCATGTTATATTGATAATAATAAAAGTAATAAGTATATTTATTATAGTTCTAGCGATAATAACTGCATAATATGGGTAATAATGCATGTTATATTGATGATAACAAAAGTAATAAGTATATTTATTATAGTTCTAGCGATAATAATAGTAAAGTATTTCTAATAGTGCATGTTATATTGATGATTATAAAAGTAATAAGTACACTTATTAGAGTTCTAGCAATAGTAATAGTAAAATATGGCTAATAGTGCATGTTATATTGATAATAATAAAAGTAATAAGTATATTTATTGTAGTTCTAGCGACAATAACTGCATAATATGGGTAGTAATGCATGTCATATGGATAATAATAAAAGTAATAAGTATATTTATTACAGTTCTAGCGATAATAACTGCATAATATGGGTAATAATGCATGTTATATTGATGATAACAAAAGTAATAAGTATATTTATTATAGTTCTAGCGATAATAACTGCATAATATGGGTAGTAATGCATGTCATATGGATAATAATAAAAGTAATAAGTATATTTATTACAGTTCTAGCGATAATAACTGCATAATATGGGTAATAATGCATGTTATATTGATGATAACAAAAGTAATAAGTATATTTATTATAGTTCTAGCGATAATAATAGTAAAGTATTTCTAATAGTGCATGTTATATTGATGATAATAAAAGTAATAAGTATACTTATTATAGTTCTAGCAATAGTAATAGTAAAATATGGCTAATAGTGCATGTTATATTGATAATAATAAAAGTAATAAGTATATTTATTATAGTTCTAGCGATAATAACTGCATAATATGGGTAATAATGCATGTTATATTGATGATAACAAAAGTAATAAGTATATTTATTATAGTTCTAGCGATAATAACTGCATAATACGGGTAATAATGCATGTTATATTGATAATAATATAAGTAATAAGTATAATTATTACATTTCTAGCGATGATAACTCCATTATGTGGGTAATAATGCATGTTATATTGATAATATCGGGAGTAATAAGTATAATAATTATAGTTCTAGCGATAATAATAGTAAAATGTGGCGAATAGTGTATGTTATATTGATAATAATATAAGTAATAAGTATATTTATTATAGTTCTAGCGATAATAACTGCATAATATGGGTAATAATGCATGTTATATTGATAATAATAAAAGTAATAAGTATATTTATTATAGTTCTAGCGATAATAATAGTAAAGTATTTCTAATAGTGCATGTTATATTGATGATAATAAAAGTAATAAGTATACTTATTATAGTTCTAGCAATAGTAATAGTAAAATATGGCTAATAGGGCATGTTATATTGATAATAATAAAAGTAATAAGTATATTTATTATAGTTCTAGCGATAATAACTGCATAATATGGGTAATAATGCATGTTATATTGATAATAATATAAGTAATAAGTATATTTATTATAGTTCTAGCGATAATAACTGCATAACATGGGTAATAATGCATGTTATATTGATAATAGTAAAAGTAATAAGTGTATTTATTATAGTTCTAGCGATAATAACTGCATAATATGGGTAATAATGCATGTTATATTGATAATAATATAAGTAATAAGTATATTTATTATAGTTCTAGCGATAATAACTGCATAATATGGGTAATAATGCATGTTATATTGATGATAACAAAAGTAATAAGTATATTTATTATACTTCTAGCGATAATAACTGCATAATATGGGTAATAATGCATGTTATATTGATAATATCGGGAGTAATAAGTATAATAATTATAGTTCTAGCGATAATAATAGTAAAATGTGGCGAATAGTGTATGTTATATTGATAATAATATAAGTAATAAGTATATTTATTATAGTTCTAGCGATAATAACTGCATAACATGGGTAATAATGCATGTTATATTGATAATAGTAAAAGTAATAAGTGTATTTATTATAGTTCTAGCGATAATAACTGCATAATATGGGTAATAATGCATGTTATATTGATAATAATATAAGTAATAAGTATATTTATTATAGTTCTAGCGATAATAACTGCATAATATGGGTAATAATGCATGTTATATTGATAATATCGGGAGTAATAAGTATAATAATTATAGTTCTAGCGATAATAATAGTAAAATATGGCGAATAGCGCATGTTATATTGATAATAATATAAGTAATAAGTATATTTATTATAGTTCTAGCGATAATAACTGCATAATATGGGGAATAATGCATGTTATATTGATAATAATAAAAGTAATAAGTATATTTATTATAGTTCTAGCGATAATAACTGCATAATATGGGTAATAATGCATGTTATATTGATGATAACAAAAGTAGTAAGTATATTTATTATAGTTCTAGCAATAGTATATAGTAAAATATGGCTAATAGTGCATGTTATATTGATAATAATAAAAGTAATAAGTATATTTATTATAGTTCTAGCGATAATAACTGCATAATATGGGTAGTAATGCATGTCATATGGATAATAATAAAAGTAATAAGTATATTTATTACAGTTCTAGCGATAATAACTGCATAATATGGGTAATAATGCATGTTATATTGATGATAACAAAAGTAATAAGTATATTTATTATAGTTCTAGCGATAATAACTGCATAATATGGGTAATAATGCATGTTATATTGATAATATCGGGAGTAATAAGTATAATAATTATAGTTCTAGCGATAATAATAGTAAAATGTGGCGAATAGTGTATGTTATATTGATAATAATATAAGTAATAAGTATATTTATTATAGTTCTAGCGATAATAACTGCATAATATGGGTAATAATGCATGTTATATTGATAATAATAAAAGTAATAAGTATATTTATTATAGTTCTAGCGATAATAACTGCATAATATGGGTAATAATGCATGTTATATTGATGATAACAAAAGTAATAAGTATATTTATTATAGTTCTAGCGATAATAATAGTAAAGTATTTCTAATAGTGCATGTTATATTGATGATAATAAAAGTAATAAGTATACTTATTATAGTTCTAGCAATAGTAATAGTAAAATATGGCTAATAGTGCATGTTATATTGATAATAATAAAAGTAATAAGTATATTTATTATAGTTCTAGCGATAATAACTGCATAATATGGGTAATAATGCATGTTATATTGATGATAACAAAAGTAATAAGTATATTTATTATAGTTCTAGCGATAATAACTGCATAATACGGGTAATAATGCATGTTATATTGATAATAATATAAGTAATAAGTATAATTATTACATTTCTAGCGATGATAACTCCATTATGTGGGTAATAATGCATGTTATATTGATAATATCGGGAGTAATAAGTATAATAATTATAGTTCTAGCGATAATAATAGTAAAATGTGGCGAATAGTGTATGTTATATTGATAATAATATAAGTAATAAGTATATTTATTATAGTTCTAGCGATAATAACTGCATAATATGGGTAGTAATGCATGTCATATGGATAATAATAAAAGTAATAAGTATATTTATTACAGTTCTAGCGATAATAACTGCATAATATGGGTAATAATGCATGTTATATTGATAATAATAAAAGTAATAAGTATATTTATTATAGTTCTAGCGATAATAATAGTAAAGTATTTCTAATAGTGCATGTTATATTGATGATAATAAAAGTAATAAGTATACTTATTATAATTCTAGCAATAGTAATAGTAAAATATGGCTAATAGGGCATGTTATATTGATAATAATAAAAGTAATAAGTATATTTATTATAGTTCTAGCGATAATAACTGCATAATATGGGTAATAATGCATGTTATATTGATAATAATATAAGTAATAAGTATATTTATTATAGTTCTAGCGATAATAACTGCATAATATGGGTAATAATGCATGTTATATTGATAATAATAAAAGTAATAAGTATATTTATTATAGTTCTAGCGATAATAATAGTAAAGTATTTCTAATAGTGCATGTTATATTGATGATAATAAAAGTAATAAGTATACTTATTATAGTTCTAGCAATAGTAATAGTAAAATATGGCTAATAGGGCATGTTATATTGATAATAATAAAAGTAATAAGTATATTTATTATAGTTCTAGCGATAATAACTGCATAATATGGGTAATAATGCATGTTATATTGATAATAATATAAGTAATAAGTATATTTATTATAGTTCTAGCGATAATAACTGCATAACATGGGTAATAATGCATGTTATATTGATAATAGTAAAAGTAATAAGTGTATTTATTATAGTTCTAGCGATAATAACTGCATAATATGGGTAATAATGCATGTTATATTGATAATAATATAAGTAATAAGTATATTTATTATAGTTCTAGCGATAATAACTGCATAATATGGGTAATAATGCATGTTATATTGATGATAACAAAAGTAATAAGTATATTTATTATACTTCTAGCGATAATAACTGCATAATATGGGTAATAATGCATGTTATATTGATAATATCGGGAGTAATAAGTATAATAATTATAGTTCTAGCGATAATAATAGTAAAATGTGGCGAATAGTGTATGTTATATTGATAATAATATAAGTAATAAGTATATTTATTATAGTTCTAGCGATAATAACTGCATAATATGGGTAATAATGCATGTTATATTGATAATAATAAAAGTAATAAGTATATTTATTATAGTTCTAGCGATAATAACTGCATAATATGGGTAATAATGCATGTTATATTGATAATATCGGGAGTAATAAGTATAATAATTATAGTTCTAGCGATAATAATAGTAAAATATGGCGAATAGTGCATGTTATATTGATAATAATATAAGTAATAAGTATATTTATTATAGTTCTAGCGATAATAACTGCATAATATGGGGAATAATGCATGTTATATTGATAATAATAAAAGTAATAAGTGTATTTATTATAGTTCTAGCGATAATAACTGCATAATATGGGTAATAATGCATGTTATATTGATGATAACAAAAGTAGTAAGTATATTTATTATAGTTCTAGCAATAGTATATAGTAAAATATGGCTAATAGTGCATGTTATATTGATAATAATAAAAGTAATAAGTATATTTATTATAGTTCTAGCGATAATAACTGCATAATATGGGTAGTAATGCATGTCATATGGATAATAATAAAAGTAATAAGTATATTTATTACAGTTCTAGCGATAATAACTGCATAATATGGGTAATAATGCATGTTATATTGATGATAACAAAAGTAATAAGTATATTTATTATAGTTCTATCGATAATAACTGCATAATATGGGTAATAATGCATGTTATATTGATAATATCGGGAGTAATAAGTATAATAATTATAGTTCTAGCGATAATAATAGTAAAATGTGGCGAATAGTGTATGTTATATTGATAATAATATAAGTAATAAGTATATTTATTATAGTTCTAGCGATAATAACTGCATAATATGGGTAATAATGCATGTTATGTTGATAATAATAAAAGTAATAAGTATATTTATTATAGTTCTAGCGATAATAACTGCATAATATGGGTAATAATGCATGTTATATTGATGATAACAAAAGTAATAAGTATATTTATTATAGTTCTAGCGATAATAATAGTAAAGTATTTCTAATAGTGCATGTTATATTGATGATTATAAAAGTAATAAGTACACTTATTAGAGTTCTAGCGATAATAATAGTAAAATATGGCTAATAGTGCATGTTATATTGATAATAATAAAAGTAATAAGTATATTCATTATAGTTCTAGCGATAATAACTGCATAATATGGGTAGTAATGCATGTCATATGGATAATAATAAAAGTAATAAGTATATTTATTACAGTTCTAGCGATAATAACTGCATAATATGGGTAATAATGCATGTTATATTGATGATAACAAAAGTAATAAGTATATTTATTATAGTTCTAGCGATAATAATAGTAAAGTATTTCTAATAGTGCATGTTATATTGATGATAATAAAAGTAATAAGTATACTTATTATAGTTCTAGCAATAGTAATAGTAAAATATGGCTAATAGTGCATGTTATATTGATAATAATAAAATTAATAAGTATATTTATTATAGTTCTAGCGATAATAATAGTAAAGTATTTCTAATAGTGCATGTTATATTGATGATAATAAAAGTAATAAGTATACTTATTATAGTTCTAGCAATAGTAATAGTAAAATATGGCTAATAGGGCATGTTATATTGATAATAATAAAAGTAATAAGTATATTTATTATAGTTCTAGCGATAATAACTGCATAATATGGGTAATAATGCATGTTATATTGATAATAGTATAAGTAATAAGTATATTTATTATAGTTCTAGCGATAATAATAGTAAAGTATTTCTAATAGTGCATGTTATATTGATGATAATAAAAGTAATAAGTATACTTATTATAGTTCTAGCAATAGTAATAGTAAAATATGGCTAATAGTGCATGTTATATTGATAATAATATAAGTAATAAGTATATTTATTATAGTTCTAGCGATAATAACTGCATAATATGGGTAATAATGCATCTTATATTGATAATGATATAAGTAATAAGTATAATTATTACATTTCTAGCGATAATAATAGTAAAATGTGGCGAATAGTGTATGTTATATTGATAATAATATAAGTAATAAGTATATTTATTATAGTTCTAGCGATAATAACTGCATAATATGGGTAATAATGCATGTTATATTGATGATAACAAAAGTAATAAGTATATTTATTATAGTTCTAGCGATAATAATAGTAAAGTATTTCTAATAGTGCATGTTATATTGATGATTATAAAAGTAATAAGTACACTTATTAGAGTTCTAGCGATAATAATAGTAAAATATGGCTAATAGTGCATGTTATATTGATAATAATAAAAGTAATAAGTATATTCATTATAGTTCTAGCGATAATAACTGCATAATATGGGTAGTAATGCATGTCATATGGATAATAATAAAAGTAATAAGTATATTTATTACAGTTCTAGCGATAATAACTGCATAATATGGGTAATAATGCATGTTATATTGATGATAACAAAAGTAATAAGTATATTTATTATAGTTCTAGCGATAATAATAGTAAAGTATTTCTAATAGTGCATGTTATATTGATGATAATAAAAGTAATAAGTATACTTATTATAGTTCTAGCAATAGTAATAGTAAAATATGGCTAATAGTGCATGTTATATTGATAATAATAAAAGTAATAAGTATATTTATTATAGTTCTAGCGATAATAATAGTAAAGTATTTCTAATAGTGCATGTTATATTGATGATAATAAAAGTAATAAGTATACTTATTATAGTTCTAGCAATAGTAATAGTAAAATATGGCTAATAGTGCATGTTATATTGATAATAATATAAGTAATAAGTATATTTATTATAGTTCTAGCGATAATAACTGCATAATATGGGTAATAATGCATCTTATATTGATAATGATATAAGTAATAAGTATAATTATTACATTTCTAGCGATAATAATAGTAAAATGTGGCGAATAGTGTATGTTATATTGATAATAATATAAGTAATAAGTATATTTATTATAGTTCTAGCGATAATAACTGCATAATATGGGTAATAATGCATGTTATATTGATGATAACAAAAGTAATAAGTATATTTATTATAGTTCTAGCGATAATAACTGCATAATATGGGTAATAATGCATGTTATATTGATAATATCGGGAGTAATAAGTATAATAATTATAGTTCTAGCGATAATAATAGTAAAATGTGGCGAATAGTGTATGTTATATTGATAATAATATAAGTAATAAGTATATTTATTATAGTTCGAGCGATAATAACTGCATAATATGGGTAGTAATGCATGTCATATGGATAATAATAAAAGTAATAAGTATATTTATTACAGTTCTAGCGATAATAACTGCATAATATGGGTAATAATGCATGTTATATTGATGATAACAAAAGTAATAAGTATATTTATTATAGTTCTAGCGATAATAATAGTAAAGTATTTCTAATAGTGCATGTTATATTGATGATAATAAAAGTAATAAGTATACTTATTATAGTTCTAGCAATAGTAATAGTAAAATATGGCTAATAGTGCATGTTATATTGATAATAATAAAAGTAATAAGTATATTTATTATAGTTCTAGCGATAATAATAGTAAAGTATTTCTAATAGTGCATGTTATATTGATGATAATAAAAGTAATAAGTATACTTATTATAGTTCTAGCAATAGTAATAGTAAAATATGGCTAATAGGGCATGTTATATTGATAATAATAAAAGTAATAAGTATATTTATTATAGTTCTAGCGATAATAACTGCATAATATGGGTAATAATGCATGTTATATTGATAATAGTATAAGTAATAAGTATATTTATTATAGTTCTAGCGATAATAATAGTAAAGTATTTCTAATAGTGCATGTTATATTGATGATAATAAAAGTAATAAGTATACTTATTATAGTTCTAGCAATAGTAATAGTAAAATATGGCTAATAGTGCATGTTATATTGATAATAATATAAGTAATAAGTATATTTATTATAGTTCTAGCGATAATAACTGCATAATATGGGTAATAATGCATCTTATATTGATAATGATATAAGTAATAAGTATAATTATTACATTTCTAGCGATAATAATAGTAAAATGTGGCGAATAGTGTATGTTATATTGATAATAATATAAGTAATAAGTATATTTATTATAGTTCTAGCGATAATAACTGCATAATATGGGTAATAATGCATGTTATATTGATGATAACAAAAGTAATAAGTATATTTATTATAGTTCTAGCGATAATAACTGCATAATATGGGTAATAATGCATGTTATATTGATAATATCGGGAGTAATAAGTATAATAATTATAGTTCTAGCGATAATAATAGTAAAATGTGGCGAATAGTGTATGTTATATTGATAATAATATAAGTAATAAGTATATTTATTATAGTTCGAGCGATAATAACTGCATAATATGGGTAGTAATGCATGTCATATGGATAATAATAAAAGTAATAAGTATATTTATTACAGTTCTAGCGATAATAACTGCATAATATGGGTAATAATGCATGTTATATTGATGATAACAAAAGTAATAAGTATATTTATTATAGTTCTAGCGATAATAACTGCTTAATATGGGTAGTAATGCATGTCATATGGATAATAATAAAAGTAATAAGTATATTTATTATAGTTCTAGCGATAATAACTGCATAATATGGGTAATAATGCATGTTATATTGATGATAACAAAAGTAATAAGTATATTTATTATACTTCTAGCGATAATAACTGCATAATATGGGTAATAATGCATGTTATATTGATAATATCGGGAGTAATAAGTATAATAATTATAGTTCTAGCGATAATAATAGTAAAATATGGCGAATAGTGCATGTTATATTGATAATAATATAAGTAATAAGTATATTTATTATAGTTCTAGCGATAATAACTGCATAATATGGGGAATAATGCATGTTATATTGATAATAATAAAAGTAATAAGTATATTTATTATAGTTCTAGCGATAATAACTGCATAATATGGGTAATAATGCATGTTATATTGATGATAACAAAAGTAGTAAGTATATTTATTATAGTTCTAGCAATAGTATATAGTAAAATATGGCTAATAGTGCATGTTATATTGATAATAATAAAAGTAATAAGTATATTTATTATAGTTCTAGCCATAATAACTGCATAATATGGGTAGTAATGCATGTCATATGGATAATAATAAAAGTAGTAAGTATATTTATTACAGTTCTAGCGATAATAACTGCATAATATGGGTAATAATGCATGTTATATTGATGATAACAAAAGTAATAAGTATATTTATTATAGTTCTAGCGATAATAACTGCATAATATGGGTAATAATGCATGTTATATTGATAATATCGGGAGTAATAAGTATAATAATTATAGTTCTAGCGATAATAATAGTAAAGTATTTCTAATAGTGCATGTTATATTGATGATAATAAAAGTAATAAGTATACTTATTATAGTTCTAGCAATAGTAATAGTAAAATATGGCTAATAGTGCATGTTATATTGATAATAATAAAAGTAATAAGTATATTTATTATAGTTCTAGCGATAATAATAGTAAAGTATTTCTAATAGTGCATGTTATATTGATGATAATAAAAGTAATAAGTATACTTATTATAGTTCTAGCAATAGTAATAGTAAAATATGGCTAATAGGGCATGTTATATTGATAATAATAAAAGTAATAAGTATATTTATTATAGTTCTAGCGATAATAACTGCATAATATGGGTAATAATGCATGTTATATTGATAATAGTATAAGTAATAAGTATATTTATTATAGTTCTAGCGATAATAATAGTAAAGTATTTCTAATAGTGCATGTTATGTTGATGATAATAAAAGTAATAAGTATACTTATTATAGTTCTAGCAATAGTAATAGTAAAATATGGCTAATAGTGCATGTTATATTGATAATAATATAAGTAATAAGTATATTTATTATAGTTCTAGCGATAATAACTGCATAATATGGGTAATAATGCATCTTATATTGATAATGATATAAGTAATAAGTATAATTATTACATTTCTAGCGATAATAATAGTAAAATGTGGCGAATAGTGTATGTTATATTGATAATAATATAAGTAATAAGTATATTTATTATAGTTCTAGCGATAATAACTGCATAATATGGGTAATAATGCATGTTATATTGATAATATCGGGAGTAATAAGTATAATAATTATAGTTCTAGCGATAATAATAGTAAAATGTGGCGAATAGTGTATGTTATATTGATAATAATATAAGTAATAAGTATATTTATTATAGTTCGAGCGATAATAACTGCATAATATGGGTAGTAATGCATGTCATATGGATAATAATAAAAGTAATAAGTATATTTATTACAGTTCTAGCGATAATAACTGCATAATATGGGTAATAATGCATGTTATATTGATGATAACAAAAGTAATAAGTATATTTATTATAGTTCTAGCGATAATAACTGCTTAATATGGGTAGTAATGCATGTCATATGGATAATAATAAAAGTAATAAGTATATTTATTACAGTTCTAGCGATAATAACTGCATAATATGGGTAATAATGCATGTTATATTGATAATAATAAAAGTAATAAGTGTATTTATTATAGTTCTAGCGATAATAACTGCATAATATGGGTAATAATGCATGTTATATTGATAATAATATAAGTAATAAGTATATTTATTATAGTTCTAGCGATAATAACTGCATAATATGGGTAATAATGCATGTTATATTGATGATAACAAAAGTAATAAGTATATTTATTATACTTCTAGCGATAATAACTGCATAATATGGGTAATAATGCATGTTATATTGATAATATCGGGAGTAATAAGTATAATAATTATAGTTCTAGCGATAATAATAGTAAAATATGGCGAATAGTGCATGTTATATTGATAATAATATAAGTAATAAGTATATTTATTATAGTTCTAGCGATAATAACTGCATAATATGGGGAATAATGCATGTTATATTGATAATAATAAAAGTAATAAGTATATTTATTATAGTTCTAGCGATAATAACTGCATAATATGGGTAATAATGCATGTTATATTGATGATAACAAAAGTAGTAAGTATATTTATTATAGTTCTAGCAATAGTATATAGTAAAATATGGCTAATAGTGCATGTTATATTGATAATAATAAAAGTAATAAGTATATTTATTATAGTTCTAGCGATAATAACTGCATAATATGGGTAGTAATGCATGTCATATGGATAATAATAAAAGTAGTAAGTATATTTATTACAGTTCTAGCGATAATAACTGCATAATATGGGTAATAATGCATGTTATATTGATGATAACAAAAGTAATAAGTATATTTATTATAGTTCTAGCGATAATAACTGCATAATATGGGTAATAATGCATGTTATATTGATAATATCGGGAGTAATAAGTATAATAATTATAGTTCTAGCGATAATAATAGTAAAATGTGGCGAATAGTGTATGTTATATTGATAATAATATAAGTAATAAGTATATTTATTATAGTTCGAGCGATAATAACTGCATAATATGGGTAGTAATGCATGTCATATGGATAATAATAAAAGTAATAAGTATATTTATTACAGTTCTAGCGATAATAACTGCATAATATGGGTAATAATGCATGTTATATTGATGATAACAAAAGTAATAAGTATATTTATTATAGTTCTAGCGATAATAACTGCTTAATATGGGTAGTAATGCATGTCATATGGATAATAATAAAAGTAATAAGTATATTTATTACAGTTCTAGCGATAATAACTGCATAATATGGGTAATAATGCATGTTATATTGATAATAATAAAAGTAATAAGTGTATTTATTATAGTTCTAGCGATAATAACTGCATAATATGGGTAATAATGCATGTTATATTGATAATAATATAAGTAATAAGTATATTTATTATAGTTCTAGCGATAATAACTGCATAATATGGGTAATAATGCATGTTATATTGATGATAACAAAAGTAATAAGTATATTTATTATACTTCTAGCGATAATAACTGCATAATATGGGTAATAATGCATGTTATATTGATAATAATATAAGTAATAAGTATAATTATTACATTTCTAGCGATAATAATAGTAAAATGTGGCGAATAGTGTATGTTATATTGATAATAATATAAGTAATAAGTATATTTATTATAGTTCTAGCGATAATAACTGCATTATATGGGTAATAATGCATGTTATATTGATAATATCGGGAGTAATAAGTATAATAATTATAGATCTAGCGATAATAATAGTAAAATGTGGCGAATAGTGTATGTTATATTGATAATAATATAAGTAATAAGTATATTTATTATAGTTCGAGCGATAATAACTGCATAATATGGGTAGTAATGCATGTCATATGGATAATAATAAAAGTAATAAGTATATTTATTACAGTTCTAGCGATAATAACTGCATAATATGGGTAATAATGCATGTTATATTGATGATAACAAAAGTAATAAGTATATTTATTATAGTTCTAGCGATAATAACTGCTTAATATGGGTAGTAATGCATGTCATATGGATAATAATAAAAGTAATAAGTATATTTATTACAGTTCTAGCGATAATAACTGCATAATATGGGTAATAATGCATGTTATATTGATGATAGCAAAAGTAATAAGTATATTTATTATAGTTCTAGCGATAATAATAGTAAAGTATTTCTAATAGTGCATGTTATATTGATGATAATAAAAGTAATAAGTATACTTATTATAGTTCTAGCAATAGTAATAGTAAAATATGGCTAATAGTGCATGTTATATTGATAATAATAAAAGTAATAAGTATATTTATTATAGTTCTAGCGATAATAATAGTAAAGTATTTCTAATAGTGCATGTTATATTGATGATAATAAAAGTAATAAGTATACTTATTATAGTTCTAGCAATAGTAATAGTAAAATATGGCTAATAGGGCATGTTATATTGATAATAATAAAAGTAATAAGTATATTTATTATAGTTCTAGCGATAATAACTGCATAATATGGGTAATAATGCATGTTATATTGATAATAATATAAGTAATAAGTATATTTATTATAGTTCTAGCGATAATACCTGCATAATATGGGTAATAATGCATGTTATATTGATAATAATAAAAGTAATAAGTGTATTTATTATAGTTCTAGCGATAATAACTGCATAATATGGGTAATAATGCATGTTATATTGATGATAACAAAAATAATAAGTATATTTATTATAGTTCTAGCGATAATAACTGCATAATATGGGTAATAATGCATGTTATATTGATAATAATATAAGTAATAAGTATAATTATTACATTTCCAGCGATAATAACTCCATTATGTGGGTAATAATGCATGTTATATTGATAATATCGGGAGTAATAAGTATAATTATTACATTTCTAGCGATAATAACTCCATTATGTGGGTAATAATGCATGTTATATTGATAATATCGGGAGTAATAAGTATAATAATTATAGTTCTAGCGATAATAATAGTAAAATGTGGCGAATAGTGTATGTTATATTGATAATAATATAAGTAATAAGTATATTTATTATAGTTCTAGCGATAATAACTGCATAATATGGGTAATAATGCATGTTATATTGATAATAATAAAAGTAATAAGTATATTTATTATAGTTCTATCGATAATAACTGCATAA
Organism: Megachile leachella; assembly: GCA_963576845.1. Classification (NCBI taxonomy): domain Eukaryota; kingdom Metazoa; phylum Arthropoda; class Insecta; order Hymenoptera; family Megachilidae; genus Megachile; species Megachile leachella. Next base: position 14,976,463 of record OY756256.1, on the reverse strand, counting down.
TATGGGTAATAATGCATGTTATATTGATGATAACAAAAGTAATAAGTATAATTATTATAGTTCTAGCGATAATAATAGTAAAATATACCTAATAGTGCATGTTATATTGATAATAATAAAAGTAATAAGTATATTTATTATAGTTCTAGCGATAATAACTGCATAATATGGGTAATAATGCATGTTATATTGATAATAATATAAGTAATAAGTATATTTATTATAGTTCTAGCGATAATAACTGCATAATATGGGTAATAATGCATGTTATATTGATGATAACAAAAGTAATAAGTATATTTATTATAGTTCTAGCGATAATAACTGCATAATATGGGTAATAATGCATGTTATATTGATAATAATAAAAGTAATAAGTATATTTATTATAGTTCTATCGATAATTACTGCATAATATGGGTAATAATGCATGTTATATTGATAATAACAAAAGTAATAAGTATATTTATTATAGTTCTAGCGATAATAATAGTAAAGTATTTCTAATAGTGCATGTTATATTGATGATAATAAAAGTAATAAGTATACTTATTATAGTTCTAGCAATAGTAATAGTAAAATATGGCTAATAGTGCATGTTATATTGATAATAATAAAAGTAATAAGTATATTTATTATAGTTCTAGCGATAATAACTGCATAATATGGGTAATAATGCATGTTATATTGATAATAATAAAAGTAATAAGTATATTTATTATAGTTCTAGCGATAATAACTGCATAATATGGGTAATAATGCATGTTATATTGATGATAACAAAAGTAATAAGTATATTTATTATAGTTCTAGCGATAATAACTGCATAATATGGGTAATAATGCATGTTATATTGATAATAATATAAGTAATAAGTATAATTATTACATTTCTAGCGATAATAACTCCATTATGTGGGTAATAATGCATGTTATATTGATAATATCGGGAGTAATAAGTATAATAATTATAGTTCTAGCGATAATAATAGTAAAATATGGCGAATAGTGTATGTTATATTGATAATAATATAAGTAATAAGTATATTTATTACAGTTCTAGCGATAATAACTGCATAATATGGGTAATAATGCATGTTATATTGATGATAACAAAAGTAATAAGTATATTTATTATAGTTCTAGCGATAATAACTGCTTAATATGGGTAGTAATGCATGTCATATGGATAATAATAAAAGTAATAAGTATATTTATTACAGTTCTAGCGATAATAACTGCATAATATGGGTAATAATGCATGTTATATTGATAATAATAAAAGTAATAAGTGTATTTATTATAGTTCTAGCGATAATAACTGCATAATATGGGTAATAATGCATGTTATATTGATAATAATATAAGTAATAAGTATATTTATTATAGTTCTAGCGATAATAACTGCATAATATGGGTAATAATGCATGTTATATTGATGATAACAAAAGTAATAAGTATATTTATTATACTTCTAGCGATAATAACTGCATAATATGGGTAATAATGCATGTTATATTGATAATATCGGGAGTAATAAGTATAATAATTGTAGTTCTAGCGATAATAATAGTAAAATGTGGCGAATAGTGTATGTTATATTGATAATAATATAAGTAATAAGTATATTTATTATAGTTCGAGCGATAATAACTGCATAATATGGGTAGTAATGCATGTCATATGGATAATAATAAAAGTAATAAGTATATTTATTACAGTTCTAGCGATAATAACTGCATAATATGGGTAATAATGCATGTTATATTGATGATAACAAAAGTAATAAGTATATTTATTATAGTTCTAGCGATAATAACTGCTTAATATGGGTAGTAATGCATGTCATATGGATAATAATAAAAGTAATAAGTATATTTATTACAGTTCTAGCGATAATAACTGCATAATATGGGTAATAATGCATGTTATATTGATAATAATAAAAGTAATAAGTGTATTTATTATAGTTCTAGCGATAATAACTGCATAATATGGGTAATAATGCATGTTATATTGATGATAACAAAAGTAATAAGTATATTTATTATAGTTCTAGCGATAATAACTGCATAATATGGGTAATAATGCATGTTATATTGATAATAATATAAGTAATAAGTATAATTATTACATTTCTAGCGATAATAACTCCATTATGTGGGTAATAATGCATGTTATATTGATAATATCGGGAGTAATAAGTATAATTATTACATTTCTAGCGATAATAACTCCATTATGTGGGTAATAATGCATGTTATATTGATAATATCGGGAGTAATAAGTATAATAATTATAGTTCTAGCGATAATAATAGTAAAATATGGCGAATAGTGTATGTTATATTGATAATAATATAAGTAATAAGTATATTTATTACAGTTCTAGCGATAATAACTGCATAATATGGGTAATAATGCATGTTATATTGATGATAACAAAAGTAATAAGTATATTTATTATAGTTCTAGCGATAATAACTGCTTAATATGGGTAGTAATGCATGTCATATGGATAATAATAAAAGTAATAAGTATATTTATTACAGTTCTAGCGATAATAACTGCATAATATGGGTAATAATGCATGTTATATTGATAATAATAAAAGTAATAAGTGTATTTATTATAGTTCTAGCGATAATAACTGCATAATATGGGTAATAATGCATGTTATATTGATAATAATATAAGTAATAAGTATATTTATTATAGTTCTAGCGATAATAACTGCATAATATGGGTAATAATGCATGTTATATTGATGATAACAAAAGTAATAAGTATATTTATTATACTTCTAGCGATAATAACTGCATAATATGGGTAATAATGCATGTTATATTGATAATATCGGGAGTAATAAGTATAATAATTATAGTTCTAGCGATAATAATAGTAAAATGTGGCGAATAGTGTATGTTATATTGATAATAATATAAGTAATAAGTATATTTATTATAGTTCTAGCGATAATAACTGCATAATATGGGTAATAATGCATGTTAAATTGATAATAATAAAAGTAATAAGTATATTTATTATAGTTCTAGCGATAATAACTGCATAATATGGGTAATAATGCATGTTATATTGATAATATCGGGAGTAATAAGTATAATAATTATAGTTCTAGCGATAATAATAGTAAAATATGGCGAATAGTGCATGTTATATTGATAATAATATAAGTAATAAGTATATTTATTATAGTTCTAGCGATAATAACTGCATAATATGGGGAATAATGCATGTTATATTGATAATAATAAAAGTAATAAGTATATTTATTATAGTTCTAGCGATAATAACTGCATAATATGGGTAATAATGCATGTTATATTGATAATAGTATAAGTAATAAGTATATTTATTATAGTTCTAGCGATAATAATAGTAAAGTATTTCTAATAGTGCATGTTATATTGATGATAATAAAAGTAATAAGTATACTTATTATAGTTCTAGCAATAGTAATAGTAAAATATGGCTAATAGTGCATGTTATATTGATAATAATATAAGTAATAAGTATATTTATTATAGTTCTAGCGATAATAACTGCATAATATGGGTAATAATGCATCTTATATTGATAATAATATAAGTAATAAGTATAATTATTACATTTCTAGCGATAATAATAGTAAAATGTGGCGAATAGTGTATGTTATATTGATAATAATATAAGTAATAAGTATATTTATTATAGTTCTAGCGATAATAACTGCATAATATGGGTAATAATGCATGTTATATTGATGATAACAAAAGTAATAAGTATATTTATTATAGTTCTAGCGATAATAACTGCATAATATGGGTAATAATGCATGTTATATTGATAATATCGGGAGTAATAAGTATAATAATTATAGTTCTAGCGATAATAATAGTAAAATGTGGCGAATAGTGTATGTTATATTGATAATAATATAAGTAATAAGTATATTTATTATAGTTCGAGCGATAATAACTGCATAATATGGGTAGTAATGCATGTCATATGGATAATAATAAAAGTAATAAGTATATTTATTACAGTTCTAGCGATAATAACTGCATAATATGGGTAATAATGCATGTTATATTGATGATAACAAAAGTAATAAGTATATTTATTATAGTTCTAGCGATAATAACTGCTTAATATGGGTAGTAATGCATGTCATATGGATAATAATAAAAGTAATAAGTATATTTATTACAGTTCTAGCGATAATAACTGCATAATATGGGTAATAATGCATGTTATATTGATAATAATAAAAGTAATAAGTGTATTTATTATAGTTCTAGCGATAATAACTGCATAATATGGGTAATAATGCATGTTATATTGATAATAATATAAGTAATAAGTATATTTATTATAGTTCTAGCGATAATAACTGCATAATATGGGTAATAATGCATGTTATATTGATGATAACAAAAGTAATAAGTATATTTATTATACTTCTAGCGATAATAACTGCATAATATGGGTAATAATGCATGTTATATTGATAATAATATAAGTAATAAGTATAATTATTACATTTCTAGCGATAATAATAGTAAAATGTGGCGAATAGTGTATGTTATATTGATAATAATATAAGTAATAAGTATATTTATTATAGTTCTAGCGATAATAACTGCATTATATGGGTAATAATGCATGTTATATTGATAATATCGGGAGTAATAAGTATAATAATTATAGATCTAGCGATAATAATAGTAAAATGTGGCGAATAGTGTATGTTATATTGATAATAATATAAGTAATAAGTATATTTATTATAGTTCGAGCGATAATAACTGCATAATATGGGTAGTAATGCATGTCATATGGATAATAATAAAAGTAATAAGTATATTTATTACAGTTCTAGCGATAATAACTGCATAATATGGGTAATAATGCATGTTATATTGATGATAACAAAAGTAATAAGTATATTTATTATAGTTCTAGCGATAATAACTGCTTAATATGGGTAGTAATGCATGTCATATGGATAATAATAAAAGTAATAAGTATATTTATTACAGTTCTAGCGATAATAACTGCATAATATGGGTAATAATGCATGTTATATTGATGATAGCAAAAGTAATAAGTATATTTATTATAGTTCTAGCGCTAATAACTGCATAATATGGGGAATAATGCATGTTATATTGATAATAATAAAAGTAATAAGTATATTTATTATAGTTCTAGCGATAATAACTGCATAATATGGGTAATAATGCATGTTATATTGATGATAACAAAAGTAATAAGTATATTTATTATAGTTCTAGCGATAATAACTGCATAATATGGGTAATAATGCATGTTATATTGATGATAACAAAAGTAATAAGTATATTTATTATAGTTCTAGCGATAATAACTGCATAATATGGGTAATAATGCATGTTATATTGATAATAATATAAGTAATAAGTATAATTATTACATTTCTAGCGATAATAACTCCATTATGTGGGTAATAATGCATGTTATATTGATAATATCGGGAGTAATAAGTATAATAATTATAGTTCTAGCGATAATAATAGTAAAATGTGGCGAATAGTGTATGTTATATTGATAATAATATAAGTAATAAGTATATTTATTATAGTTCTAGCGATAATAACTGCATAATATGGGTAATAATGCATGTTATATTGATAATAATAAAAGTAATAAGTATATTTATTATAGTTCTAGCGATAATAACTGCATAATATGGGTAATAATGCATGTTATATTGATGATAACAAAAGTAATAAGTATATTTATTATAGTTCTAGCGATAATAACTGCATAATATGGGTAATAATGCATCTTATATTGATAATAATATAAGTAATAAGTATAATTATTACATTTCTAGCGATAATAATAGTAAAATGTGGCGAATAGTGTATGTTATATTGATAATAATAAAAGTAATAAGTATATTTATTATAGTTCTATCGATAATAACTGCATAATATGGGTAATAATGCATGTTATATTGATGATAACAAAAGTAATAAGTATATTTATTATAGTTCTATCGATAATAACTGCATAATATGGGTAATAATGCATGTTATATTGATGATAACAAAAGTAATAAGTATATTTATTATAGTTCTAGCGATAATAACTGCATAATATGGGTAATAATGCATGTTATATTGATAATAATATAAGTAATAAGTATATTTATTATTGTTCTAGCGATAATAACTGCATAATATGGGTAATAATGCATGTTATATTGATGATAACAAAAGTAATAAGTATATTTATTATAGTTCTAGCGATAATAACTGCATAATATGGGTAATAATGCATCTTATATTGATAATAATATAAGTAATAAGTATATTTATTATAGTTCTAGCGATAATAACTGCATAATATGGGTAATAATGCATGTTATATTGATGATAACAAAAGTAATAAGTATATTTATTATAGTTCTAGCGATAATAACTGCATAATATGGGTAATAATGCATGTTATATTGATAATAATAAAAGTAATAAGTATATTTATTATAGTTCTATCGATAATTACTGCATAATATGGGTAATAATGCATGTTATATTGATAATAACAAAAGTAATAAGTATATTTATTATAGTTCTAGCGATAATAATAGTAAAGTATTTCTAATAGTGCATGTTATATTGATGATAATAAAAGTAATAAGTATACTTATTATAGTTCTAGCAATAGTAATAGTAAAATATGGCTAATAGTGCATGTTATATTGATAATAATAAAAGTAATAAGTATATTTATTATAGTTCTAGCGATAATAACTGCATAATATGGGTAATAATGCATGTTATATTGATGATAACAAAAGTAATAAGTATATTTATTATAGTTCTAGCGATAATAACTGCATAATATGGGTAATAATGCATGTTATATTGATGATAACAAAAGTAATAAGTATATTTATTATAGTTCTAGCGATAATAACTGCATAATATGGGTAATAATGCATGTTATATTGATAATAATATAAGTAATAAGTATAATTATTACATTTCTAGCGATAATAACTCCATTATGTGGGTAATAATGCATGTTATATTGATAATATCGGGAGTAATAAGTATAATTATTACATTTCTAGCGATAATAACTCCATTATGTGGGTAATAATGCATGTTATATTGATAATATCGGGAGTAATAAGTATAATAATTATAGTTCTAGCGATAATAATAGTAAAATATGGCGAATAGTGTATGTTATATTGATAATAATATAAGTAATAAGTATATTTATTACAGTTCTAGCGATAATAACTGCATAATATGGGTAATAATGCATGTTATATTGATGATAACAAAAGTAATAAGTATATTTATTATAGTTCTAGCGATAATAACTGCTTAATATGGGTAGTAATGCATGTCATATGGATAATAATAAAAGTAATAAGTATATTTATTACAGTTCTAGCGATAATAACTGCATAATATGGGTAATAATGCATGTTATATTGATAATAATAAAAGTAATAAGTGTATTTATTATAGTTCTAGCGATAATAACTGCATAATATGGGTAATAATGCATGTTATATTGATAATAATATAAGTAATAAGTATATTTATTATAGTTCTAGCGATAATAACTGCATAATATGGGTAATAATGCATGTTATATTGATGATAACAAAAGTAATAAGTATATTTATTATACTTCTAGCGATAATAACTGCATAATATGGGTAATAATGCATGTTATATTGATAATATCGGGAGTAATAAGTATAATAATTATAGTTCTAGCGATAATAATAGTAAAATGTGGCGAATAGTGTATGTTATATTGATAATAATATAAGTAATAAGTATATTTATTATAGTTCTAGCGATAATAACTGCATAATATGGGTAATAATGCATGTTAAATTGATAATAATAAAAGTAATAAGTATATTTATTATAGTTCTAGCGATAATAACTGCATAATATGGGTAATAATGCATGTTATATTGATAATATCGGGAGTAATAAGTATAATAATTATAGTTCTAGCGATAATAATAGTAAAATATGGCGAATAGTGCATGTTATATTGATAATAATATAAGTAATAAGTATATTTATTATAGTTCTAGCGATAATAACTGCATAATATGGGGAATAATGCATGTTATATTGATAATAATAAAAGTAATAAGTATATTTATTATAGTTCTAGCGATAATAACTGCATAATATGGGTAATAATGCATGTTATATTGATGATAACAAAAGTAGTAAGTATATTTATTATAGTTCTAGCAATAGTATATAGTAAAATATGGCTAATAGTGCATGTTATATTGATAATAATAAAAGTAATAAGTATATTTATTATAGTTCTAGCGATAATAACTGCATAATATGGGTAGTAATGCATGTCATATGGATAATAATAAAAGTAATAAGTATATTTATTACAGTTCTAGCGATAATAACTGCATAATATGGGTAATAATGCATGTTATATTGATAATAGTATAAGTAATAAGTATATTTATTATAGTTCTAGCGATAATAATAGTAAAGTATTTCTAATAGTGCATGTTATATTGATGATAATAAAAGTAATAAGTATACTTATTATAGTTCTAGCAATAGTAATAGTAAAATATGGCTAATAGTGCATGTTATATTGATAATAATATAAGTAATAAGTATATTTATTATAGTTCTAGCGATAATAACTGCATAATATGGGTAATAATGCATCTTATATTGATAATAATATAAGTAATAAGTATAATTATTACATTTCTAGCGATAATAATAGTAAAATGTGGCGAATAGTGTATGTTATATTGATAATAATATAAGTAATAAGTATATTTATTATAGTTCTAGCGATAATAACTGCATAATATGGGTAATAATGCATGTTATATTGATGATAACAAAAGTAATAAGTATATTTATTATAGTTCTAGCGATAATAACTGCATAATATGGGTAATAATGCATGTTATATTGATAATATCGGGAGTAATAAGTATAATAATTATAGTTCTAGCGATAATAATAGTAAAATGTGGCGAATAGTGTATGTTATATTGATAATAATATAAGTAATAAGTATATTTATTATAGTTCGAGCGATAATAACTGCATAATATGGGTAGTAATGCATGTCATATGGATAATAATAAAAGTAATAAGTATATTTATTACAGTTCTAGCGATAATAACTGCATAATATGGGTAATAATGCATGTTATATTGATGATAACAAAAGTAATAAGTATATTTATTATAGTTCTAGCGATAATAACTGCTTAATATGGGTAGTAATGCATGTCATATGGATAATAATAAAAGTAATAAGTATAATTATTACATTTCTAGCGATAATAACTCCATTATGTGGGTAATAATGCATGTTATATTGATAATATCGGGAGTAATAAGTATAATAATTATAGTTCTAGCGATAATAATAGTAAAATGTGGCGAATAGTGTATGTTATATTGATAATAATATAAGTAATAAGTATATTTATTATAGTTCTAGCGATAATAACTGCATAATATGGGTAATAATGCATGTTATATTGATAATAATAAAAGTAATAAGTATATTTATTATAGTTCTAGCGATAATAACTGCATAATATGGGTAATAATGCATGTTATATTGATGATAACAAAAGTAATAAGTATATTTATTATAGTTCTAGCAATAATAACTGCATAATATGGGTAATAATGCATCTTATATTGATAATAATATAAGTAATAAGTATAATTATTACATTTCTAGCGATAATAATAGTAAAATGTGGCGAATAGTGTATGTTATATTGATAATAATAAAAGTAATAAGTATATTTATTATAGTTCTATCGATAATAACTGCATAATATGGGTAATAATGCATGTTATATTGATGATAACAAAAGTAATAAGTATATTTATTATAGTTCTATCGATAATAACTGCATAATATGGGTAATAATGCATGTTATATTGATGATAACAAAAGTAATAAGTATATTTATTATAGTTCTAGCGATAATAACTGCATAATATGGGTAATAATGCATGTTATATTGATAATAATATAAGTAATAAGTATATTTATTATTGTTCTAGCGATAATAACTGCATAATATGGGTAATAATGCATGTTATATTGATGATAACAAAAGTAATAAGTATATTTATTATAGTTCTAGCGATAATAACTGCATAATATGGGTAATAATGCATCTTATATTGATAATAATATAAGTAATAAGTATATTTATTATAGTTCTAGCGATAATAACTGCATAATATGGGTAATAATGCATGTTATATTGATGATAACAAAAGTAATAAGTATATTTATTATAGTTCTAGCGATAATAACTGCATAATATGGGTAATAATGCATGTTATATTGATAATAATAAAAGTAATAAGTATATTTATTATAGTTCTATCGATAATTACTGCATAATATGGGTAATAATGCATGTTATATTGATAATAACAAAAGTAATAAGTATATTTATTATAGTTCTAGCGATAATAATAGTAAAGTATTTCTAATAGTGCATGTTATATTGATGATAATAAAAGTAATAAGTATACTTATTATAGTTCTAGCAATAGTAATAGTAAAATATGGCTAATAGTGCATGTTATATTGATAATAATAAAAGTAATAAGTATATTTATTATAGTTCTAGCGATAATAACTGCATAATATGGGTAATAATGCATGTTATATTGATAATAATAAAAGTAATAAGTATATTTATTATAGTTCTAGCGATAATAACTGCATAATATGGGTAATAATGCATGTTATATTGATGATAACAAAAGTAATAAGTATATTTATTATAGTTCTAGCGATAATAACTGCATAATATGGGTAATAATGCATGTTATATTGATAATAATATAAGTAATAAGTATAATTATTACATTTCTAGCGATAATAACTCCATTATGTGGGTAATAATGCATGTTATATTGATAATATCGGGAGTAATAAGTATAATTATTACATTTCTAGCGATAATAACTCCATTATGTGGGTAATAATGCATGTTATATTGATAATATCGGGAGTAATAAGTATAATAATTATAGTTCTAGCGATAATAATAGTAAAATATGGCGAATAGTGTATGTTATATTGATAATAATATAAGTAATAAGTATATTTATTACAGTTCTAGCGATAATAACTGCATAATATGGGTAATAATGCATGTTATATTGATGATAACAAAAGTAATAAGTATATTTATTATAGTTCTAGCGATAATAACTGCTTAATATGGGTAGTAATGCATGTCATATGGATAATAATAAAAGTAGTAAGTATATTTATTACAGTTCTAGCGATAATAACTGCATAATATGGGTAATAATGCATGTTATATTGATAATAATAAAAGTAATAAGTGTATTTATTATAGTTCTAGCGATAATAACTGCATAATATGGGTAGTAATGCATGTCATATGGATAATAATAAAAGTAATAAGTATATTTATTACAGTTCTAGCGATAATAACTGCATAATATGGGTAATAATGCATGTTATATTGATAATAGTATAAGTAATAAGTATATTTATTATAGTTCTAGCGATAATAATAGTAAAGTATTTCTAATAGTGCATGTTATATTGATGATAATAAAAGTAATAAGTATACTTATTATAGTTCTAGCAATAGTAATAGTAAAATATGGCTAATAGTGCATGTTATATTGATAATAATATAAGTAATAAGTATATTTATTATAGTTCTAGCGATAATAACTGCATAATATGGGTAATAATGCATCTTATATTGATAATAATATAAGTAATAAGTATAATTATTACATTTCTAGCGATAATAATAGTAAAATGTGGCGAATAGTGTATGTTATATTGATAATAATATAAGTAATAAGTATATTTATTATAGTTCTAGCGATAATAACTGCATAATATGGGTAATAATGCATGTTATATTGATGATAACAAAAGTAATAAGTATATTTATTATAGTTCTAGCGATAATAACTGCATAATATGGGTAATAATGCATGTTATATTGATAATATCGGGAGTAATAAGTATAATAATTATAGTTCTAGCGATAATAATAGTAAAATGTGGCGAATAGTGTATGTTATATTGATAATAATATAAGTAATAAGTATATTTATTATAGTTCGAGCGATAATAACTGCATAATATGGGTAGTAATGCATGTTATATTGATAATAATAAAAGTAATAAGTATATTTATTATAGTTCTAGCGATAATAACTGCATAATATGGGTAATAATGCATGTTATATTGATGATAACAAAAGTAATAAGTATATTTATTATAGTTCTAGCGATAATAACTGCATAATATGGGTAATAATGCATCTTATATTGATAATAATATAAGTAATAAGTATAATTATTACATTTCTAGCGATAATAATAGTAAAATGTGGCGAATAGTGTATGTTATATTGATAATAATAAAAGTAATAAGTATATTTATTATAGTTCTATCGATAATAACTGCATAATATGGGTAATAATGCATGTTATATTGATGATAACAAAAGTAATAAGTATATTTATTATAGTTCTATCGATAATAACTGCATAATATGGGTAATAATGCATGTTATATTGATGATAACAAAAGTAATAAGTATATTTATTATAGTTCTAGCGATAATAACTGCATAATATGGGTAATAATGCATGTTATATTGATAATAATATAAGTAATAAGTATATTTATTATTGTTCTAGCGATAATAACTGCATAATATGGGTAATAATGCATGTTATATTGATGATAACAAAAGTAATAAGTATATTTATTATAGTTCTAGCGATAATAACTGCATAATATGGGTAATAATGCATCTTATATTGATAATAATATAAGTAATAAGTATATTTATTATAGTTCTAGCGATAATAACTGCATAATATGGGTAATAATGCATGTTATATTGATGATAACAAAAGTAATAAGTATATTTATTATAGTTCTAGCGATAATAACTGCATAATATGGGTAATAATGCATGTTATATTGATAATAATAAAAGTAATAAGTATATTTATTATAGTTCTATCGATAATTACTGCATAATATGGGTAATAATGCATGTTATATTGATAATAACAAAAGTAATAAGTATATTTATTATAGTTCTAGCGATAATAATAGTAAAGTATTTCTAATAGTGCATGTTATATTGATGATAATAAAAGTAATAAGTATACTTATTATAGTTCTAGCAATAGTAATAGTAAAATATGGCTAATAGTGCATGTTATATTGATAATAATAAAAGTAATAAGTATATTTATTATAGTTCTAGCGATAATAACTGCATAATATGGGTAATAATGCATGTTATATTGATGATAACAAAAGTAATAAGTATATTTATTATAGTTCTAGCGATAATAACTGCATAATATGGGTAATAATGCATGTTATATTGATGATAACAAAAGTAATAAGTATATTTATTATAGTTCTAGCGATAATAACTGCATAATATGGGTAATAATGCATGTTATATTGATAATAATATAAGTAATAAGTATAATTATTACATTTCTAGCGATAATAACTCCATTATGTGGGTAATAATGCATGTTATATTGATAATATCGGGAGTAATAAGTATAATTATTACATTTCTAGCGATAATAACTCCATTATGTGGGTAATAATGCATGTTATATTGATAATATCGGGAGTAATAAGTATAATAATTATAGTTCTAGCGATAATAATAGTAAAATATGGCGAATAGTGTATGTTATATTGATAATAATATAAGTAATAAGTATATTTATTACAGTTCTAGCGATAATAACTGCATAATATGGGTAATAATGCATGTTATATTGATGATAACAAAAGTAATAAGTATATTTATTATAGTTCTAGCGATAATAACTGCTTAATATGGGTAGTAATGCATGTCATATGGATAATAATAAAAGTAATAAGTATATTTATTACAGTTCTAGCGATAATAACTGCATAATATGGGTAATAATGCATGTTATATTGATAATAATAAAAGTAATAAGTGTATTTATTATAGTTCTAGCGATAATAACTGCATAATATGGGTAATAATGCATGTTATATTGATAATAATATAAGTAATAAGTATATTTATTATAGTTCTAGCGATAATAACTGCATAATATGGGTAATAATGCATGTTATATTGATGATAACAAAAGTAATAAGTATATTTATTATACTTCTAGCGATAATAACTGCATAATATGGGTAATAATGCATGTTATATTGATAATATCGGGAGTAATAAGTATAATAATTATAGTTCTAGCGATAATAATAGTAAAATGTGGCGAATAGTGTATGTTATATTGATAATAATATAAGTAATAAGTATATTTATTATAGTTCTAGCGATAATAACTGCATAATATGGGTAATAATGCATGTTAAATTGATAATAATAAAAGTAATAAGTATATTTATTATAGTTCTAGCGATAATAACTGCATAATATGGGTAATAATGCATGTTATATTGATAATATCGGGAGTAATAAGTATAATAATTATAGTTCTAGCGATAATAATAGTAAAATATGGCGAATAGTGCATGTTATATTGATAATAATATAAGTAATAAGTATATTTATTATAGTTCTAGCGATAATAACTGCATAATATGGGGAATAATGCATGTTATATTGATAATAATAAAAGTAATAAGTATATTTATTATAGTTCTAGCGATAATAACTGCATAATATGGGTAATAATGCATGTTATATTGATGATAACAAAAGTAGTAAGTATATTTATTATAGTTCTAGCAATAGTATATAGTAAAATATGGCTAATAGTGCATGTTATATTGATAATAATAAAAGTAATAAGTATATTTATTATAGTTCTAGCGATAATAACTGCATAATATGGGTAGTAATGCATGTCATATGGATAATAATAAAAGTAATAAGTATATTTATTACAGTTCTAGCGATAATAACTGCATAATATGGGTAATAATGCATGTTATATTGATAATAGTATAAGTAATAAGTATATTTATTATAGTTCTAGCGATAATAATAGTAAAGTATTTCTAATAGTGCATGTTATATTGATGATAATAAAAGTAATAAGTATACTTATTATAGTTCTAGCAATAGTAATAGTAAAATATGGCTAATAGTGCATGTTATATTGATAATAATATAAGTAATAAGTATATTTATTATAGTTCTAGCGATAATAACTGCATAATATGGGTAATAATGCATCTTATATTGATAATAATATAAGTAATAAGTATAATTATTACATTTCTAGCGATAATAATAGTAAAATGTGGCGAATAGTGTATGTTATATTGATAATAATATAAGTAATAAGTATATTTATTATAGTTCTAGCGATAATAACTGCATAATATGGGTAATAATGCATGTTATATTGATGATAACAAAAGTAATAAGTATATTTATTATAGTTCTAGCGATAATAACTGCATAATATGGGTAATAATGCATGTTATATTGATAATATCGGGAGTAATAAGTATAATAATTATAGTTCTAGCGATAATAATAGTAAAATGTGGCGAATAGTGTATGTTATATTGATAATAATATAAGTAATAAGTATATTTATTATAGTTCGAGCGATAATAACTGCATAATATGGGTAGTAATGCATGTCATATGGATAATAATAAAAGTAATAAGTATATTTATTACAGTTCTAGCGATAATAACTGCATAATATGGGTAATAATGCATGTTATATTGATGATAACAAAAGTAATAAGTATATTTATTATAGTTCTAGCGATAATAACTGCTTAATATGGGTAGTAATGCATGTCATATGGATAATAATAAAAGTAATAAGTATAATTATTACATTTCTAGCGATAATAACTCCATTATGTGGGTAATAATGCATGTTATATTGATAATATCGGGAGTAATAAGTATAATAATTATAGTTCTAGCGATAATAATAGTAAAATGTGGCGAATAGTGTATGTTATATTGATAATAATATAAGTAATAAGTATATTTATTATAGTTCTAGCGATAATAACTGCATAATATGGGTAATAATGCATGTTATATTGATAATAATAAAAGTAATAAGTATATTTATTATAGTTCTAGCGATAATAACTGCATAATATGGGTAATAATGCATGTTATATTGATGATAACAAAAGTAATAAGTATATTTATTATAGTTCTAGCAATAATAACTGCATAATATGGGTAATAATGCATCTTATATTGATAATAATATAAGTAATAAGTATAATTATTACATTTCTAGCGATAATAATAGTAAAATGTGGCGAATAGTGTATGTTATATTGATAATAATAAAAGTAATAAGTATATTTATTATAGTTCTATCGATAATAACTGCATAATATGGGTAATAATGCATGTTATATTGATGATAACAAAAGTAATAAGTATATTTATTATAGTTCTATCGATAATAACTGCATAATATGGGTAATAATGCATGTTATATTGATGATAACAAAAGTAATAAGTATATTTATTATAGTTCTAGCGATAATAACTGCATAATATGGGTAATAATGCATGTTATATTGATAATAATATAAGTAATAAGTATATTTATTATTGTTCTAGCGATAATAACTGCATAATATGGGTAATAATGCATGTTATATTGATGATAACAAAAGTAATAAGTATATTTATTATAGTTCTAGCGATAATAACTGCATAATATGGGTAATAATGCATCTTATATTGATAATAATATAAGTAATAAGTATATTTATTATAGTTCTAGCGATAATAACTGCATAATATGGGTAATAATGCATGTTATATTGATGATAACAAAAGTAATAAGTATATTTATTATAGTTCTAGCGATAATAACTGCATAATATGGGTAATAATGCATGTTATATTGATAATAATAAAAGTAATAAGTATATTTATTATAGTTCTATCGATAATTACTGCATAATATGGGTAATAATGCATGTTATATTGATAATAACAAAAGTAATAAGTATATTTATTATAGTTCTAGCGATAATAATAGTAAAGTATTTCTAATAGTGCATGTTATATTGATGATAATAAAAGTAATAAGTATACTTATTATAGTTCTAGCAATAGTAATAGTAAAATATGGCTAATAGTGCATGTTATATTGATAATAATAAAAGTAATAAGTATATTTATTATAGTTCTAGCGATAATAACTGCATAATATGGGTAATAATGCATGTTATATTGATAATAATAAAAGTAATAAGTATATTTATTATAGTTCTAGCGATAATAACTGCATAATATGGGTAATAATGCATGTTATATTGATGATAACAAAAGTAATAAGTATATTTATTATAGTTCTAGCGATAATAACTGCATAATATGGGTAATAATGCATGTTATATTGATAATAATATAAGTAATAAGTATAATTATTACATTTCTAGCGATAATAACTCCATTATGTGGGTAATAATGCATGTTATATTGATAATATCGGGAGTAATAAGTATAATTATTACATTTCTAGCGATAATAACTCCATTATGTGGGTAATAATGCATGTTATATTGATAATATCGGGAGTAATAAGTATAATAATTATAGTTCTAGCGATAATAATAGTAAAATATGGCGAATAGTGTATGTTATATTGATAATAATATAAGTAATAAGTATATTTATTACAGTTCTAGCGATAATAACTGCATAATATGGGTAATAATGCATGTTATATTGATGATAACAAAAGTAATAAGTATATTTATTATAGTTCTAGCGATAATAACTGCTTAATATGGGTAGTAATGCATGTCATATGGATAATAATAAAAGTAGTAAGTATATTTATTACAGTTCTAGCGATAATAACTGCATAATATGGGTAATAATGCATGTTATATTGATAATAATAAAAGTAATAAGTGTATTTATTATAGTTCTAGCGATAATAACTGCATAATATGGGTAGTAATGCATGTCATATGGATAATAATAAAAGTAATAAGTATATTTATTACAGTTCTAGCGATAATAACTGCATAATATGGGTAATAATGCATGTTATATTGATAATAGTATAAGTAATAAGTATATTTATTATAGTTCTAGCGATAATAATAGTAAAGTATTTCTAATAGTGCATGTTATATTGATGATAATAAAAGTAATAAGTATACTTATTATAGTTCTAGCAATAGTAATAGTAAAATATGGCTAATAGTGCATGTTATATTGATAATAATATAAGTAATAAGTATATTTATTATAGTTCTAGCGATAATAACTGCATAATATGGGTAATAATGCATCTTATATTGATAATAATATAAGTAATAAGTATAATTATTACATTTCTAGCGATAATAATAGTAAAATGTGGCGAATAGTGTATGTTATATTGATAATAATATAAGTAATAAGTATATTTATTATAGTTCTAGCGATAATAACTGCATAATATGGGTAATAATGCATGTTATATTGATGATAACAAAAGTAATAAGTATATTTATTATAGTTCTAGCGATAATAACTGCATAATATGGGTAATAATGCATGTTATATTGATAATATCGGGAGTAATAAGTATAATAATTATAGTTCTAGCGATAATAATAGTAAAATGTGGCGAATAGTGTATGTTATATTGATAATAATATAAGTAATAAGTATATTTATTATAGTTCGAGCGATAATAACTGCATAATATGGGTAGTAATGCATGTCATATGGATAATAATAAAAGTAATAAGTATATTTATTACAGTTCTAGCGATAATAACTGCATAATATGGGTAATAATGCATGTTATATTGATGATAACAAAAGTAATAAGTATATTTATTATAGTTCTAGCGATAATAACTGCTTAATATGGGTAGTAATGCATGTCATATGGATAATAATAAAAGTAATAAGTATAATTATTACATTTCTAGCGATAATAACTCCATTATGTGGGTAATAATGCATGTTATATTGATAATATCGGGAGTAATAAGTATAATAATTATAGTTCTAGCGATAATAATAGTAAAATGTGGCGAATAGTGTATGTTATATTGATAATAATATAAGTAATAAGTATATTTATTATAGTTCTAGCGATAATAACTGCATAATATGGGTAATAATGCATGTTATATTGATAATAATAAAAGTAATAAGTATATTTATTATAGTTCTAGCGATAATAACTGCATAATATGGGTAATAATGCATGTTATATTGATGATAACAAAAGTAATAAGTATATTTATTATAGTTCTAGCAATAATAACTGCATAATATGGGTAATAATGCATCTTATATTGATAATAATATAAGTAATAAGTATAATTATTACATTTCTAGCGATAATAATAGTAAAATGTGGCGAATAGTGTATGTTATATTGATAATAATAAAAGTAATAAGTATATTTATTATAGTTCTATCGATAATAACTGCATAATATGGGTAATAATGCATGTTATATTGATGATAACAAAAGTAATAAGTATATTTATTATAGTTCTATCGATAATAACTGCATAATATGGGTAATAATGCATGTTATATTGATGATAACAAAAGTAATAAGTATATTTATTATAGTTCTAGCGATAATAACTGCATAATATGGGTAATAATGCATGTTATATTGATAATAATATAAGTAATAAGTATATTTATTATTGTTCTAGCGATAATAACTGCATAATATGGGTAATAATGCATGTTATATTGATGATAACAAAAGTAATAAGTATATTTATTATAGTTCTAGCGATAATAACTGCATAATATGGGTAATAATGCATCTTATATTGATAATAATATAAGTAATAAGTATATTTATTATAGTTCTAGCGATAATAACTGCATAATATGGGTAATAATGCATGTTATATTGATGATAACAAAAGTAATAAGTATATTTATTATAGTTCTAGCGATAATAACTGCATAATATGGGTAATAATGCATGTTATATTGATAATAATAAAAGTAATAAGTATATTTATTATAGTTCTATCGATAATTACTGCATAATATGGGTAATAATGCATGTTATATTGATAATAACAAAAGTAATAAGTATATTTATTATAGTTCTAGCGATAATAATAGTAAAGTATTTCTAATAGTGCATGTTATATTGATGATAATAAAAGTAATAAGTATACTTATTATAGTTCTAGCAATAGTAATAGTAAAATATGGCTAATAGTGCATGTTATATTGATAATAATAAAAGTAATAAGTATATTTATTATAGTTCTAGCGATAATAACTGCATAATATGGGTAATAATGCATGTTATATTGATAATAATAAAAGTAATAAGTATATTTATTATAGTTCTAGCGATAATAACTGCATAATATGGGTAATAATGCATGTTATATTGATGATAACAAAAGTAATAAGTATATTTATTATAGTTCTAGCGATAATAACTGCATAATATGGGTAATAATGCATGTTATATTGATAATAATATAAGTAATAAGTATAATTATTACATTTCTAGCGATAATAACTCCATTATGTGGGTAATAATGCATGTTATATTGATAATATCGGGAGTAATAAGTATAATTATTACATTTCTAGCGATAATAACTCCATTATGTGGGTAATAATGCATGTTATATTGATAATATCGGGAGTAATAAGTATAATAATTATAGTTCTAGCGATAATAATAGTAAAATATGGCGAATAGTGTATGTTATATTGATAATAATATAAGTAATAAGTATATTTATTACAGTTCTAGCGATAATAACTGCATAATATAGGTAATAATGCATGTTATATTGATGATAACAAAAGTAATAAGTATATTTATTATAGTTCTAGCGATAATAACTGCTTAATATGGGTAGTAATGCATGTCATATGGATAATAATAAAAGTAGTAAGTATATTTATTACAGTTCTAGCGATAATAACTGCATAATATGGGTAATAATGCATGTTATATTGATAATAATAAAAGTAATAAGTGTATTTATTATAGTTCTAGCGATAATAACTGCATAATATGGGTAATAATGCATGTTATATTGATAATAATATAAGTAATAAGTATATTTATTATAGTTCTAGCGATAATAACTGCATAATATGGGTAATAATGCATGTTATATTGATGATAACAAAAGTAATAAGTATATTTATTATACTTCTAGCGATAATAACTGCATAATATGGGTAATAATGCATGTTATATTGATAATATCGGGAGTAATAAGTATAATAATTATAGTTCTAGCGATAATAATAGTAAAATGTGGCGAATAGTGTATGTTATATTGATAATAATATAAGTAATAAGTATATTTATTATAGTTCTAGCGATAATAACTGCATAATATGGGTAATAATGCATGTTAAATTGATAATAATAAAAGTAATAAGTATATTTATTATAGTTCTAGCGATAATAACTGCATAATATGGGTAATAATGCATGTTATATTGATAATATCGGGAGTAATAAGTATAATAATTATAGTTCTAGCGATAATAATAGTAAAATATGGCGAATAGTGCATGTTATATTGATAATAATATAAGTAATAAGTATATTTATTATAGTTCTAGCGATAATAACTGCATAATATGGGGAATAATGCATGTTATATTGATAATAATAAAAGTAATAAGTATATTTATTATAGTTCTAGCGATAATAACTGCATAATATGGGTAATAATGCATGTTATATTGATGATAACAAAAGTAGTAAGTATATTTATTATAGTTCTAGCAATAGTATATAGTAAAATATGGCTAATAGTGCATGTTATATTGATAATAATAAAAGTAATAAGTATATTTATTATAGTTCTAGCGATAATAACTGCATAATATGGGTAGTAATGCATGTCATATGGATAATAATAAAAGTAATAAGTATATTTATTACAGTTCTAGCGATAATAACTGCATAATATGGGTAATAATGCATGTTATATTGATAATAGTATAAGTAATAAGTATATTTATTATAGTTCTAGCGATAATAATAGTAAAGTATTTCTAATAGTGCATGTTATATTGATGATAATAAAAGTAATAAGTATACTTATTATAGTTCTAGCAATAGTAATAGTAAAATATGGCTAATAGTGCATGTTATATTGATAATAATATAAGTAATAAGTATATTTATTATAGTTCTAGCGATAATAACTGCATAATATGGGTAATAATGCATCTTATATTGATAATAATATAAGTAATAAGTATAATTATTACATTTCTAGCGATAATAATAGTAAAATGTGGCGAATAGTGTATGTTATATTGATAATAATATAAGTAATAAGTATATTTATTATAGTTCTAGCGATAATAACTGCATAATATGGGTAATAATGCATGTTATATTGATGATAACAAAAGTAATAAGTATATTTATTATAGTTCTAGCGATAATAACTGCATAATATGGGTAATAATGCATGTTATATTGATAATATCGGGAGTAATAAGTATAATAATTATAGTTCTAGCGATAATAATAGTAAAATGTGGCGAATAGTGTATGTTATATTGATAATAATATAAGTAATAAGTATATTTATTATAGTTCGAGCGATAATAACTGCATAATATGGGTAGTAATGCATGTCATATGGATAATAATAAAAGTAATAAGTATATTTATTACAGTTCTAGCGATAATAACTGCATAATATGGGTAATAATGCATGTTATATTGATGATAACAAAAGTAATAAGTATATTTATTATAGTTCTAGCTATAATAACTGCTTAATATGGGTAGTAATGCATGTCATATGGATAATAATAAAAGTAATAAGTATATTTATTACAGTTCTAGCGATAATAACTGCATAATATGGGTAATAATGCATGTTATATTGATAATAATAAAAGTAATAAGTGTATTTATTATAGTTCTAGCGATAATAACTGCATAATATGGGTAATAATGCATGTTATATTGATAATAATATAAGTAATAAGTATATTTATTATAGTTCTAGCGATAATAACTGCATAATATGGGTAATAATGCATGTTATATTGATGATAACAAAAGTAATAAGTATATTTATTATACTTCTAGCGATAATAACTGCATAATATGGGTAATAATGCATGTTATATTGATAATAATATAAGTAATAAGTATAATTATTACATTTCTAGCGATAATAATAGTAAAATGTGGCGAATAGTGTATGTTATATTGATAATAATATAAGTAATAAGTATATTTATTATAGTTCTAGCGATAATAACTGCATTATATGGGTAATAATGCATGTTATATTGATAATATCGGGAGTAATAAGTATAATAATTATAGATCTAGCGATAATAATAGTAAAATGTGGCGAATAGTGTATGTTATATTGATAATAATATAAGTAATAAGTATATTTATTATAGTTCGAGCGATAATAACTGCATAATATGGGTAGTAATGCATGTCATATGGATAATAATAAAAGTAATAAGTATATTTATTACAGTTCTAGCGATAATAACTGCATAATATGGGTAATAATGCATGTTATATTGATGATAACAAAAGTAATAAGTATATTTATTATAGTTCTAGCGATAATAACTGCTTAATATGGGTAGTAATGCATGTCATATGGATAATAATAAAAGTAATAAGTATATTTATTACAGTTCTAGCGATAATAACTGCATAATATGGGTAATAATGCATGTTATATTGATGATAGCAAAAGTAATAAGTATATTTATTATAGTTCTAGCGATAATAATAGTAAAGTATTTCTAATAGTGCATGTTATATTGATGATAATAAAAGTAATAAGTATATTTATTATAGTTCTAGCGATAATAACTGCATAATATGGGTAATAATGCATGTTATATTGATAATAATATAAGTAATAAGTATATTTATTATAGTTCTAGCGATAATACCTGCATAATATGGGTAATAATGCATGTTATATTGATAATAATAAAAGTAATAAGTGTATTTATTATAGTTCTAGCGATAATAACTGCATAATATGGGTAATAATGCATGTTATATTGATGATAACAAAAGTAATAAGTATATTTATTATAGTTCTAGCGATAATAACTGCATAATATGGGTAATAATGCATGTTATATTGATAATAATATAAGTAATAAGTATAATTATTACATTTCTAGCGATAATAACTCCATTATGTGGGTAATAATGCATGTTATATTGATAATATCGGGAGTAATAAGTATAATTATTACATTTCTAGCGATAATAACTCCATTATGTGGGTAATAATGCATGTTATATTGATAATATCGGGAGTAATAAGTATAATAATTATAGTTCTAGCGATAATAATAGTAAAATATGGCGAATAGTGTATGTTATATTGATAATAATATAAGTAATAAGTATATTTATTATAGTTCTAGCGATAATAACTGCATAATATGGGTAATAATGCATGTTATATTGATAATAATAAAAGTAATAAGTATATTTATTATAGTTCTATCGATAATAACTGCATAATATGGGTAATAATGCATGTTATATTGATGATAACAAAAGTAATAAGTATAATTATTATAGTTCTAGCGATAATAATAGTAAAATATACCTAATAGTGCATGTTATATTGATAATAATAAAAGTAATAAGTATATTTATTATAATTCTAGCGATAATAACTGCATAATATGGGGAATAATGCATGTTATATTGATAATAATAAAAGTAATAAGTATATTTATTATAGTTCTAGCGATAATAACTGCATAATATGGGTAATAATGCATGTTATATTGATGATAACAAAAGTAATAAGTATATTTATTATAGTTCTAGCGATAATAACTGCATAATATGGGTAATAATGCATGTTATATTGATGATAACAAAAGTAATAAGTATAATTATTATAGTTCTAGCGATAATAATAGTAAAATATACCTAATAGTGCATGTTATATTGATAATAATAAAAGTAATAAGTATATTTATTATAATTCTAGCGATAATAACTGCATAATATGGGGAATAATGCATGTTATATTGATAATAATAAAAGTAATAAGTATATTTATTATAGTTCTAGCGATAATAACTGCATAATATGGGTAATAATGCATGTTATATTGATGATAACAAAAGTAATAAGTATATTTATTATAGTTCTAGCGATAATAACTGCATAATATGGGTAATAATGCATGTTATATTGATGATAACAAAAGTAATAAGTATATTTATTATAGTTCTAGCGATAATAACTGCATAATATGGGTAATAATGCATGTTATATTGATAATAATATAAGTAATAAGTATAATTATTACATTTCTAGCGATAATAACTCCATTATGTGGGTAATAATGCATGTTATATTGATAATATCGGGAGTAATAAGTATAATTATTACATTTCTAGCGATAATAACTCCATTATGTGGGTAATAATGCATGTTATATTGATAATATCGGGAGTAATAAGTATAATAATTATAGTTCTAGCGATAATAATAGTAAAATATGGCGAATAGTGTATGTTATATTGATAATAATATAAGTAATAAGTATATTTATTATAGTTCTAGCGATAATAACTGCATAATATGGGTAATAATGCATGTTATATTGATAATAATAAAAGTAATCAGTATATTTATTATAGTTCTATCGATAATAACTGCATAATATGGGTAATAATGCATGTTATATTGATGATAACAAAAGTAATAAGTATAATTATTATAGTTCTAGCGATAATAATAGTAAAATATACCTAATAGTGCATGTTATATTGATAATAATAAAAGTAATAAGTATATTTATTATAATTCTAGCGATAATAACTGCATAATATGGGGAATAATGCATGTTATATTGATAATAATAAAAGTAATAAGTATATTTATTATAGTTCTAGCGATAATAACTGCATAATATGGGTAATAATGCATGTTATATTGATGATAACAAAAGTAATAAGTATATTTATTATAGTTCTAGCGATAATAACTGCATAATATGGGTAATAATGCATGTTATATTGATGATAACAAAAGTAATAAGTATATTTATTATAGTTCTAGCGATAATAACTGCATAATATGGGTAATAATGCATGTTATATTGATAATAATATAAGTAATAAGTATAATTATTACATTTCTAGCGATAATAACTCCATTATGTGGGTAATAATGCATGTTATATTGATAATATCGGGAGTAATAAGTATAATAATTATAGTTCTAGCGATAATAGTAGTAAAATGTGGCGAATAGTGTATGTTATATTGATAATAATATAAGTAATAAGTATATTTATTATAGTTCTAGCGATAATAACTGCATAATATGGGTAATAATGCATGTTATATTGATAATAATAAAAGTAATAAGTATATTTATTATAGTTCTAGCGATAATAACTGCATAATATGGGTAATAATGCATGTTATATTGATGATAACAAAAGTAATAAGTATATTTATTATAGTTCTAGCGATAATAACTGCATAATATGGGTAATAATGCATCTTATATTGATAATAATATAAGTAATAAGTATAATTATTACATTTCTAGCGATAATAATAGTAAAATGTGGCGAATAGTGTATGTTATATTGATAATAATAAAAGTAATAAGTATATTTATTATAGTTCTATCGATAATAACTGCATAATATGGGTAATAATGCATGTTATATTGATGATAACAAAAGTAATAAGTATATTTATTATAGTTCTATCGATAATAACTGCATAATATGGGTAATAATGCATGTTATATTGATGATAACAAAAGTAATAAGTATATTTATTATAGTTCTAGCGATAATAACTGCATAATATGGGTAATAATGCATGTTATATTGATAATAATATAAGTAATAAGTATATTTATTATTGTTCTAGCGATAATAACTGCATAATATGGGTAATAATGCATGTTATATTGATGATAACAAAAGTAATAAGTATATATATTATAGTTCTAGCGATAATAACTGCATAATATGGGTAATAATGCATCTTATATTGATAATAATATAAGTAATAAGTATAATTATTACATTTCTAGCGATAATAATAGTAAAATGTGGCGAATAGTGTATGTTATATTGATAATAATATAAGTAATAAGTATATTTATTATAGTTCTAGCGATAATAACTGCATAATATGGGTAATAATGCATGTTATATTGATGATAACAAAAGTAATAAGTATATTTATTATAGTTCTAGCGATAATAACTGCATAATATGGGTAATAATGCATGTTATATTGATAATAATAAAAGTAATAAGTATATTTATTATAGTTCTATCGATAATTACTGCATAATATGGGTAATAATGCATGTTATATTGATAATAACAAAAGTAATAAGTATATTTATTATAGTTCTAGCGATAATAATAGTAAAGTATTTCTAATAGTGCATGTTATATTGATGATAATAAAAGTAATAAGTATACTTATTATAGTTCTAGCAATAGTAATAGTAAAATATGGCTAATAGTGCATGTTATATTGATAATAATAAAAGTAATAAGTATATTTATTATAGTTCTAGCGATAATAACTGCATAATATGGGTAATAATGCATGTTATATTGATAATAATAAAAGTAATAAGTATATTTATTATAGTTCTAGCGATAATAACTGCATAATATGGGTAATAATGCATGTTATATTGATGATAACAAAAGTAATAAGTATATTTATTATAGTTCTAGCGATAATAACTGCATAATATGGGTAATAATGCATGTTATATTGATAATAATATAAGTAATAAGTATAATTATTACATTTCTAGCGATAATAACTCCATTATGTGGGTAATAATGCATGTTATATTGATAATATCGGGAGTAATAAGTATAATAATTATAGTTCTAGCGATAATAATAGTAAAATGTGGCGAATAGTGTATGTTATATTGATAATAATATAAGTAATAAGTATATTTATTATAGTTCTAGCGATAATAACTGCATAATATGGGTAATAATGCATGTTATATTGATAATAATAAAAGTAATAAGTATATTTATTATAGTTCTAGCGATAATAACTGCATAATATGGGTAATAATGCATGTTATATTGATGATAACAAAAGTAATAAGTATATTTATTATAGTTCTAGCGATAATAATAGTAAAGTATTTCTAATAGTGCATGTTATATTGATGATTATAAAAGTAATAAGTACACTTATTAGAGTTCTAGCGATAATAATAGTAAAATATGGCTAATAGTGCATGTTATATTGATAATAATAAAAGTAATAAGTATATTCATTATAGTTCTAGCGATAATAACTGCATAATATGGGTAATAATGCATGCTATATTGATGATAACAAAAGTAATAAGTATATTTATTATACTTCTAGCGATAATAACTGCATAATATGGGTAATAATGCATGTTATATTGATAATAATATAAGTAATAAGTATAATTATTACATTTCTAGCGATAATAACTCCATTATGTGGGTAATAATGCATGTTATATTGATAATAATAAAAGTAATAAGTATATTTATTATAGTTCTATCGATAATAACTGCATAATATGGGTAATAATGCATGTTATATTGATGATAACAAAAGTAATAACTATATTTATTATAGTTCTATCGATAATAACTGCATAATATGGGTAATAATGCATGTTATATTGATGATAACAAAAGTAATAAGTATATTTATTATAGTTCTCGCGATAATAATAGTAAAGTATTTCTAATAGTGCATGTTATATTGATGACTATAAAAGTAATAAGTACACTTATTAGAGTTCTAGCGATAATAATAGTAAAATATGGCTAATAGTGCATGATGTATTGATAATAATAAAAGTAATAAGTATATTTATTATAGTTCTAGCGATAATAACTGCATAATATGGGGAATAATGCATGTTATATTGATAATAATAAAAGTAATAAGTATATTTATTATAGTTCTAGCGATAATAACTGCATAATATGGGTAATAATGCATGTTATATTGATGATAACAAAAGTAATAAGTATATTTATTATAGTTCTAGCGATAATAATAGTAAAGTATTTCTAATAGTGCATGTTATATTGATGATTATAAAAGTAATAAGTACACTTATTAGAGTTCTAGCGATAATAATAGTAAAATATGGCTAATAGGGCATGTTATATTGATAATAATAAAAGTAATAAGTATATTTATTATAGTTCTAGCGATAATAACTGCATAATATGGGTAATAATGCATGTTATATTGATAATAATATAAGTAATAAGTATATTTATTATAGTTCTAGCGATAATACCTGCATAATATGGGTAATAATGCATGTTATATTGATACTAATAAAAGTAATAAGTGTATTTATTATAGTTCTAGCGATAATAACTGCATAATATGGGTAATAATGCATGTTATATTGATGATAACAAAAGTAATAAGTATATTTATTATAGTTCTAGCGATAATAACTGCATAATATGGGTAATAATGCATGTTATATTGATAATAATATAAGTAATAAGTATAATTATTACATTTCTAGCGATAATAACTCCATTATGTGGGTAATAATGCATGTTATATTGATAATATCGGGAGTAATAAGTATAATTATTACATTTCTAGCGATAATAACTCCATTATGTGGGTAATAATGCATGTTATATTGATAATATCGGGAGTAATAAGTATAATAATTATAGTTCTAGCGATAATAATAGTAAAATATGGCGAATAGTGTATGTTATATTGATAATAATATAAGTAATAAGTATATTTATTATAGTTCTAGCGATAATAACTGCATAATATGGGTAATAATGCATGTTATATTGATAATAATAAAAGTAATAAGTATATTTATTATAGTTCTATCGATAATAACTGCATAATATGGGTAATAATGCATGTTATATTGATGATAACAAAAGTAATAAGTATAATTATTATAGTTCTAGCGATAATAATAGTAAAATATACCTAATAGTGCATGTTATATTGATAATAATAAAAGTAATAAGTATATTTATTATAATTCTAGCGATAATAACTGCATAATATGGGGAATAATGCATGTTATATTGATAATAATAAAAGTAATAAGTATATTTATTATAGTTCTAGCGATAATAACTGCATAATATGCGTAATAATGCATGTTATATTGATGATAACAAAAGTAATAAGTATATTTATTATAGTTCTAGCGATAATAACTGCATAATATGGGTAATAATGCATGTTATATTGATGATAACAAAAGTAATAAGTATATTTATTATAGTTCTAGCGATAATAACTGCATAATATGGGTAATAATGCATGTTATATTGATAATAATATAAGTAATAAGTATAATTATTACATTTCTAGCGATAATAACTCCATTATGTGGGTAATAATGCATGTTATATTGATAATATCGGGAGTAATAAGTATAATAATTATAGTTCTAGCGATAATAATAGTAAAATGTGGCGAATAGTGTATGTTATATTGATAATAATATAAGTAATAAGTATATTTATTATAGTTCTAGCGATAATAACTGCATAATATGGGTAATAATGCATGTTATATTGATAATAATAAAAGTAATAAGTATATTTATTATAGTTCTAGCGATAATAACTGCATAATATGGGTAATAATGCATGTTATATTGATGATAACAAAAGTAATAAGTATATTTATTATAGTTCTAGCGATAATAACTGCATAATATGGGTAATAATGCATCTTATATTGATAATAATATAAGTAATAAGTATAATTATTACATTTCTAGCGATAATAATAGTAAAATGTGGCGAATAGTGTATGTTATATTGACAATAATAAAAGTAATAAGTATATTTATTATAGTTCTATCGATAATAACTGCATAATATGGGTAATAATGCATGTTATATTGATGATAACAAAAGTAATAAGTATATTTATTATAGTTCTATCGATAATAACTGCATAATATGGGTAATAATGCATGTTATATTGATGATAACAAAAGTAATAAGTATATTTATTATAGTTCTAGCGATAATAACTGCATAATATGGGTAATAATGCATGTTATATTGATAATAATATAAGTAATAAGTATAATTATTACATTTCTAGCGATAATAACTCCATTATGTGGGTAATAATGCATGTTATATTGATAATATCGGGAGTAATAAGTATAATAATTATAGTTCTAGCGATAATAATAGTAAAATGTGGCGAATAGTGTATGTTATATTGATAATAATATAAGTAATAAGTATATTTATTATAGTTCTAGCGATAATAACTGCATAATATGGGTAATAATGCATGTTATATTGATAATAATAAAAGTAATAAGTATATTTATTATAGTTCTAGCGATAATAACTGCATAATATGGGTAATAATGCATGTTATATTGATGATAACAAAAGTAATAAGTATATTTATTATAGTTCTAGCGATAATAATAGTAAAGTATTTCTAATAGTGCATGTTATATTGATGATTATAAAAGTAATAAGTACACTTATTAGAGTTCTAGCGATAATAATAGTAAAATATGGCTAATAGTGCATGTTATATTGATAATAATAAAAGTAATAAGTATATTCATTATAGTTCTAGCGATAATAACTGCATAATATGGGTAATAATGCATGCTATATTGATGATAACAAAAGTAATAAGTATATTTATTATACTTCTAGCGATAATAACTGCATAATATGGGTAATAATGCATGTTATATTGATAATAATATAAGTAATAAGTATAATTATTACATTTCTAGCGATAATAACTCCATTATGTGGGTAATAATGCATGTTATATTGATAATAATAAAAGTAATAAGTATATTTATTATAGTTCTATCGATAATAACTGCATAATATGGGTAATAATGCATGTTATATTGATGATAACAAAAGTAATAACTATATTTATTATAGTTCTATCGATAATAACTGCATAATATGGGTAATAATGCATGTTATATTGATGATAACAAAAGTAATAAGTATATTTATTATAGTTCTCGCGATAATAATAGTAAAGTATTTCTAATAGTGCATGTTATATTGATGATTATAAAAGTAATAAGTACACTTATTAGAGTTCTAGCGATAATAATAGTAAAATATGGCTAATAGTGCATGATGTATTGATAATAATAAAAGTAATAAGTATATTTATTATAGTTCTAGCGATAATAACTGCATAATATGGGGAATAATGCATGTTATATTGATAATAATAAAAGTAATAAGTATATTTATTATAGTTCTAGCGATAATAACTGCATAATATGGGTAATAATGCATGTTATATTGATGATAACAAAAGTAATAAGTATATTTATTATAGTTCTAGCGATAATAATAGTAAAGTATTTCTAATAGTGCATGTTATATTGATGATTATAAAAGTAATAAGTACACTTATTAGAGTTCTAGCGATAATAATAGTAAAATATGGCTAATAGTGCATGTTATATTGATAATAATAAAAGTAATAAGTATATTCATTATAGTTCTAGCGATAATAACTGCATAATATGGGTAATAATGCATGTTATATTGATGATAACAAAAGTAATAAGTATATTTATTATAGTTCTAGCGATAATAATAGTAAAGTATTTCTAATAGTGCATGTTATATTGATGATTATAAAAGTAATAAGTACACTTATTAGAGATCTAGCGATAATAATAGTAAAATATGGCTAATAGTGCATGTTATATTGATAATAATAAAAGTAATAAGTATATTCATTATAGTTCTATCGATAATAACTGCATAATATGGGTAATAATGCATGTTATATTGATGATAACAAAAGTAATAAGTATAATTATTATAGTTCTAGCGATAATAATAGTAAAATATACCTAATAGTGCATGTTATATTGATAATAACAAAAGTAATAAGTATATTTATTATAGTTCTAGCGCTAATAACTGCATAATATGGGGAATAATGCATGTTATATTGATAATAATAAAAGTAATAAGTATATTTATTATAGTTCTAGCGATAATAACTGCATAATATGGGTAATAATGCATGTTATATTGATGATAACAAAAGTAATAAGTATATTTATTATAGTTCTAGCGATAATAACTGCATAATATGGGTAATAATGCAAGTTATATTGATGATAACAAAAGTAATAAGTATATTTATTATAGTTCTAGCGATAATAACTGCATAATATGGGTAATAATGCATGTTATATTGATAATAATATAAGTAATAAGTATAATTATTACATTTCTAGCGATAATAACTCCATTATGTGGGTAATAATGCATGTTATATTGATAATATCGAGAGTAATAAGTATAATAATTATAGTTCTAGCGATAATAATAGTAAAATGTGGCGAATAGTGTATGTTATATTGATAATAATATAAGTAATAAGTATATTTATTATAGTTCTAGCGATAATAACTGCATAATATGGGTAATAATGCATGTTATATTGATAATAATAAAAGTAATAAGTATATTTATTATAGTTCTAGCGATAATAACTGCATAATATGGGTAATAATGCATGTTATATTGATGATAACAAAAGTAATAAGTATATTTATTATAGTTCTAGCGATAATAACTGCATAATATGGGTAATAATGCATCTTATATTGATAATAATATAAGTAATAAGTATAATTATTACATTTCTAGCGATAATAATAGTAAAATGTGGCGAATAGTGTATGTTATATTGATAATAATAAAAGTAATAAGTATATTTATTATAGTTCTATCGATAATAACTGCATAATATGGGTAATAATGCATGTTATATTGATGATAACAAAAGTAATAAGTATATTTATTATAGTTCTATCGATAATAACTGCATAATATGGGTAATAATGCATGTTATATTGATGATAACAAAAGTAATAAGTATATTTATTATAGTTCTAGCGATAATAACTGCATAATATGGGTAATAATGCATGTTATATTGATAATAATATAAGTAATAAGTATATTTATTATTGTTCTAGCGATAATAACTGCATAATATGGGTAATAATGCATGTTATATTGATGATAACAAAAGTAATAAGTATATTTATTATAGTTCTAGCGATAATAACTGCATAATATGGGTAATAATGCATCTTATATTGATAATAATATAAGTAATAAGTATATTTATTATAGTTCTAGCGATAATAACTGCATAATATGGGTAATAATGCATGTTATATTGATGATAACAAAAGTAATAAGTATATTTATTATAGTTCTAGCGATAATAATAGTAAAGTATTTCTAATAGTGCATGTTATATTGATGATTATAAAAGTAATAAGTACACTTATTAGAGTTCTAGCGATAATAATAGTAAAATATGGCTAATAGGGCATGTTATATTGATAATAATAAAAGTAATAAGTATATTTATTATAGTTCTAGCGATAATAACTGCATAATATGGGTAATAATGCATGTTATATTGATAATAATATAAGTAATAAGTATATTTATTATAGTTCTAGCGATAATACCTGCATAATATGGGTAATAATGCATGTTATATTGATACTAATAAAAGTAATAAGTGTATTTATTATAGTTCTAGCGATAATAACTGCATAATATGGGTAATAATGCATGTTATATTGATGATAACAAAAGTAATAAGTATATTTATTATAGTTCTAGCGATAATAACTGCATAATATGGGTAATAATGCATGTTATATTGATAATAATATAAGTAATAAGTATAATTATTACATTTCTAGCGATAATAACTCCATTATGTGGGTAATAATGCATGTTATATTGATAATATCGGGAGTAATAAGTATAATTATTACATTTCTAGCGATAATAACTCCATTATGTGGGTAATAATGCATGTTATATTGATAATATCGGGAGTAATAAGTATAATAATTATAGTTCTAGCGATAATAATAGTAAAATATGGCGAATAGTGTATGTTATATTGATAATAATATAAGTAATAAGTATATTTATTATAGTTCTAGCGATAATAACTGCATAATATGGGTAATAATGCATGTTATATTGATAATAATAAAAGTAATAAGTATATTTATTATAGTTCTATCGATAATAACTGCATAATATGGGTAATAATGCATGTTATATTGATGATAACAAAAGTAATAAGTATAATTATTATAGTTCTAGCGATAATAATAGTAAAATATACCTAATAGTGCATGTTATATTGATAATAATAAAAGTAATAAGTATATTTATTATAATTCTAGCGATAATAACTGCATAATATGGGGAATAATGCATGTTATATTGATAATAATAAAAGTAATAAGTATATTTATTATAGTTCTAGCGATAATAACTGCATAATATGCGTAATAATGCATGTTATATTGATGATAACAAAAGTAATAAGTATATTTATTATAGTTCTAGCGATAATAACTGCATAATATGGGTAATAATGCATGTTATATTGATGATAACAAAAGTAATAAGTATATTTATTATAGTTCTAGCGATAATAACTGCATAATATGGGTAATAATGCATGTTATATTGATAATAATATAAGTAATAAGTATAATTATTACATTTCTAGCGATAATAACTCCATTATGTGGGTAATAATGCATGTTATATTGATAATATCGGGAGTAATAAGTATAATAATTATAGTTCTAGCGATAATAATAGTAAAATGTGGCGAATAGTGTATGTTATATTGATAATAATATAAGTAATAAGTATATTTATTATAGTTCTAGCGATAATAACTGCATAATATGGGTAATAATGCATGTTATATTGATAATAATAAAAGTAATAAGTATATTTATTATAGTTCTAGCGATAATAACTGCATAATATGGGTAATAATGCATGTTATATTGATGATAACAAAAGTAATAAGTATATTTATTATAGTTCTAGCGATAATAACTGCATAATATGGGTAATAATGCATCTTATATTGATAATAATATAAGTAATAAGTATAATTATTACATTTCTAGCGATAATAATAGTAAAATGTGGCGAATAGTGTATGTTATATTGACAATAATAAAAGTAATAAGTATATTTATTATAGTTCTATCGATAATAACTGCATAATATGGGTAATAATGCATGTTATATTGATGATAACAAAAGTAATAAGTATATTTATTATAGTTCTATCGATAATAACTGCATAATATGGGTAATAATGCATGTTATATTGATGATAACAAAAGTAATAAGTATATTTATTATAGTTCTAGCGATAATAACTGCATAATATGGGTAATAATGCATGTTATATTGATAATAATATAAGTAATAAGTATAATTATTACATTTCTAGCGATAATAACTCCATTATGTGGGTAATAATGCATGTTATATTGATAATATCGGGAGTAATAAGTATAATAATTATAGTTCTAGCGATAATAATAGTAAAATGTGGCGAATAGTGTATGTTATATTGATAATAATATAAGTAATAAGTATATTTATTATAGTTCTAGCGATAATAACTGCATAATATGGGTAATAATGCATGTTATATTGATAATAATAAAAGTAATAAGTATATTTATTATAGTTCTAGCGATAATAACTGCATAATATGGGTAATAATGCATGTTATATTGATGATAACAAAAGTAATAAGTATATTTATTATAGTTCTAGCGATAATAATAGTAAAGTATTTCTAATAGTGCATGTTATATTGATGATTATAAAAGTAATAAGTACACTTATTAGAGTTCTAGCGATAATAATAGTAAAATATGGCTAATAGTGCATGTTATATTGATAATAATAAAAGTAATAAGTATATTCATTATAGTTCTAGCGATAATAACTGCATAATATGGGTAATAATGCATGCTATATTGATGATAACAAAAGTAATAAGTATATTTATTATACTTCTAGCGATAATAACTGCATAATATGGGTAATAATGCATGTTATATTGATAATAATATAAGTAATAAGTATAATTATTACATTTCTAGCGATAATAACTCCATTATGTGGGTAATAATGCATGTTATATTGATAATAATAAAAGTAATAAGTATATTTATTATAGTTCTATCGATAATAACTGCATAATATGGGTAATAATGCATGTTATATTGATGATAACAAAAGTAATAACTATATTTATTATAGTTCTATCGATAATAACTGCATAATATGGGTAATAATGCATGTTATATTGATGATAACAAAAGTAATAAGTATATTTATTATAGTTCTCGCGATAATAATAGTAAAGTATTTCTAATAGTGCATGTTATATTGATGATTATAAAAGTAATAAGTACACTTATTAGAGTTCTAGCGATAATAATAGTAAAATATGGCTAATAGTGCATGATGTATTGATAATAATAAAAGTAATAAGTATATTTATTATAGTTCTAGCGATAATAACTGCATAATATGGGGAATAATGCATGTTATATTGATAATAATAAAAGTAATAAGTATATTTATTATAGTTCTAGCGATAATAACTGCATAATATGGGTAATAATGCATGTTATATTGATGATAACAAAAGTAATAAGTATATTTATTATAGTTCTAGCGATAATAATAGTAAAGTATTTCTAATAGTGCATGTTATATTGATGATTATAAAAGTAATAAGTACACTTATTAGAGTTCTAGCGATAATAATAGTAAAATATGGCTAATAGTGCATGTTATATTGATAATAATAAAAGTAATAAGTATATTCATTATAGTTCTAGCGATAATAACTGCATAATATGGGTAATAATGCATGTTATATTGATGATAACAAAAGTAATAAGTATATTTATTATAGTTCTAGCGATAATAATAGTAAAGTATTTCTAATAGTGCATGTTATATTGATGATTATAAAAGTAATAAGTACACTTATTAGAGTTCTAGCGATAATAATAGTAAAATATGGCTAATAGTGCATGTTATATTGATAATAATAAAAGTAATAAGTATATTCATTATAGTTCTATCGATAATAACTGCATAATATGGGTAATAATGCATGTTATATTGATGATAACAAAAGTAATAAGTATAATTATTATAGTTCTAGCGATAATAATAGTAAAATATACCTAATAGTGCATGTTATATTGATAATAACAAAAGTAATAAGTATATTTATTATAGTTCTAGCGCTAATAACTGCATAATATGGGGAATAATGCATGTTATATTGATAATAATAAAAGTAATAAGTATATTTATTATAGTTCTAGCGATAATAACTGCATAATATGGGTAATAATGCATGTTATATTGATGATAACAAAAGTAATAAGTATATTTATTATAGTTCTAGCGATAATAACTGCATAATATGGGTAATAATGCAAGTTATATTGATGATAACAAAAGTAATAAGTATATTTATTATAGTTCTAGCGATAATAACTGCATAATATGGGTAATAATGCATGTTATATTGATAATAATATAAGTAATAAGTATAATTATTACATTTCTAGCGATAATAACTCCATTATGTGGGTAATAATGCATGTTATATTGATAATATCGAGAGTAATAAGTATAATAATTATAGTTCTAGCGATAATAATAGTAAAATGTGGCGAATAGTGTATGTTATATTGATAATAATATAAGTAATAAGTATATTTATTATAGTTCTAGCGATAATAACTGCATAATATGGGTAATAATGCATGTTATATTGATAATAATAAAAGTAATAAGTATATTTATTATAGTTCTAGCGATAATAACTGCATAATATGGGTAATAATGCATGTTATATTGATGATAACAAAAGTAATAAGTATATTTATTATAGTTCTAGCGATAATAACTGCATAATATGGGTAATAATGCATCTTATATTGATAATAATATAAGTAATAAGTATAATTATTACATTTCTAGCGATAATAATAGTAAAATGTGGCGAATAGTGTATGTTATATTGATAATAATAAAAGTAATAAGTATATTTATTATAGTTCTATCGATAATAACTGCATAATATGGGTAATAATGCATGTTATATTGATGATAACAAAAGTAATAAGTATATTTATTATAGTTCTATCGATAATAACTGCATAATATGGGTAATAATGCATGTTATATTGATGATAACAAAAGTAATAAGTATATTTATTATAGTTCTAGCGATAATAACTGCATAATATGGGTAATAATGCATGTTATATTGATAATAATATAAGTAATAAGTATATTTATTATTGTTCTAGCGATAATAACTGCATAATATGGGTAATAATGCATGTTATATTGATGATAACAAAAGTAATAAGTATATTTATTATAGTTCTAGCGATAATAACTGCATAATATGGGTAATAATGCATCTTATATTGATAATAATATAAGTAATAAGTATATTTATTATAGTTCTAGCGATAATAACTGCATAATATGGGTAATAATGCATGTTATATTGATGATAACAAAAGTAATAAGTATATTTATTATAGTTCTAGCGATAATAACTGCATAATATGGGTAATAATGCATGTTATATTGATAATAATAAAAGTAATAAGTATATTTATTATAGTTCTATCGATAATTACTGCATAATATGGGTAATAATGCATGTTATATTGATAATAACAAAAGTAATAAGTATATTTATTATAGTTCTAGCGATAATAATAGTAAAGTATTTCTAATAGTGCATGTTATATTGATGATAATAAAAGTAATAAGTATACTTATTATAGTTCTAGCAATAGTAATAGTAAAATATGGCTAATAGTGCATGTTATATTGATAATAATAAAAGTAATAAGTATATTTATTATAGTTCTAGCGATAATAACTGCATAATATGGGTAATAATGCATGTTATATTGATAATAATAAAAGTAATAAGTATATTTATTATAGTTCTAGCGATAATAACTGCATAATATGGGTAATAATGCATGTTATATTGATGATAACAAAAGTAATAAGTATATTTATTATAGTTCTAGCGATAATAACTGCATAATATGGGTAATAATGCATGTTATATTGATAATAATATAAGTAATAAGTATAATTATTACATTTCTAGCGATAATAACTCCATTATGTGGGTAATAATGCATGTTATATTGATAATATCGGGAGTAATAAGTATAATTATTACATTTCTAGCGATAATAACTCCATTATGTGGGTAATAATGCATGTTATATTGATAATATCGGGAGTAATAAGTATAATAATTATAGTTCTAGCGATAATAATAGTAAAATATGGCGAATAGTGTATGTTATATTGATAATAATACAAGTAATAAGTATATTTATTATAGTTCTAGCGATAATAACTGCATAATATGGGTAATAATGCATGTTATATTGATAATAATAAAAGTAATAAGTATATTTATTATAGTTCTATCGATAATAACTGCATAGTATGGGTAATAATGCATGTTATATTGATGATAACAAAAGTAATAAGTATAATTATTATAGTTCTAGCGATAATAATAGTAAAATATACCTAATAGTGCATGTTATATTGATAATAATAAAAGTAATAAGTATATTTATTATAATTCTAGCGATAATAACTGCATAATATGGGGAATAATGCATGTTATATTGATAATAATAAAAGTAATAAGTATATTTATTATAGTTCTAGCGATAATAACTGCATAATATGGGTAATAATGCATGTTATATTGATGATAACAAAAGTAATAAGTATATTTATTATAGTTCTAGCGATAATAACTGCATAATATGGGTAATAATGCATGTTATATTGATGATAACAAAAGTAATAAGTATATTTATTATAGTTCTAGCGATAATAACTGCATAATATGGGTAATAATGCATGTTATATTGATAATAATATAAGTAATAAGTATAATTATTACATTTCTAGCGATAATAACTCCATTATGTGGGTAATAATGCATGTTATATTGATAATATCGGGAGTAATAAGTATAATAATTATAGTTCTAGCGATAATAATAGTAAAATATGGCGAATAGTGTATGTTATATTGATAATAATATAAGTAATAAGTATATTTATTATAGTTCTAGCGATAATAACTGCATAATATGGGTAATAATGCATGTTATATTGATAATAATAAAAGTAATAAGTATATTTATTATAGTTCTATCGATAATAACTGCATAATATGGGTAATAATGCATGTTATATTGATAATATCGGGAGTAATAAGTATAATAATTATAGTTCTAGCGATAATAATAGTAAAATATGGCGAATAGTGCATGTTATATTGATAATAATATAAGTAATAAGTATATTTATTATAGTTCTAGCGATAATAACTGCATAATATGGGGAATAATGCATGTTATATTGATAATAATAAAAGTAATAAGTATATTTATTATAGTTCTAGCGATAATAACTGCATAATATGGGTAATAATGCATGTTATATTGATGATAACAAAAGTAGTAAGTATATTTATTATAGTTCTAGCAATAGTATATAGTAAAATATGGCTAATAGTGCATGTTATATTGATAATAATAAAAGTAATAAGTATATTTATTATAGTTCTAGCGATAATAACTGCATAATATGGGTAGTAATGCATGTCATATGGATAATAATAAAAGTAATAAGTATATTTATTACAGTTCTAGCGATAATAACTGCATAATATGGGTAATAATGCATGTTATATTGATAATAGTATAAGTAATAAGTATATTTATTATAGTTCTAGCGATAATAATAGTAAAGTATTTCTAATAGTGCATGTTATATTGATGATAATAAAAGTAATAAGTATACTTATTATAGTTCTAGCAATAGTAATAGTAAAATATGGCTAATAGTGCATGTTATATTGATAATAATATAAGTAATAAGTATATTTATTATAGTTCTAGCGATAATAACTGCATAATATGGGTAATAATGCATCTTATATTGATAATAATATAAGTAATAAGTATAATTATTACATTTCTAGCGATAATAATAGTAAAATGTGGCGAATAGTGTATGTTATATTGATAATAATATAAGTAATAAGTATATTTATTATAGTTCTAGCGATAATAACTGCATAATATGGGTAATAATGCATGTTATATTGATGATAACAAAAGTAATAAGTATATTTATTATAGTTCTAGCGATAATAACTGCATAATATGGGTAATAATGCATGTTATATTGATAATATCGGGAGTAATAAGTATAATAATTATAGTTCTAGCGATAATAATAGTAAAATGTGGCGAATAGTGTATGTTATATTGATAATAATATAAGTAATAAGTATATTTATTATAGTTCGAGCGATAATAACTGCATAATATGGGTAGTAATGCATGTCATATGGATAATAATAAAAGTAATAAGTATATTTATTACAGTTCTAGCGATAATAACTGCATAATATGGGTAATAATGCATGTTATATTGATGATAACAAAAGTAATAAGTATATTTATTATAGTTCTAGCGATAATAACTGCTTAATATGGGTAGTAATGCATGTCATATGGATAATAATAAAAGTAATAAGTATAATTATTACATTTCTAGCGATAATAACTCCATTATGTGGGTAATAATGCATGTTATATTGATAATATCGGGAGTAATAAGTATAATAATTATAGTTCTAGCGATAATAATAGTAAAATGTGGCGAATAGTGTATGTTATATTGATAATAATATAAGTAATAAGTATATTTATTATAGTTCTAGCGATAATAACTGCATAATATGGGTAATAATGCATGTTATATTGATAATAATAAAAGTAATAAGTATATTTATTATAGTTCTAGCGATAATAACTGCATAATATGGGTAATAATGCATGTTATATTGATGATAACAAAAGTAATAAGTATATTTATTATAGTTCTAGCAATAATAACTGCATAATATGGGTAATAATGCATCTTATATTGATAATAATATAAGTAATAAGTATAATTATTACATTTCTAGCGATAATAATAGTAAAATGTGGCGAATAGTGTATGTTATATTGATAATAATAAAAGTAATAAGTATATTTATTATAGTTCTATCGATAATAACTGCATAATATGGGTAATAATGCATGTTATATTGATGATAACAAAAGTAATAAGTATATTTATTATAGTTCTATCGATAATAACTGCATAATATGGGTAATAATGCATGTTATATTGAT
Organism: Megachile leachella; assembly: GCA_963576845.1. Lineage (NCBI taxonomy): Eukaryota > Metazoa > Arthropoda > Insecta > Hymenoptera > Megachilidae > Megachile > Megachile leachella. Next base: position 14,933,188 of record OY756256.1, on the reverse strand, counting down.
GATAACAAAAGTAATAAGTATATTTATTATAGTTCTAGCGATAATAACTGCATAATATGGGTAATAATGCATGTTATATTGATAATAATATAAGTAATAAGTATATTTATTATTGTTCTAGCGATAATAACTGCATAATATGGGTAATAATGCATGTTATATTGATGATAACAAAAGTAATAAGTATATTTATTATAGTTCTAGCGATAATAACTGCATAATATGGGTAATAATGCATCTTATATTGATAATAATATAAGTAATAAGTATATTTATTATAGTTCTAGCGATAATAACTGCATAATATGGGTAATAATGCATGTTATATTGATGATAACAAAAGTAATAAGTATATTTATTATAGTTCTAGCGATAATAACTGCATAATATGGGTAATAATGCATGTTATATTGATAATAATAAAAGTAATAAGTATATTTATTATAGTTCTATCGATAATTACTGCATAATATGGGTAATAATGCATGTTATATTGATAATAACAAAAGTAATAAGTATATTTATTATAGTTCTAGCGATAATAATAGTAAAGTATTTCTAATAGTGCATGTTATATTGATGATAATAAAAGTAATAAGTATACTTATTATAGTTCTAGCAATAGTAATAGTAAAATATGGCTAATAGTGCATGTTATATTGATAATAATAAAAGTAATAAGTATATTTATTATAGTTCTAGCGATAATAACTGCATAATATGGGTAATAATGCATGTTATATTGATAATAATAAAAGTAATAAGTATATTTATTATAGTTCTAGCGATAATAACTGCATAATATGGGTAATAATGCATGTTATATTGATGATAACAAAAGTAATAAGTATATTTATTATAGTTCTAGCGATAATAACTGCATAATATGGGTAATAATGCATGTTATATTGATAATAATATAAGTAATAAGTATAATTATTACATTTCTAGCGATAATAACTCCATTATGTGGGTAATAATGCATGTTATATTGATAATATCGGGAGTAATAAGTATAATTATTACATTTCTAGCGATAATAACTCCATTATGTGGGTAATAATGCATGTTATATTGATAATATCGGGAGTAATAAGTATAATAATTATAGTTCTAGCGATAATAATAGTAAAATATGGCGAATAGTGTATGTTATATTGATAATAATATAAGTAATAAGTATATTTATTACAGTTCTAGCGATAATAACTGCATAATATGGGTAATAATGCATGTTATATTGATGATAACAAAAGTAATAAGTATATTTATTATAGTTCTAGCGATAATAACTGCTTAATATGGGTAGTAATGCATGTCATATGGATAATAATAAAAGTAGTAAGTATATTTATTACAGTTCTAGCGATAATAACTGCATAATATGGGTAATAATGCATGTTATATTGATAATAATAAAAGTAATAAGTGTATTTATTATAGTTCTAGCGATAATAACTGCATAATATGGGTAATAATGCATGTTATATTGATAATAATATAAGTAATAAGTATATTTATTATAGTTCTAGCGATAATAACTGCATAATATGGGTAATAATGCATGTTATATTGATGATAACAAAAGTAATAAGTATATTTATTATACTTCTAGCGATAATAACTGCATAATATGGGTAATAATGCATGTTATATTGATAATATCGGGAGTAATAAGTATAATAATTATAGTTCTAGCGATAATAATAGTAAAATGTGGCGAATAGTGTATGTTATATTGATAATAATATAAGTAATAAGTATATTTATTATAGTTCTAGCGATAATAACTGCATAATATGGGTAATAATGCATGTTAAATTGATAATAATAAAAGTAATAAGTATATTTATTATAGTTCTAGCGATAATAACTGCATAATATGGGTAATAATGCATGTTATATTGATAATATCGGGAGTAATAAGTATAATAATTATAGTTCTAGCGATAATAATAGTAAAATATGGCGAATAGTGCATGTTATATTGATAATAATATAAGTAATAAGTATATTTATTATAGTTCTAGCGATAATAACTGCATAATATGGGGAATAATGCATGTTATATTGATAATAATAAAAGTAATAAGTATATTTATTATAGTTCTAGCGATAATAACTGCATAATATGGGTAATAATGCATGTTATATTGATGATAACAAAAGTAGTAAGTATATTTATTATAGTTCTAGCAATAGTATATAGTAAAATATGGCTAATAGTGCATGTTATATTGATAATAATAAAAGTAATAAGTATATTTATTATAGTTCTAGCGATAATAACTGCATAATATGGGTAGTAATGCATGTCATATGGATAATAATAAAAGTAATAAGTATATTTATTACAGTTCTAGCGATAATAACTGCATAATATGGGTAATAATGCATGTTATATTGATAATAGTATAAGTAATAAGTATATTTATTATAGTTCTAGCGATAATAATAGTAAAGTATTTCTAATAGTGCATGTTATATTGATGATAATAAAAGTAATAAGTATACTTATTATAGTTCTAGCAATAGTAATAGTAAAATATGGCTAATAGTGCATGTTATATTGATAATAATATAAGTAATAAGTATATTTATTATAGTTCTAGCGATAATAACTGCATAATATGGGTAATAATGCATCTTATATTGATAATAATATAAGTAATAAGTATAATTATTACATTTCTAGCGATAATAATAGTAAAATGTGGCGAATAGTGTATGTTATATTGATAATAATATAAGTAATAAGTATATTTATTATAGTTCTAGCGATAATAACTGCATAATATGGGTAATAATGCATGTTATATTGATGATAACAAAAGTAATAAGTATATTTATTATAGTTCTAGCGATAATAACTGCATAATATGGGTAATAATGCATGTTATATTGATAATATCGGGAGTAATAAGTATAATAATTATAGTTCTAGCGATAATAATAGTAAAATGTGGCGAATAGTGTATGTTATATTGATAATAATATAAGTAATAAGTATATTTATTATAGTTCGAGCGATAATAACTGCATAATATGGGTAGTAATGCATGTCATATGGATAATAATAAAAGTAATAAGTATATTTATTACAGTTCTAGCGATAATAACTGCATAATATGGGTAATAATGCATGTTATATTGATGATAACAAAAGTAATAAGTATATTTATTATAGTTCTAGCTATAATAACTACTTAATATGGGTAGTAATGCATGTCATATGGATAATAATAAAAGTAATAAGTATATTTATTACAGTTCTAGCGATAATAACTGCATAATATGGGTAATAATGCATGTTATATTGATAATAATAAAAGTAATAAGTGTATTTATTATAGTTCTAGCGATAATAACTGCATAATATGGGTAATAATGCATGTTATATTGATAATAATATAAGTAATAAGTATATTTATTATAGTTCTAGCGATAATAACTGCATAATATGGGTAATAATGCATGTTATATTGATGATAACAAAAGTAATAAGTATATTTATTATACTTCTAGCGATAATAACTGCATAATATGGGTAATAATGCATGTTATATTGATAATAATATAAGTAATAAGTATAATTATTACATTTCTAGCGATAATAATAGTAAAATGTGGCGAATAGTGTATGTTATATTGATAATAATATAAGTAATAAGTATATTTATTATAGTTCTAGCGATAATAACTGCATTATATGGGTAATAATGCATGTTATATTGATAATATCGGGAGTAATAAGTATAATAATTATAGATCTAGCGATAATAATAGTAAAATGTGGCGAATAGTGTATGTTATATTGATAATAATATAAGTAATAAGTATATTTATTATAGTTCGAGCGATAATAACTGCATAATATGGGTAGTAATGCATGTCATATGGATAATAATAAAAGTAATAAGTATATTTATTACAGTTCTAGCGATAATAACTGCATAATATGGGTAATAATGCATGTTATATTGATGATAACAAAAGTAATAAGTATATTTATTATAGTTCTAGCGATAATAACTGCTTAATATGGGTAGTAATGCATGTCATATGGATAATAATAAAAGTAATAAGTATATTTATTACAGTTCTAGCGATAATAACTGCATAATATGGGTAATAATGCATGTTATATTGATGATAGCAAAAGTAATAAGTATATTTATTATAGTTCTAGCGATAATAATAGTAAAGTATTTCTAATAGTGCATGTTATATTGATGATAATAAAAGTAATAAGTATATTTATTATAGTTCTAGCGATAATAACTGCATAATATGGGTAATAATGCATGTTATATTGATAATAATATAAGTAATAAGTATATTTATTATAGTTCTAGCGATAATACCTGCATAATATGGGTAATAATGCATGTTATATTGATAATAATAAAAGTAATAAGTGTATTTATTACAGTTCTAGCGATAATAACTGCATAATATGGGTAATAATGCATGTTATATTGATGATAACAAAAGTAATAAGTATATTTATTATAGTTCTAGCGATAATAACTGCATAATATGGGTAATAATGCATGTTATATTGATAATAATATAAGTAATAAGTATAATTATTACATTTCTAGCGATAATAACTCCATTATGTGGGTAATAATGCATGTTATATTGATAATATCGGGAGTAATAAGTATAATTATTACATTTCTAGCGATAATAACTCCATTATGTGGGTAATAATGCATGTTATATTGATAATATCGGGAGTAATAAGTATAATAATTATAGTTCTAGCGATAATAATAGTAAAATATGGCGAATAGTGTATGTTATATTGATAATAATATAAGTAATAAGTATATTTATTATAGTTCTAGCGATAATAACTGCATAATATGGGTAATAATGCATGTTATATTGATAATAATAAAAGTAATAAGTATATTTATTATAGTTCTATCGATAATAACTGCATAATATGGGTAATAATGCATGTTATATTGATGATAACAAAAGTAATAAGTATAATTATTATAGTTCTAGCGATAATAATAGTAAAATATACCTAATAGTGCATGTTATATTGATAATAATAAAAGTAATAAGTATATTTATTATAATTCTAGCGATAATAACTGCATAATATGGGGAATAATGCATGTTATATTGATAATAATAAAAGTAATAAGTATATTTATTATAGTTCTAGCGATAATAACTGCATAATATGGGTAATAATGCATGTTATATTGATGATAACAAAAGTAATAAGTATATTTATTATAGTTCTAGCGATAATAACTGCATAATATGAGTAATAATGCATGTTATATTGATGATAACAAAAGTAATAAGTATAATTATTATAGTTCTAGCGATAATAATAGTAAAATATACCTAATAGTGCATGTTATATTGATAATAATAAAAGTAATAAGTATATTTATTATAATTCTAGCGATAATAACTGCATAATATGGGGAATAATGCATGTTATATTGATAATAATAAAAGTAATAAGTATATTTATTATAGTTCTAGCGATAATAACTGCATAATATGGGTAATAATGCATGTTATATTGATGATAACAAAAGTAATAAGTATATTTATTATAGTTCTAGCGATAATAACTGCATAATATGGGTAATAATGCATGTTATATTGATGATAACAAAAGTAATAAGTATATTTATTATAGTTCTAGCGATAATAACTGCATAATATGGGTAATAATGCATGTTATATTGATAATAATATAAGTAATAAGTATAATTATTACATTTCTAGCGATAATAACTCCATTATGTGGGTAATAATGCATGTTATATTGATAATATCGGGAGTAATAAGTATAATTATTACATTTCTAGCGATAATAACTCCATTATGTGGGTAATAATGCATGTTATATTGATAATATCGGGAGTAATAAGTATAATAATTATAGTTCTAGCGATAATAATAGTAAAATATGGCGAATAGTGTATGTTATATTGATAATAATATAAGTAATAAGTATATTTATTATAGTTCTAGCGATAATAACTGCATAATATGGGTAATAATGCATGTTATATTGATAATAATAAAAGTAATAAGTATATTTATTATAGTTCTATCGATAATAACTGCATAATATGGGTAATAATGCATGTTATATTGATGATAACAAAAGTAATAAGTATAATTATTATAGTTCTAGCGATAATAATAGTAAAATATACCTAATAGTGCATGTTATATTGATAATAATAAAAGTAATAAGTATATTTATTATAATTCTAGCGATAATAACTGCATAATATGGGGAATAATGCATGTTATATTGATAATAATAAAAGTAATAAGTATATTTATTATAGTTCTAGCGATAATAACTGCATAATATGGGTAATAATGCATGTTATATTGATAATAATATAAGTAATAAGTATAATTATTACATTTCTAGCGATAATAACTCCATTATGTGGGTAATAATGCATGTTATATTGATAATATCGGGAGTAATAAGTATAATAATTATAGTTCTAGCGATAATAGTAGTAAAATGTGGCGAATAGTGTATGTTATATTGATAATAATATAAGTAATAAGTATATTTATTATAGTTCTAGCGATAATAACTGCATAATATGGGTAATAATGCATGTTATATTGATAATAATAAAAGTAATAAGTATATTTATTATAGTTCTAGCGATAATAACTGCATAATATGGGTAATAATGCATGTTATATTGATGATAACAAAAGTAATAAGTATATTTATTATAGTTCTAGCGATAATAACTGCATAATATGGGTAATAATGCATCTTATATTGATAATAATATAAGTAATAAGTATAATTATTACATTTCTAGCGATAATAATAGTAAAATGTGGCGAATAGTGTATGTTATATTGATAATAATAAAAGTAATAAGTATATTTATTATAGTTCTATCGATAATAACTGCATAATATGGGTAATAATGCATGTTATATTGATGATAACAAAAGTAATAAGTATATTTATTATAGTTCTATCGATAATAACTGCATAATATGGGTAATAATGCATGTTATATTGATGATAACAAAAGTAATAAGTATATTTATTATAGTTCTAGCGATAATAACTGCATAATATGGGTAATAATGCATGTTATATTGATAATAATATAAGTAATAAGTATATTTATTATTGTTCTAGCGATAATAACTGCATAATATGGGTAATAATGCATGTTATATTGATGATAACAAAAGTAATAAGTATATATATTATAGTTCTAGCGATAATAACTGCATAATATGGGTAATAATGCATCTTATATTGATAATAATATAAGTAATAAGTATAATTATTACATTTCTAGCGATAATAATAGTAAAATGTGGCGAATAGTGTATGTTATATTGATAATAATATAAGTAATAAGTATATTTATTATAGTTCTAGCGATAATAACTGCATAATATGGGTAATAATGCATGTTATATTGATGATAACAAAAGTAATAAGTATATTTATTATAGTTCTAGCGATAATAACTGCATAATATGGGTAATAATGCATGTTATATTGATAATAATAAAAGTAATAAGTATATTTATTATAGTTCTATCGATAATTACTGCATAATATGGGTAATAATGCATGTTATATTGATAATAACAAAAGTAATAAGTATATTTATTATAGTTCTAGCGATAATAATAGTAAAGTATTTCTAATAGTGCATGTTATATTGATGATAATAAAAGTAATAAGTATACTTATTATAGTTCTAGCAATAGTAATAGTAAAATATGGCTAATAGTGCATGTTATATTGATGATAACAAAAGTAATAAGTATATTTATTATACTTCTAGCGATAATAACTGCATAATATGGGTAATAATGCATGTTATATTGATAATAATATAAGTAATAAGTATAATTATTACATTTCTAGCGATAATAACTCCATTATGTGGGTAATAATGCATGTTATATTGATAATAATAAAAGTAATAAGTATATTTATTATAGTTCTATCGATAATAACTGCATAATATGGGTAATAATGCATGTTATATTGATGATAACAAAAGTAATAACTATATTTATTATAGTTCTATCGATAATAACTGCATAATATGGGTAATAATGCATGTTATATTGATGATAACAAAAGTAATAAGTATATTTATTATAGTTCTCGCGATAATAATAGTAAAGTATTTCTAATAGTGCATGTTATATTGATGACTATAAAAGTAATAAGTACACTTATTAGAGTTCTAGCGATAATAATAGTAAAATATGGCTAATAGTGCATGATGTATTGATAATAATAAAAGTAATAAGTATATTTATTATAGTTCTAGCGATAATAACTGCATAATATGGGGAATAATGCATGTTATATTGATAATAATAAAAGTAATAAGTATATTTATTATAGTTCTAGCGATAATAACTGCATAATATGGGTAATAATGCATGTTATATTGATGATAACAAAAGTAATAAGTATATTTATTATAGTTCTAGCGATAATAATAGTAAAGTATTTCTAATAGTGCATGTTATATTGATGATTATAAAAGTAATAAGTACACTTATTAGAGTTCTAGCGATAATAATAGTAAAATATGGCTAATAGGGCATGTTATATTGATAATAATAAAAGTAATAAGTATATTTATTATAGTTCTAGCGATAATAACTGCATAATATGGGTAATAATGCATGTTATATTGATAATAATATAAGTAATAAGTATATTTATTATAGTTCTAGCGATAATACCTGCATAATATGGGTAATAATGCATGTTATATTGATACTAATAAAAGTAATAAGTGTATTTATTATAGTTCTAGCGATAATAACTGCATAATATGGGTAATAATGCATGTTATATTGATGATAACAAAAGTAATAAGTATATTTATTATAGTTCTAGCGATAATAACTGCATAATATGGGTAATAATGCATGTTATATTGATAATAATATAAGTAATAAGTATAATTATTACATTTCTAGCGATAATAACTCCATTATGTGGGTAATAATGCATGTTATATTGATAATATCGGGAGTAATAAGTATAATAATTATAGTTCTAGCGATAATAATAGTAAAATGTGGCGAATAGTGTATGTTATATTGATAATAATATAAGTAATAAGTATATTTATTATAGTTCTAGCGATAATAACTGCATAATATGGGTAATAATGCATGTTATATTGATAATAATAAAAGTAATAAGTATATTTATTATAGTTCTAGCGATAATAACTGCATAATATGGGTAATAATGCATGTTATATTGATGATAACAAAAGTAATAAGTATATTTATTATAGTTCTAGCGATAATAACTGCATAATATGGGTAATAATGCATCTTATATTGATAATAATATAAGTAATAAGTATAATTATTACATTTCTAGCGATAATAATAGTAAAATGTGGCGAATAGTGTATGTTATATTGACAATAATAAAAGTAATAAGTATATTTATTATAGTTCTATCGATAATAACTGCATAATATGGGTAATAATGCATGTTATATTGATGATAACAAAAGTAATAAGTATATTTATTATAGTTCTATCGATAATAACTGCATAATATGGGTAATAATGCATGTTATATTGATGATAACAAAAGTAATAAGTATATTTATTATAGTTCTAGCGATAATAACTGCATAATATGGGTAATAATGCATGTTATATTGATAATAATATAAGTAATAAGTATAATTATTACATTTCTAGCGATAATAACTCCATTATGTGGGTAATAATGCATGTTATATTGATAATATCGGGAGTAATAAGTATAATAATTATAGTTCTAGCGATAATAATAGTAAAATGTGGCGAATAGTGTATGTTATATTGATAATAATATAAGTAATAAGTATATTTATTATAGTTCTAGCGATAATAACTGCATAATATGGGTAATAATGCATGTTATATTGATAATAATAAAAGTAATAAGTATATTTATTATAGTTCTAGCGATAATAACTGCATAATATGGGTAATAATGCATGTTATATTGATGATAACAAAAGTAATAAGTATATTTATTATAGTTCTAGCGATAATAATAGTAAAGTATTTCTAATAGTGCATGTTATATTGATGATTATAAAAGTAATAAGTACACTTATTAGAGTTCTAGCGATAATAATAGTAAAATATGGCTAATAGTGCATGTTATATTGATAATAATAAAAGTAATAAGTATATTCATTATAGTTCTAGCGATAATAACTGCATAATATGGGTAATAATGCATGCTATATTGATGATAACAAAAGTAATAAGTATATTTATTATACTTCTAGCGATAATAACTGCATAATATGGGTAATAATGCATGTTATATTGATAATAATATAAGTAATAAGTATAATTATTACATTTCTAGCGATAATAACTCCATTATGTGGGTAATAATGCATGTTATATTGATAATAATAAAAGTAATAAGTATATTTATTATAGTTCTATCGATAATAACTGCATAATATGGGTAATAATGCATGTTATATTGATGATAACAAAAGTAATAACTATATTTATTATAGTTCTATCGATAATAACTGCATAATATGGGTAATAATGCATGTTATATTGATGATAACAAAAGTAATAAGTATATTTATTATAGTTCTCGCGATAATAATAGTAAAGTATTTCTAATAGTGCATGTTATATTGATGATTATAAAAGTAATAAGTACACTTATTAGAGTTCTAGCGATAATAATAGTAAAATATGGCTAATAGTGCATGATGTATTGATAATAATAAAAGTAATAAGTATATTTATTATAGTTCTAGCGATAATAACTGCATAATATGGGGAATAATGCATGTTATATTGATAATAATAAAAGTAATAAGTATATTTATTATAGTTCTAGCGATAATAACTGCATAATATGGGTAATAATGCATGTTATATTGATGATAACAAAAGTAATAAGTATATTTATTATAGTTCTAGCGATAATAATAGTAAAGTATTTCTAATAGTGCATGTTATATTGATGATTATAAAAGTAATAAGTACACTTATTAGAGTTCTAGCGATAATAATAGTAAAATATGGCTAATAGTGCATGTTATATTGATAATAATAAAAGTAATAAGTATATTCATTATAGTTCTAGCGATAATAACTGCATAATATGGGTAATAATGCATGTTATATTGATGATAACAAAAGTAATAAGTATATTTATTATAGTTCTAGCGATAATAATAGTAAAGTATTTCTAATAGTGCATGTTATATTGATGATTATAAAAGTAATAAGTACACTTATTAGAGTTCTAGCGATAATAATAGTAAAATATGGCTAATAGTGCATGTTATATTGATAATAATAAAAGTAATAAGTATATTCATTATAGTTCTATCGATAATAACTGCATAATATGGGTAATAATGCATGTTATATTGATGATAACAAAAGTAATAAGTATAATTATTATAGTTCTAGCGATAATAATAGTAAAATATACCTAATAGTGCATGTTATATTGATAATAACAAAAGTAATAAGTATATTTATTATAGTTCTAGCGCTAATAACTGCATAATATGGGGAATAATGCATGTTATATTGATAATAATAAAAGTAATAAGTATATTTATTATAGTTCTAGCGATAATAACTGCATAATATGGGTAATAATGCATGTTATATTGATGATAACAAAAGTAATAAGTATATTTATTATAGTTCTAGCGATAATAACTGCATAATATGGGTAATAATGCATGTTATATTGATGATAACAAAAGTAATAAGTATATTTATTATAGTTCTAGCGATAATAACTGCATAATATGGGTAATAATGCATGTTATATTGATAATAATATAAGTAATAAGTATAATTATTACATTTCTAGCGATAATAACTCCATTATGTGGGTAATAATGCATGTTATATTGATAATATCGAGAGTAATAAGTATAATAATTATAGTTCTAGCGATAATAATAGTAAAATGTGGCGAATAGTGTATGTTATATTGATAATAATATAAGTAATAAGTATATTTATTATAGTTCTAGCGATAATAACTGCATAATATGGGTAATAATGCATGTTATATTGATAATAATAAAAGTAATAAGTATATTTATTATAGTTCTAGCGATAATAACTGCATAATATGGGTAATAATGCATGTTATATTGATGATAACAAAAGTAATAAGTATATTTATTATAGTTCTAGCGATAATAACTGCATAATATGGGTAATAATGCATCTTATATTGATAATAATATAAGTAATAAGTATAATTATTACATTTCTAGCGATAATAATAGTAAAATGTGGCGAATAGTGTATGTTATATTGATAATAATAAAAGTAATAAGTATATTTATTATAGTTCTATCGATAATAACTGCATAATATGGGTAATAATGCATGTTATATTGATGATAACAAAAGTAATAAGTATATTTATTATAGTTCTATCGATAATAACTGCATAATATGGGTAATAATGCATGTTATATTGATGATAACAAAAGTAATAAGTATATTTATTATAGTTCTAGCGATAATAACTGCATAATATGGGTAATAATGCATGTTATATTGATAATAATATAAGTAATAAGTATATTTATTATTGTTCTAGCGATAATAACTGCATAATATGGGTAATAATGCATGTTATATTGATGATAACAAAAGTAATAAGTATATTTATTATAGTTCTAGCGATAATAACTGCATAATATGGGTAATAATGCATCTTATATTGATAATAATATAAGTAATAAGTATATTTATTATAGTTCTAGCGATAATAACTGCATAATATGGGTAATAATGCATGTTATATTGATGATAACAAAAGTAATAAGTATATTTATTATAGTTCTAGCGATAATAACTGCATAATATGGGTAATAATGCATGTTATATTGATAATAATAAAAGTAATAAGTATATTTATTATAGTTCTATCGATAATTACTGCATAATATGGGTAATAATGCATGTTATATTGATAATAACAAAAGTAATAAGTATATTTATTATAGTTCTAGCGATAATAATAGTAAAGTATTTCTAATAGTGCATGTTATATTGATGATAATAAAAGTAATAAGTATACTTATTATAGTTCTAGCAATAGTAATAGTAAAATATGGCTAATAGTGCATGTTATATTGATAATAATAAAAGTAATAAGTATATTTATTATAGTTCTAGCGATAATAACTGCATAATATGGGTAATAATGCATGTTATATTGATAATAATAAAAGTAATAAGTATATTTATTATAGTTCTAGCGATAATAACTGCATAATATGGGTAATAATGCATGTTATATTGATGATAACAAAAGTAATAAGTATATTTATTATAGTTCTAGCGATAATAACTGCATAATATGGGTAATAATGCATGTTATATTGATAATAATATAAGTAATAAGTATAATTATTACATTTCTAGCGATAATAACTCCATTATGTGGGTAATAATGCATGTTATATTGATAATATCGGGAGTAATAAGTATAATTATTACATTTCTAGCGATAATAACTCCATTATGTGGGTAATAATGCATGTTATATTGATAATATCGGGAGTAATAAGTATAATAATTATAGTTCTAGCGATAATAATAGTAAAATATGGCGAATAGTGTATGTTATATTGATAATAATACAAGTAATAAGTATATTTATTATAGTTCTAGCGATAATAACTGCATAATATGGGTAATAATGCATGTTATATTGATAATAATAAAAGTAATAAGTATATTTATTATAGTTCTATCGATAATAACTGCATAGTATGGGTAATAATGCATGTTATATTGATGATAACAAAAGTAATAAGTATAATTATTATAGTTCTAGCGATAATAATAGTAAAATATACCTAATAGTGCATGTTATATTGATAATAATAAAAGTAATAAGTATATTTATTATAATTCTAGCGATAATAACTGCATAATATGGGGAATAATGCATGTTATATTGATAATAATAAAAGTAATAAGTATATTTATTATAGTTCTAGCGATAATAACTGCATAATATGGGTAATAATGCATGTTATATTGATGATAACAAAAGTAATAAGTATATTTATTATAGTTCTAGCGATAATAACTGCATAATATGGGTAATAATGCATGTTATATTGATGATAACAAAAGTAATAAGTATATTTATTATAGTTCTAGCGATAATAACTGCATAATATGGGTAATAATGCATGTTATATTCATAATAATATAAGTAATAAGTATAATTATTACATTTCTAGCGATAATAACTCCATTATGTGGGTAATAATGCATGTTATATTGATAATATCGGGAGTAATAAGTATAATAATTATAGTTCTAGCGATAATAATAGTAAAATATGGCGAATAGTGTATGTTATATTGATAATAATATAAGTAATAAGTATATTTATTATAGTTCTAGCGATAATAACTGCATAATATGGGTAATAATGCATGTTATATTGATAATAATAAAAGTAATAAGTATATTTATTATAGTTCTATCGATAATAACTGCATAATATGGGTAATAATGCATGTTATATTGATGATAACAAAAGTAATAAGTATAATTATTATAGTTCTAGCGATAATAATAGTAAAATATACCTAATAGTGCATGTTATATTGATAATAATAAAAGTAATAAGTATATTTATTATAATTCTAGCGATAATAACTGCATAATATGGGGAATAATGCATGTTATATTGATAATAATAAAAGTAATAAGTATATTTATTATAGTTCTAGCGATAATAACTGCATAATATGGGTAATAATGCATGTTATATTGATGATAACAAAAGTAATAAGTATATTTATTATAGTTCTAGCGATAATAACTGCATAATATGGGTAATAATGCATGTTATATTGATGATAACAAAAGTAATAAGTATATTTATTATAGTTCTAGCGATAATAACTGCATAATATGGGTAATAATGCATGTTATATTGATAATAATATAAGTAATAAGTATAATTATTACATTTCTAGCGATAATAACTCCATTATGTGGGTAATAATGCATGTTATATTGATAATATCGGGAGTAATAAGTATAATAATTATAGTTCTAGCGATAATAATAGTAAAATGTGGCGAATAGTGTATGTTATATTGATAATAATATAAGTAATAAGTATATTTATTATAGTTCTAGCGATAATAACTGCATAATATGGGTAATAATGCATGTTATATTGATAATAATAAAAGTAATAAGTATATTTATTATAGTTCTAGCGATAATAACTGCATAATATGGGTAATAATGCATGTTATATTGATAATAATATAAGTAATAAGTATAATTATTACATTTCTAGCGATGATAACTCCATTATGTGGGTAATAATGCATGTTATATTGATAATATCGGGAGTAATAAGTATAATAATTATAGTTCTAGCGATAATAACAGTAAAATATAGCTAATAGTGCATGTTATATTGATAATAATAAAAGTAATAAGTATATTTATTATAGTTCTAGCGATAATAACTGCATAATATGGGTAATAATGCATGTTATATTGATGATAACAAAAGTAATAAGTATATTTATTATAGTTCTAGCGATAATAACTGCATAATATGGGTAATAATGCATGTTATATTGATAATATCGGGAGTAATAAGTATAATAGTTATAGTTCTAGCGATAATAATAGTAAAATGTGGCGAATAGTGTATGTTATATTGATAATAATATAAGTAATAAGTATATTTATTATAGATCGAGCGATAATAACTGCATAATATGGGTAATAATGCATGTTATATTGATAATAATAAAAGTAATAAGTATATTTATTATAGTTCTATCGATAATAACTGCATAATATGGGTAATAATGCATGTTATATTGATAATAAGAAAAGTAATAAGTATATTTATTATAGTTCTAGCGATAATAATAGTAAAGTATTTCTAATAGTGCATGTTATATTGATGATAATAAAAGTAATAAGTATATTTATTATAGTTCTAGCGATAATAATAGTAAAGTATTTCTAATAGTGCATGTTATATTGATGATAATAAAAGTAATAAGTATATTTATTACAGTTCTAGCGATAATAACTGCATAATATGGGTAGTAATGCATGTCATATGGATAATAATAAAAGTAATAAGTATATTTATTACAGTTCTAGCGATAATAACTGCATAATATGGGTAATAATGCATGTTATATTGATGATAACAAAAGTAATAAGTATATTTATTATAGTTCTAGCGATAATAACTGCATAATATGGGTAATAATGCATGTTATATTGATAATAATATAAGTAATAAGTATAATTATTACATTTCTAGCGATAATAACTCCATTATGTGGGAAATAATGCATGTTATATTGATAATATCGGGAGTAATAAGTATAATAATTATAGTTCCAGCGATAATAATAGTAAAATGTGGCGAATAGTGTATGTTATATTGATAATAATATAAGTAATAAGTATATTTATTATAGTTCTAGCGATAATAACTGCATAATATGGGTAATAATGCATGTTATATTGATAATAATAAAAGTAATAAGTATATTTATTATAGTTCTATCGATAATAACTGCATAATATGGGTAATAATGCATGTTATATTGATGATAACAAAAGTAATAAGTATATTTATTACAGTTCTAGCGATAATAACTGCATAATATGGGTAATTTTTTTTTTTTTTTTTTTTTTTTTTTGTTTTGGGAAGGGAAACAGGGGAAATCTTCTAAAGATCCCCGGGGCTAGGCCACGTGCCCCGGGGTATGCCGGATTTCTACCGGCTAAAACCCCTAACCCTCGCTGTGACTTTAGTCCCCCCCGGAACTGTTTTTCACATTACTTCAGGGGGGAGTCACCTGTTGTGCGGTTTCGCACGTCTCAAGGGAGATGCCCTGACGACAAAAGGTGGCCCGTTAGGAGCTATTTTAACTTGCCGATGGAATCCCCTACACCGGATTTAGGGGATTCCACCGGCTCTCCTCCGTCTTCTTCTGCTGGAGCAGCCGTCGCACGTAAGTGCCAACAGCGCTCCAATACTGCAAAGTTTGCAGCATCACCCCCACGATGATGTCGGGGGTGATGGGGCCAACCTCCTGTTGGAGGGCATCCCGCTCAGCCGTCCATCGGCTGCAGGCGAAGAGGGTGTGCTCAGCACTATCCTCCGCACCCTGGCAGCCATAACCACACATCGGCGAGGTGGCCTTACCCATCCTAAAAAGGTAGGCACGGAAGTATCCGTGCCCACTAAGGAACTGGGTAAGGTAGTAACCCACCTCGCCGTGCTTTCTGGATACCCAAGGGGCTAGACATGGAATGAGCCTAGCTGTCCAACGCCCCCGGGTCTCCTCATTCCAACGTTGCTGCCAGCGGTGCAGAGTGGCTTCACGAGCCACCCTCTTCGCCTCGACCTTCTCCTGGCCATTCCGTTTGGCCCCATAGACCTGCTGACGCTCATGAGCGAGCAGGTCTATGGGGACCATACCGGCTATCACCAACACAGCTGGCTCCGCGACAGTCCTGTAAGAACAGGCTACCCGGAGCGCGCACCTTCTCTGAACCGCTGCGAGTCTGCGGCGGTACTTCTCGAAGCGGAGAGCTCCTGCCCAAATCTCCGAGCCATACAAAAGTATGGACTCGGCGGTGGACACCAGGAGTCTCCGCTTCGCCGGCTTTGGGCCTCCAATGTTCGCCATGAGGCGGGCTAAGGACGACGCGGTTGCCGCCGCCCTGTCGGCCGCCTGCCGTATATGTGCCCAGAAGGTCCTCTTGGAATCAAGGAGGACCCCCAGGTACTTCACGGCGGCCTTGGCTAAGATGGTATGAATTCCCACCTTGAATGGTATCTCGGTGGGGATCCTTCGCCTTGACAGGATGACCAGCTCGGTCTTCTCGGTTGCTAGCCGAAGACCTGCGTCGCCCATCCATCTCTCTACCCGCCTCATGACCTGATTCAGGCCAAACTGTGCGCGCTCCGTGTCGCGGGCGACAATTACTGCCGCAATGTCGTCCGCGTAGCCCACCAGGAACGCCTCGCTGGGGAACTCGATCCGCAGGATGGCATCGTAGAACGCATTCCAGAGGTCTGGTCCTAGAATGGACCCCTGTGCCACTCCTGCGGAGACTTTTCTCCTCCGCCGCCCCTCGACCGTGTCGTAAACAAGGACACGGTCAGAGAGGTAATCCTCCATCATGCGGAGGAGATAGTCCGGCACCTGGAAAGTGTTCTCCAGGGCCGCGAGTATCCCCAGCCAACTCACCGAGTTAAAGGCGTTCCTGACGTCCAGCGTGGCTACGAGGACGACATGCCAGCTGTGTCGGTTCCCGGTCTCCGCCTTTTCGGCGGCGTCTAGGACCTCCCGTAGGGCGTCGACGGTAGACCTTCCGCGACGGAAGCCAAACTGTCGACCCGATAGATCGCCCGCCTCCCGGAAAGCGTCCAGGAGGCGGGGCCTAATCATCTTCTCGAGCAGCTTACCGGCCGCGTCCAGCATACAAATAGGTCTGTATGCCGACGGACCGGTAAGCTGCTCCTTGCCTTTAGAAATGAGCGCAAGGCGCTGCACTTTCCATCGGGTCGGCCAGAGGCCGGAACCCAGACATGCATTGAGCAAAGCCAGCAGAGGTCCTGGGTGAAGCTGAACAGCCAGTTTCACAACCTCTGCTGGAATGCCGTCTGGGCCCGGGGCTTTCCTATTGCGGAAGGTCCGGGCTGCATTCTGCATCTCCTGCATGGTGAAGGGGGGGAACTCCTCCACCTGCAGCCCTGCTGACCGTCGCGCCCTTGCCGGGTGGTCCGGAAAAAGGGCGTCCACGATCGCCGATGCCTCGTCTGCGGGTAACACCGCGGGGCCGTTTTGGGCACCGATCTTGCGACGCACGATTCGGTACCCTAATCCCCACGGGTCACGGTTGACCTCCTCCTGGAGGTTGTCCCAGCAACGCCGTTGACTAACGCAAATCGCGTGGCGCAATTCGCGGCGCTTGGCCCTGTAGGATTCCCACAGGGCCTCGCCTTCGCCGGTGCGCCTGGCGCGCTGGGCTATTCGCCGCAGACGATGGCAGTCCCTCCGGAGGTCGGCGATGTCGCTCGACCACCAGTAGGCCGGCCGTCTAGCACTGCGTGGCCTTCCACGGCTCATCGACGCTTCGCACGCCGTGTGTATGGCGTGCATAGTTGCGCCAACGAGCCGCTCTAGCGATAGCCGGGATAATGGCTCTCCGTTGAGCTGCGGGATGGACTGCAGCGCAACTTGGAGAGCCTCTCCAAACTTTTCCTTCTGGAGCGTCTTAATGTTCCACCCTCTAACAGGGGGTGGAACGACACTCCTCCGTTGTTTCCCGGCTATCCGGAAAGCTACGTACTGGTGGTCACTCCCCGTGTAGTCCTCGATGACTCTCCAGTCATCGACACGGGGCGCGACATCCTCAGAAGCCATCGTGATATCCACGATGGTCTCCTGGTAACCAAACCTCCGGAAGGTCGTGGACGCCCCTCGGTTAAGGATCACCAGGTTCTGGCGCGCCGCCAACTCGACGACGTGCCGTCCCCTAGTGTCCGGTCTGGGCATTCCCCACTCGACCGCCTTCGCGTTGAAGTCCCCTCCGATCACACATCCGCCCCCAATGGCTTGGATGGTGTCTTCGAGGACCTCAACCTTCTCGCGAAACTCCGCGATGCGGTCGTTAGGGGAGAGGTAGACGCTCACCAGCGTCACACCCTCTCCCCTTACCCAGACATGTCCGGCGCCTGCGCCGTGCGACTGGACCCGGAACTTGGACGGATCCGGGATCCAGATCGCAGCGGTACCCAACGTGTCAGCGAACCACGTTGGTCCTTCCCGAGCACGATACGGTTCACTGAGCAGGAGAATATCTATCTCCTCCTCTCGCCGCATCTGCTCAAGAAGGGCGTCCGCGACTCGGCTGCGGTTCAAGTTGGCTTGGAACACCTTAGCCATTGCGCTGCTTAGCGTTGGCTAAGGCGTCGCGGTACGCCTTACAAGCGCCGGACCCTAACACATGCTGTAGGTCTGCGCCCTTGAGACCATGGTCGGCGCAGACCACACACCTCGGCGGCTTCTGACAGCCCTTGGCTGCATGGCCTTTCTCCCCGCACCGGTAGCAGTTATTCTGCCGGTCCGGGCCCTTGCAACCGCGCGCCAGGTGCTCGTACCCCAGGCACCTGAAGCAGCGCGCGGCTACAGTCCTCTTTCTGGGACGGGATATCACCATCCCGACCCTCAAACGGCCGCAATCCAATATCTTGGCTGCGGCCCGCTCCTCGAGCTCGACTATTGCCAATTTCTGGCCCCGGGCATTCTCCTTCGTGACATGCACCCGCATGTCGCCGGCAGAGTCGCCCAATTCCTTCCTGAGGGCCTCTTCCACCTCACTAGCTGTGGTGAGGCAGTCTAAGTCCCTCAGTTCAATTGTTTCCTTGGGCTCCATCCGGCGGACTGTGCCAGCGGTGCCCAGGGCCCCCTTTAGAGCCTCACTGAATGAGGCCTTCTGCTCAGGATTTGCAGCCCCTGCTAATTCGAGAAGGACTTCACCCCCCCTCGTTTGCCGGATCGATTTAATTTCAATTCCGGCCTCCTCCGGTTTTACGCTGGCGCGTAATTTCGCCAGCACTTGAGCGTAGCTCGTGCCCGCCGCCGGCTTAACCGCCAAAGCGGCTGCGCGGCGTTTGCGACGCGGCTTCCTCTTCTTCTCCTTCTTTTGGTTATCTGCCTCCATGGAGGCAGAGGTAGTCGCCTTGTCCGCGGCGATGGCGGCCGCCGTGTGAGGCGCGGCGGGTTTTTGCGGCTTCGATTTACGGCGTGCCACGACGCTCCATGCTTCGTCGCCATCCCTCAGCCTTTTCTCAGCAGGGGATGGCTGGGATGCGGGGCTGGAGGTTATCTCCCGCGTCCTTTTTCTGCCGCTGAGGTCCTGTGTCATTTGTGCGGACTGTGCCGCCTCAATAGCGTCCGCCAACTCCACCAAGCGCGGGAGACCATTCTTGATGGCCATGGCAACATTACGTTGTCTGGTCGTTGCCAAGGTCATCTCCGCTACGGTGTCGCGGAGTTGCTTCAAAAGGGCCCCAATTATTGAGGCCTCTGTGGCGGAAGGAACCGGCTGTGGGGCCAGAACCGGTTCCGCCGGCGTCTCCTCAGCAGGCACCGGAGTACCCTCACCTGCAAACATCGGCGATCTCTCGCCGGATGGCGGTGGGCTCCGCGCCAGACTGCGGCGCGGCGTGAATGCCGCCGCCTCCATCTCCTTGACCTGCTCGAGGACATTTGCGCTCGTACCGCGCAAGCTCCTCCCTTCTTCAATAGGTGTTTGTTTAGACGCCATTTTATATCGATTACAGTTTTAACGACGGTTCGCGCATCATACGAGCCACACCGCAGTGTGGCATCTATCCCCGCCGATTAGAAACCCTAATTACGGATGTCGAAGCCGAGAAGCGGCTTTTCGGGAGGCCACCCCTATCGACACCAAGTGACTCTAATAAATAAAATGATACGGGATAGGCCCGCGCCATATATGATGCAAAAGGTTTAACGTCACCCCTATCGAAGGGACGCACCGGTATCCGACCCGGGTATTGCCCCAACCTCAGGCTAGACGGTGCTGTGGTTTAACCCCCACCAGCTCAGGTTATGAGGAACACTGGCCAGGTGATCCTCCATTCCTGCGCCCGATAGCACGGCTTCAACCCTTGCATTGGCTCCGTACAGCGAAGACATGAGCGGTTCTCCCACGTTGAACATGTGGTTTCACGGGATCTCTGCCGAACCCAAGTTGAGAGCGGACTTACATTTACCCTTATTACTCCCACAGAGGTCAGGTACTAACATCATGTCCCGCCACGGTCGGGGGGCTACTACTCCCCCCTTGGCTAGTCTGCAAGGAATATCCACCGCGTACCAACCGCAGCCCATTCATTCATCCATTCACACACACATTTACACAGTTCTAGTTTTGGTCCGCGGGAGCTATTTTATTCCGCTCCTACCCTCCACGCACTCCGAAGAGTACGTGGTGAGCATTCCCCTATCCGCCACCCGGGGACGCGTCCGATGGGGGACTAGAAACCCCACACGGAGCATAATATGGGTAATAATGCATGTTATATTGATAATAATATAAGTAATAAGTATATTTATTATTGTTCTAGCGATAATAACTGCATAATATGGGTAATAATGCATGTTATATTGATGATAACAAAAGTAATAAGTATATTTATTATAGTTCTAGCGATAATAACTGCATAATATGGGTAATAATGCATCTTATATTGATAATAATATAAGTAATAAGTATATTTATTACAGTTCTAGCGATAATAACTCCATAATATGGGTAATAATGCATGTTATATTGATAATAATATAAGTAATAAGTATATTTATTATTGTTCTAGCGATAATAACTGCATAATATGGGTAATAATGCATGTTATATTGATGATAACAAAAGTAATAAGTATACTTATTATAGTTCTAGCGATAATAACTGCATAATATGGGTAATAATGCATCCTATATTGATAATAATATAAGTAATAAGTATAATTATTACATTTCTAGCGATAATAATAGTAAAATGTGGCGAATAGTGTATGTTATATTGATAATAATATAAGTAATAAGTATATTTATTATAGTTCTAGCGATAATAACTGCATAATATGGGTAATAATGCATGTTATGTTGATAATAATGAAAGTAATAAGTATATTTATTATAGTTCTAGCGATAATAACTGCATAATATGGGTAATAATGCATGTTATGTTGATAATAATGAAAGTAATAAGTATATTTATTATAGTTCTAGCGATAATAACTGCATAATATGGGTAATAATGGATGTTATATTGATAATAATAAAAGTAATAAGTATATTTATTATAGTTCTATCGATAATAACTGCATAACATGGATAATAATGCATGTTATATTGATGATAACAAAAGTAATAAGTATGTTTATTATAGTTCTAGCGATAATAACTGCATAATATGGGTAATAATGCATGTTATATTGATAATAATAAAAGTAATAAGTATATTTATTATAGTTCTAGCGATCATAACTGCATAATATGGGTAATAATGCATGTTATATTGATGATAACAAAAGTAATAAGTATATTTATTAGAGTTCTAGCGATAATAACTGCATAATATGGGTAATAATGCATGTTATATTGATAATAATAAAAGTAATAAGTATATTTATTATAGTTCTAGCGATAATAACTGCATAATATGGGTAATAATGCATGTTATATTGATGATAACAAAAGTAATAAGTATATTTATTATAGTTCTAGCGATAATAACTGCATAATATGGGTAATAATGCATGTTATATTGATAATAATATAAGTAATAAGTATATTTATTATTGTTCTAGCGATAATAACTGCATAATATGGGTAATAATGCATGTTATATTGATGATAACAAAAGTAATAAGTATATTTATTAGAGTTCTAGCGATAATAACTGCATAATATGGGTAATAATGCATGTTATATTGATAATAATAAAAGTAATAAGTATATTTATTATAGTTCTAACGATAATAACTGCATAATATGGGTAATAATGCATGTTATATTGATAATAATAAATGTAATAATTATATTTATTATAGTTCTATCGATAATAACTGCATAATATGGGTAATAATGCATGTTATACTGATGACAACAAAAGTAATAAGTATATTTATTATAGTTCTAGCGATAATAATAGTAAAGTATTTCTAATAGTGCATGTTATATTGATAATAATAAAAGTAATAAGTATATTTATTATAGTTCTAGCGATAATAACTGCATAATATGGGTAATAATGCATGTTATATTGATAATAATATAAGTAATAAGTATAATTATTACATTTCTAGCGATAATAACTCCATTATGTGGGAAATAATGCATGTTATATTGATAATATCGGGAGTAATAAGTATAATAATTATAGTTCCAGCGATAATAATAGTAAAATGTGGCGAATAGTGTATGTTATATTGATAATAATATAAGTAATAAGTATATTTATTATAGTTCTAGCGATAATAACTGCATAATATGGGTAATAATGCATGTTATATTGATAATAATAAAAGTAATAAGTATATTTATTATAGTTCTATCGATAATAACTGCATAATATGGGTAATAATGCATGTTATATTGATGATAACAAAAGTAATAAGTATATTTATTACAGTTCTAGCGATAATAACTGCATAATATGGGTAATAATGCATGTTATATTGATAATAATATAAGTAATAAGTATATTTATTATTGTTCTAGCGATAATAACTGCATAATATGGGTAATAATGCATGTTATATTGATGATAACAAAAGTAATAAGTATATTTATTATAGTTCTAGCGATAATAACTGCATAATATGGGTAATAATGCATCTTATATTGATAATAATATAAGTAATAAGTATATTTATTACAGTTCTAGCGATAATAACTCCATAATATGGGTAATAATGCATGTTATATTGATAATAATATAAGTAATAAGTATATTTATTATTGTTCTAGCGATAATAACTGCATAATATGGGTAATAATGCATGTTATATTGATGATAACAAAAGTAATAAGTATATTTATTATAGTTCTAGCGATAATAACTGCATAATATGGGTAATAATGCATCTTATATTGATAATAATATAAGTAATAAGTATAATTATTACATTTCTAGCGATAATAATAGTAAAATGTGGCGAATAGTGTATGTTATATTGATAATAATATAAGTAATAAGTATATTTATTATAGTTCTAGCGATAATAACTGCATAATATGGGTAATAATGCATGTTATGTTGATAATAATGAAAGTAATAAGTATATTTATTATAGTTCTAGCGATAATAACTGCATAATATGGGTAATAATGCATGTTATGTTGATAATAATGAAAGTAATAAGTATATTTATTATAGTTCTAGCGATAATAACTGCATAATATGGGTAATAATGGATGTTATATTGATAATAATAAAAGTAATAAGTATATTTATTATAGTTCTATCGATAATAACTGCATAACATGGATAATAATGCATGTTATATTGATGATAACAAAAGTAATAAGTATGTTTATTATAGTTCTAGCGATAATAACTGCATAATATGGGTAATAATGCATGTTATATTGATAATAATAAAAGTAATAAGTATATTTATTATAGTTCTAGCGATCATAACTGCATAATATGGGTAATAATGCATGTTATATTGATGATAACAAAAGTAATAAGTATATTTATTAGAGTTCTAGCGATAATAACTGCATAATATGGGTAATAATGCATGTTATATTGATAATAATAAAAGTAATAAGTATATTTATTATAGTTCTAGCGATAATAACTGCATAATATGGGTAATAATGCATGTTATATTGATGATAACAAAAGTAATAAGTATATTTATTATAGTTCTAGCGATAATAACTGCATAATATGGGTAATAATGCATGTTATATTGATAATAATATAAGTAATAAGTATATTTATTATTGTTCTAGCGATAATAACTGCATAATATGGGTAATAATGCATGTTATATTGATGATAACAAAAGTAATAAGTATATTTATTAGAGTTCTAGCGATAATAACTGCATAATATGGGTAATAATGCATGTTATATTGATAATAATAAAAGTAATAAGTATATTTATTATAGTTCTAACGATAATAACTGCATAATATGGGTAATAATGCATGTTATATTGATAATAATAAATGTAATAATTATATTTATTATAGTTCTATCGATAATAACTGCATAATATGGGTAATAATGCATGTTATACTGATGACAACAAAAGTAATAAGTATATTTATTATAGTTCTAGCGATAATAATAGTAAAGTATTTCTAATAGTGCATGTTATATTGATAATAATAAAAGTAATAAGTATATTTATTATAGTTCTAGCGATAATAACTGCATAATATGGGTAATAATGCATGTTATATTGATAATAATATAAGTAATAAGTATAATTATTACATTTCTAGCGATAATAACTCCATTATGTGGGAAATAATGCATGTTATATTGATAATATCGGGAGTAATAAGTATAATAATTATAGTTCCAGCGATAATAATAGTAAAATGTGGCGAATAGTGTATGTTATATTGATAATAATATAAGTAATAAGTATATTTATTATAGTTCTAGCGATAATAACTGCATAATATGGGTAATAATGCATGTTATATTGATAATAATAAAAGTAATAAGTATATTTATTATAGTTCTATCGATAATAACTGCATAATATGGGTAATAATGCATGTTATATTGATGATAACAAAAGTAATAAGTATATTTATTACAGTTCTAGCGATAATAACTGCATAATATGGGTAATAATGCATGTTATATTGATAATAATATAAGTAATAAGTATATTTATTATTGTTCTAGCGATAATAACTGCATAATATGGGTAATAATGCATGTTATATTGATGATAACAAAAGTAATAAGTATATTTATTATAGTTCTAGCGATAATAACTGCATAATATGGGTAATAATGCATCTTATATTGATAATAATATAAGTAATAAGTATATTTATTACAGTTCTAGCGATAATAACTCCATAATATGGGTAATAATGCATGTTATATTGATAATAATATAAGTAATAAGTATATTTATTATTGTTCTAGCGATAATAACTGCATAATATGGGTAATAATGCATGTTATATTGATGATAACAAAAGTAATAAGTATATTTATTATAGTTCTAGCGATAATAACTGCATAATATGGGTAATAATGCATCTTATATTGATAATAATATAAGTAATAAGTATAATTATTACATTTCTAGCGATAATAATAGTAAAATGTGGCGAATAGTGTATGTTATATTGATAATAATATAAGTAATAAGTATATTTATTATAGTTCTAGCGATAATAACTGCATAATATGGGTAATAATGCATGTTATGTTGATAATAATGAAAGTAATAAGTATATTTATTATAGTTCTAGCGATAATAACTGCATAATATGGGTAATAATGGATGTTATATTGATAATAATAAAAGTAATAAGTATATTTATTATAGTTCTATCGATAATAACTGCATAACATGGGTAATAATGCATGTTATATTGATGATAACAAAAGTAATAAGTATGTTTATTATAGTTCTAGCGATAATAACTGCATAATATGGGTAATAATGCATGTTATATTGATAATAATAAAAGTAATAAGTATATTTATTATAGTTCTAGCGATCATAACTGCATAATATGGGTAATAATGCATGTTATATTGATGATAACAAAAGTAATAAGTATATTTATTAGAGTTCTAGCGATAATAACTGCATAATATGGGTAATAATGCATGTTATATTGATAATAATAAAAGTAATAAGTATATTTATTATAGTTCTAGCGATAATAACTGCATAATATGGGTAATAATGCATGTTATATTCATGATAACAAAAGTAATAAGTATATTTATTATAGTTCTAGCGATAATAACTGCATAATATGGGTAATAATGCATGTTATATTGATAATAATATAAGTAATAAGTATATTTATTATTGTTCTAGCGATAATAACTGCATAATATGGGTAATAATGCATGTTGTGTTGATGATAACAAAAGTAATAAGTATATTTATTATAGTTCTAGCGATAATAACTGCATAATATGGGTAATAATGCATCTTATATTGATAATAATATAAGTAATAAGTATAATTATTACATTTCTAGCGATAATAACTCCATTATGTGGGAAATAATGCATGTTATATTGATAATATCGGGAGTAATATGTATAATAATTATAGTTCCAGCGATAATAATAGTAAAATGTGGCGAATAGTGTATGTTATATTGATAATAATATAAGTAATAAGTATATTTATTATAGTTCTAGCGATAATAACTGCATAATATGGGTAATAATGCATGTTATATTGATAATAATAAAAGTAATAAGTATATTTATTATAGTTCTATCGATAATAACTGCATAATATGGGTAATAATGCATGTTATATTGATGATAACAAAAGTAATAAGTATATTTATTACAGTTCTAGCGATAATAACTGCATAATATGGGTAATAATGCATGTTATATTGATAATAATATAAGTAATA
The DNA here is from genome assembly GCA_963576845.1 of Megachile leachella. Lineage (NCBI taxonomy): Eukaryota > Metazoa > Arthropoda > Insecta > Hymenoptera > Megachilidae > Megachile > Megachile leachella. Next base: position 14,904,905 of record OY756256.1, on the reverse strand, counting down.
AGTATATTTATTATTGTTCTAGAGATAATAACTGCATAATATGGGTAATAATGCATGTTATATTGATGATAACAAAAGTAATAAGTATATTTATTATAGTTCTAGCGATAATAACTGCATAATATGGGTAATAATGCATCTTATATTGATAATAATATAAGTAATAAGTATATTTATTACAGTTCTAGCGATAATAACTGCATAATATGGGTAATAATGCATGTTATATTGATGATAACAAAAGTAATAAGTATATTTATTAGAGTTCTAGCGATAATAACTGCATAATATGGGTAATAATGCATGTTATATTGATGATAACAAAAGTAATAAGTATATTTATTATAGTTCTAGCGATAATAACTGCATAATATGGGTAATAATGCAACTTATATTGATAATAATATAAGTAATAAGTATAATTATTACATTTCTAGCGATAATAATAGTAAAATGTGGCGAATAGTGTATGTTATATTGATAATAATATAAGTAATAAGTATATTTATTATAGTTCTAGCGATAATAACTGCATAATATGGGTAATAATGCATGTTATGTTGATAATAATGAAAGTAATAAGTATATTTATTATAGTTCTATCGATAATAACTGCATAACATGGATAATAATGCATGTTATATTGATGATAACAAAAGTAATAAGTATGTTTATTATAGTTCTAGCGATAATAACTGCATAATATGGGTAATAATGCATGTTATATTGATAATAATAAAAGTAATAAGTATATTTATTATAGTTCTAGCGATCATAACTGCATAATATGGGTAATAATGCATGTTATATTGATGATAACAAAAGTAATAAGTATATTTATTAGAGTTCTAGCGATAATAACTGCATAATATGGGTAATAATGCATGTTATATTGATAATAACAAAAGTAATAAGTATATTTATTATAGTTCTAGCGATAATAACTGCATAATATGGGTAATAATGCATGTTATATTGATGATAACAAAAGTAATAAGTATATTTATTATAGTTCTAGCGATAATAACTGCATAATATGGGTAATAATGCATGTTATATTGATAATAATATAAGTAATAAGTATATTTATTATTGTTCTAGCGATAATAACTGCATAATATGGGTAATAATGCATGTTATGTTGATGATAACAAAAGTAATAAGTATATTTATTATAGTTCTAGCGATAATAACTGCATAATATGGGTAATAATGCATCTTATATTGATAATAATATAAGTAATAAGTATAATTATTACATTTCTAGCGATAATAATTGTAAAATGTGGCGAATAGTGTATGTTATATTGATAATAATATAAGTAATAAGTATATTTATTATAGTTCTAGCGATAATAACTGCATAATATGGGTAATAATGCATGTTATGTTGATAATAATAAAAGTAATAAGTATATTTATTATAGTTCTAGCGATAATAACTGCATAATATGGGTAATAATGGATGTTATATTGATAGTAATAAAAGTAATAAGTATATTTATTATAGTTCTATCGATAATAACTGCATAATATGGGTAATAATGCATGTTATATTGATGATAACAAAAGTAATAAGTATATTTATTATAGTTCTAGCGATAATAACTGCATAATATGGGTAATAATGCATGTTATATTGATAATAATAAAAGTAATAAGTATATTTATTATAGTTCTATCGATAATAACTGCATAATATGGGTAATAATGCATGTTATATTGATGACAACAAAAGTAATAAGTATATTTATTATAGTTCTAGCGATGATAATAGTAAAGTATTTCTAATAGTGCATGTTATATTGATGATAATAAAAGTAATAAGTATACTTATTATAGTTCTAGCAATAGTAATAGCAAAATATGGCTAATAGGGCATGTTATATTGATAATAATAAAAGTAATAAGTATATTTATTATAGTTCTAGCGATAATAACTGCATAATATGGGTAGTAATGCATGTCATATGGATAATAATAAAAGTAATAAGTATATTTATTACAGTTCTAGCGATAATAACTGCATAATATGGGTAATAATGCATGTTATATTGATAATAATAAAAGTAATAAGTATATTTATTATAGTTCTATCGATAATAACTGCATAACATGGGTAATAATGCATGTTATATTGATGATAACAAAAGTAATAAGTATGTTTATTATAATTCTAGCGATAATAACTGCATAATATGGGTAATAATGCATGTTATATTGATAATAATAAAAGTAATAAGTATATTTATTATAGTTCTATCGATAATAACTGCATAATATGGGTAATAATGCATGTTATATTGATGATAACAAAAGTAATAAGTATGTTTATTATAGTTCTAGCGATAATAACTGCATAATATGGGTAATAATGCATGTTATATTGATAATAATATAAGTAATAAGTATAATTATTACATTTCTAGCGATAATAACTCCATTATGTGGGAAATAATGCATGTTATATTGATAATATCGGGAGTAATAAGTATAATAATTATAGTTCCAGCGATAATAATAGTAAAATGTGGCGAATAGTGTATGTTATATTGATAATAATATAAGTAATAAGTATAATTATTACATTTCTAGCGATAATAATAGTAAAATGTGGCGAATAGTGTATGTTATATTGATAATAATATAAGTAATAAGTATATTTATTATAGTTCTAGCGATAATAACTGCATAATATGGGTAATAATGCATGTTATGTTGATAATAATAAAAGTAATAAGTATATTTATTATAGTTCTAGCGATAATAACTGCATAATATGGGTAATAATGGATGTTATATTGATAATAATAAAAGTAATAAGTATATTTTTTATAGTTCGATTGATAATAACTGCATAATATGGGTAATAATGCATGTTATATTGATGATAACAAAAGTAATAAGTATGTTTATTATAGTTCTAGCGATAATAACTGCATAATATGGGTAATAATGCATGTTATATTGATAATAATAAAAGTAATAAGTATATTTATTATAGTTCTATCGATAATAACTGCATAATATGGGTAATAATGCATGTTATATTGATGACAACAAAAGTAATAAGTATATTTATTATAGTTCTAGCGATAATAATAGTAAAGTATTTCTAATAGTGCATGTTATATTGATAATAATAAAAGTAATAAGTATATTTATTATAGTTCTAGCGATAATAACTGCATAATATGGGTAATAATGCATGTTATATTGATAATAATATAAGTAATAAGTATAATTATTACATTTCTAGCGATAATAACTCCATTATGTGGGAAATAATGCATGTTATATTGATAATATCGGGAGTAATAAGTATAATAATTATAGTTCCAGCGATAATAATAGTAAAATGTGGCGAATAGTGTATGTTATATTGATAATAATATAAGTAATAAGTATATTTATTATAGTTCTAGCGATAATAACTGCATAATATGGGTAATAATGCATGTTATATTGATAATAATAAAAGTAATAAGTATATTTATTATAGTTCTATCGATAATAGCTGCATAATATGGGTAATAATGCATGTTATATTGATGACAACAAAAGTAATAAGTATATTTATTATAGTTCTAGCGATGATAATAGTAAAGTATTTCTAATAGTGCATGTTATATTGATGATAATAAAAGTAGTAAGTATACTTATTATAGTTCTAGCAATAGTAATAGTAAAATATGGCTAATAGGGCATGTTATATTGATAATAATAAAAGTAATAAGTATATTTATTATAGTTCTAGCGATAATAACTGCATAATATGGGTAGTAATGCATGTCATATGGATAATAATAAAAGTAATAAGTATATTTATTACAGTTCTAGCGATAATAACTGCATAATATGGGTAATAATGCATGTTATATTGATAATAATAAAAGTAATAAGTATATTTATTATAGTTCTATCGATAATAACTGCAAAATATGGGTAATAATGCATCTTATATTGTTAATAATATAAGTAATAAGTATAATTATTACATTTCTAGCGATAATAATAGTAAAATGTGGCGAATAGTGTATGTTATATTGATAATAATATAAGTACTAAGTATATTTATTATAGTTCTAGCGATAATAACTGCATAATATGGGTAATAATGCAAGTTATGTTGATAATAATAAAAGTAATAAGTATATTTATTATAGTTCTAGCGATAATAACTGCATAATATGGGTAATAATGGATGTTATATTGATAATAATAAAAGTAATAAGTATATTTATTATAGTTCTAGCGATAATAACTGCATAATATGGGTAATAATGCATGTTATATTGATAATAATAAAAGTAATAAGTATATTTATTATAGTTCTAGCGATAATTACTGCATAATATGGGTAATAATGCATGTTATATTGATGACAACAAAAGTAATAAGTATATTTATTATAGTTCTAGCGATAATAACTGCATAATATGGGTAGTAATGCATGTCATATGGATAATAATAAAAGTAATAAGTATATTTATTACAGTTCTAGCGATAATAACTGCGTTATATGGGTGATAATGCATGTTATATTGATAATAATAAAAGTAATAAGTATATTTATTATAGTTCTATCGATAATAACTGCAAAATATGAGTAATAATGCATCTTATATTGATAATAATATAAGTAATAAGTATAATTATTACATTTCTAGCGATAATAATAGTAAAATGTGGCGAATAGTGTATGTTATATTGATAATAATATAAGTAATAAGTATATTTATTACAGTTCTAGCGATAATAACTGCATAATATGGGTAGTAATGCATGTCATATGGATAATAATAAAAGTAATAAGTATATTTATTACAGTTCTAGCGATAATAACTGCATAATATGGGTAATAATGCATGTTATATTGATAATAATATAAGTAATAAGTATATTTATTACAGTTCTAGCGATAATAACTGCATAATATGGGTAATAATGCATGTTATATTGATAATAATAAAAGTAATAAGTATATTTATTATAGTTCTATCGATAATAACTGCATAATATGGGTAATAATGCATGTTATATTGATGACAACAAAAGTAATAAGTATATTTATTATAGTTCTAGCGATAATAACTGCATAATATGTGTAATAATACATGTTATATTGATAATAATATAAGTAATAAGTATAATTATTACATTTCTAGCGATAGTAACTCCATTATGTGGGTAATAATGCATGTTATATTGATAATATCGGGAGTAATAAGTATAATAATTATAGTTCTAGCGATAATAATAGTAAAATATGGCGAATAGTGTATGTTATATTGATAATAATATAAGTAATAAGTATATTTATTATAGTTCTAGCGATAATAACTGCATAATATGGGTAATAATGCATGTTATATTGATAATAATAAAAGTAATAAGTATATTTATTATAGTTCTAGCGATAATAACTGCATAATATGGGTAATAATGCATGTTATATTGATGATAACAAAGTAATAAGTATATTTATTATAGTTCTAGCGATAATAACTGCATAATATGGGTAATAATGCATGTTATATTGATGATAACAAAAGTAATAAGTATATTTATTATAGTTCTAGCGATAATAACTGCATAATATGGGTAATAATGCATGTTATATTGATAATAATATAAGTAATAAGTATATTTATTATTGTTCTAGCGATAATAACTGCATAATATGGGTAATAATGCATGTTATATTGATGATAACAAAAGTAATAAGTATATTTATTATAGTTCTAGCGATAATAACTGCATAATATGGGTAATAATGCATCTTATATTGATAATAGTATAAGTAATAAGTATAATTATTACATTTCTAGCGATAATAACTGCATAATATGGGTAATAATGCATGTTATATTGATGATAACAAAAGTAATAAGTATATTTATTATAGTTCTAGCGATAATAACTGCATAATATGGGTAATAATGCATCTTATATTGATAATAATATAAGTAATAAGTATAATTATTACATTTCTAGCGATAATAATAGTAAAATGTGGCGAATAGTGTATGTTATATTGATAATAATATAAGTAATAAGTATATTTATTATAGTTCTAGCGATAATAACTGCATAATATGGGTAATAATGGATGTTATATTGATAGTAATAAAGGTAATAAGTATATTTATTATAGTTCTATCGATAATAACTGCATAATATGGGTAATAATGCATGTTATATTGATGATAACAAAAGTAATAAGTATATTTATTATAGTTCTAGCGATAATAACTGCATAATATGGGTAATAATGCATGTTATATTGATAATAATAAAAGTAATAAGTATATTTATTATAGTTCTATCGATAATAACTGCATAATATGGGTAATAATGCATGTTATATTGATGACAACAAAAGTAATAAGTATATTTATTATAGTTCTAGCGATGATAATAGTAAAGTATTTCTAATAGTGCATGTTATATTGATGATAATAAAAGTAGTAAGTATACTTATTATAGTTCTAGCAATAGTAATAGTAAAATATGGCTAATAGGGCATGTTATATTGATAATAATAAAAGTAATAAGTATATTCATTATAGTTCTAGCGATAATAACTGCATAATATGGGTAGTAATGCATGTTATATTGATGATAACAAAGTAATAAGTATATTTATTATAGTTCTAGCTATAATAACTGCATAATATTGGTAATAATGCAAGTTATATTGATAATAATAAAAGTAATAAGTATATTTATTATAGTTCTATCGATAATAACTGCATAATATGGGTAATAATGCATGTTATATTGATGATAACAAAAGTAATAAGTATATTTATTATAGTTCTAGCGATAATAACTGCATAATATGTGTAATAATACATGTTATATTGATAATAATATAAGTAATAAGTATAATTATTACATTTCTAGCGATAGTAACTCCATTATGTGGGTAATAATGCATGTTATATTGATAATATCGGGAGTAATAAGCATAATAATTATAGTTCTAGCGATAATAATAGTAAAATATGGCGAATAGTGTATGTTATATTGATAATAATATAAGTAATAAGTATATTTATTATAGTTCTAGCGATAATAACTGCATAATATGGGTAATAATGCATGTTATATTGATAATAATAAAAGTAATAAGTATATTTATTATAGTTCTAGCGATAATAACTGCATAATATGGGTAATAATGCATGTTATATTGATGATAACAAAGTAATAAGTATATTTATTATAGTTCTAGCTATAATAACTGCATAATATTGGTAATAATGCAAGTTATATTGATAATAATAAAAGTAATAAGTATATTTATTATAGTTCTAGCGATAATAACTGCATAATATGGGTAATAATGGATGTTATATTGATAATAATAAAAGTAATAAGTATATTTATTATAGTTCTATCGATAATAACTGCATAATATGGGTAATAATGCATGTTATATTGATGATAACAAAAGTAATAAGTATGTTTATTATAGTTCTAGCGATAATAACTGCATAATATGGGTAATAATGCATGTTATATTGATAATAATAAAAGTAATAAGTATATTTATTATAGTTCTAGCGATCATAACTGCATAATATGGGTAATAATGCATGTTATATTGATGATAACAAAAGTAATAAGTATATTTATTAGAGTTCTAGCGATAATAACTGCATAATATGGGTAATAATGCATGTTATATTGATGATAACAAAAGTAATAAGTATATTTATTATAGTTCTAGCGATAATAACTGCATAATATGGGTAATAATGCATGTTATATTGATAATAATATAAGTAATAAGTATATTTATTATTGTTCTAGCGATAATAACTGCATAATATGGGTAATAATGCATGTTATATTGATGATAACAAAAGTAATAAGTATATTTATTATAGTTCTAGCGATAATAACTGCATAATATGGGTAATAATGCATCTTATATTGATAATAATATAAGTAATAAGTATAATTATTACATTTCTAGCGATAATAACTGCATAATATGGGTAATAATGCATGTTATATTGATGATAACAAAAGTAATAAGTATATTTATTATAGTTCTAGCGATAATAACTGCATAATATGGGTAATAATGCATCTTATATTGATAATAATATAAGTAATAAGTATAATTATTACATTTCTAGCGATAATAATAGTAAAATGTGGCGAATAGTGTATGTTATATTGATAATAATATAAGTAATAAGTATATTTATTATAGTTCTAGCGATAATAACTGCATAATATGGGTAATAATGGATGTTATATTGATAGTAATAAAAGTAATAAGCATATTTATTATAGTTCTATCGATAATAACTGCATAATATGGGTAATAATGCATGTTATATTGATGATAACAAAAGTAATAAGTATATTTATTATAGTTCTAGCGATAATAACTGCATAATATGGGTAATAATGCATGTTATATTGATAATAATAAAAGTAATAAGTATATTTATTATAGTTCTATCGATAATAACTGCATAATATGGGTAATAATGCATGTTATATTGATGACAACAAAAGTAATAAGTATATTTATTATAGTTCTAGCGATGATAATAGTAAAGTATTTCTAATAGTGCATGTTATATTGATGATAATAAAAGTAGTAAGTATACTTATTATAGTTCTAGCAATAGTAATAGTAAAATATGGCTAATAGGGCATGTTATATTGATAATAATAAAAGTAATAAGTATATTTATTATAGTTCTAGCGATAATAACTGCATAATATGGGTAGTAATGCATGTCATATGGATAATAATAAAAGTAATAAGTATATTTATTACAGTTCTAGCGATAATAACTGCATAATATGGGTAATAATGCATGTTATATTGATAATAATAAAAGTAATAAGTATATTTATTATAGTTCTATCGATAATAACTGCAAAATATGGGTAATAATGCATCTTATATTGTTAATAATATAAGTAATAAGTATAATTATTACATTTCTAGCGATAATAATAGTAAAATGTGGCGAATAGTGTATGTTATATTGATAATAATATAAGTACTAAGTATATTTATTATAGTTCTAGCGATAATAACTGCATAATATGGGTAATAATGCAAGTTATGTTGATAATAATAAAAGTAATAAGTATATTTATTATAGTTCTAGCGATAATAACTGCATAATATGGGTAATAATGGATGTTATATTGATAATAATAAAAGTAATAAGTATATTTATTATAGTTCTAGCGATAATAACTGCATAATATGGGTAATAATGCATGTTATATTGATAATAATAAAAGTAATAAGTATATTTATTATAGTTCTAGCGATAATTACTGCATAATATGGGTAATAATGCATGTTATATTGATGACAACAAAAGTAATAAGTATATTTATTATAGTTCTAGCGATAATAACTGCATAATATGGGTAGTAATGCATGTCATATGGATAATAATAAAAGTAATAAGTATATTTATTACAGTTCTAGCGATAATAACTGCGTTATATGGGTAATAATGCATGTTATATTGATAATAATAAAAGTAATAAGTATATTTATTATAGTTCTATCGATAATAACTGCAAAATATGGGTAATAATGCATCTTATATTGATAATAATATAAGTAATAAGTATAATTATTACATTTCTAGCGATAATAATAGTAAAATGTGGCGAATAGTGTATGTTATATTGATAATAATATAAGTAATAAGTATATTTATTACAGTTCTAGCGATAATAACTGCATAATATGGGTAGTAATGCATGTCATATGGATAATAATAAAAGTAATAAGTATATTTATTACAGTTCTAGCGATAATAACTGCATAATATGGGTAATAATGCATGTTATATTGATAATAATAAAAGTAATAAGTATATTTATTATAGTTCTAGCGATCATAACTGCATAATATGGGTAATAATGCATGTTATATTGATGATAACAAAAGTAATAAGTATATTTATTAGAGTTCTAGCGATAATAACTGCATAATATGGGTAATAATGCATGTTATATTGATAATAGTAAAAGTAATAAGTATATTTATTATAGTTCTAGCGATAATAACTGCATAATATGGGTAATAATGCATGTTATATTGATGATAACAAAAGTAATAAGTATATTTATTATAGTTCTAGCGATAATAACTGCATAATATGGGTAATAATGCATGTTATATTGATAATAATATAAGTAATAAGTATATTTATTATTGTTCTAGCGATAATAACTGCATAATATGGGTAATAATGCATGTTATATTGATGATAACAAAAGTAATAAGTATATTTATTATAGTTCTAGCGATAATAACTGCATAATATGGGTAATAATGCATCTTATATTGATAATAATATAAGTAATAAGTATAATTATTACATTTCTAGCGATAATAACTGCATAATATGGGTAATAATGCATGTTATATTGATGATAACAAAAGTAATAAGTATATTTATTATAGTTCTAGCGATAATAACTGCATAATATGGGTAATAATGCATCTTATATTGATAATAATATAAGTAATAAGTATAATTATTACATTTCTAGCGATAATAATAGTAAAATGTGGCGAATAGTGTATGTTATATTGATAATAATATAAGTAATAAGTATATTTATTATAGTTCTAGCGATAATAACTGCATAATATGGGTAATAATGGATGTTATATTGATAGTAATAAAAGTAATAAGTATATTTATTATAGTTCTATCGATAATAACTGCATAATATGGGTAATTATGCATGTTATATTGATGATAACAAAAGTAACAAGTATATTTATTATAGTTCTAGCGATAATAACTGCATAATATGGGTAATAATGCATGTTATATTGATAATAATAAAAGTAATAAGTATATTTATTATAGTTCTATCGATAATAACTGCATAATATGGGTAATAATGCATGTTATATTGATGACAACAAAAGTAATAAGTATATTTATTATAGTTCTAGCGATGATAATAGTAAAGTATTTCTAATAGTGCATGTTATATTGATGATAATAAAAGTAGTAAGTATACTTATTATAGTTCTAGCAATAGTAATAGTAAAATATGGCTAATAGGGCATGTTATATTGATAATAATAAAAGTAATAAGTATATTTATTATAGTTCTAGCGATAATAACTGCATAATATGGGTAGTAATGCATGTCATATGGATAATAATAAAAGTAATAAGTATATTTATTACAGTTCTAGCGATAATAACTGCATAATATGGGTAATAATGCATGTTATATTGATAATAATAAAAGTAATAAGTATATTTATTATAGTTCTAGCGATAATAACTGCATAATATGGGTAATAATGCATGTTATATTGATAATAATAAAAGTAATAAGTATATTTATTATAGTTCTAGCGATAATTACTGCATAATATGGGTAATAATGCATGTTATATTGATGACAACAAAAGTAATAAGTATATTTATTATAGTTCTAGCGATAATAACTGCATAATATGGGTAATAATGCATCTTATATTGATAATAATATAAGTAATAAGTATAATTATTACATTTCTAGCGATAATAATAGTAAAATGTGGCGAATAGTGTATGTTATATTGATAATAATATAAGTAATAAGTATATTTATTACAGTTCTAGCGATAATAACTGCATAATATGGGTAGTAATGCATGTCATATGGATAATAATAAAAGTAATAAGTATATTTATTACAGTTCTAGCGATAATAACTGCATAATATGGGTAATAATGCATGTTATATTGATAATAATAAAAGTAGTAAGTATATTTATTATAGTTCTATCGATAATAACTGCATAATATGGGTAATAATGCATGTTATATTGATGATAACAAAAGAAGTAAGTATATTTATTACAGTTCTAGCGATAATAACTGCATAATATGGGTAATAATGCATGTTATATTGATAATAATATAAGTAATAAGTATATTTATTACAGTTCTAGCGATAATAACTGCATAATATGGGTAATAATGCATGTTATATTGATAATAATAAAAGTAATAAGTATATTTATTATAGTTCTATCGATAATAACTGCATAATATGGGTAATAATGCATGTTATATTGATGATAACAAAAGTAATAAGTATATTTATTATAGTTCTAGCGATAATAACTGCATAATATGTGTAATAATACATGTTATATTGATAATAATATAAGTAATAAGTATAATTATTACATTTCTAGCGATAGTAACTCCATTATGTGGGTAATAATGCATGTTATATTGATAATATCGGGAGTAATAAGTATAATAATTATAGTTCTAGCGATAATAATAGTAAAATATGGCGAATAGTGTATGTTATATTGACAATAATATAAGTAATAAGTATATTTATTATAGTTCTAGCGATAATAACTGCATAATATGGGTAATAATGCATGTTATATTGATAATAATAAAAGTAATAAGTATATTTATTATAGTTCTAGCGATAATAACTGCATAATATGGGTAATAATGCATGTTATATTGATGATAACAAAGTAATAAGTATATTTATTATAGTTCTAGCGATAATAACTGCATAATATGGGTAATAATGCATGTTATATTGATAATAATATAAGTAATAAGTATATTTATTATAGTTCTAGCTATAATAACTGCATAATATTGGTAATAATGCAAGTTATATTGATAATAATAAAAGTAATAAGTATATTTATTATAGTTCTAGCGATAATAACTGCATAATATGGGTAATAATGCATGTTATATTGATGATAACAAATGTAATAAGTATATTTATTATAATTCTAGAGATAATAACTGCATAATATGGGTAATAATGCATGTTATATTGATAATAATATAAGTAATAAGTATAATTATTACATTTCTAGCGATAATAATTCCATTATGTGGGTAATAATGCATGTTATATTGATAATATCGGGAGTAATAAGTATAATTATTATAGTTCTAGCGATAATAATAGTAAAATATAGCTAATAGTGCATGTTATATTGATAATAATAAATGTAATAAGTATATTTATTATAGTTCTATCGATAATAACTGCATAATATGGGTAACAATGCATGTTATATTGATGACAACAAAAGTAATAAGTATATTTATTATAGTTCTAGCGATAATAATAGTAAAGTATTTCTAATAGTGCATGTTATATTGATGATAATAAAAGTAATAAGTATACTTATTATAGTTCTAGCAATAGTAATAGTAAAATATGGCTAATAGTGCATGTTATATTGATAATAATAAAAGTAATAAGTATATTTATTATAGTTCTAGCGATAATTACTGCATAATATGGGTAATAATGCATGTTATATTGATGACAACAAAAGTAATAAGTATATTTATTATAGTTCTAGCGATAATAACTGCATAATATGGGTAGTAATGCATGTCATATGGATAATAATAAAAGTAATAAGTATATTTATTACAGTTCTAGCGATAATAACTGCGTTATATGGGTAATAATGCATGTTATATTGATAATAATAAAAGTAATAAGTATATTTATTATAGTTCTATCGATAATAACTGCAAAATATGGGTAATAATGCATCTTATATTGATAATAATATAAGTAATAAGTATAATTATTACATTTCTAGCGATAATAATAGTAAAATGTGGCGAATAGTGTATGTTATATTGATAATAATATAAGTAATAAGTATATTTATTACAGTTCTAGCGATAATAACTGCATAATATGGGTAGTAATGCATGTCATATGGATAATAATAAAAGTAATAAGTATATTTATTACAGTTCTAGCGATAATAACTGCATAATATGGGTAATAATGCATGTTATATTGATAATAATAAAAGTAATAAGTATATTTATTATAGTTCTAGCGATCATAACTGCATAATATGGGTAATAATGCATGTTATATTGATGATAACAAAAGTAATAAGTATATTTATTAGAGTTCTAGCGATAATAACTGCATAATATGGGTAATAATGCATGTTATATTGATAATAATAAAAGTAATAAGTATATTTATTATAGTTCTAGCGATAATAACTGCATAATATGGGTAATAATGCATGTTATATTGATGATAACAAAAGTAATAAGTATATTTATTATAGTTCTAGCGATAATAACTGCATAATATGGGTAATAATGCATGTTATATTGATAATAATATAAGTAATAAGTATATTTATTATTGTTCTAGCGATAATAACTGCATAATATGGGTAATAATGCATGTTATATTGATGATAACAAAAGTAATAAGTATATTTATTATAGTTCTAGCGATAATAACTGCATAATATGGGTAATAATGCATCTTATATTGATAATAATATAAGTAATAAGTATAATTATTACATTTCTAGCGATAATAACTGCATAATATGGGTAATAATGCATGTTATATTGATGATAACAAAAGTAATAAGTATATTTATTATAGTTCTAGCGATAATAACTGCATAATATGGGTAATAATGCATCTTATATTGATAATAATATAAGTAATAAGTATAATTATTACATTTCTAGCGATAATAATAGTAAAATGTGGCGAATAGTGTATGTTATATTGATAATAATATAAGTAATAAGTATATTTATTATAGTTCTAGCGATAATAACTGCATAATATGGGTAATAATGGATGTTATATTGATAGTAATAAAAGTAATAAGTATATTTATTATAGTTCTATCGATAATAACTGCATAATATGGGTAATTATGCATGTTATATTGATGATAACAAAAGTAATAAGTATATTTATTATAGTTCTAGCGATAATAACTGCATAATATGGGTAATAATGCATGTTATATTGATAATAATAAAAGTAATAAGTATATTTATTATAGTTCTATCGATAATAACTGCATAATATGGGTAATAATGCATGTTATATTGATGACAACAAAAGTAATAAGTATATTTATTATAGTTCTAGCGATGATAATAGTAAAGTATTTCTAATAGTGCATGTTATATTGATGATAATAAAAGTAGTAAGTATACTTATTATAGTTCTAGCAATAGTAATAGTAAAATATGGCTAATAGGGCATGTTATATTGATAATAATAAAAGTAATAAGTATATTTATTATAGTTCTAGCGATAATAACTGCATAATATGGGTAGTAATGCATGTCATATGGATAATAATAAAAGTAATAAGTATATTTATTACAGTTCTAGCGATAATAACTGCATAATATGGGTAATAATGCATGTTATATTGATAATAATAAAAGTAATAAGTATATTTATTATAGTTCTAGCGATAATAACTGCATAATATGGGTAATAATGCATGTTATATTGATAATAATAAAAGTAATAAGTATATTTATTATAGTTCTAGCGATAATTACTGCATAATATGGGTAATAATGCATGTTATATTGATGACAACAAAAGTAATAAGTATATTTATTATAGTTCTAGCGATAATAACTGCATAATATGGGTAATAATGCATCTTATATTGATAATAATATAAGTAATAAGTATAATTATTACATTTCTAGCGATAATAATAGTAAAATGTGGCGAATAGTGTATGTTATATTGATAATAATATAAGTAATAAGTATATTTATTACAGTTCTAGCGATAATAACTGCATAATATGGGTAGTAATGCATGTCATATGGATAATAATAAAAGTAATAAGTATATTTATTACAGTTCTAGCGATAATAACTGCATAATATGGGTAATAATGCATGTTATATTGATAATAATAAAAGTAGTAAGTATATTTATTATAGTTCTATCGATAATAACTGCATAATATGGGTAATAATGCATGTTATATTGATGATAACAAAAGTAATAAGTATATTTATTATAGTTCTAGCGATAATAACTGCATAATATGGGTAATAATGCATCTTATATTGATAATAATAAAATAATAAGTATATTTATTATAGTTCTAGCGATAATAACTGCATAATATGGGTAATAATGCATGTTATATTGATGATAACAAAAGTAATAAGTATATTTATTATAGTTCTAGCGATAATAACTGCATAATATGGGTAATAATGCATGTTATATTGATAATAAAATAAGTAATAAGTATAATTATTACATTTCTAGCGATAATAACTCCATTATGTGGGTAATAATGCATGTTATATTGATAATATCGGGAGCAATAAGTATAATAATTATAGTTCTAGCGATAATAATAGTAAAATGTGGCGAATAGTGTATGTTATATTGATAATAATATAAGTAATAAGTATATTTATTATAGTTCTAGCGATAATAACTGCATAATATGGGTAATAATGCATGTTATATTGATGATAACAAATGTAATAAGTATATTTATTATAGTTCTAGCGATAATAACTGCATAATATGGGTAGTAATGCATGTCATATGGATAATAATAAAAGTAATAAGTATATTTATTATAGTTCTATCGTTAATAACTGCATAATATGGGTAATAATGCATGTTATATTGATAATAATAAAAGTAATAAGTATATTTATTATAGTTCTAGCGATAATAACTGCATTATGTGGGTAATAATGCATGTTATATTAATAATATCGGGAGTAATAAGTATAATAATTATAGTTCTATCGATAATAACTGCATAATATGGGTAATAATGCATGTTATATTGATGATAACAAAAGTAATAAGTATATTTATTTTAGTTCTAGCGATAATAATAGTAAAGTATTTCTAATAGTGCATGTTATATTGATGATAATAAAAGTAATAAGTATACTTATTAGAGTTCTAGCGATAATAATAGTAAAATATGGCTAATAGTGCATGTTATATTGATAATAATAAAAGTAATAAGTATATTTATTATAGTTCTAGCGATAATAACTGCATAATATGGGTAATAATGCATGTTATATTGATGATAACAAAAGTAATAAGTATATTTATTATAGTTCTAGCGATAATAACTGCATAATATGGGTAATAATGCATGTTATATTGTTAATAATAAAAGTAATAAGTATATTTATTATAGTTCTAGCGATAATAACTGCATAATATGGGTAATAATGCATGTTATATTGATGATAACAAATGTAATAAGTATATTTATTATAGTTCTATCGATAATAACTGCATAATATGGGTAATAATGCATGTTATATTGATGATAACAGAAGTAATAAGTATATTTATTTTAGTTCTAGCGATAATAATAGTAAAGTATTTCTAATAGTGCATGTTATATTGATGACAATAAAAGTAATAAGTATACTTATTAGAGTTCTAGCGATAATAATAGTAAAATATGGCTAATAGTGCATGTTATATTGATAATAATAAGAGTAATAAGTATATTTATTATAGTTCTAGCGATAATAACTGCATTATGTGGGTAATAATGCATGTTATATTAATAATATCGGGAGTAATAAGTATAATAATTATAGTTCTAGCGATAACAATAGTAAAATATGGCTAATAGTGTATGTGAAATTGATAATAATAAAAGTAATAAGTATATTTATTATAGTTCTAGCGATAATAACTGCATAATATGGGTAGTAATGCATGTCATATGGATAATAATAAAAGTAATAAGTATATTTATTATAGTTCTATCGATAATAACTGCATAATATGGGTAATAATGCATGTTATATTGATGACAACAAAAGTAATAAGTATATTTATTTTAGTTCTAGCGATAATAATAGTAAAGTATTTCTAATAGTGCATGTTATATTGATGATAATAAAAGTAATAAGTATACTTATTAGAGTTCTAGCGATAAAAATAGTAAAATATGGCTAATAGTGCATGTTATATTGATAATAATAAAAGTAATAAGTATATTTATTATAGTTCTAGCGATAATAACTGCATAATATGGGTAATAATGCATGTTATATTGATAATAATAAAAGTAATAAGTATATTTATTATAGTTCTATCGATAATAACTGCATAATATGGGTAATAATGCATGTTATATTGATGACAACAAAAGTAATAAGTATATTTATTATAGTTCTAGCGATAATAACTGCATAATATGGGTAATAATGCATGTTATATTGATAATAATATAAGTAATAAGTATAATTATTACATTTCTAGCGATAATAGCTCCATTATGTGGGTAATAATGCATGTTATATTGATAATATCGGGAGTAATAAGTATAATAATTATAGTTCTAGCGATAATAATAGTAAAATATGGCTAATAGTGTATGTTAAATTGATAATAATAAAAGTAATAAGTATATTTACTATAGTTCTAGCGATAATAACTGCATAATATGGGTAATAATGCATGTTATATTGATAATAATATAAGTAATAAGTATAATTATTACATTTCTAGCGATAATAGCTCCATTATGTGGGTAATAATGCATGTTATATTGATAATATCGGGAGTAATAAGTATAATAATTATAGTTCTAGCGATAATAATAGTAAAATATGGCTAATAGTGCATGTTATATTGATAATAATAAAAGTAATAAGTATATTTATTATAGTTCTAGCGATAATAACTGCATAATATGGGTAATAATGCATGTTATATTGATGATAACAAAAGTAATAAGTATATTTATTATAGTTCTAGCGATAATAACTGCATAATATGGGTAATAATGCATCTTATATTGATAATAATAAAAGTAATAAGTATATTTATTATAGTTCTAGCGATAATAACTGCATAATATGGGCAATAATGCATGTTATATTGATGATAACAAATGTAATAAGTATATTTATTATAGTTCTATCGATAATAACTGCATAATATGGGTAATAATGCATGTTATATTGATAGTAATATAAGTAATAAGTATATTTATTATAGTTCTATCGATAATAACTGCATAATATGGGTAATAATGCATGTTATATTGATGATAACAAAAGTAATAAGTATATTTATTATAGATCTAGCCATAATAACTGCATTATATGGGTAATAATGCATGTTATATTAATAATAATATAAGTAATAAGTATAATTATTACATTTCTAGCGATAATAACTCGATTATGTGGGTAATAATGCATGTTATATTGATAATAATAAAAGTAATAAGTATATTTATTATAGTTCTATCGATAATTACTGCATAATATGGGTAATAATGCATGTTATATTGATAATAACAAAAGTAATAAGTATATTTATTATAGTTCTAGCGATAATAATAGTAAAGTATTTCTAATAGTGCATGTTATATTGATGATAATAAAAGTAATAAGTATACTTATTATAGTTCTAGCAATAGTAATAGTAAAATATGGCTAATAGTGCATGTTATATTGATAATAATAAAAGTAATAAGTATATTTATTATAGTTCTAGCGATAATAACTGCATAATATGGGTAATAATGCATGTTATATTGATAATAATAAAAGTAATAAGTATATTTATTATAGTTCTAGCGATAATAACTGCATAATATGGGTAATAATGCATGTTATATTGATGATAACAAAAGTAATAAGTATATTTATTATAGTTCTAGCGATAATAACTGCATAATATGGGTAATAATGCATGTTATATTGATAATAATATAAGTAATAAGTATAATTATTACATTTCTAGCGATAATAACTCCATTATGTGGGTAATAATGCATGTTATATTGATAATATCGGGAGTAATAAGTATAATAATTATAGTTCTAGCGATAATAATAGTAAAATGTGGCGAATAGTGTATGTTATATTGATAATAATATAAGTAATAAGTATATTTATTATAGTTCTAGCGATAATAACTGCATAATATGGGTAATAATGCATGTTATATTGATAATAATAAAAGTAATAAGTATATTTATTATAGTTCTAGCGATAATAACTGCATAATATGGGTAATAATGCATGTTATATTGATGATAACAAAAGTAATAAGTATATTTATTATAGTTCTAGCGATAATAATAGTAAAGTATTTCTAATAGTGCATGTTATATTGATGATTATAAAAGTAATAAGTACACTTATTAGAGTTCTAGCGATAATAATAGTAAAATATGGCTAATAGTGCATGTTATATTGATAATAATAAAAGTAATAAGTATATTCATTATAGTTCTAGCGATAATAACTGCATAATATGGGTAATAATGCATGCTATATTGATGATAACAAAAGTAATAAGTATATTTATTATACTTCTAGCGATAATAACTGCATAATATGGGTAATAATGCATGTTATATTGATAATAATATAAGTAATAAGTATAATTATTACATTTCTAGCGATAATAACTCCATTATGTGGGTAATAATGCATGTTATATTGATAATAATAAAAGTAATAAGTATATTTATTATAGTTCTATCGATAATAACTGCATAATATGGGTAATAATGCATGTTATATTGATGATAACAAAAGTAATAACTATATTTATTATAGTTCTATCGATAATAACTGCATAATATGGGTAATAATGCATGTTATATTGATGATAACAAAAGTAATAAGTATATTTATTATAGTTCTCGCGATAATAATAGTAAAGTATTTCTAATAGTGCATGTTATATTGATGACTATAAAAGTAATAAGTACACTTATTAGAGTTCTAGCGATAATAATAGTAAAATATGGCTAATAGTGCATGATGTATTGATAATAATAAAAGTAATAAGTATATTTATTATAGTTCTAGCGATAATAACTGCATAATATGGGGAATAATGCATGTTATATTGATAATAATAAAAGTAATAAGTATATTTATTATAGTTCTAGCGATAATAACTGCATAATATGGGTAATAATGCATGTTATATTGATGATAACAAAAGTAATAAGTATATTTATTATAGTTCTAGCGATAATAATAGTAAAGTATTTCTAATAGTGCATGTTATATTGATGATTATAAAAGTAATAAGTACACTTATTAGAGTTCTAGCGATAATAATAGTAAAATATGGCTAATAGGGCATGTTATATTGATAATAATAAAAGTAATAAGTATATTTATTATAGTTCTAGCGATAATAACTGCATAATATGGGTAATAATGCATGTTATATTGATAATAATATAAGTAATAAGTATATTTATTATAGTTCTAGCGATAATACCTGCATAATATGGGTAATAATGCATGTTATATTGATACTAATAAAAGTAATAAGTGTATTTATTATAGTTCTAGCGATAATAACTGCATAATATGGGTAATAATGCATGTTATATTGATGATAACAAAAGTAATAAGTATATTTATTATAGTTCTAGCGATAATAACTGCATAATATGGGTAATAATGCATGTTATATTGATAATAATATAAGTAATAAGTATAATTATTACATTTCTAGCGATAATAACTCCATTATGTGGGTAATAATGCATGTTATATTGATAATATCGGGAGTAATAAGTATAATTATTACATTTCTAGCGATAATAACTCCATTATGTGGGTAATAATGCATGTTATATTGATAATATCGGGAGTAATAAGTATAATAATTATAGTTCTAGCGATAATAATAGTAAAATATGGCGAATAGTGTATGTTATATTGATAATAATATAAGTAATAAGTATATTTATTATAGTTCTAGCGATAATAACTGCATAATATGGGTAATAATGCATGTTATATTGATAATAATAAAAGTAATAAGTATATTTATTATAGTTCTATCGATAATAACTGCATAATATGGGTAATAATGCATGTTATATTGATGATAACAAAAGTAATAAGTATAATTATTATAGTTCTAGCGATAATAATAGTAAAATATACCTAATAGTGCATGTTATATTGATAATAATAAAAGTAATAAGTATATTTATTATAATTCTAGCGATAATAACTGCATAATATGGGGAATAATGCATGTTATATTGATAATAATAAAAGTAATAAGTATATTTATTATAGTTCTAGCGATAATAACTGCATAATATGCGTAATAATGCATGTTATATTGATGATAACAAAAGTAATAAGTATATTTATTATAGTTCTAGCGATAATAACTGCATAATATGGGTAATAATGCATGTTATATTGATGATAACAAAAGTAATAAGTATATTTATTATAGTTCTAGCGATAATAACTGCATAATATGGGTAATAATGCATGTTATATTGATAATAATATAAGTAATAAGTATAATTATTACATTTCTAGCGATAATAACTCCATTATGTGGGTAATAATGCATGTTATATTGATAATATCGGGAGTAATAAGTATAATAATTATAGTTCTAGCGATAATAATAGTAAAATGTGGCGAATAGTGTATGTTATATTGATAATAATATAAGTAATAAGTATATTTATTATAGTTCTAGCGATAATAACTGCATAATATGGGTAATAATGCATGTTATATTGATAATAATAAAAGTAATAAGTATATTTATTATAGTTCTAGCGATAATAACTGCATAATATGGGTAATAATGCATGTTATATTGATGATAACAAAAGTAATAAGTATATTTATTATAGTTCTAGCGATAATAACTGCATAATATGGGTAATAATGCATCTTATATTGATAATAATATAAGTAATAAGTATAATTATTACATTTCTAGCGATAATAATAGTAAAATGTGGCGAATAGTGTATGTTATATTGACAATAATAAAAGTAATAAGTATATTTATTATAGTTCTATCGATAATAACTGCATAATATGGGTAATAATGCATGTTATATTGATGATAACAAAAGTAATAAGTATATTTATTATAGTTCTATCGATAATAACTGCATAATATGGGTAATAATGCATGTTATATTGATGATAACAAAAGTAATAAGTATATTTATTATAGTTCTAGCGATAATAACTGCATAATATGGGTAATAATGCATGTTATATTGATAATAATATAAGTAATAAGTATAATTATTACATTTCTAGCGATAATAACTCCATTATGTGGGTAATAATGCATGTTATATTGATAATATCGGGAGTAATAAGTATAATAATTATAGTTCTAGCGATAATAATAGTAAAATGTGGCGAATAGTGTATGTTATATTGATAATAATATAAGTAATAAGTATATTTATTATAGTTCTAGCGATAATAACTGCATAATATGGGTAATAATGCATGTTATATTGATAATAATAAAAGTAATAAGTATATTTATTATAGTTCTAGCGATAATAACTGCATAATATGGGTAATAATGCATGTTATATTGATGATAACAAAAGTAATAAGTATATTTATTATAGTTCTAGCGATAATAATAGTAAAGTATTTCTAATAGTGCATGTTATATTGATGATTATAAAAGTAATAAGTACACTTATTAGAGTTCTAGCGATAATAATAGTAAAATATGGCTAATAGTGCATGTTATATTGATAATAATAAAAGTAATAAGTATATTCATTATAGTTCTAGCGATAATAACTGCATAATATGGGTAATAATGCATGCTATATTGATGATAACAAAAGTAATAAGTATATTTATTATACTTCTAGCGATAATAACTGCATAATATGGGTAATAATGCATGTTATATTGATAATAATATAAGTAATAAGTATAATTATTACATTTCTAGCGATAATAACTCCATTATGTGGGTAATAATGCATGTTATATTGATAATAATAAAAGTAATAAGTATATTTATTATAGTTCTATCGATAATAACTGCATAATATGGGTAATAATGCATGTTATATTGATGATAACAAAAGTAATAACTATATTTATTATAGTTCTATCGATAATAACTGCATAATATGGGTAATAATGCATGTTATATTGATGATAACAAAAGTAATAAGTATATTTATTATAGTTCTCGCGATAATAATAGTAAAGTATTTCCAATAGTGCATGTTATATTGATGATTATAAAAGTAATAAGTACACTTATTAGAGTTCTAGCGATAATAATAGTAAAATATGGCTAATAGTGCATGATGTATTGATAATAATAAAAGTAATAAGTATATTTATTATAGTTCTAGCGATAATAACTGCATAATATGGGGAATAATGCATGTTATATTGATAATAATAAAAGTAATAAGTATATTTATTATAGTTCTAGCGATAATAACTGCATAATATGGGTAATAATGCATGTTATATTGATGATAACAAAAGTAATAAGTATATTTATTATAGTTCTAGCGATAATAATAGTAAAGTATTTCTAATAGTGCATGTTATATTGATGATTATAAAAGTAATAAGTACACTTATTAGAGTTCTAGCGATAATAATAGTAAAATATGGCTAATAGTGCATGTTATATTGATAATAATAAAAGTAATAAGTATATTCATTATAGTTCTAGCGATAATAACTGCATAATATGGGTAATAATGCATGTTATATTGATGATAACAAAAGTAATAAGTATATTTATTATAGTTCTAGCGATAATAATAGTAAAGTATTTCTAATAGTGCATGTTATATTGATGATTATAAAAGTAATAAGTACACTTATTAGAGTTCTAGCGATAATAATAGTAAAATATGGCTAATAGTGCATGTTATATTGATAATAATAAAAGTAATAAGTATATTCATTATAGTTCTATCGATAATAACTGCATAATATGGGTAATAATGCATGTTATATTGATGATAACAAAAGTAATAAGTATAATTATTATAGTTCTAGCGATAATAATAGTAAAATATACCTAATAGTGCATGTTATATTGATAATAACAAAAGTAATAAGTATATTTATTATAGTTCTAGCGCTAATAACTGCATAATATGGGGAATAATGCATGTTATATTGATAATAATAAAAGTAATAAGTATATTTATTATAGTTCTAGCGATAATAACTGCATAATATGGGTAATAATGCATGTTATATTGATGATAACAAAAGTAATAAGTATATTTATTATAGTTCTAGCGATAATAACTGCATAATATGGGTAATAATGCAAGTTATATTGATGATAACAAAAGTAATAAGTATATTTATTATAGTTCTAGCGATAATAACTGCATAATATGGGTAATAATGCATGTTATATTGATAATAATATAAGTAATAAGTATAATTATTACATTTCTAGCGATAATAACTCCATTATGTGGGTAATAATGCATGTTATATTGATAATATCGAGAGTAATAAGTATAATAATTATAGTTCTAGCGATAATAATAGTAAAATGTGGCGAATAGTGTATGTTATATTGATAATAATATAAGTAATAAGTATATTTATTATAGTTCTAGCGATAATAACTGCATAATATGGGTAATAATGCATGTTATATTGATAATAATAAAAGTAATAAGTATATTTATTATAGTTCTAGCGATAATAACTGCATAATATGGGTAATAATGCATGTTATATTGATGATAACAAAAGTAATAAGTATATTTATTATAGTTCTAGCGATAATAACTGCATAATATGGGTAATAATGCATCTTATATTGATAATAATATAAGTAATAAGTATAATTATTACATTTCTAGCGATAATAATAGTAAAATGTGGCGAATAGTGTATGTTATATTGATAATAATAAAAGTAATAAGTATATTTATTATAGTTCTATCGATAATAACTGC
Organism: Megachile leachella; assembly: GCA_963576845.1. Classification (NCBI taxonomy): domain Eukaryota; kingdom Metazoa; phylum Arthropoda; class Insecta; order Hymenoptera; family Megachilidae; genus Megachile; species Megachile leachella. The sequence goes on along the minus strand of OY756256.1, from coordinate 14,879,311 downwards.
ATAATATGGGTAATAATGCATGTTATATTGATGATAACAAAAGTAATAAGTATATTTATTATAGTTCTATCGATAATAACTGCATAATATGGGTAATAATGCATGTTATATTGATGATAACAAAAGTAATAAGTATATTTATTATAGTTCTAGCGATAATAACTGCATAATATGGGTAATAATGCATGTTATATTGATAATAATATAAGTAATAAGTATATTTATTATTGTTCTAGCGATAATAACTGCATAATATGGGTAATAATGCATGTTATATTGATGATAACAAAAGTAATAAGTATATTTATTATAGTTCTAGCGATAATAACTGCATAATATGGGTAATAATGCATCTTATATTGATAATAATATAAGTAATAAGTATATTTATTATAGTTCTAGCGATAATAACTGCATAATATGGGTAATAATGCATGTTATATTGATGATAACAAAAGTAATAAGTATATTTATTATAGTTCTAGCGATAATAACTGCATAATATGGGTAATAATGCATGTTATATTGATAATAATAAAAGTAATAAGTATATTTATTATAGTTCTATCGATAATTACTGCATAATATGGGTAATAATGCATGTTATATTGATAATAACAAAAGTAATAAGTATATTTATTATAGTTCTAGCGATAATAATAGTAAAGTATTTCTAATAGTGCATGTTATATTGATGATAATAAAAGTAATAAGTATACTTATTATAGTTCTAGCAATAGTAATAGTAAAATATGGCTAATAGTGCATGTTATATTGATAATAATAAAAGTAATAAGTATATTTATTATAGTTCTAGCGATAATAACTGCATAATATGGGTAATAATGCATGTTATATTGATAATAATAAAAGTAATAAGTATATTTATTATAGTTCTAGCGATAATAACTGCATAATATGGGTAATAATGCATGTTATATTGATGATAACAAAAGTAATAAGTATATTTATTATAGTTCTAGCGATAATAACTGCATAATATGGGTAATAATGCATGTTATATTGATAATAATATAAGTAATAAGTATAATTATTACATTTCTAGCGATAATAACTCCATTATGTGGGTAATAATGCATGTTATATTGATAATATCGGGAGTAATAAGTATAATTATTACATTTCTAGCGATAATAACTCCATTATGTGGGTAATAATGCATGTTATATTGATAATATCGGGAGTAATAAGTATAATAATTATAGTTCTAGCGATAATAATAGTAAAATATGGCGAATAGTGTATGTTATATTGATAATAATACAAGTAATAAGTATATTTATTATAGTTCTAGCGATAATAACTGCATAATATGGGTAATAATGCATGTTATATTGATAATAATAAAAGTAATAAGTATATTTATTATAGTTCTATCGATAATAACTGCATAGTATGGGTAATAATGCATGTTATATTGATGATAACAAAAGTAATAAGTATAATTATTATAGTTCTAGCGATAATAATAGTAAAATATACCTAATAGTGCATGTTATATTGATAATAATAAAAGTAATAAGTATATTTATTATAATTCTAGCGATAATAACTGCATAATATGGGGAATAATGCATGTTATATTGATAATAATAAAAGTAATAAGTATATTTATTATAGTTCTAGCGATAATAACTGCATAATATGGGTAATAATGCATGTTATATTGATGATAACAAAAGTAATAAGTATATTTATTATAGTTCTAGCGATAATAACTGCATAATATGGGTAATAATGCATGTTATATTGATGATAACAAAAGTAATAAGTATATTTATTATAGTTCTAGCGATAATAACTGCATAATATGGGTAATAATGCATGTTATATTGATAATAATATAAGTAATAAGTATAATTATTACATTTCTAGCGATAATAACTCCATTATGTGGGTAATAATGCATGTTATATTGATAATATCGGGAGTAATAAGTATAATAATTATAGTTCTAGCGATAATAATAGTAAAATATGGCGAATAGTGTATGTTATATTGATAATAATATAAGTAATAAGTATATTTATTATAGTTCTAGCGATAATAACTGCATAATATGGGTAATAATGCATGTTATATTGATAATAATAAAAGTAATAAGTATATTTATTATAGTTCTATCGATAATAACTGCATAATATGGGTAATAATGCATGTTATATTGATAATATCGGGAGTAATAAGTATAATAATTATAGTTCTAGCGATAATAATAGTAAAATATGGCGAATAGTGCATGTTATATTGATAATAATATAAGTAATAAGTATATTTATTATAGTTCTAGCGATAATAACTGCATAATATGGGGAATAATGCATGTTATATTGATAATAATAAAAGTAATAAGTATATTTATTATAGTTCTAGCGATAATAACTGCATAATATGGGTAATAATGCATGTTATATTGATGATAACAAAAGTAGTAAGTATATTTATTATAGTTCTAGCAATAGTATATAGTAAAATATGGCTAATAGTGCATGTTATATTGATAATAATAAAAGTAATAAGTATATTTATTATAGTTCTAGCGATAATAACTGCATAATATGGGTAGTAATGCATGTCATATGGATAATAATAAAAGTAATAAGTATATTTATTACAGTTCTAGCGATAATAACTGCATAATATGGGTAATAATGCATGTTATATTGATAATAGTATAAGTAATAAGTATATTTATTATAGTTCTAGCGATAATAATAGTAAAGTATTTCTAATAGTGCATGTTATATTGATGATAATAAAAGTAATAAGTATACTTATTATAGTTCTAGCAATAGTAATAGTAAAATATGGCTAATAGTGCATGTTATATTGATAATAATATAAGTAATAAGTATATTTATTATAGTTCTAGCGATAATAACTGCATAATATGGGTAATAATGCATCTTATATTGATAATAATATAAGTAATAAGTATAATTATTACATTTCTAGCGATAATAATAGTAAAATGTGGCGAATAGTGTATGTTATATTGATAATAATATAAGTAATAAGTATATTTATTATAGTTCTAGCGATAATAACTGCATAATATGGGTAATAATGCATGTTATATTGATGATAACAAAAGTAATAAGTATATTTATTATAGTTCTAGCGATAATAACTGCATAATATGGGTAATAATGCATGTTATATTGATAATATCGGGAGTAATAAGTATAATAATTATAGTTCTAGCGATAATAATAGTAAAATGTGGCGAATAGTGTATGTTATATTGATAATAATATAAGTAATAAGTATATTTATTATAGTTCGAGCGATAATAACTGCATAATATGGGTAGTAATGCATGTCATATGGATAATAATAAAAGTAATAAGTATATTTATTACAGTTCTAGCGATAATAACTGCATAATATGGGTAATAATGCATGTTATATTGATGATAACAAAAGTAATAAGTATATTTATTATAGTTCTAGCGATAATAACTGCTTAATATGGGTAGTAATGCATGTCATATGGATAATAATAAAAGTAATAAGTATAATTATTACATTTCTAGCGATAATAACTCCATTATGTGGGTAATAATGCATGTTATATTGATAATATCGGGAGTAATAAGTATAATAATTATAGTTCTAGCGATAATAATAGTAAAATGTGGCGAATAGTGTATGTTATATTGATAATAATATAAGTAATAAGTATATTTATTATAGTTCTAGCGATAATAACTGCATAATATGGGTAATAATGCATGTTATATTGATAATAATAAAAGTAATAAGTATATTTATTATAGTTCTAGCGATAATAACTGCATAATATGGGTAATAATGCATGTTATATTGATGATAACAAAAGTAATAAGTATATTTATTATAGTTCTAGCAATAATAACTGCATAATATGGGTAATAATGCATCTTATATTGATAATAATATAAGTAATAAGTATAATTATTACATTTCTAGCGATAATAATAGTAAAATGTGGCGAATAGTGTATGTTATATTGATAATAATAAAAGTAATAAGTATATTTATTATAGTTCTATCGATAATAACTGCATAATATGGGTAATAATGCATGTTATATTGATGATAACAAAAGTAATAAGTATATTTATTATAGTTCTATCGATAATAACTGCATAATATGGGTAATAATGCATGTTATATTGATGATAACAAAAGTAATAAGTATATTTATTATAGTTCTAGCGATAATAACTGCATAATATGGGTAATAATGCATGTTATATTGATAATAATATAAGTAATAAGTATATTTATTATTGTTCTAGCGATAATAACTGCATAATATGGGTAATAATGCATGTTATATTGATGATAACAAAAGTAATAAGTATATTTATTATAGTTCTAGCGATAATAACTGCATAATATGGGTAATAATGCATCTTATATTGATAATAATATAAGTAATAAGTATATTTATTATAGTTCTAGCGATAATAACTGCATAATATGGGTAATAATGCATGTTATATTGATGATAACAAAAGTAATAAGTATATTTATTATAGTTCTAGCGATAATAACTGCATAATATGGGTAATAATGCATGTTATATTGATAATAATAAAAGTAATAAGTATATTTATTATAGTTCTATCGATAATTACTGCATAATATGGGTAATAATGCATGTTATATTGATAATAACAAAAGTAATAAGTATATTTATTATAGTTCTAGCGATAATAATAGTAAAGTATTTCTAATAGTGCATGTTATATTGATGATAATAAAAGTAATAAGTATACTTATTATAGTTCTAGCAATAGTAATAGTAAAATATGGCTAATAGTGCATGTTATATTGATAATAATAAAAGTAATAAGTATATTTATTATAGTTCTAGCGATAATAACTGCATAATATGGGTAATAATGCATGTTATATTGATAATAATAAAAGTAATAAGTATATTTATTATAGTTCTAGCGATAATAACTGCATAATATGGGTAATAATGCATGTTATATTGATGATAACAAAAGTAATAAGTATATTTATTATAGTTCTAGCGATAATAACTGCATAATATGGGTAATAATGCATGTTATATTGATAATAATATAAGTAATAAGTATAATTATTACATTTCTAGCGATAATAACTCCATTATGTGGGTAATAATGCATGTTATATTGATAATATCGGGAGTAATAAGTATAATTATTACATTTCTAGCGATAATAACTCCATTATGTGGGTAATAATGCATGTTATATTGATAATATCGGGAGTAATAAGTATAATAATTATAGTTCTAGCGATAATAATAGTAAAATATGGCGAATAGTGTATGTTATATTGATAATAATATAAGTAATAAGTATATTTATTACAGTTCTAGCGATAATAACTGCATAATATGGGTAATAATGCATGTTATATTGATGATAACAAAAGTAATAAGTATATTTATTATAGTTCTAGCGATAATAACTGCTTAATATGGGTAGTAATGCATGTCATATGGATAATAATAAAAGTAGTAAGTATATTTATTACAGTTCTAGCGATAATAACTGCATAATATGGGTAATAATGCATGTTATATTGATAATAATAAAAGTAATAAGTGTATTTATTATAGTTCTAGCGATAATAACTGCATAATATGGGTAATAATGCATGTTATATTGATAATAATATAAGTAATAAGTATATTTATTATAGTTCTAGCGATAATAACTGCATAATATGGGTAATAATGCATGTTATATTGATGATAACAAAAGTAATAAGTATATTTATTATACTTCTAGCGATAATAACTGCATAATATGGGTAATAATGCATGTTATATTGATAATATCGGGAGTAATAAGTATAATAATTATAGTTCTAGCGATAATAATAGTAAAATGTGGCGAATAGTGTATGTTATATTGATAATAATATAAGTAATAAGTATATTTATTATAGTTCTAGCGATAATAACTGCATAATATGGGTAATAATGCATGTTAAATTGATAATAATAAAAGTAATAAGTATATTTATTATAGTTCTAGCGATAATAACTGCATAATATGGGTAATAATGCATGTTATATTGATAATATCGGGAGTAATAAGTATAATAATTATAGTTCTAGCGATAATAATAGTAAAATATGGCGAATAGTGCATGTTATATTGATAATAATATAAGTAATAAGTATATTTATTATAGTTCTAGCGATAATAACTGCATAATATGGGGAATAATGCATGTTATATTGATAATAATAAAAGTAATAAGTATATTTATTATAGTTCTAGCGATAATAACTGCATAATATGGGTAATAATGCATGTTATATTGATGATAACAAAAGTAGTAAGTATATTTATTATAGTTCTAGCAATAGTATATAGTAAAATATGGCTAATAGTGCATGTTATATTGATAATAATAAAAGTAATAAGTATATTTATTATAGTTCTAGCGATAATAACTGCATAATATGGGTAGTAATGCATGTCATATGGATAATAATAAAAGTAATAAGTATATTTATTACAGTTCTAGCGATAATAACTGCATAATATGGGTAATAATGCATGTTATATTGATAATAGTATAAGTAATAAGTATATTTATTATAGTTCTAGCGATAATAATAGTAAAGTATTTCTAATAGTGCATGTTATATTGATGATAATAAAAGTAATAAGTATACTTATTATAGTTCTAGCAATAGTAATAGTAAAATATGGCTAATAGTGCATGTTATATTGATAATAATATAAGTAATAAGTATATTTATTATAGTTCTAGCGATAATAACTGCATAATATGGGTAATAATGCATCTTATATTGATAATAATATAAGTAATAAGTATAATTATTACATTTCTAGCGATAATAATAGTAAAATGTGGCGAATAGTGTATGTTATATTGATAATAATATAAGTAATAAGTATATTTATTATAGTTCTAGCGATAATAACTGCATAATATGGGTAATAATGCATGTTATATTGATGATAACAAAAGTAATAAGTATATTTATTATAGTTCTAGCGATAATAACTGCATAATATGGGTAATAATGCATGTTATATTGATAATATCGGGAGTAATAAGTATAATAATTATAGTTCTAGCGATAATAATAGTAAAATGTGGCGAATAGTGTATGTTATATTGATAATAATATAAGTAATAAGTATATTTATTATAGTTCGAGCGATAATAACTGCATAATATGGGTAGTAATGCATGTCATATGGATAATAATAAAAGTAATAAGTATATTTATTACAGTTCTAGCGATAATAACTGCATAATATGGGTAATAATGCATGTTATATTGATGATAACAAAAGTAATAAGTATATTTATTATAGTTCTAGCTATAATAACTGCTTAATATGGGTAGTAATGCATGTCATATGGATAATAATAAAAGTAATAAGTATATTTATTACAGTTCTAGCGATAATAACTGCATAATATGGGTAATAATGCATGTTATATTGATAATAATAAAAGTAATAAGTGTATTTATTATAGTTCTAGCGATAATAACTGCATAATATGGGTAATAATGCATGTTATATTGATAATAATATAAGTAATAAGTATATTTATTATAGTTCTAGCGATAATAACTGCATAATATGGGTAATAATGCATGTTATATTGATGATAACAAAAGTAATAAGTATATTTATTATACTTCTAGCGATAATAACTGCATAATATGGGTAATAATGCATGTTATATTGATAATAATATAAGTAATAAGTATAATTATTACATTTCTAGCGATAATAATAGTAAAATGTGGCGAATAGTGTATGTTATATTGATAATAATATAAGTAATAAGTATATTTATTATAGTTCTAGCGATAATAACTGCATTATATGGGTAATAATGCATGTTATATTGATAATATCGGGAGTAATAAGTATAATAATTATAGATCTAGCGATAATAATAGTAAAATGTGGCGAATAGTGTATGTTATATTGATAATAATATAAGTAATAAGTATATTTATTATAGTTCGAGCGATAATAACTGCATAATATGGGTAGTAATGCATGTCATATGGATAATAATAAAAGTAATAAGTATATTTATTACAGTTCTAGCGATAATAACTGCATAATATGGGTAATAATGCATGTTATATTGATGATAACAAAAGTAATAAGTATATTTATTATAGTTCTAGCGATAATAACTGCTTAATATGGGTAGTAATGCATGTCATATGGATAATAATAAAAGTAATAAGTATATTTATTACAGTTCTAGCGATAATAACTGCATAATATGGGTAATAATGCATGTTATATTGATGATAGCAAAAGTAATAAGTATATTTATTATAGTTCTAGCGATAATAATAGTAAAGTATTTCTAATAGTGCATGTTATATTGATGATAATAAAAGTAATAAGTATATTTATTATAGTTCTAGCGATAATAACTGCATAATATGGGTAATAATGCATGTTATATTGATAATAATATAAGTAATAAGTATATTTATTATAGTTCTAGCGATAATACCTGCATAATATGGGTAATAATGCATGTTATATTGATAATAATAAAAGTAATAAGTGTATTTATTACAGTTCTAGCGATAATAACTGCATAATATGGGTAATAATGCATGTTATATTGATGATAACAAAAGTAATAAGTATATTTATTATAGTTCTAGCGATAATAACTGCATAATATGGGTAATAATGCATGTTATATTGATAATAATATAAGTAATAAGTATAATTATTACATTTCTAGCGATAATAACTCCATTATGTGGGTAATAATGCATGTTATATTGATAATATCGGGAGTAATAAGTATAATTATTACATTTCTAGCGATAATAACTCCATTATGTGGGTAATAATGCATGTTATATTGATAATATCGGGAGTAATAAGTATAATAATTATAGTTCTAGCGATAATAATAGTAAAATATGGCGAATAGTGTATGTTATATTGATAATAATATAAGTAATAAGTATATTTATTATAGTTCTAGCGATAATAACTGCATAATATGGGTAATAATGCATGTTATATTGATAATAATAAAAGTAATAAGTATATTTATTATAGTTCTATCGATAATAACTGCATAATATGGGTAATAATGCATGTTATATTGATGATAACAAAAGTAATAAGTATAATTATTATAGTTCTAGCGATAATAATAGTAAAATATACCTAATAGTGCATGTTATATTGATAATAATAAAAGTAATAAGTATATTTATTATAATTCTAGCGATAATAACTGCATAATATGGGGAATAATGCATGTTATATTGATAATAATAAAAGTAATAAGTATATTTATTATAGTTCTAGCGATAATAACTGCATAATATGGGTAATAATGCATGTTATATTGATGATAACAAAAGTAATAAGTATATTTATTATAGTTCTAGCGATAATAACTGCATAATATGGGTAATAATGCATGTTATATTGATGATAACAAAAGTAATAAGTATATTTATTATAGTTCTAGCGATAATAACTGCATAATATGGGTAATAATGCATGTTATATTGATAATAATATAAGTAATAAGTATAATTATTACATTTCTAGCGATAATAACTCCATTATGTGGGTAATAATGCATGTTATATTGATAATATCGGGAGTAATAAGTATAATTATTACATTTCTAGCGATAATAACTCCATTATGTGGGTAATAATGCATGTTATATTGATAATATCGGGAGTAATAAGTATAATAATTATAGTTCTAGCGATAATAATAGTAAAATATGGCGAATAGTGTATGTTATATTGATAATAATATAAGTAATAAGTATATTTATTATAGTTCTAGCGATAATAACTGCATAATATGGGTAATAATGCATGTTATATTGATAATAATAAAAGTAATAAGTATAATTATTATAGTTCTAGCGATAATAATAGTAAAATATACCTAATAGTGCATGTTATATTGATAATAATAAAAGTAATAAGTATATTTATTATAATTCTAGCGATAATAACTGCATAATATGGGGAATAATGCATGTTATATCGATAATAATAAAAGTAATAAGTATATTTATTATAGTTCTAGCGATAATAACTGCATAATATGGGTAATAATGCATGTTATATTGATGATAACAAAAGTAATAAGTATATTTATTATAGTTCTAGCGATAATAACTGCATAATATGGGTAATAATGCATGTTATATTGATGATAACAAAAGTAATAAGTATATTTATTATAGTTCTAGCGATAATAACTGCATAATATGGGTAATAATGCATGTTATATTGATAATAATATAAGTAATAAGTATAATTATTACATTTCTAGCGATAATAACTCCATTATGTGGGTAATAATGCATGTTATATTGATAATATCGGGAGTAATAAGTATAATTATTACATTTCTAGCGATAATAACTCCATTATGTGGGTAATAATGCATGTTATATTGATAATATCGGGAGTAATAAGTATAATAATTATAGTTCTAGCGATAATAATAGTAAAATATGGCGAATAGTGTATGTTATATTGATAATAATATAAGTAATAAGTATATTTATTATAGTTCTAGCGATAATAACTGCATAATATGGGTAATAATGCATGTTATATTGATAATAATAAAAGTAATAAGTATATTTATTATAGTTCTATCGATAATAACTGCATAATATGGGTAATAATGCATGTTATATTGATGATAGCAAAAGTAATAAGTATATTTATTATAGTTCTAGCGATAATAATAGTAAAGTATTTCTAATAGTGCATGTTATATTGATGATAATAAAAGTAATAAGTATATTTATTATAGTTCTAGCGATAATAACTGCATAATATGGGTAATAATGCATGTTATATTGATAATAATATAAGTAATAAGTATATTTATTATAGTTCTAGCGATAATACCTGCATAATATGGGTAATAATGCATGTTATATTGATAATAATAAAAGTAATAAGTGTATTTATTACAGTTCTAGCGATAATAACTGCATAATATGGGTAATAATGCATGTTATATTGATGATAACAAAAGTAATAAGTATATTTATTATAGTTCTAGCGATAATAACTGCATAATATGGGTAATAATGCATGTTATATTGATAATAATATAAGTAATAAGTATAATTATTACATTTCTAGCGATAATAACTCCATTATGTGGGTAATAATGCATGTTATATTGATAATATCGGGAGTAATAAGTATAATTATTACATTTCTAGCGATAATAACTCCATTATGTGGGTAATAATGCATGTTATATTGATAATATCGGGAGTAATAAGTATAATAATTATAGTTCTAGCGATAATAATAGTAAAATATGGCGAATAGTGTATGTTATATTGATAATAATATAAGTAATAAGTATATTTATTATAGTTCTAGCGATAATAACTGCATAATATGGGTAATAATGCATGTTATATTGATAATAATAAAAGTAATAAGTATATTTATTATAGTTCTATCGATAATAACTGCATAATATGGGTAATAATGCATGTTATATTGATGATAACAAAAGTAATAAGTATAATTATTATAGTTCTAGCGATAATAATAGTAAAATATACCTAATAGTGCATGTTATATTGATAATAATAAAAGTAATAAGTATATTTATTATAATTCTAGCGATAATAACTGCATAATATGGGGAATAATGCATGTTATATTGATAATAATAAAAGTAATAAGTATATTTATTATAGTTCTAGCGATAATAACTGCATAATATGGGTAATAATGCATGTTATATTGATGATAACAAAAGTAATAAGTATATTTATTATAGTTCTAGCGATAATAACTGCATAATATGAGTAATAATGCATGTTATATTGATGATAACAAAAGTAATAAGTATAATTATTATAGTTCTAGCGATAATAATAGTAAAATATACCTAATAGTGCATGTTATATTGATAATAATAAAAGTAATAAGTATATTTATTATAATTCTAGCGATAATAACTGCATAATATGGGGAATAATGCATGTTATATTGATAATAATAAAAGTAATAAGTATATTTATTATAGTTCTAGCGATAATAACTGCATAATATGGGTAATAATGCATGTTATATTGATGATAACAAAAGTAATAAGTATATTTATTATAGTTCTAGCGATAATAACTGCATAATATGGGTAATAATGCATGTTATATTGATGATAACAAAAGTAATAAGTATATTTATTATAGTTCTAGCGATAATAACTGCATAATATGGGTAATAATGCATGTTATATTGATAATAATATAAGTAATAAGTATAATTATTACATTTCTAGCGATAATAACTCCATTATGTGGGTAATAATGCATGTTATATTGATAATATCGGGAGTAATAAGTATAATTATTACATTTCTAGCGATAATAACTCCATTATGTGGGTAATAATGCATGTTATATTGATAATATCGGGAGTAATAAGTATAATAATTATAGTTCTAGCGATAATAATAGTAAAATATGGCGAATAGTGTATGTTATATTGATAATAATATAAGTAATAAGTATATTTATTATAGTTCTAGCGATAATAACTGCATAATATGGGTAATAATGCATGTTATATTGATAATAATAAAAGTAATAAGTATATTTATTATAGTTCTATCGATAATAACTGCATAATATGGGTAATAATGCATGTTATATTGATGATAACAAAAGTAATAAGTATAATTATTATAGTTCTAGCGATAATAATAGTAAAATATACCTAATAGTGCATGTTATATTGATAATAATAAAAGTAATAAGTATATTTATTATAATTCTAGCGATAATAACTGCATAATATGGGGAATAATGCATGTTATATTGATAATAATAAAAGTAATAAGTATATTTATTATAGTTCTAGCGATAATAACTGCATAATATGGGTAATAATGCATGTTATATTGATGATAACAAAAGTAATAAGTATATTTATTATAGTTCTAGCGATAATAACTGCATAATATGGGTAATAATGCATGTTATATTGATGATAACAAAAGTAATAAGTATATTTATTATAGTTCTAGCGATAATAACTGCATAATATGGGTAATAATGCATGTTATATTGATAATAATATAAGTAATAAGTATAATTATTACATTTCTAGCGATAATAACTCCATTATGTGGGTAATAATGCATGTTATATTGATAATATCGGGAGTAATAAGTATAATAATTATAGTTCTAGCGATAATAGTAGTAAAATGTGGCGAATAGTGTATGTTATATTGATAATAATATAAGTAATAAGTATATTTATTATAGTTCTAGCGATAATAACTGCATAATATGGGTAATAATGCATGTTATATTGATAATAATAAAAGTAATAAGTATATTTATTATAGTTCTATCGATAATAACTGCATAATATGGGTAATAATGCATGTTATATTGATGATAACAAAAGTAATAAGTATATTTATTATAGTTCTAGCGATAATAACTGCATAATATGGGTAATAATGCATGTTATATTGATAATAATATAAGTAATAAGTATATTTATTATTGTTCTAGCGATAATAACTGCATAATATGGGTAATAATGCATGTTATATTGATGATAACAAAAGTAATAAGTATATATATTATAGTTCTAGCGATAATAACTGCATAATATGGGTAATAATGCATCTTATATTGATAATAATATAAGTAATAAGTATAATTATTACATTTCTAGCGATAATAATAGTAAAATGTGGCGAATAGTGTATGTTATATTGATAATAATATAAGTAATAAGTATATTTATTATAGTTCTAGCGATAATAACTGCATAATATGGGTAATAATGCATGTTATATTGATGATAACAAAAGTAATAAGTATATTTATTATAGTTCTAGCGATAATAACTGCATAATATGGGTAATAATGCATGTTATATTGATAATAATAAAAGTAATAAGTATATTTATTATAGTTCTATCGATAATTACTGCATAATATGGGTAATAATGCATGTTATATTGATAATAACAAAAGTAATAAGTATATTTATTATAGTTCTAGCGATAATAATAGTAAAGTATTTCTAATAGTGCATGTTATATTGATGATAATAAAAGTAATAAGTATACTTATTATAGTTCTAGCAATAGTAATAGTAAAATATGGCTAATAGTGCATGTTATATTGATAATAATAAAAGTAATAAGTATATTTATTATAGTTCTAGCGATAATAACTGCATAATATGGGTAATAATGCATGTTATATTGATAATAATAAAAGTAATAAGTATATTTATTATAGTTCTAGCGATAATAACTGCATAATATGGGTAATAATGCATGTTATATTGATGATAACAAAAGTAATAAGTATATTTATTATAGTTCTAGCGATAATAACTGCATAATATGGGTAATAATGCATGTTATATTGATAATAATATAAGTAATAAGTATAATTATTACATTTCTAGCGATAATAACTCCATTATGTGGGTAATAATGCATGTTATATTGATAATATCGGGAGTAATAAGTATAATAATTATAGTTCTAGCGATAATAATAGTAAAATGTGGCGAATAGTGTATGTTATATTGATAATAATATAAGTAATAAGTATATTTATTATAGTTCTAGCGATAATAACTGCATAATATGGGTAATAATGCATGTTATATTGATAATAATAAAAGTAATAAGTATATTTATTATAGTTCTAGCGATAATAACTGCATAATATGGGTAATAATGCATGTTATATTGATGATAACAAAAGTAATAAGTATATTTATTATAGTTCTAGCGATAATAATAGTAAAGTATTTCTAATAGTGCATGTTATATTGATGATTATAAAAGTAATAAGTACACTTATTAGAGTTCTAGCGATAATAATAGTAAAATATGGCTAATAGTGCATGTTATATTGATAATAATAAAAGTAATAAGTATATTCATTATAGTTCTAGCGATAATAACTGCATAATATGGGTAATAATGCATGCTATATTGATGATAACAAAAGTAATAAGTATATTTATTATACTTCTAGCGATAATAACTGCATAATATGGGTAATAATGCATGTTATATTGATAATAATATAAGTAATAAGTATAATTATTACATTTCTAGCGATAATAACTCCATTATGTGGGTAATAATGCATGTTATATTGATAATAATAAAAGTAATAAGTATATTTATTATAGTTCTATCGATAATAACTGCATAATATGGGTAATAATGCATGTTATATTGATGATAACAAAAGTAATAACTATATTTATTATAGTTCTATCGATAATAACTGCATAATATGGGTAATAATGCATGTTATATTGATGATAACAAAAGTAATAAGTATATTTATTATAGTTCTCGCGATAATAATAGTAAAGTATTTCTAATAGTGCATGTTATATTGATGACTATAAAAGTAATAAGTACACTTATTAGAGTTCTAGCGATAATAATAGTAAAATATGGCTAATAGTGCATGATGTATTGATAATAATAAAAGTAATAAGTATATTTATTATAGTTCTAGCGATAATAACTGCATAATATGGGGAATAATGCATGTTATATTGATAATAATAAAAGTAATAAGTATATTTATTATAGTTCTAGCGATAATAACTGCATAATATGGGTAATAATGCATGTTATATTGATGATAACAAAAGTAATAAGTATATTTATTATAGTTCTAGCGATAATAATAGTAAAGTATTTCTAATAGTGCATGTTATATTGATGATTATAAAAGTAATAAGTACACTTATTAGAGTTCTAGCGATAATAATAGTAAAATATGGCTAATAGGGCATGTTATATTGATAATAATAAAAGTAATAAGTATATTTATTATAGTTCTAGCGATAATAACTGCATAATATGGGTAATAATGCATGTTATATTGATAATAATATAAGTAATAAGTATATTTATTATAGTTCTAGCGATAATACCTGCATAATATGGGTAATAATGCATGTTATATTGATACTAATAAAAGTAATAAGTGTATTTATTATAGTTCTAGCGATAATAACTGCATAATATGGGTAATAATGCATGTTATATTGATGATAACAAAAGTAATAAGTATATTTATTATAGTTCTAGCGATAATAACTGCATAATATGGGTAATAATGCATGTTATATTGATAATAATATAAGTAATAAGTATAATTATTACATTTCTAGCGATAATAACTCCATTATGTGGGTAATAATGCATGTTATATTGATAATATCGGGAGTAATAAGTATAATTATTACATTTCTAGCGATAATAACTCCATTATGTGGGTAATAATGCATGTTATATTGATAATATCGGGAGTAATAAGTATAATAATTATAGTTCTAGCGATAATAATAGTAAAATATGGCGAATAGTGTATGTTATATTGATAATAATATAAGTAATAAGTATATTTATTATAGTTCTAGCGATAATAACTGCATAATATGGGTAATAATGCATGTTATATTGATAATAATAAAAGTAATAAGTATATTTATTATAGTTCTATCGATAATAACTGCATAATATGGGTAATAATGCATGTTATATTGATGATAACAAAAGTAATAAGTATAATTATTATAGTTCTAGCGATAATAATAGTAAAATATACCTAATAGTGCATGTTATATTGATAATAATAAAAGTAATAAGTATATTTATTATAATTCTAGCGATAATAACTGCATAATATGGGGAATAATGCATGTTATATTGATAATAATAAAAGTAATAAGTATATTTATTATAGTTCTAGCGATAATAACTGCATAATATGCGTAATAATGCATGTTATATTGATGATAACAAAAGTAATAAGTATATTTATTATAGTTCTAGCGATAATAACTGCATAATATGGGTAATAATGCATGTTATATTGATGATAACAAAAGTAATAAGTATATTTATTATAGTTCTAGCGATAATAACTGCATAATATGGGTAATAATGCATGTTATATTGATAATAATATAAGTAATAAGTATAATTATTACATTTCTAGCGATAATAACTCCATTATGTGGGTAATAATGCATGTTATATTGATAATATCGGGAGTAATAAGTATAATAATTATAGTTCTAGCGATAATAATAGTAAAATGTGGCGAATAGTGTATGTTATATTGATAATAATATAAGTAATAAGTATATTTATTATAGTTCTAGCGATAATAACTGCATAATATGGGTAATAATGCATGTTATATTGATAATAATAAAAGTAATAAGTATATTTATTATAGTTCTAGCGATAATAACTGCATAATATGGGTAATAATGCATGTTATATTGATGATAACAAAAGTAATAAGTATATTTATTATAGTTCTAGCGATAATAACTGCATAATATGGGTAATAATGCATCTTATATTGATAATAATATAAGTAATAAGTATAATTATTACATTTCTAGCGATAATAATAGTAAAATGTGGCGAATAGTGTATGTTATATTGACAATAATAAAAGTAATAAGTATATTTATTATAGTTCTATCGATAATAACTGCATAATATGGGTAATAATGCATGTTATATTGATGATAACAAAAGTAATAAGTATATTTATTATAGTTCTATCGATAATAACTGCATAATATGGGTAATAATGCATGTTATATTGATGATAACAAAAGTAATAAGTATATTTATTATAGTTCTAGCGATAATAACTGCATAATATGGGTAATAATGCATGTTATATTGATAATAATATAAGTAATAAGTATAATTATTACATTTCTAGCGATAATAACTCCATTATGTGGGTAATAATGCATGTTATATTGATAATATCGGGAGTAATAAGTATAATAATTATAGTTCTAGCGATAATAATAGTAAAATGTGGCGAATAGTCTATGTTATATTGATAATAATACAAGTAATAAGTATATTTATTATAGTTCTAGCGATAATAACTGCATAATATGGGTAATAATGCATGTTATATTGATAATAATAAAAGTAATAAGTATATTTATTATAGTTCTAGCGATAATAACTGCATAATATGGGTAATAATGCATGTTATATTGATGATAACAAAAGTAATAAGTATATTTATTATAGTTCTAGCGATAATAATAGTAAAGTATTTCTAATAGTGCATGTTATATTGATGATTATAAAAGTAATAAGTACACTTATTAGAGTTCTAGCGATAATAATAGTAAAATATGGCTAATAGTGCATGTTATATTGATAATAATAAAAGTAATAAGTATATTCATTATAGTTCTAGCGATAATAACTGCATAATATGGGTAATAATGCATGCTATATTGATGATAACAAAAGTAATAAGTATATTTATTATACTTCTAGCGATAATAACTGCATAATATGGGTAATAATGCATGTTATATTGATAATAATATAAGTAATAAGTATAATTATTACATTTCTAGCGATAATAACTCCATTATGTGGGTAATAATGCATGTTATATTGATAATAATAAAAGTAATAAGTATATTTATTATAGTTCTATCGATAATAACTGCATAATATGGGTAATAATGCATGTTATATTGATGATAACAAAAGTAATAACTATATTTATTATAGTTCTATCGATAATAACTGCATAATATGGGTAATAATGCATGTTATATTGATGATAACAAAAGTAATAAGTATATTTATTATAGTTCTCGCGATAATAATAGTAAAGTATTTCTAATAGTGCATGTTATATTGATGATTATAAAAGTAATAAGTACACTTATTAGAGTTCTAGCGATAATAATAGTAAAATATGGCTAATAGTGCATGATGTATTGATAATAATAAAAGTAATAAGTATATTTATTATAGTTCTAGCGATAATAACTGCATAATATGGGGAATAATGCATGTTATATTGATAATAATAAAAGTAATAAGTATATTTATTATAGTTCTAGCGATAATAACTGCATAATATGGGTAATAATGCATGTTATATTGATGATAACAAAAGTAATAAGTATATTTATTATAGTTCTAGCGATAATAATAGTAAAGTATTTCTAATAGTGCATGTTATATTGATGATTATAAAAGTAATAAGTACACTTATTAGAGTTCTAGCGATAATAATAGTAAAATATGGCTAATAGTGCATGTTATATTGATAATAATAAAAGTAATAAGTATATTCATTATAGTTCTAGCGATAATAACTGCATAATATGGGTAATAATGCATGTTATATTGATGATAACAAAAGTAATAAGTATATTTATTATAGTTCTAGCGATAATAATAGTAAAGTATTTCTAATAGTGCATGTTATATTGATGATTATAAAAGTAATAAGTACACTTATTAGAGTTCTAGCGATAATAATAGTAAAATATGGCTAATAGTGCATGTTATATTGATAATAATAAAAGTAATAAGTATATTCATTATAGTTCTATCGATAATAACTGCATAATATGGGTAATAATGCATGTTATATTGATGATAACAAAAGTAATAAGTATAATTATTATAGTTCTAGCGATAATAATAGTAAAATATACCTAATAGTGCATGTTATATTGATAATAACAAAAGTAATAAGTATATTTATTATAGTTCTAGCGCTAATAACTGCATAATATGGGGAATAATGCATGTTATATTGATAATAATAAAAGTAATAAGTATATTTATTATAGTTCTAGCGATAATAACTGCATAATATGGGTAATAATGCATGTTATATTGATGATAACAAAAGTAATAAGTATATTTATTATAGTTCTAGCGATAATAACTGCATAATATGGGTAATAATGCATGTTATATTGATGATAACAAAAGTAATAAGTATATTTATTATAGTTCTAGCGATAATAACTGCATAATATGGGTAATAATGCATGTTATATTGATAATAATATAAGTAATAAGTATAATTATTACATTTCTAGCGATAATAACTCCATTATGTGGGTAATAATGCATGTTATATTGATAATATCGAGAGTAATAAGTATAATAATTATAGTTCTAGCGATAATAATAGTAAAATGTGGCGAATAGTGTATGTTATATTGATAATAATATAAGTAATAAGTATATTTATTATAGTTCTAGCGATAATAACTGCATAATATGGGTAATAATGCATGTTATATTGATAATAATAAAAGTAATAAGTATATTTATTATAGTTCTAGCGATAATAACTGCATAATATGGGTAATAATGCATGTTATATTGATGATAACAAAAGTAATAAGTATATTTATTATAGTTCTAGCGATAATAACTGCATAATATGGGTAATAATGCATCTTATATTGATAATAATATAAGTAATAAGTATAATTATTACATTTCTAGCGATAATAATAGTAAAATGTGGCGAATAGTGTATGTTATATTGATAATAATAAAAGTAATAAGTATATTTATTATAGTTCTATCGATAATAACTGCATAATATGGGTAATAATGCATGTTATATTGATGATAACAAAAGTAATAAGTATATTTATTATAGTTCTATCGATAATAACTGCATAATATGGGTAATAATGCATGTTATATTGATGATAACAAAAGTAATAAGTATATTTATTATAGTTCTAGCGATAATAACTGCATAATATGGGTAATAATGCATGTTATATTGATAATAATATAAGTAATAAGTATATTTATTATTGTTCTAGCGATAATAACTGCATAATATGGGTAATAATGCATGTTATATTGATGATAACAAAAGTAATAAGTATATTTATTATAGTTCTAGCGATAATAACTGCATAATATGGGTAATAATGCATCTTATATTGATAATAATATAAGTAATAAGTATATTTATTATAGTTCTAGCGATAATAACTGCATAATATGGGTAATAATGCATGTTATATTGATGATAACAAAAGTAATAAGTATATTTATTATAGTTCTAGCGATAATAACTGCATAATATGGGTAATAATGCATGTTATATTGATAATAATAAAAGTAATAAGTATATTTATTATAGTTCTATCGATAATTACTGCATAATATGGGTAATAATGCATGTTATATTGATAATAACAAAAGTAATAAGTATATTTATTATAGTTCTAGCGATAATAATAGTAAAGTATTTCTAATAGTGCATGTTATATTGATGATAATAAAAGTAATAAGTATACTTATTATAGTTCTAGCAATAGTAATAGTAAAATATGGCTAATAGTGCATGTTATATTGATAATAATAAAAGTAATAAGTATATTTATTATAGTTCTAGCGATAATAACTGCATAATATGGGTAATAATGCATGTTATATTGATAATAATAAAAGTAATAAGTATATTTATTATAGTTCTAGCGATAATAACTGCATAATATGGGTAATAATGCATGTTATATTGATGATAACAAAAGTAATAAGTATATTTATTATAGTTCTAGCGATAATAACTGCATAATATGGGTAATAATGCATGTTATATTGATAATAATATAAGTAATAAGTATAATTATTACATTTCTAGCGATAATAACTCCATTATGTGGGTAATAATGCATGTTATATTGATAATATCGGGAGTAATAAGTATAGTTATTACATTTCTAGCGATAATAACTCCATTATGTGGGTAATAATGCATGTTATATTGATAATATCGGGAGTAATAAGTATAATAATTATAGTTCTAGCGATAATAATAGTAAAATATGGCGAATAGTGTATGTTATATTGATAATAATACAAGTAATAAGTATATTTATTATAGTTCTAGCGATAATAACTGCATAATATGGGTAATAATGCATGTTATATTGATAATAATAAAAGTAATAAGTATATTTATTATAGTTCTATCGATAATAACTGCATAGTATGGGTAATAATGCATGTTATATTGATGATAACAAAAGTAATAAGTATAATTATTATAGTTCTAGCGATAATAATAGTAAAATATACCTAATAGTGCATGTTATATTGATAATAATAAAAGTAATAAGTATATTTATTATAATTCTAGCGATAATAACTGCATAATATGGGGAATAATGCATGTTATATTGATAATAATAAAAGTAATAAGTATATTTATTATAGTTCTAGCGATAATAACTGCATAATATGGGTAATAATGCATGTTATATTGATGATAACAAAAGTAATAAGTATATTTATTATAGTTCTAGCGATAATAACTGCATAATATGGGTAATAATGCATGTTATATTGATGATAACAAAAGTAATAAGTATATTTATTATAGTTCTAGCGATAATAACTGCATAATATGGGTAATAATGCATGTTATATTGATAATAATATAAGTAATAAGTATAATTATTACATTTCTAGCGATAATAACTCCATTATGTGGGTAATAATGCATGTTATATTGATAATATCGGGAGTAATAAGTATAATAATTATAGTTCTAGCGATAATAATAGTAAAATATGGCGAATAGTGTATGTTATATTGATAATAATATAAGTAATAAGTATATTTATTATAGTTCTAGCGATAATAACTGCATAATATGGGTAATAATGCATGTTATATTGATAATAATAAAAGTAATAAGTATATTTATTATAGTTCTATCGATAATAACTGCATAATATGGGTAATAATGCATGTTATATTGATGATAACAAAAGTAATAAGTATAATTATTATAGTTCTAGCGATAATAATAGTAAAATATACCTAATAGTGCATGTTATATTGATAATAATAAAAGTAATAAGTATATTTATTATAATTCTAGCGATAATAACTGCATAATATGGGGAATAATGCATGTTATATTGATAATAATAAAAGTAATAAGTATATTTATTATAGTTCTAGCGATAATAACTGCATAATATGGGTAATAATGCATGTTATATTGATGATAACAAAAGTAATAAGTATATTTATTATAGTTCTAGCGATAATAACTGCATAATATGGGTAATAATGCATGTTATATTGATGATAACAAAAGTAATAAGTATATTTATTATAGTTCTAGCGATAATAACTGCATAATATGGGTAATAATGCATGTTATATTGATAATAATATAAGTAATAAGTATAATTATTACATTTCTAGCGATAATAACTCCATTATGTGGGTAATAATGCATGTTATATTGATAATATCGGGAGTAATAAGTATAATAATTATAGTTCTAGCGATAATAATAGTAAAATGTGGCGAATAGTGTATGTTATATTGATAATAATATAAGTAATAAGTATATTTATTATAGTTCTAGCGATAATAACTGCATAATATGGGTAATAATGCATGTTATATTGATAATAATAAAAGTAATAAGTATATTTATTATAGTTCTAGCGATAATAACTGCATAATATGGGTAATAATGCATGTTATATTGATAATAATATAAGTAATAAGTATAATTATTACATTTCTAGCGATGATAACTCCATTATGTGGGTAATAATGCATGTTATATTGATAATATCGGGAGTAATAAGTATAATAATTATAGTTCTAGCGATAATAACAGTAAAATATAGCTAATAGTGCATGTTATATTGATAATAATAAAAGTAATAAGTATATTTATTATAGTTCTAGCGATAATAACTGCATAATATGGGTAATAATGCATGTTATATTGATGATAACAAAAGTAATAAGTATATTTATTATAGTTCTAGCGATAATAACTGCATAATATGGGTAATAATGCATGTTATATTGATAATATCGGGAGTAATAAGTATAATAGTTATAGTTCTAGCGATAATAATAGTAAAATGTGGCGAATAGTGTATGTTATATTGATAATAATATAAGTAATAAGTATATTTATTATAGATCGAGCGATAATAACTGCATAATATGGGTAATAATGCATGTTATATTGATAATAATAAAAGTAATAAGTATATTTATTATAGTTCTATCGATAATAACTGCATAATATGGGTAATAATGCATGTTATATTGATAATAAGAAAAGTAATAAGTATATTTATTATAGTTCTAGCGATAATAATAGTAAAGTATTTCTAATAGTGCATGTTATATTGATGATAATAAAAGTAATAAGTATATTTATTATAGTTCTAGCGATAATAATAGTAAAGTATTTCTAATAGTGCATGTTATATTGATGATAATAAAAGTAATAAGTATATTTATTACAGTTCTAGCGATAATAACTGCATAATATGGGTAGTAATGCATGTCATATGGATAATAATAAAAGTAATAAGTATATTTATTACAGTTCTAGCGATAATAACTGCATAATATGGGTAATAATGCATGTTATATTGATGATAACAAAAGTAATAAGTATATTTATTATAGTTCTAGCGATAATAACTGCATAATATGGGTAATAATGCATGTTATATTGATAATAATATAAGTAATAAGTATAATTATTACATTTCTAGCGATAATAACTCCATTATGTGGGAAATAATGCATGTTATATTGATAATATCGGGAGTAATAAGTATAATAATTATAGTTCCAGCGATAATAATAGTAAAATGTGGCGAATAGTGTATGTTATATTGATAATAATATAAGTAATAAGTATATTTATTATAGTTCTAGCGATAATAACTGCATAATATGGGTAATAATGCATGTTATATTGATAATAATAAAAGTAATAAGTATATTTATTATAGTTCTATCGATAATAACTGCATAATATGGGTAATAATGCATGTTATATTGATGATAACAAAAGTAATAAGTATATTTATTACAGTTCTAGCGATAATAACTGCATAATATGGGTAATTTTTTTTTTTTTTTTTTTTTTTTTTTGTTTTGGGAAGGGAAACAGGGGAAATCTTCTAAAGATCCCCGGGGCTAGGCCACGTGCCCCGGGGTATGCCGGATTTCTACCGGCTAAAACCCCTAACCCTCGCTGTGACTTTAGTCCCCCCCGGAACTGTTTTTCACATTACTTCAGGGGGGAGTCACCTGTTGTGCGGTTTCGCACGTCTCAAGGGAGATGCCCTGACGACAAAAGGTGGCCCGTTAGGAGCTATTTTAACTTGCCGATGGAATCCCCTACACCGGATTTAGGGGATTCCACCGGCTCTCCTCCGTCTTCTTCTGCTGGAGCAGCCGTCGCACGTAAGTGCCAACAGCGCTCCAATACTGCAAAGTTTGCAGCATCACCCCCACGATGATGTCGGGGGTGATGGGGCCAACCTCCTGTTGGAGGGCATCCCGCTCAGCCGTCCATCGGCTGCAGGCGAAGAGGGTGTGCTCAGCACTATCCTCCGCACCCTGGCAGCCATAACCACACATCGGCGAGGTGGCCTTACCCATCCTAAAAAGGTAGGCACGGAAGTATCCGTGCCCACTAAGGAACTGGGTAAGGTAGTAACCCACCTCGCCGTGCTTTCTGGATACCCAAGGGGCTAGACATGGAATGAGCCTAGCTGTCCAACGCCCCCGGGTCTCCTCATTCCAACGTTGCTGCCAGCGGTGCAGAGTGGCTTCACGAGCCACCCTCTTCGCCTCGACCTTCTCCTGGCCATTCCGTTTGGCCCCATAGACCTGCTGACGCTCATGAGCGAGCAGGTCTATGGGGACCATACCGGCTATCACCAACACAGCTGGCTCCGCGACAGTCCTGTAAGAACAGGCTACCCGGAGCGCGCACCTTCTCTGAACCGCTGCGAGTCTGCGGCGGTACTTCTCGAAGCGGAGAGCTCCTGCCCAAATCTCCGAGCCATACAAAAGTATGGACTCGGCGGTGGACACCAGGAGTCTCCGCTTCGCCGGCTTTGGGCCTCCAATGTTCGCCATGAGGCGGGCTAAGGACGACGCGGTTGCCGCCGCCCTGTCGGCCGCCTGCCGTATATGTGCCCAGAAGGTCCTCTTGGAATCAAGGAGGACCCCCAGGTACTTCACGGCGGCCTTGGCTAAGATGGTATGAATTCCCACCTTGAATGGTATCTCGGTGGGGATCCTTCGCCTTGACAGGATGACCAGCTCGGTCTTCTCGGTTGCTAGCCGAAGACCTGCGTCGCCCATCCATCTCTCTACCCGCCTCATGACCTGATTCAGGCCAAACTGTGCGCGCTCCGTGTCGCGGGCGACAATTACTGCCGCAATGTCGTCCGCGTAGCCCACCAGGAACGCCTCGCTGGGGAACTCGATCCGCAGGATGGCATCGTAGAACGCATTCCAGAGGTCTGGTCCTAGAATGGACCCCTGTGCCACTCCTGCGGAGACTTTTCTCCTCCGCCGCCCCTCGACCGTGTCGTAAACAAGGACACGGTCAGAGAGGTAATCCTCCATCATGCGGAGGAGATAGTCCGGCACCTGGAAAGTGTTCTCCAGGGCCGCGAGTATCCCCAGCCAACTCACCGAGTTAAAGGCGTTCCTGACGTCCAGCGTGGCTACGAGGACGACATGCCAGCTGTGTCGGTTCCCGGTCTCCGCCTTTTCGGCGGCGTCTAGGACCTCCCGTAGGGCGTCGACGGTAGACCTTCCGCGACGGAAGCCAAACTGTCGACCCGATAGATCGCCCGCCTCCCGGAAAGCGTCCAGGAGGCGGGGCCTAATCATCTTCTCGAGCAGCTTACCGGCCGCGTCCAGCATACAAATAGGTCTGTATGCCGACGGACCGGTAAGCTGCTCCTTGCCTTTAGAAATGAGCGCAAGGCGCTGCACTTTCCATCGGGTCGGCCAGAGGCCGGAACCCAGACATGCATTGAGCAAAGCCAGCAGAGGTCCTGGGTGAAGCTGAACAGCCAGTTTCACAACCTCTGCTGGAATGCCGTCTGGGCCCGGGGCTTTCCTATTGCGGAAGGTCCGGGCTGCATTCTGCATCTCCTGCATGGTGAAGGGGGGGAACTCCTCCACCTGCAGCCCTGCTGACCGTCGCGCCCTTGCCGGGTGGTCCGGAAAAAGGGCGTCCACGATCGCCGATGCCTCGTCTGCGGGTAACACCGCGGGGCCGTTTTGGGCACCGATCTTGCGACGCACGATTCGGTACCCTAATCCCCACGGGTCACGGTTGACCTCCTCCTGGAGGTTGTCCCAGCAACGCCGTTGACTAACGCAAATCGCGTGGCGCAATTCGCGGCGCTTGGCCCTGTAGGATTCCCACAGGGCCTCGCCTTCGCCGGTGCGCCTGGCGCGCTGGGCTATTCGCCGCAGACGATGGCAGTCCCTCCGGAGGTCGGCGATGTCGCTCGACCACCAGTAGGCCGGCCGTCTAGCACTGCGTGGCCTTCCACGGCTCATCGACGCTTCGCACGCCGTGTGTATGGCGTGCATAGTTGCGCCAACGAGCCGCTCTAGCGATAGCCGGGATAATGGCTCTCCGTTGAGCTGCGGGATGGACTGCAGCGCAACTTGGAGAGCCTCTCCAAACTTTTCCTTCTGGAGCGTCTTAATGTTCCACCCTCTAACAGGGGGTGGAACGACACTCCTCCGTTGTTTCCCGGCTATCCGGAAAGCTACGTACTGGTGGTCACTCCCCGTGTAGTCCTCGATGACTCTCCAGTCATCGACACGGGGCGCGACATCCTCAGAAGCCATCGTGATATCCACGATGGTCTCCTGGTAACCAAACCTCCGGAAGGTCGTGGACGCCCCTCGGTTAAGGATCACCAGGTTCTGGCGCGCCGCCAACTCGACGACGTGCCGTCCCCTAGTGTCCGGTCTGGGCATTCCCCACTCGACCGCCTTCGCGTTGAAGTCCCCTCCGATCACACATCCGCCCCCAATGGCTTGGATGGTGTCTTCGAGGACCTCAACCTTCTCGCGAAACTCCGCGATGCGGTCGTTAGGGGAGAGGTAGACGCTCACCAGCGTCACACCCTCTCCCCTTACCCAGACATGTCCGGCGCCTGCGCCGTGCGACTGGACCCGGAACTTGGACGGATCCGGGATCCAGATCGCAGCGGTACCCAACGTGTCAGCGAACCACGTTGGTCCTTCCCGAGCACGATACGGTTCACTGAGCAGGAGAATATCTATCTCCTCCTCTCGCCGCATCTGCTCAAGAAGGGCGTCCGCGACTCGGCTGCGGTTCAAGTTGGCTTGGAACACCTTAGCCATTGCGCTGCTTAGCGTTGGCTAAGGCGTCGCGGTACGCCTTACAAGCGCCGGACCCTAACACATGCTGTAGGTCTGCGCCCTTGAGACCATGGTCGGCGCAGACCACACACCTCGGCGGCTTCTGACAGCCCTTGGCTGCATGGCCTTTCTCCCCGCACCGGTAGCAGTTATTCTGCCGGTCCGGGCCCTTGCAACCGCGCGCCAGGTGCTCGTACCCCAGGCACCTGAAGCAGCGCGCGGCTACAGTCCTCTTTCTGGGACGGGATATCACCATCCCGACCCTCAAACGGCCGCAATCCAATATCTTGGCTGCGGCCCGCTCCTCGAGCTCGACTATTGCCAATTTCTGGCCCCGGGCATTCTCCTTCGTGACATGCACCCGCATGTCGCCGGCAGAGTCGCCCAATTCCTTCCTGAGGGCCTCTTCCACCTCACTAGCTGTGGTGAGGCAGTCTAAGTCCCTCAGTTCAATTGTTTCCTTGGGCTCCATCCGGCGGACTGTGCCAGCGGTGCCCAGGGCCCCCTTTAGAGCCTCACTGAATGAGGCCTTCTGCTCAGGATTTGCAGCCCCTGCTAATTCGAGAAGGACTTCACCCCCCCTCGTTTGCCGGATCGATTTAATTTCAATTCCGGCCTCCTCCGGTTTTACGCTGGCGCGTAATTTCGCCAGCACTTGAGCGTAGCTCGTGCCCGCCGCCGGCTTAACCGCCAAAGCGGCTGCGCGGCGTTTGCGACGCGGCTTCCTCTTCTTCTCCTTCTTTTGGTTATCTGCCTCCATGGAGGCAGAGGTAGTCGCCTTGTCCGCGGCGATGGCGGCCGCCGTGTGAGGCGCGGCGGGTTTTTGCGGCTTCGATTTACGGCGTGCCACGACGCTCCATGCTTCGTCGCCATCCCTCAGCCTTTTCTCAGCAGGGGATGGCTGGGATGCGGGGCTGGAGGTTATCTCCCGCGTCCTTTTTCTGCCGCTGAGGTCCTGTGTCATTTGTGCGGACTGTGCCGCCTCAATAGCGTCCGCCAACTCCACCAAGCGCGGGAGACCATTCTTGATGGCCATGGCAACATTACGTTGTCTGGTCGTTGCCAAGGTCATCTCCGCTACGGTGTCGCGGAGTTGCTTCAAAAGGGCCCCAATTATTGAGGCCTCTGTGGCGGAAGGAACCGGCTGTGGGGCCAGAACCGGTTCCGCCGGCGTCTCCTCAGCAGGCACCGGAGTACCCTCACCTGCAAACATCGGCGATCTCTCGCCGGATGGCGGTGGGCTCCGCGCCAGACTGCGGCGCGGCGTGAATGCCGCCGCCTCCATCTCCTTGACCTGCTCGAGGACATTTGCGCTCGTACCGCGCAAGCTCCTCCCTTCTTCAATAGGTGTTTGTTTAGACGCCATTTTATATCGATTACAGTTTTAACGACGGTTCGCGCATCATACGAGCCACACCGCAGTGTGGCATCTATCCCCGCCGATTAGAAACCCTAATTACGGATGTCGAAGCCGAGAAGCGGCTTTTCGGGAGGCCACCCCTATCGACACCAAGTGACTCTAATAAATAAAATGATACGGGATAGGCCCGCGCCATATATGATGCAAAAGGTTTAACGTCACCCCTATCGAAGGGACGCACCGGTATCCGACCCGGGTATTGCCCCAACCTCAGGCTAGACGGTGCTGTGGTTTAACCCCCACCAGCTCAGGTTATGAGGAACACTGGCCAGGTGATCCTCCATTCCTGCGCCCGATAGCACGGCTTCAACCCTTGCATTGGCTCCGTACAGCGAAGACATGAGCGGTTCTCCCACGTTGAACATGTGGTTTCACGGGATCTCTGCCGAACCCAAGTTGAGAGCGGACTTACATTTACCCTTATTACTCCCACAGAGGTCAGGTACTAACATCATGTCCCGCCACGGTCGGGGGGCTACTACTCCCCCCTTGGCTAGTCTGCAAGGAATATCCACCGCGTACCAACCGCAGCCCATTCATTCATCCATTCACACACACATTTACACAGTTCTAGTTTTGGTCCGCGGGAGCTATTTTATTCCGCTCCTACCCTCCACGCACTCCGAAGAGTACGTGGTGAGCATTCCCCTATCCGCCACCCGGGGACGCGTCCGATGGGGGACTAGAAACCCCACACGGAGCATAATATGGGTAATAATGCATGTTATATTGATAATAATATAAGTAATAAGTATATTTATTATTGTTCTAGCGATAATAACTGCATAATATGGGTAATAATGCATGTTATATTGATGATAACAAAAGTAATAAGTATATTTATTATAGTTCTAGCGATAATAACTGCATAATATGGGTAATAATGCATCTTATATTGATAATAATATAAGTAATAAGTATATTTATTACAGTTCTAGCGATAATAACTCCATAATATGGGTAATAATGCATGTTATATTGATAATAATATAAGTAATAAGTATATTTATTATTGTTCTAGCGATAATAACTGCATAATATGGGTAATAATGCATGTTATATTGATGATAACAAAAGTAATAAGTATACTTATTATAGTTCTAGCGATAATAACTGCATAATATGGGTAATAATGCATCCTATATTGATAATAATATAAGTAATAAGTATAATTATTACATTTCTAGCGATAATAATAGTAAAATGTGGCGAATAGTGTATGTTATATTGATAATAATATAAGTAATAAGTATATTTATTATAGTTCTAGCGATAATAACTGCATAATATGGGTAATAATGCATGTTATGTTGATAATAATGAAAGTAATAAGTATATTTATTATAGTTCTAGCGATAATAACTGCATAATATGGGTAATAATGCATGTTATGTTGATAATAATGAAAGTAATAAGTATATTTATTATAGTTCTAGCGATAATAACTGCATAATATGGGTAATAATGGATGTTATATTGATAATAATAAAAGTAATAAGTATATTTATTATAGTTCTATCGATAATAACTGCATAACATGGATAATAATGCATGTTATATTGATGATAACAAAAGTAATAAGTATGTTTATTATAGTTCTAGCGATAATAACTGCATAATATGGGTAATAATGCATGTTATATTGATAATAATAAAAGTAATAAGTATATTTATTATAGTTCTAGCGATCATAACTGCATAATATGGGTAATAATGCATGTTATATTGATGATAACAAAAGTAATAAGTATATTTATTAGAGTTCTAGCGATAATAACTGCATAATATGGGTAATAATGCATGTTATATTGATAATAATAAAAGTAATAAGTATATTTATTATAGTTCTAGCGATAATAACTGCATAATATGGGTAATAATGCATGTTATATTGATGATAACAAAAGTAATAAGTATATTTATTATAGTTCTAGCGATAATAACTGCATAATATGGGTAATAATGCATGTTATATTGATAATAATATAAGTAATAAGTATATTTATTATTGTTCTAGCGATAATAACTGCATAATATGGGTAATAATGCATGTTATATTGATGATAACAAAAGTAATAAGTATATTTATTAGAGTTCTAGCGATAATAACTGCATAATATGGGTAATAATGCATGTTATATTGATAATAATAAAAGTAATAAGTATATTTATTATAGTTCTAACGATAATAACTGCATAATATGGGTAATAATGCATGTTATATTGATAATAATAAATGTAATAATTATATTTATTATAGTTCTATCGATAATAACTGCATAATATGGGTAATAATGCATGTTATACTGATGACAACAAAAGTAATAAGTATATTTATTATAGTTCTAGCGATAATAATAGTAAAGTATTTCTAATAGTGCATGTTATATTGATAATAATAAAAGTAATAAGTATATTTATTATAGTTCTAGCGATAATAACTGCATAATATGGGTAATAATGCATGTTATATTGATAATAATATAAGTAATAAGTATAATTATTACATTTCTAGCGATAATAACTCCATTATGTGGGAAATAATGCATGTTATATTGATAATATCGGGAGTAATAAGTATAATAATTATAGTTCCAGCGATAATAATAGTAAAATGTGGCGAATAGTGTATGTTATATTGATAATAATATAAGTAATAAGTATATTTATTATAGTTCTAGCGATAATAACTGCATAATATGGGTAATAATGCATGTTATATTGATAATAATAAAAGTAATAAGTATATTTATTATAGTTCTATCGATAATAACTGCATAATATGGGTAATAATGCATGTTATATTGATGATAACAAAAGTAATAAGTATATTTATTACAGTTCTAGCGATAATAACTGCATAATATGGGTAATAATGCATGTTATATTGATAATAATATAAGTAATAAGTATATTTATTATTGTTCTAGCGATAATAACTGCATAATATGGGTAATAATGCATGTTATATTGATGATAACAAAAGTAATAAGTATATTTATTATAGTTCTAGCGATAATAACTGCATAATATGGGTAATAATGCATCTTATATTGATAATAATATAAGTAATAAGTATATTTATTACAGTTCTAGCGATAATAACTCCATAATATGGGTAATAATGCATGTTATATTGATAATAATATAAGTAATAAGTATATTTATTATTGTTCTAGCGATAATAACTGCATAATATGGGTAATAATGCATGTTATATTGATGATAACAAAAGTAATAAGTATATTTATTATAGTTCTAGCGATAATAACTGCATAATATGGGTAATAATGCATCTTATATTGATAATAATATAAGTAATAAGTATAATTATTACATTTCTAGCGATAATAATAGTAAAATGTGGCGAATAGTGTATGTTATATTGATAATAATATAAGTAATAAGTATATTTATTATAGTTCTAGCGATAATAACTGCATAATATGGGTAATAATGCATGTTATGTTGATAATAATGAAAGTAATAAGTATATTTATTATAGTTCTAGCGATAATAACTGCATAATATGGGTAATAATGGATGTTATATTGATAATAATAAAAGTAATAAGTATATTTATTATAGTTCTATCGATAATAACTGCATAACATGGGTAATAATGCATGTTATATTGATGATAACAAAAGTAATAAGTATGTTTATTATAGTTCTAGCGATAATAACTGCATAATATGGGTAATAATGCATGTTATATTGATAATAATAAAAGTAATAAGTATATTTATTATAGTTCTAGCGATCATAACTGCATAATATGGGTAATAATGCATGTTATATTGATGATAACAAAAGTAATAAGTATATTTATTAGAGTTCTAGCGATAATAACTGCATAATATGGGTAATAATGCATGTTATATTGATAATAATAAAAGTAATAAGTATATTTATTATAGTTCTAGCGATAATAACTGCATAATATGGGTAATAATGCATGTTATATTCATGATAACAAAAGTAATAAGTATATTTATTATAGTTCTAGCGATAATAACTGCATAATATGGGTAATAATGCATGTTATATTGATAATAATATAAGTAATAAGTATATTTATTATTGTTCTAGCGATAATAACTGCATAATATGGGTAATAATGCATGTTGTGTTGATGATAACAAAAGTAATAAGTATATTTATTATAGTTCTAGCGATAATAACTGCATAATATGGGTAATAATGCATCTTATATTGATAATAATATAAGTAATAAGTATAATTATTACATTTCTAGCGATAATAACTCCATTATGTGGGAAATAATGCATGTTATATTGATAATATCGGGAGTAATATGTATAATAATTATAGTTCCAGCGATAATAATAGTAAAATGTGGCGAATAGTGTATGTTATATTGATAATAATATAAGTAATAAGTATATTTATTATAGTTCTAGCGATAATAACTGCATAATATGGGTAATAATGCATGTTATATTGATAATAATAAAAGTAATAAGTATATTTATTATAGTTCTATCGATAATAACTGCATAATATGGGTAATAATGCATGTTATATTGATGATAACAAAAGTAATAAGTATATTTATTACAGTTCTAGCGATAATAACTGCATAATATGGGTAATAATGCATGTTATATTGATAATAATATAAGTAATAAGTATATTTATTATTGTTCTAGCGATAATAACTGCATAATATGGGTAATAATGCATGTTATATTGATGATAACAAAAGTAATAAGTATATTTATTATAGTTCTAGCGATAATAACTGCATAATATGGGTAATAATGCATCTTATATTGATAATAATATAAGTAATAAGTATATTTATTACAGTTCTAGCGATAATAACTGCATAATATGGGTAATAATGCATGTTATATTGATGATAACAAAAGTAATAAGTATATTTATTAGAGTTCTAGCGATAATAACTGCATAATATGGGTAATAATGCATGTTATATTGATGATAACAAAAGTAATAAGTATATTTATTATAGTTCTAGCGATAATAACTGCATAATATGGGTAATAATGCAACTTATATTGATAATAATATAAGTAATAAGTATAATTATTACATTTCTAGCGATAATAATAGTAAAATGTGGCGAATAGTGTATGTTATATTGATAATAATATAAGTAATAAGTATATTTATTATAGTTCTAGCGATAATAACTGCATAATATGGGTAATAATGCATGTTATGTTGATAATAATGAAAGTAATAAGTATATTTATTATAGTTCTATCGATAATAACTGCATAACATGGATAATAATGCATGTTATATTGATGATAACAAAAGTAATAAGTATGTTTATTATAGTTCTAGCGATAATAACTGCATAATATGGGTAATAATGCATGTTATATTGATAATAATAAAAGTAATAAGTATATTTATTATAGTTCTAGCGATCATAACTGCATAATATGGGTAATAATGCATGTTATATTGATGATAACAAAAGTAATAAGTATATTTATTAGAGTTCTAGCGATAATAACTGCATAATATGGGTAATAATGCATGTTATATTGATAATAATAAAAGTAATAAGTATATTTATTATAGTTCTAGCGATAATAACTGCATAATATGGGTAATAATGCATGTTATATTGATGATAACAAAAGTAATAAGTATATTTATTATAGTTCTAGCGATAATAACTGCATAATATGGGTAATAATGCATGTTATATTGATAATAATATAAGTAATAAGTATATTTATTATTGTTCTAGCGATAATAACTGCATAATATGGGTAATAATGCATGTTATGTTGATGATAACAAAAGTAATAAGTATATTTATTATAGTTCTAGCGATAATAACTGCATAATATGGGTAATAATGCATCTTATATTGATAATAATATAAGTAATAAGTATAATTATTACATTTCTAGCGATAATAATTGTAAAATGTGGCGAATAGTGTATGTTATATTGATAATAATATAAGTAATAAGTATATTTATTATAGTTCTAGCGATAATAACTGCATAATATGGGTAATAATGCATGTTATGTTGATAATAATAAAAGTAATAAGTATATTTATTATAGTTCTAGCGATAATAACTGCATAATATGGGTAATAATGGATGTTATATTGATAGTAATAAAAGTAATAAGTATATTTATTACAGTTCTAGCGATAATAACTCCATAATATGGGTAATAATGCATGTTATATTGATAATAATATAAGTAATAAGTATATTTATTATTGTTCTAGCGATAATAACTGCATAATATGGGTAATAATGCATGTTATATTGATGATAACAAAAGTAATAAGTATACTTATTATAGTTCTAGCGATAATAACTGCATAATATGGGTAATAATGCATCCTATATTGATAATAATATAAGTAATAAGTATAATTATTACATTTCTAGCGATAATAATAGTAAAATGTGGCGAATAGTGTATGTTATATTGATAATAATATAAGTAATAAGTATATTTATTATAGTTCTAGCGATAATAACTGCATAATATGGGTAATAATGCATGTTATGTTGATAATAATGAAAGTAATAAGTATATTTATTATAGTTCTAGCGATAATAACTGCATAATATGGGTAATAATGCATGTTATGTTGATAATAATGAAAGTAATAAGTATATTTATTATAGTTCTAGCGATAATAACTGCATAATATGGGTAATAATGGATGTTATATTGATAATAATAAAAGTAATAAGTATATTTATTATAGTTCTATCGATAATAACTGCATAACATGGATAATAATGCATGTTATATTGATGATAACAAAAGTAATAAGTATGTTTATTATAGTTCTAGCGATAATAACTGCATAATATGGGTAATAATGCATGTTATATTGATAATAATAAAAGTAATAAGTATATTTATTATAGTTCTAGCGATCATAACTGCATAATATGGGTAATAATGCATGTTATATTGATGATAACAAAAGTAATAAGTATATTTATTAGAGTTCTAGCGATAATAACTGCATAATATGGGTAATAATGCATGTTATATTGATAATAATAAAAGTAATAAGTATATTTATTATAGTTCTAGCGATAATAACTGCATAATATGGGTAATAATGCATGTTATATTGATGATAACAAAAGTAATAAGTATATTTATTATAGTTCTAGCGATAATAACTGCATAATATGGGTAATAATGCATGTTATATTGATAATAATATAAGTAATAAGTATATTTATTATTGTTCTAGCGATAATAACTGCATAATATGGGTAATAATGCATGTTATATTGATGATAACAAAAGTAATAAGTATATTTATTAGAGTTCTAGCGATAATAACTGCATAATATGGGTAATAATGCATGTTATATTGATAATAATAAAAGTAATAAGTATATTTATTATAGTTCTAACGATAATAACTGCATAATATGGGTAATAATGCATGTTATATTGATAATAATAAATGTAATAATTATATTTATTATAGTTCTATCGATAATAACTGCATAATATGGGTAATAATGCATGTTATACTGATGACAACAAAAGTAATAAGTATATTTATTATAGTTCTAGCGATAATAATAGTAAAGTATTTCTAATAGTGCATGTTATATTGATAATAATAAAAGTAATAAGTATATTTATTATAGTTCTAGCGATAATAACTGCATAATATGGGTAATAATGCATGTTATATTGATAATAATATAAGTAATAAGTATAATTATTACATTTCTAGCGATAATAACTCCATTATGTGGGAAATAATGCATGTTATATTGATAATATCGGGAGTAATAAGTATAATAATTATAGTTCCAGCGATAATAATAGTAAAATGTGGCGAATAGTGTATGTTATATTGATAATAATATAAGTAATAAGTATATTTATTATAGTTCTAGCGATAATAACTGCATAATATGGGTAATAATGCATGTTATATTGATAATAATAAAAGTAATAAGTATATTTATTATAGTTCTATCGATAATAACTGCATAATATGGGTAATAATGCATGTTATATTGATGATAACAAAAGTAATAAGTATATTTATTACAGTTCTAGCGATAATAACTGCATAATATGGGTAATAATGCATGTTATATTGATAATAATATAAGTAATAAGTATATTTATTATTGTTCTAGCGATAATAACTGCATAATATGGGTAATAATGCATGTTATATTGATGATAACAAAAGTAATAAGTATATTTATTATAGTTCTAGCGATAATAACTGCATAATATGGGTAATAATGCATCTTATATTGATAATAATATAAGTAATAAGTATATTTATTACAGTTCTAGCGATAATAACTCCATAATATGGGTAATAATGCATGTTATATTGATAATAATATAAGTAATAAGTATATTTATTATTGTTCTAGCGATAATAACTGCATAATATGGGTAATAATGCATGTTATATTGATGATAACAAAAGTAATAAGTATATTTATTATAGTTCTAGCGATAATAACTGCATAATATGGGTAATAATGCATCTTATATTGATAATAATATAAGTAATAAGTATAATTATTACATTTCTAGCGATAATAATAGTAAAATGTGGCGAATAGTGTATGTTATATTGATAATAATATAAGTAATAAGTATATTTATTATAGTTCTAGCGATAATAACTGCATAATATGGGTAATAATGCATGTTATGTTGATAATAATGAAAGTAATAAGTATATTTATTATAGTTCTAGCGATAATAACTGCATAATATGGGTAATAATGGATGTTATATTGATAATAATAAAAGTAATAAGTATATTTATTATAGTTCTATCGATAATAACTGCATAACATGGGTAATAATGCATGTTATATTGATGATAACAAAAGTAATAAGTATGTTTATTATAGTTCTAGCGATAATAACTGCATAATATGGGTAATAATGCATGTTATATTGATAATAATAAAAGTAATAAGTATATTTATTATAGTTCTAGCGATCATAACTGCATAATATGGGTAATAATGCATGTTATATTGATGATAACAAAAGTAATAAGTATATTTATTAGAGTTCTAGCGATAATAACTGCATAATATGGGTAATAATGCATGTTATATTGATAATAATAAAAGTAATAAGTATATTTATTATAGTTCTAGCGATAATAACTGCATAATATGGGTAATAATGCATGTTATATTCATGATAACAAAAGTAATAAGTATATTTATTATAGTTCTAGCGATAATAACTGCATAATATGGGTAATAATGCATGTTATATTGATAATAATATAAGTAATAAGTATATTTATTATTGTTCTAGCGATAATAACTGCATAATATGGGTAATAATGCATGTTGTGTTGATGATAACAAAAGTAATAAGTATATTTATTATAGTTCTAGCGATAATAACTGCATAATATGGGTAATAATGCATCTTATATTGATAATAATATAAGTAATAAGTATAATTATTACATTTCTAGCGATAATAACTCCATTATGTGGGAAATAATGCATGTTATATTGATAATATCGGGAGTAATATGTATAATAATTATAGTTCCAGCGATAATAATAGTAAAATGTGGCGAATAGTGTATGTTATATTGATAATAATATAAGTAATAAGTATATTTATTATAGTTCTAGCGATAATAACTGCATAATATGGGTAATAATGCATGTTATATTGATAATAATAAAAGTAATAAGTATATTTATTATAGTTCTATCGATAATAACTGCATAATATGGGTAATAATGCATGTTATATTGATGATAACAAAAGTAATAAGTATATTTATTACAGTTCTAGCGATAATAACTGCATAATATGGGTAATAATGCATGTTATATTGATAATAATATAAGTAATAAGTATATTTATTATTGTTCTAGCGATAATAACTGCATAATATGGGTAATAATGCATGTTATATTGATGATAACAAAAGTAATAAGTATATTTATTATAGTTCTAGCGATAATAACTGCATAATATGGGTAATAATGCATCTTATATTGATAATAATATAAGTAATAAGTATATTTATTACAGTTCTAGCGATAATAACTGCATAATATGGGTAATAATGCATGTTATATTGATGATAACAAAAGTAATAAGTATATTTATTAGAGTTCTAGCGATAATAACTGCATAATATGGGTAATAATGCATGTTATATTGATGATAACAAAAGTAATAAGTATATTTATTATAGTTCTAGCGATAATAACTGCATAATATGGGTAATAATGCAACTTATATTGATAATAATATAAGTAATAAGTATAATTATTACATTTCTAGCGATAATAATAGTAAAATGTGGCGAATAGTGTATGTTATATTGATAATAATATAAGTAATAAGTATATTTATTATAGTTCTAGCGATAATAACTGCATAATATGGGTAATAATGCATGTTATGTTGATAATAATGAAAGTAATAAGTATATTTATTATAGTTCTATCGATAATAACTGCATAACATGGATAATAATGCATGTTATATTGATGATAACAAAAGTAATAAGTATGTTTATTATAGTTCTAGCGATAATAACTGCATAATATGGGTAATAATGCATGTTATATTGATAATAATAAAAGTAATAAGTATATTTATTATAGTTCTAGCGATCATAACTGCATAATATGGGTAATAATGCATGTTATATTGATGATAACAAAAGTAATAAGTATATTTATTAGAGTTCTAGCGATAATAACTGCATAATATGGGTAATAATGCATGTTATATTGATAATAATAAAAGTAATAAGTATATTTATTATAGTTCTAGCGATAATAACTGCATAATATGGGTAATAATGCATGTTATATTGATGATAACAAAAGTAATAAGTATATTTATTATAGTTCTAGCGATAATAACTGCATAATATGGGTAATAATGCATGTTATATTGATAATAATATAAGTAATAAGTATATTTATTATTGTTCTAGCGATAATAACTGCATAATATGGGTAATAATGCATGTTATGTTGATGATAACAAAAGTAATAAGTATATTTATTATAGTTCTAGCGATAATAACTGCATAATATGGGTAATAATGCATCTTATATTGATAATAATATAAGTAATAAGTATAATTATTACATTTCTAGCGATAATAATTGTAAAATGTGGCGAATAGTGTATGTTATATTGATAATAATATAAGTAATAAGTATATTTATTATAGTTCTAGCGATAATAACTGCATAATATGGGTAATAATGCATGTTATGTTGATAATAATAAAAGTAATAAGTATATTTATTATAGTTCTAGCGATAATAACTGCATAATATGGGTAATAATGGATGTTATATTGATAGTAATAAAAGTAATAAGTATATTTATTATAGTTCTATCGATAATAACTGCATAATATGGGTAATAATGCATGTTATATTGATGATAACAAAAGTAATAAGTATATTTATTATAGTTCTAGCGATAATAACTGCATAATATGGGTAATAATGCATGTTATATTGATAATAATAAAAGTAATAAGTATATTTATTATAGTTCTATCGATAATAACTGCATAATATGGGTAATAATGCATGTTATATTGATGACAACAAAAGTAATAAGTATATTTATTATAGTTCTAGCGATGATAATAGTAAAGTATTTCTAATAGTGCATGTTATATTGATGATAATAAAAGTAATAAGTATACTTATTATAGTTCTAGCAATAGTAATAGCAAAATATGGCTAATAGGGCATGTTATATTGATAATAATAAAAGTAATAAGTATATTTATTATAGTTCTAGCGATAATAACTGCATAATATGGGTAGTAATGCATGTCATATGGATAATAATAAAAGTAATAAGTATATTTATTACAGTTCTAGCGATAATAACTGCATAATATGGGTAATAATGCATGTTATATTGATAATAATAAAAGTAATAAGTATATTTATTATAGTTCTATCGATAATAACTGCATAACATGGGTAATAATGCATGTTATATTGATGATAACAAAAGTAATAAGTATGTTTATTATAATTCTAGCGATAATAACTGCATAATATGGGTAATAATGCATGTTATATTGATAATAATAAAAGTAATAAGTATATTTATTATAGTTCTATCGATAATAACTGCATAATATGGGTAATAATGCATGTTATATTGATGATAACAAAAGTAATAAGTATGTTTATTATAGTTCTAGCGATAATAACTGCATAATATGGGTAATAATGCATGTTATATTGATAATAATATAAGTAATAAGTATAATTATAACATTTCTAGCGATAATAACTCCATTATGTGGGAAATAATGCATGTTATATTGATAATATCGGGAGTAATAAGTATAATAATTATAGTTCCAGCGATAATAATAGTAAAATGTGGCGAATAGTGTATGTTATATTGATAATAATATAAGTAATAAGTATAATTATTACATTTCTAGCGATAATAATAGTAAAATGTGGCGAATAGTGTATGTTATATTGATAATAATATAAGTAATAAGTATATTTATTATAGTTCTAGCGATAATAACTGCATAATATGGGTAATAATGCATGTTATGTTGATAATAATAAAAGTAATAAGTATATTTATTATAGTTCTAGCGATAATAACTGCATAATATGGGTAATAATGGATGTTATATTGATAATAATAAAAGTAATAAGTATATTTTTTATAGTTCGATTGATAATAACTGCATAATATGGGTAATAATGCATGTTATATTGATGATAACAAAAGTAATAAGTATGTTTATTATAGTTCTAGCGATAATAACTGCATAATATGGGTAATAATGCATGTTATATTGATAATAATAAAAGTAATAAGTATATTTATTATAGTTCTATCGATAATAACTGCATAATATGGGTAATAATGCATGTTATATTGATGACAACAAAAGTAATAAGTATATTTATTATAGTTCTAGCGATAATAATAGTAAAGTATTTCTAATAGTGCATGTTATATTGATAATAATAAAAGTAATAAGTATATTTATTATAGTTCTAGCGATAATAACTGCATAATATGGGTAATAATGCATGTTATATTGATAATAATATAAGTAATAAGTATAATTATTACATTTCTAGCGATAATAACTCCATTATGTGGGAAATAATGCATGTTATATTGATAATATCGGGAGTAATAAGTATAATAATTATAGTTCCAGCGATAATAATAGTAAAATGTGGCGAATAGTGTATGTTATATTGATAATAATATAAGTAATAAGTATATTTATTATAGTTCTAGCGATAATAACTGCATAATATGGGTAATAATGCATGTTATATTGATAATAATAAAAGTAATAAGTATATTTATTATAGTTCTATCGATAATAGCTGCATAATATGGGTAATAATGCATGTTATATTGATGACAACAAAAGTAATAAGTATATTTATTATAGTTCTAGCGATGATAATAGTAAAGTATTTC
Organism: Megachile leachella; assembly: GCA_963576845.1. Taxonomy (NCBI): domain Eukaryota; kingdom Metazoa; phylum Arthropoda; class Insecta; order Hymenoptera; family Megachilidae; genus Megachile; species Megachile leachella. The sequence goes on along the minus strand of OY756256.1, from coordinate 14,836,259 downwards.
TAATAGTGCATGTTATATTGATGATAATAAAAGTAGTAAGTATACTTATTATAGTTCTAGCAATAGTAATAGTAAAATATGGCTAATAGGGCATGTTATATTGATAATAATAAAAGTAATAAGTATATTTATTATAGTTCTAGCGATAATAACTGCATAATATGGGTAGTAATGCATGTCATATGGATAATAATAAAAGTAATAAGTATATTTATTACAGTTCTAGCGATAATAACTGCATAATATGGGTAATAATGCATGTTATATTGATAATAATAAAAGTAATAAGTATATTTATTATAGTTCTATCGATAATAACTGCAAAATATGGGTAATAATGCATCTTATATTGTTAATAATATAAGTAATAAGTATAATTATTACATTTCTAGCGATAATAATAGTAAAATGTGGCGAATAGTGTATGTTATATTGATAATAATATAAGTACTAAGTATATTTATTATAGTTCTAGCGATAATAACTGCATAATATGGGTAATAATGCAAGTTATGTTGATAATAATAAAAGTAATAAGTATATTTATTATAGTTCTAGCGATAATAACTGCATAATATGGGTAATAATGGATGTTATATTGATAATAATAAAAGTAATAAGTATATTTATTATAGTTCTAGCGATAATAACTGCATAATATGGGTAATAATGCATGTTATATTGATAATAATAAAAGTAATAAGTATATTTATTATAGTTCTAGCGATAATTACTGCATAATATGGGTAATAATGCATGTTATATTGATGACAACAAAAGTAATAAGTATATTTATTATAGTTCTAGCGATAATAACTGCATAATATGTGTAATAATACATGTTATATTGATAATAATATAAGTAATAAGTATAATTATTACATTTCTAGCGATAGTAACTCCATTATGTGGGTAATAATGCATGTTATATTGATAATATCGGGAGTAATAAGTATAATAATTATAGTTCTAGCGATAATAATAGTAAAATATGGCGAATAGTGTATGTTATATTGATAATAATATAAGTAATAAGTATATTTATTATAGTTCTAGCGATAATAACTGCATAATATGGGTAATAATGCATGTTATATTGATAATAATAAAAGTAATAAGTATATTTATTATAGTTCTAGCGATAATAACTGCATAATATGGGTAATAATGCATGTTATATTGATGATAACAAAGTAATAAGTATATTTATTATAGTTCTAGCGATAATAACTGCATAATATGGGTAATAATGCATGTTATATTGATGATAACAAAAGTAATAAGTATATTTATTATAGTTCTAGCGATAATAACTGCATAATATGGGTAATAATGCATGTTATATTGATAATAATATAAGTAATAAGTATATTTATTATTGTTCTAGCGATAATAACTGCATAATATGGGTAATAATGCATGTTATATTGATGATAACAAAAGTAATAAGTATATTTATTATAGTTCTAGCGATAATAACTGCATAATATGGGTAATAATGCATCTTATATTGATAATAGTATAAGTAATAAGTATAATTATTACATTTCTAGCGATAATAACTGCATAATATGGGTAATAATGCATGTTATATTGATGATAACAAAAGTAATAAGTATATTTATTATAGTTCTAGCGATAATAACTGCATAATATGGGTAATAATGCATCTTATATTGATAATAATATAAGTAATAAGTATAATTATTACATTTCTAGCGATAATAATAGTAAAATGTGGCGAATAGTGTATGTTATATTGATAATAATATAAGTAATAAGTATATTTATTATAGTTCTAGCGATAATAACTGCATAATATGGGTAATAATGGATGTTATATTGATAGTAATAAAGGTAATAAGTATATTTATTATAGTTCTATCGATAATAACTGCATAATATGGGTAATAATGCATGTTATATTGATGATAACAAAAGTAATAAGTATATTTATTATAGTTCTAGCGATAATAACTGCATAATATGGGTAATAATGCATGTTATATTGATAATAATAAAAGTAATAAGTATATTTATTATAGTTCTATCGATAATAACTGCATAATATGGGTAATAATGCATGTTATATTGATGACAACAAAAGTAATAAGTATATTTATTATAGTTCTAGCGATGATAATAGTAAAGTATTTCTAATAGTGCATGTTATATTGATGATAATAAAAGTAGTAAGTATACTTATTATAGTTCTAGCAATAGTAATAGTAAAATATGGCTAATAGGGCATGTTATATTGATAATAATAAAAGTAATAAGTATATTCATTATAGTTCTAGCGATAATAACTGCATAATATGGGTAGTAATGCATGTTATATTGATGATAACAAAGTAATAAGTATATTTATTATAGTTCTAGCTATAATAACTGCATAATATTGGTAATAATGCAAGTTATATTGATAATAATAAAAGTAATAAGTATATTTATTATAGTTCTATCGATAATAACTGCATAATATGGGTAATAATGCATGTTATATTGATGATAACAAAAGTAATAAGTATATTTATTATAGTTCTAGCGATAATAACTGCATAATATGTGTAATAATACATGTTATATTGATAATAATATAAGTAATAAGTATAATTATTACATTTCTAGCGATAGTAACTCCATTATGTGGGTAATAATGCATGTTATATTGATAATATCGGGAGTAATAAGCATAATAATTATAGTTCTAGCGATAATAATAGTAAAATATGGCGAATAGTGTATGTTATATTGATAATAATATAAGTAATAAGTATATTTATTATAGTTCTAGCGATAATAACTGCATAATATGGGTAATAATGCATGTTATATTGATAATAATAAAAGTAATAAGTATATTTATTATAGTTCTAGCGATAATAACTGCATAATATGGGTAATAATGCATGTTATATTGATGATAACAAAGTAATAAGTATATTTATTATAGTTCTAGCTATAATAACTGCATAATATTGGTAATAATGCAAGTTATATTGATAATAATAAAAGTAATAAGTATATTTATTATAGTTCTAGCGATAATAACTGCATAATATGGGTAATAATGGATGTTATATTGATAATAATAAAAGTAATAAGTATATTTATTATAGTTCTATCGATAATAACTGCATAATATGGGTAATAATGCATGTTATATTGATGATAACAAAAGTAATAAGTATGTTTATTATAGTTCTAGCGATAATAACTGCATAATATGGGTAATAATGCATGTTATATTGATAATAATAAAAGTAATAAGTATATTTATTATAGTTCTAGCGATCATAACTGCATAATATGGGTAATAATGCATGTTATATTGATGATAACAAAAGTAATAAGTATATTTATTAGAGTTCTAGCGATAATAACTGCATAATATGGGTAATAATGCATGTTATATTGATGATAACAAAAGTAATAAGTATATTTATTATAGTTCTAGCGATAATAACTGCATAATATGGGTAATAATGCATGTTATATTGATAATAATATAAGTAATAAGTATATTTATTATTGTTCTAGCGATAATAACTGCATAATATGGGTAATAATGCATGTTATATTGATGATAACAAAAGTAATAAGTATATTTATTATAGTTCTAGCGATAATAACTGCATAATATGGGTAATAATGCATCTTATATTGATAATAATATAAGTAATAAGTATAATTATTACATTTCTAGCGATAATAACTGCATAATATGGGTAATAATGCATGTTATATTGATGATAACAAAAGTAATAAGTATATTTATTATAGTTCTAGCGATAATAACTGCATAATATGGGTAATAATGCATCTTATATTGATAATAATATAAGTAATAAGTATAATTATTACATTTCTAGCGATAATAATAGTAAAATGTGGCGAATAGTGTATGTTATATTGATAATAATATAAGTAATAAGTATATTTATTATAGTTCTAGCGATAATAACTGCATAATATGGGTAATAATGGATGTTATATTGATAGTAATAAAAGTAATAAGCATATTTATTATAGTTCTATCGATAATAACTGCATAATATGGGTAATAATGCATGTTATATTGATGATAACAAAAGTAATAAGTATATTTATTATAGTTCTAGCGATAATAACTGCATAATATGGGTAATAATGCATGTTATATTGATAATAATAAAAGTAATAAGTATATTTATTATAGTTCTATCGATAATAACTGCATAATATGGGTAATAATGCATGTTATATTGATGACAACAAAAGTAATAAGTATATTTATTATAGTTCTAGCGATGATAATAGTAAAGTATTTCTAATAGTGCATGTTATATTGATGATAATAAAAGTAGTAAGTATACTTATTATAGTTCTAGCAATAGTAATAGTAAAATATGGCTAATAGGGCATGTTATATTGATAATAATAAAAGTAATAAGTATATTTATTATAGTTCTAGCGATAATAACTGCATAATATGGGTAGTAATGCATGTCATATGGATAATAATAAAAGTAATAAGTATATTTATTACAGTTCTAGCGATAATAACTGCATAATATGGGTAATAATGCATGTTATATTGATAATAATAAAAGTAATAAGTATATTTATTATAGTTCTATCGATAATAACTGCAAAATATGGGTAATAATGCATCTTATATTGTTAATAATATAAGTAATAAGTATAATTATTACATTTCTAGCGATAATAATAGTAAAATGTGGCGAATAGTGTATGTTATATTGATAATAATATAAGTACTAAGTATATTTATTATAGTTCTAGCGATAATAACTGCATAATATGGGTAATAATGCAAGTTATGTTGATAATAATAAAAGTAATAAGTATATTTATTATAGTTCTAGCGACAATAACTGCATAATATGGGTAATAATGGATGTTATATTGATAATAATAAAAGTAATAAGTATATTTATTATAGTTCTAGCGATAATAACTGCATAATATGGGTAATAATGCATGTTATATTGATAATAATAAAAGTAATAAGTATATTTATTATAGTTCTAGCGATAATTACTGCATAATATGGGTAATAATGCATGTTATATTGATGACAACAAAAGTAATAAGTATATTTATTATAGTTCTAGCGATAATAACTGCATAATATGGGTAGTAATGCATGTCATATGGATAATAATAAAAGTAATAAGTATATTTATTACAGTTCTAGCGATAATAACTGCGTTATATGGGTAATAATGCATGTTATATTGATAATAATAAAAGTAATAAGTATATTTATTATAGTTCTATCGATAATAACTGCAAAATATGGGTAATAATGCATCTTATATTGATAATAATATAAGTAATAAGTATAATTATTACATTTCTAGCGATAATAATAGTAAAATGTGGCGAATAGTGTATGTTATATTGATAATAATATAAGTAATAAGTATATTTATTACAGTTCTAGCGATAATAACTGCATAATATGGGTAGTAATGCATGTCATATGGATAATAATAAAAGTAATAAGTATATTTATTACAGTTCTAGCGATAATAACTGCATAATATGGGTAATAATGCATGTTATATTGATAATAATAAAAGTAATAAGTATATTTATTATAGTTCTAGCGATCATAACTGCATAATATGGGTAATAATGCATGTTATATTGATGATAACAAAAGTAATAAGTATATTTATTAGAGTTCTAGCGATAATAACTGCATAATATGGGTAATAATGCATGTTATATTGATAATAGTAAAAGTAATAAGTATATTTATTATAGTTCTAGCGATAATAACTGCATAATATGGGTAATAATGCATGTTATATTGATGATAACAAAAGTAATAAGTATATTTATTATAGTTCTAGCGATAATAACTGCATAATATGGGTAATAATGCATGTTATATTGATAATAATATAAGTAATAAGTATATTTATTATTGTTCTAGCGATAATAACTGCATAATATGGGTAATAATGCATGTTATATTGATGATAACAAAAGTAATAAGTATATTTATTATAGTTCTAGCGATAATAACTGCATAATATGGGTAATAATGCATCTTATATTGATAATAATATAAGTAATAAGTATAATTATTACATTTCTAGCGATAATAACTGCATAATATGGGTAATAATGCATGTTATATTGATGATAACAAAAGTAATAAGTATATTTATTATAGTTCTAGCGATAATAACTGCATAATATGGGTAATAATGCATCTTATATTGATAATAATATAAGTAATAAGTATAATTATTACATTTCTAGCGATAATAATAGTAAAATGTGGCGAATAGTGTATGTTATATTGATAATAATATAAGTAATAAGTATATTTATTATAGTTCTAGCGATAATAACTGCATAATATGGGTAATAATGGATGTTATATTGATAGTAATAAAAGTAATAAGTATATTTATTATAGTTCTATCGATAATAACTGCATAATATGGGTAATTATGCATGTTATATTGATGATAACAAAAGTAACAAGTATATTTATTATAGTTCTAGCGATAATAACTGCATAATATGGGTAATAATGCATGTTATATTGATAATAATAAAAGTAATAAGTATATTTATTATAGTTCTATCGATAATAACTGCATAATATGGGTAATAATGCATGTTATATTGATGATAACAAAAGTAATAAGTATATTTATTATAGTTCTAGCGATAATAACTGCATAATATGTGTAATAATACATGTTATATTGATAATAATATAAGTAATAAGTATAATTATTACATTTCTAGCGATAGTAACTCCATTATGTGGGTAATAATGCATGTTATATTGATAATATCGGGAGTAATAAGTATAATAATTATAGTTCTAGCGATAATAATAGTAAAATATGGCGAATAGTGTATGTTATATTGATAATAATATAAGTAATAAGTATATTTATTATAGTTCTAGCGATAATAACTGCATAATATGGGTAATAATGCATGTTATATTGATAATAATAAAAGTAATAAGTATATTTATTATAGTTCTAGCGATAATAACTGCATAATATGGGTAATAATGCATGTTATATTGATGATAACAAAGTAATAAGTATATTTATTATAGTTCTAGCGATAATAACTGCATAATATGGGTAATAATGCATGTTATATTGATAATAATATAAGTAATAAGTATATTTATTATAGTTCTAGCTATAATAACTGCATAATATTGGTAATAATGCAAGTTATATTGATAATAATAAAAGTAATAAGTATATTTATTATAGTTCTAGCGATAATAACTGCATAATATGGGTAATAATGCATCTTATATTGATAATAATATAAGTAATAAGTATAATTATTACATTTCTAGCGATAATAATAGTAAAATGTGGCGAATAGTGTATGTTATATTGATAATAATATAAGTAATAAGTATATTTATTACAGTTCTAGCGATAATAACTGCATAATATGGGTAGTAATGCATGTCATATGGATAATAATAAAAGTAATAAGTATATTTATTACAGTTCTAGCGATAATAACTGCATAATATGGGTAATAATGCATGTTATATTGATAATAATAAAAGTAGTAAGTATATTTATTATAGTTCTATCGATAATAACTGCATAATATGGGTAATAATGCATGTTATATTGATGATAACAAAAGAAGTAAGTATATTTATTACAGTTCTAGCGATAATAACTGCATAATATGGGTAATAATGCATGTTATATTGATAATAATATAAGTAATAAGTATATTTATTACAGTTCTAGCGATAATAACTGCATAATATGGGTAATAATGCATGTTATATTGATAATAATAAAAGTAATAAGTATATTTATTATAGTTCTATCGATAATAACTGCATAATATGGGTAATAATGCATGTTATATTGATGATAACAAAAGTAATAAGTATATTTATTATAGTTCTAGCGATAATAACTGCATAATATGTGTAATAATACATGTTATATTGATAATAATATAAGTAATAAGTATATTTATTATAGTTCTAGCGATAATAACTGCATAATATGGGTAATAATGCATGTTATATTGATAATAATAAAAGTAATAAGTATATTTATTATAGTTCTAGCGATAATAACTGCATAATATGGGTAATAATGCATGTTATATTGATGATAACAAAGTAATAAGTATATTTATTATAGTTCTAGCGATAATAACTGCATAATATGGGTAATAATGCATGTTATATTGATAATAATATAAGTAATAAGTATATTTATTATAGTTCTAGCTATAATAACTGCATAATATTGGTAATAATGCAAGTTATATTGATAATAATAAAAGTAATAAGTATATTTATTATAGTTCTAGCGATAATAACTGCATAATATGGGTAATAATGCATGTTATATTGATGATAACAAATGTAATAAGTATATTTATTATAATTCTAGAGATAATAACTGCATAATATGGGTAATAATGCATGTTATATTGATAATAATATAAGTAATAAGTATAATTATTACATTTCTAGCGATAATAATTCCATTATGTGGGTAATAATGCATGTTATATTGATAATATCGGGAGTAATAAGTATAATTATTATAGTTCTAGCGATAATAATAGTAAAATATAGCTAATAGTGCATGTTATATTGATAATAATAAATGTAATAAGTATATTTATTATAGTTCTATCGATAATAACTGCATAATATGGGTAACAATGCATGTTATATTGATGACAACAAAAGTAATAAGTATATTTATTATAGTTCTAGCGATAATAATAGTAAAGTATTTCTAATAGTGCATGTTATATTGATGATAATAAAAGTAATAAGTATACTTATTATAGTTCTAGCAATAGTAATAGTAAAATATGGCTAATAGTGCATGTTATATTGATAATAATAAAAGTAATAAGTATATTTATTATAGTTCTAGCGATAATTACTGCATAATATGGGTAATAATGCATGTTATATTGATGACAACAAAAGTAATAAGTATATTTATTATAGTTCTAGCGATAATAACTGCATAATATGGGTAGTAATGCATGTCATATGGATAATAATAAAAGTAATAAGTATATTTATTACAGTTCTAGCGATAATAACTGCGTTATATGGGTAATAATGCATGTTATATTGATAATAATAAAAGTAATAAGTATATTTATTATAGTTCTATCGATAATAACTGCAAAATATGGGTAATAATGCATCTTATATTGATAATAATATAAGTAATAAGTATAATTATTACATTTCTAGCGATAATAATAGTAAAATGTGGCGAATAGTGTATGTTATATTGATAATAATATAAGTAATAAGTATATTTATTACAGTTCTAGCGATAATAACTGCATAATATGGGTAGTAATGCATGTCATATGGATAATAATAAAAGTAATAAGTATATTTATTACAGTTCTAGCGATAATAACTGCATAATATGGGTAATAATGCATGTTATATTGATAATAATAAAAGTAATAAGTATATTTATTATAGTTCTAGCGATCATAACTGCATAATATGGGTAATAATGCATGTTATATTGATGATAACAAAAGTAATAAGTATATTTATTAGAGTTCTAGCGATAATAACTGCATAATATGGGTAATAATGCATGTTATATTGATAATAATAAAAGTAATAAGTATATTTATTATAGTTCTAGCGATAATAACTGCATAATATGGGTAATAATGCATGTTATATTGATGATAACAAAAGTAATAAGTATATTTATTATAGTTCTAGCGATAATAACTGCATAATATGGGTAATAATGCATGTTATATTGATAATAATATAAGTAATAAGTATATTTATTATTGTTCTAGCGATAATAACTGCATAATATGGGTAATAATGCATGTTATATTGATGATAACAAAAGTAATAAGTATATTTATTATAGTTCTAGCGATAATAACTGCATAATATGGGTAATAATGCATCTTATATTGATAATAATATAAGTAATAAGTATAATTATTACATTTCTAGCGATAATAACTGCATAATATGGGTAATAATGCATGTTATATTGATGATAACAAAAGTAATAAGTATATTTATTATAGTTCTAGCGATAATAACTGCATAATATGGGTAATAATGCATCTTATATTGATAATAATATAAGTAATAAGTATAATTATTACATTTCTAGCGATAATAATAGTAAAATGTGGCGAATAGTGTATGTTATATTGATAATAATATAAGTAATAAGTATATTTATTATAGTTCTAGCGATAATAACTGCATAATATGGGTAATAATGGATGTTATATTGATAGTAATAAAAGTAATAAGTATATTTATTATAGTTCTATCGATAATAACTGCATAATATGGGTAATTATGCATGTTATATTGATGATAACAAAAGTAATAAGTATATTTATTATAGTTCTAGCGATAATAACTGCATAATATGGGTAATAATGCATGTTATATTGATAATAATAAAAGTAATAAGTATATTTATTATAGTTCTATCGATAATAACTGCATAATATGGGTAATAATGCATGTTATATTGATGACAACAAAAGTAATAAGTATATTTATTATAGTTCTAGCGATGATAATAGTAAAGTATTTCTAATAGTGCATGTTATATTGATGATAATAAAAGTAGTAAGTATACTTATTATAGTTCTAGCAATAGTAATAGTAAAATATGGCTAATAGGGCATGTTATATTGATAATAATAAAAGTAATAAGTATATTTATTATAGTTCTAGCGATAATAACTGCATAATATGGGTAGTAATGCATGTCATATGGATAATAATAAAAGTAATAAGTATATTTATTACAGTTCTAGCGATAATAACTGCATAATATGGGTAATAATGCATGTTATATTGATAATAATAAAAGTAATAAGTATATTTATTATAGTTCTAGCGATAATAACTGCATAATATGGGTAATAATGCATGTTATATTGATAATAATAAAAGTAATAAGTATATTTATTATAGTTCTAGCGATAATTACTGCATAATATGGGTAATAATGCATGTTATATTGATGACAACAAAAGTAATAAGTATATTTATTATAGTTCTAGCGATAATAACTGCATAATATGGGTAATAATGCATCTTATATTGATAATAATATAAGTAATAAGTATAATTATTACATTTCTAGCGATAATAATAGTAAAATGTGGCGAATAGTGTATGTTATATTGATAATAATATAAGTAATAAGTATATTTATTACAGTTCTAGCGATAATAACTGCATAATATGGGTAGTAATGCATGTCATATGGATAATAATAAAAGTAATAAGTATATTTATTACAGTTCTAGCGATAATAACTGCATAATATGGGTAATAATGCATGTTATATTGATAATAATAAAAGTAGTAAGTATATTTATTATAGTTCTATCGATAATAACTGCATAATATGGGTAATAATGCATGTTATATTGATGATAACAAAAGAAGTAAGTATATTTATTACAGTTCTAGCGATAATAACTGCATAATATGGGTAATAATGCATGTTATATTGATAATAATATAAGTAATAAGTATATTTATTACAGTTCTAGCGATAATAACTGCATAATATGGGTAATAATGCATGTTATATTGATAATAATAAAAGTAATAAGTATATTTATTATAGTTCTATCGATAATAACTGCATAATATGGGTAATAATGCATGTTATATTGATGATAACAAAAGTAATAAGTATATTTATTATAGTTCTAGCGATAATAACTGCATAATATGTGTAATAATACATGTTATATTGATAATAATATAAGTAATAAGTATAATTATTACATTTCTAGCGATAGTAACTCCATTATGTGGGTAATAATGCATGTTATATTGATAATATCGGGAGTAATAAGTATAATAATTATAGTTCTAGCGATAATAATAGTAAAATATGGCGAATAGTGTATGTTATATTGATAATAATATAAGTAATAAGTATATTTATTATAGTTCTAGCGATAATAACTGCATAATATGGGTAATAATGCATGTTATATTGATAATAATAAAAGTAATAAGTATATTTATTATAGTTCTAGCGATAATAACTGCATAATATGGGTAATAATGCATGTTATATTGATGATAACAAAGTAATAAGTATATTTATTATAGTTCTAGCGATAATAACTGCATAATATGGGTAATAATGCATGTTATATTGATAATAATATAAGTAATAAGTATATTTATTATAGTTCTAGCTATAATAACTGCATAATATTGGTAATAATGCAAGTTATATTGATAATAATAAAAGTAATAAGTATATTTATTATAGTTCTAGCGATAATAACTGCATAATATGGGTAATAATGCATGTTATATTGATGATAACAAATGTAATAAGTATATTTATTATAATTCTAGAGATAATAACTGCATAATATGGGTAATAATGCATGTTATATTGATAATAATATAAGTAATAAGTATAATTATTACATTTCTAGCGATAATAATTCCATTATGTGGGTAATAATGCATGTTATATTGATAATATCGGGAGTAATAAGTATAATTATTATAGTTCTAGCGATAATAATAGTAAAATATAGCTAATAGTGCATGTTATATTGATAATAATAAATGTAATAAGTATATTTATTATAGTTCTATCGATAATAACTGCATAATATGGGTAACAATGCATGTTATATTGATGACAACAAAAGTAATAAGTATATTTATTATAGTTCTAGCGATAATAATAGTAAAGTATTTCTAATAGTGCATGTTATATTGATGATAATAAAAGTAATAAGTATACTTATTATAGTTCTAGCAATAGTAATAGTAAAATATGGCTAATAGTGCATGTTATATTGATAATAATAAAAGTAATAAGTATATTTATTATAGTTCTAGCGATAATAACTGCATAATATGGGTAATAATGCATGTTATATTGATGATAACAAATGTAATAAGTATATTTATTATAATTCTAGCGATAATAACTGCATAATATGGGTAATAATGCATGTTATATTGATAATAATAAAAGTAGTAAGTATATTTATTATAGTTCTATCGATAATAACTGCATAATATGGGTAATAATGCATGTTATATTGATGATAACAAAAGAAGTAAGTATATTTATTACAGTTCTAGCGATAATAACTGCATAATATGGGTAATAATGCATGTTATATTGATAATAATATAAGTAATAAGTATATTTATTACAGTTCTAGCGATAATAACTGCATAATATGGGTAGTAATGCATGTCATATGGATAATAATAAAAGTAATAAGTATATTTATTACAGTTCTAGCGATAATAACTGCATAATATGGGTAATAATGCATGTTATATTGATAATAATAAAAGTAGTAAGTATATTTATTATAGTTCTATCGATAATAACTGCATAATATGGGTAATAATGCATGTTATATTGATGATAACAAAAGAAGTAAGTATATTTATTACAGTTCTAGCGATAATAACTGCATAATATGGGTAATAATGCATGTTATATTGATAATAATATAAGTAATAAGTATATTTATTACAGTTCTAGCGATAATAACTGCATAATATGGGTAATAATGCATGTTATATTGATAATAATAAAAGTAATAAGTATATTTATTATAGTTCTATCGATAATAACTGCATAATATGGATAATAATGCATGTTATATTGATGATAACAAAAGTAATAAGTATATTTATTATAGTTCTAGCGATAATAACTGCATAATATGTGTAATAATGCATGTTATATTGATAATAATATAAGTAATAAGTATAATTATTACATTTCTAGCGATAGTAACTCCATTATGTGGGTACTAATGCATGTTATATTGATAATATCGGGAGTAATAAGTATAATAATTATAGTTCTAGCGATAATAATAGTAAAATATGGCGAATAGTGTATGTTATATTGATAATAATATAAGTAATAAGTATATTTATTATAGTTCTAGCGATAATAACTGCATAATGTGGGTAATAATGCATGTTATATTGATAATAATAAAAGTAATAAGTATATTTATTATAGTTCTAGCGATAATAACTTCATAATATGGGTAATAATGCATGTTATATTGATGATAACAAAGTAATAAGTATATTTATTATAGTTCTAGCGATAATAACTGCATAATATGGGTAATAATGCATGTTATATTGATAATAATATAAGTAATAAGTATATTTATTATAGTTCTAGCTATAATAACTGCATAATATTGGTAATAATGCAAGTTATATTGATAATAATAAAAGTAATAAGTATATTTATTATAGTTCTAGCGATAATAACTGCATAATATGGGTAATAATGCATGTTATATTGATGATAACAAATGTAATAAGTATATTTATTATAATTCTAGAGATAATAACTGCATAATATGGGTAATAATGCATGTTATATTGATAATAATATAAGTAATAAGTATAATTATTACATTTCTAGCGATAATAACTCCATTATGTGGGTAATAATGCATGTTATATTGATAATATCGGGAGTAATAAGTATAATTATTATAGTTCTAGCGATAATAATAGTAAAATATAGCTAATAGTGCATGTTATATTGATAATAATAAAAGTAATAAGCATATTTATTATAGTTCTAGCGATAATAACTGCATAATATGGGTAATGTTGCATCGCCCCAGAGTGCGATGCAGCTGTCTTTTCATTTTTACAAGGCAATAGATTAAGCATTTCGAACTGACCGTACAGGCAATAAGTTTATGAAGCCATTGACCATTTTAGCTAGCAAAAATTACTTTCGCGTCGGCAACCCAAGTTTATTGCTTGGGACCAGCATGTTTTAACTCCCTATTCCGTTATTTTTCAATCATCGTCGTCAGGGTCAGAGTGCTTTCTCACCTTATTACCTGCTACGGGTTTTTCCCAAATCGCGGTAACCTTCGCGCGTCACCCCTTGGTCGCGGCTATTTCCAGGGGTGTCCAGCGTTTGTACGAGGGCGGTACCTATATTTTGCACGAAGGTGTCACCTCAAAAAACTACTACCAATGAGAAACCAAACCCCCTTCCTAATTACCGATTCCGAGGTGATGTCAGAGAGTTACTTTGGCGGAAACGGACAGAACACGTCAATCAATCCAAGAGCACATTAATATCTCAAAGAACACGTCCATATCTAAACGAACACGTTAGCATTTTCAACATTCAAATCACGAAGAAAAATCACTGTACATCGCGAACATTAAATCACGAATCGAACTTAGTTATAATTTCAACAATAAACATTTAGAGTTACAAACCCACATCAGTTAATACATTAAACTTCCTTCCATACAACACGAATCGAATCGAATATTACATCACGGACATCATAAAAAATCAGAGTCAGCGTACATTAAATTGTGACTGGCTCAGAATAGTGTCGGGCGCCCGAATCCGCACTGTTCAACGCAACAGGTAATAATGCATGTTAGATTGATAATAATAAAAGTAATAAGTATATTTATTATAGTTCTATCGATAATAACTGCATAATATGGGTAATAATGCATGTTATATTGATGACAACAAAAGTAATAAGTATATTTATTATAGTTCTAGCGATAATAATAGTAAAGTATTTCTAATAATGCATGTTATATTGATGATAACAAAGTAATAAGTATATTTATTATAGTTCTAGCGATAATAACTGCATAATATGGGTAATAATGCATGTTATATTGATAATAATATAAGTAATAAGTATATTTATTATAGTTCTAGCTATAATAACTGCATAATATTGGTAATAATGCAAGTTATATTGATAATAATAAAAGTAATAAGTATATTTATTATAGTTCTAGCGATAATAACTGCATAATATGGGTAATAATGCATGTTATATTGATGATAACAAATGTAATAAGTATATTTATTATAATTCTAGAGATAATAACTGCATAATATGGGTAATAATGCATGTTATATTGATAATAATATAAGTAATAAGTATAATTATTACATTTCTAGCGATAATAATTCCATTATGTGGGTAATAATGCATGTTATATTGATAATATCGGGAGTAATAAGTATAATTATTATAGTTCTAGCGATAATAATAGTAAAATATAGCTAATAGTGCATGTTATATTGATAATAATAAATGTAATAAGTATATTTATTATAGTTCTATCGATAATAACTGCATAATATGGGTAACAATGCATGTTATATTGATGACAACAAAAGTAATAAGTATATTTATTATAGTTCTAGCGATAATAATAGTAAAGTATTTCTAATAGTGCATGTTATATTGATGATAATAAAAGTAATAAGTATACTTATTATAGTTCTAGCAATAGTAATAGTAAAATATGGCTAATAGTGCATGTTATATTGATAATAATAAAAGTAATAAGTATATTTATTATAGTTCTAGCGATAATAACTGCATAATATGGGTAATAATGCATGTTATATTGATGATAACAAATGTAATAAGTATATTTATTATAATTCTAGCGATAATAACTGCATAATATGGGTAATAATGCATGTTATATTGATAATAATAAAAGTAGTAAGTATATTTATTATAGTTCTATCGATAATAACTGCATAATATGGGTAATAATGCATGTTATATTGATGATAACAAAAGAAGTAAGTATATTTATTACAGTTCTAGCGATAATAACTGCATAATATGGGTAATAATGCATGTTATATTGATAATAATATAAGTAATAAGTATATTTATTACAGTTCTAGCGATAATAACTGCATAATATGGGTAGTAATGCATGTCATATGGATAATAATAAAAGTAATAAGTATATTTATTACAGTTCTAGCGATAATAACTGCATAATATGGGTAATAATGCATGTTATATTGATAATAATAAAAGTAGTAAGTATATTTATTATAGTTCTATCGATAATAACTGCATAATATGGGTAATAATGCATGTTATATTGATGATAACAAAAGAAGTAAGTATATTTATTATAGTTCTATCGATAATAACTGCATAATATGGGTAATAATGCATGTTATATTGATGACAACAAAAGTAATAAGTATATTTATTATAGTTCTAGCGATAATAATAGTAAAGTATTTCTAATAATGCATGTTATATTGATGATAACAAAGTAATAAGTATATTTATTATAGTTCTAGCGATAATAACTGCATAATATGGGTAATAATGCATGTTATATTGATAATAATATAAGTAATAAGTATATTTATTATAGTTCTAGCTATAATAACTGCATAATATTGGTAATAATGCAAGTTATATTGATAATAATAAAAGTAATAAGTATATTTATTATAGTTCTAGCGATAATAACTGCATAATATGGGTAATAATGCATGTTATATTGATGATAACAAATGTAATAAGTATATTTATTATAATTCTAGAGATAATAACTGCATAATATGGGTAATAATGCATGTTATATTGATAATAATATAAGTAATAAGTATAATTATTACATTTCTAGCGATAATAATTCCATTATGTGGGTAATAATGCATGTTATATTGATAATATCGGGAGTAATAAGTATAATTATTATAGTTCTAGCGATAATAATAGTAAAATATAGCTAATAGTGCATGTTATATTGATAATAATAAATGTAATAAGTATATTTATTATAGTTCTATCGATAATAACTGCATAATATGGGTAACAATGCATGTTATATTGATGACAACAAAAGTAATAAGTATATTTATTATAGTTCTAGCGATAATAATAGTAAAGTATTTCTAATAGTGCATGTTATATTGATGATAATAAAAGTAATAAGTATACTTATTATAGTTCTAGCAATAGTAATAGTAAAATATGGCTAATAGTGCATGTTATATTGATAATAATAAAAGTAATAAGTATATTTATTATAGTTCTAGCGATAATAACTGCATAATATGGGTAATAATGCATGTTATATTGATGATAACAAATGTAATAAGTATATTTATTATAATTCTAGCGATAATAACTGCATAATATGGGTAATAATGCATGTTATATTGATAATAATAAAAGTAGTAAGTATATTTATTATAGTTCTATCGATAATAACTGCATAATATGGGTAATAATGCATGTTATATTGATGATAACAAAAGAAGTAAGTATATTTATTACAGTTCTAGCGATAATAACTGCATAATATGGGTAATAATGCATGTTATATTGATAATAATATAAGTAATAAGTATATTTATTACAGTTCTAGCGATAATAACTGCATAATATGGGTAGTAATGCATGTCATATGGATAATAATAAAAGTAATAAGTATATTTATTACAGTTCTAGCGATAATAACTGCATAATATGGGTAATAATGCATGTTATATTGATAATAATAAAAGTAGTAAGTATATTTATTATAGTTCTATCGATAATAACTGCATAATATGGGTAATAATGCATGTTATATTGATGATAACAAAAGAAGTAAGTATATTTATTACAGTTCTAGCGATAATAACTGCATAATATGGGTAATAATGCATGTTATATTGATAATAATATAAGTAATAAGTATATTTATTACAGTTCTAGCGATAATAACTGCATAATATGGGTAATAATGCATGTTATATTGATAATAATAAAAGTAATAAGTATATTTATTATAGTTCTATCGATAATAACTGCATAATATGGATAATAATGCATGTTATATTGATGATAACAAAAGTAATAAGTATATTTATTATAGTTCTAGCGATAATAACTGCATAATATGTGTAATAATGCATGTTATATTGATAATAATATAAGTAATAAGTATAATTATTACATTTCTAGCGATAGTAACTCCATTATGTGGGTACTAATGCATGTTATATTGATAATATCGGGAGTAATAAGTATAATAATTATAGTTCTAGCGATAATAATAGTAAAATATGGCGAATAGTGTATGTTATATTGATAATAATATAAGTAATAAGTATATTTATTATAGTTCTAGCGATAATAACTGCATAATGTGGGTAATAATGCATGTTATATTGATAATAATAAAAGTAATAAGTATATTTATTATAGTTCTAGCGATAATAACTTCATAATATGGGTAATAATGCATGTTATATTGATGATAACAAAGTAATAAGTATATTTATTATAGTTCTAGCGATAATAACTGCATAATATGGGTAATAATGCATGTTATATTGATAATAATATAAGTAATAAGTATATTTATTATAGTTCTAGCTATAATAACTGCATAATATTGGTAATAATGCAAGTTATATTGATAATAATAAAAGTAATAAGTATATTTATTATAGTTCTAGCGATAATAACTGCATAATATGGGTAATAATGCATGTTATATTGATGATAACAAATGTAATAAGTATATTTATTATAATTCTAGAGATAATAACTGCATAATATGGGTAATAATGCATGTTATATTGATAATAATATAAGTAATAAGTATAATTATTACATTTCTAGCGATAATAACTCCATTATGTGGGTAATAATGCATGTTATATTGATAATATCGGGAGTAATAAGTATAATTATTATAGTTCTAGCGATAATAATAGTAAAATATAGCTAATAGTGCATGTTATATTGATAATAATAAAAGTAATAAGCATATTTATTATAGTTCTAGCGATAATAACTGCATAATATGGGTAATGTTGCATCGCCCCAGAGTGCGATGCAGCTGTCTTTTCATTTTTACAAGGCAATAGATTAAGCATTTCGAACTGACCGTACAGGCAATAAGTTTATGAAGCCATTGACCATTTTAGCTAGCAAAAATTACTTTCGCGTCGGCAACCCAAGTTTATTGCTTGGGACCAGCATGTTTTAACTCCCTATTCCGTTATTTTTCAATCATCGTCGTCAGGGTCAGAGTGCTTTCTCACCTTATTACCTGCTACGGGTTTTTCCCAAATCGCGGTAACCTTCGCGCGTCACCCCTTGGTCGCGGCTATTTCCAGGGGTGTCCAGCGTTTGTACGAGGGCGGTACCTATATTTTGCACGAAGGTGTCACCTCAAAAAACTACTACCAATGAGAAACCAAACCCCCTTCCTAATTACCGATTCCGAGGTGATGTCAGAGAGTTACTTTGGCGGAAACGGACAGAACACGTCAATCAATCCAAGAGCACATTAATATCTCAAAGAACACGTCCATATCTAAACGAACACGTTAGCATTTTCAACATTCAAATCACGAAGAAAAATCACTGTACATCGCGAACATTAAATCACGAATCGAACTTAGTTATAATTTCAACAATAAACATTTAGAGTTACAAACCCACATCAGTTAATACATTAAACTTCCTTCTATACAACACGAATCGAATCGAATATTACATCACGGACATCATAAAAAATCAGAGTCAGCGTACATTAAATTGTGACTGGCTCAGAATAGTGTCGGGCGCCCGAATCCGCACTGTTCAACGCAACAGGTAATAATGCATGTTAGATTGATAATAATAAAAGTAATAAGTATATTTATTATAGTTCTATCGATAATAACTGCATAATATGGGTAATAATGCATGTTATATTGATGACAACAAAAGTAATAAGTATATTTATTATAGTTCTAGCGATAATAATAGTAAAGTATTTCTAATAGTGCATGTTATATTGATGATAATAAAAGTAATAAGTATACTTATTATAGTTCTAGCAATAGTAATAGTAAAATATGGCTAATAGTGCATGTTATATTGATAATAATAAAAGTAATAAGTATATTTATTATAGTTCTATCGATAATAACTGCATAATATGGGTAATAATGCATGTTATATTGATGACAACAAAAGTAATAAGTATATTTATTATAGTTCTAGCGATAATAATAGTAAAGTATTTCTAATAGTGCATGTTATATTGATGATAATAAAAGTAATAAGTATACTTATTATAGTTCCAGCAATAGTAATAGTAAAATATGGCTAATAGTGCATGTTATATTGATAATAATAAAAGTAATAAGTATATTTATTATAGTTCTAGCGATAATAACTGCATAATATGGGTAGTAATGCATGTCATATGGATAATAATAAAAGTAATAAGTATATTTATTACCGTTCTAGCGATAATAACTGCATAATATGGGTAATAATGCATGTTATAATGATGATAACAAAAGTAATAAGTATATTTATTATAGTTCTATCGATAATAACTGCATAATATGGGTAATAATGCATGTTATATTGATGATAACAAAAGTAATAAGTATATTTATTTTAGTTCTAGCGATAATAATAGTAAAGTATTTCTAATAGTGCATGTTATATTGATGATAATAAAAGTAATAAGTATACTTATTAGAGTTCTAGCGATAATAATAGTAAAATATGGCTAATAGTGCATGTTATATTGATAATAATAAAAGCAATAAGTATATTTATTATAGTTCTAGCGATAATAACTGCATAATATGGGTAATAATGCATGTTATATTGATGATAACAAAAGTAATAAGTATATTTATTATAGTTCTAGCGATAATAACTGCATAATATGGGTAATAATGCATCTTATAT
Organism: Megachile leachella; assembly: GCA_963576845.1. Taxonomy (NCBI): domain Eukaryota; kingdom Metazoa; phylum Arthropoda; class Insecta; order Hymenoptera; family Megachilidae; genus Megachile; species Megachile leachella. Next base: position 14,814,662 of record OY756256.1, on the reverse strand, counting down.
TGATAATAATAAAAGTAATAAGTATATTTATTATAGTTCTAGCGATAATAACTGCATAATATGGGCAATAATGCATGTTATATTGATGATAACAAATGTAATAAGTATATTTATTATAGTTCTATCGATAATAACTGCATAATATGGGTAATAATGCATGTTATATTGATAGTAATATAAGTAATAAGTATATTTATTATAGTTCTATCGATAATAACTGCATAATATGGGTAATAATGCATGTTATATTGATGACAACAAAACTAATAAGTATATTTATTTTAGTTCTAGCGATAATAATAGTAAAGTATTTCTAATAGTGCATGTTATATTGATGATAATAAAAGTAATAAGTATACTTATTAGAGTTCTAGCGATAATAATAGTAAAATATGGCTAATAGTGCATGTTATATTGATAATAATAAAAGTAATAAGTATATTTATTATAGTTCTAGCGATAATAACTGCATAATATGGGTAATAATGCATGTTATATTGATAATAATAAAAGTAATAAGTATATTTGTTATAGTTCTATCGATAATAACTGCATAATATGGGTAATAATGCATGTTATATTGATGACAACAAAAGTAATAAGTATATTTATTATAGGTCTAGCGATAATAATAGTAAAGTATTTCTAATAGTGCATGTTATATTGATGATAATAAAAGTAATAAGTATACTTATTATAGTTCTAGCGATAATAATAGTAAAATATGGCTAATAGTGCATGTTATATTGATAATAATAAAAGTAATAAGTATATTTATTATAGTTCTAGCGATAATAACTGCATAATATGGGTAGTAATGCATGTCTTATGGATAATAATAAAAGTAATAAGTATATTTATTATAGTTCTATCGATAATAACTGCATAATATGGGTAATAATGCATGTTATATTGATGATAACAAAAGTAATAAGTATATTTATTATAGTTCTAGCGATAATAACTGCATAATGTGGGTAATAATGCATGTTATATTGATAATAATAAAAGTAACAAGTATATTTATTATAGTTCTAGCGATAATAACTGCATAATATGGGTAATAATGCATGTTATATTGATGATAACAAATGTAATAAGTATATTTATTATAGTTCTATCGATAATAACTGCATAATATGGGTAATAATGCATGTTATATTGATGATAACAGAAGTAATAAGTATATTTATTTTAGTTCTAGCGATAATAATAGTAAAGTATTTCTAATAGTGCATGTTATATTGATGACAATAAAAGTAATAAGTATACTTATTAGAGTTCTAGCGATAATAATAGTAAAATATGGCTAATAGTGCATGTTATATTGATAATAATAAGAGTAATAAGTATATTTATTATAGTTCTAGCGATAATAACTGCATTATGTGGGTAATAATGCATGTTATATTAATAATATCGGGAGTAATAAGTATAATAATTATAGTTCTAGCGATAATAATAGTAAAATATGGCTAATAGTGAATGTGAAATTGATAATAATAAAAGTAATAAGTATATTTATTATAGTTCTAGCGATAATAACTGCATAATATGGGTAGTAATGCATGTCATATGGATAATAATAAAAGTAATAAGTATATTTATTATAGTTCTATCGATAATAACTGCATAATATGGGTAATAATGCATGTTATATTGATGACAACAAAAGTAATAAGTATATTTATTTTAGTTCTAGCGATAATAATAGTAAAGTATTTCTAATAGTGCATGTTATATTGATGATAATAAAAGTAATAAGTATACTTATTAGAGTTCTAGCGATAAAAATAGTAAAATATGGCTAATAGTGCATGTTATATTGATAATAATAAAAGTAATAAGTATATTTATTATAGTTCTAGCGATAATAACTGCATAATATGGGTAATAATGCATGTTATATTGATAATAATAAAAGTAATAAGTATATTTATTATAGTTCTATCGATAATAACTGCATAATATGGGTAATAATGCATGTTATATTGATGACAACAAAAGTAATAAGTATATTTATTATAGTTCTAGCGATAATAACTGCATAATATGGGTAATAATGCATGTTATATTGATAATAATATAAGTAATAAGTATAATTATTACATTTCTAGCGATAATAGCTCCATTATGTGGGTAATAATGCATGTTATATTGATAATATCGGGAGTAATAAGTATAATAATTATAGTTCTAGCGATAATAATAGTAAAATATGGCTAATAGTGTATGTTAAATTGATAATAATAAAAGTAATAAGTATATTTATTATAGTTCTAGCGATAATAACTGCATAATATGGGTAATAATGCATGTTATATTGATAATAATATAAGTAATAAGTATAATTATTACATTTCTAGCGATAATAGCTCCATTATGTGGGTAATAATGCATGTTATATTGATAATATCGGGAGTAATAAGTATAATAATTATAGTTCTAGCGATAATAATAGTAAAATATGGCTAATAGTGCATGTTATATTGATAATAATAAAAGTAATAAGTATATTTATTATAGTTCTAGCGATAATAACTGCATAATATGGGTAATAATGCATGTTATATTGATGATAACAAAAGTAATAAGTATATTTCTTATAGTTCTAGCGATAATAACTGCATAATATGGGTAATAATGCATGTTATATTGATGACAACAAAAGTAATAAGTATATTTATTATAGTTCTAGCGATAATAACTGCATAATATGGGTAATAATGCATGTTATATTGATAATAATAAAAGTAATAAGTATATTTATTATAGTTCTAGCGATAATTACTGCATAATATAGGTAATAATGCATGTTATATTGATGACAACAAAAGTAATAAGTATATTTATTATAGTTCTAGCGATAATAACTGCATAATATGGGTAGTAATGCATGTCATATGGATAATAATAAAAGTAATAAGTATATTTATTACAGTTCTAGCGATAATAACTGCGTTATATGGGTAATAATGCATGTTATATTGATAATAATAAAAGTAATAAGTATATTTATTATAGTTCTATCGATAATAACTGCAAAATATGGGTAATAATGCATCTTATATTGATAATAATATAAGTAATAAGTATAATTATTACATTTCTAGCGATAATAGTAGTAAAATGTGGCGAATAGTGTATGTTATATTGATAATAATATAAGTAATAAGTATATTTATTACAGTTCTAGCGATAATAACTGCATAATATGGGTAGTAATGCATGTCATATGGATAATAATAAAAGTAATAAGTATATTTATTACAGTTCTAGCGATAATAACTGCATAATATGGGTAATAATGCATGTTATATTGATAATAATAAAAGTAGTAAGTATATTTATTATAGTTCTATCGATAATAACTGCATAATATGGGTAATAATGCATGTTATATTGATGATAACAAAAGAAGTAAGTATATTTATTACAGTTCTAGCGATAATAACTGCATAATATGGGTAATAATGCATGTTATATTGATAATAATATAAGTAATAAGTATATTTATTACAGTTCTAGCGATAATAACTGCATAATATGGGTAATAATGCATGTTATATTGATAATAATAAAAGTAATAAGTATATTTATTATAGTTCTATCGATAATAACTGCATAATATGGGTAATAATGCATGTTATATTGATGATAACAAAAGTAATAAGTATATTTATTATAGTTCTAGCGATAATAACTGCATAATATGTGTAATAATACATGTTATATTGATAATAATATAAGTAATAAGTATAATTATTACATTTCTAGCGATAGTAACTCCATTATGTGGGTAATAATGCATGTTATATTGATAATATCGGGAGTAATAAGTATAATAATTATAGTTCTAGCGATAATAATAGTAAAATATGGCGAATAGTGTATGTTATATTGATAATAATATAAGTAATAAGTATATTTATTATAGTTCTAGCGATAATAACTGCATAATATGGGTAATAATGCATGTTATATTGATAATAATAAAAGTAATAAGTATATTTATTATAGTTCTAGCGATAATAACTGCATAATATGGGTAATAATGCATGTTATATTGATGATAACAAAGTAATAAGTATATTTATTATAGTTCTAGCGATAATAACTGCATAATATGGGTAATAATGCATGTTATATTGATAATAATATAAGTAATAAGTATATTTATTATAGTTCTAGCTATAATAACTGCATAATATTGGTAATAATGCAAGTTATATTGATAATAATAAAAGTAATAAGTATATTTATTATAGTTCTAGCGATAATAACTGCATAATATGGGTAATAATGCATGTTATATTGATGATAACAAATGTAATAAGTATATTTATTATAATTCTAGAGATAATAACTGCATAATATGGGTAATAATGCATGTTATATTGATAATAATATAAGTAATAAGTATAATTATTACATTTCTAGCGATAATAATTCCATTATGTGGGTAATAATGCATGTTATATTGATAATATCGGGAGTAATAAGTATAATTATTATAGTTCTAGCGATAATAATAGTAAAATATAGCTAATAGTGCATGTTATATTGATAATAATAAATGTAATAAGTATATTTATTATAGTTCTATCGATAATAACTGCATAATATGGGTAATAATGCATGTTATATTGATGACAACAAAAGTAATAAGTATATTTATTATAGTTCTAGCGATAATAATAGTAAAGTATTTCTAATAGTGCATGTTATATTGATGATAATAAAAGTAATAAGTATACTTATTATAGTTCTAGCAATAGTAATAGTAAAATATGGCTAATAGTGCATGTTATATTGATAATAATAAAAGTAATAAGTATATTTATTATAGTTCTAGCGATAATAACTGCATAATATGGGTAATAATGCATGTTATATTGATGATAACAAATGTAATAAGTATATTTATTATAATTCTAGCGATAATAACTGCATAATATGGGTAATAATGCATGTTATATTGATAATAATAAAAGTAGTAAGTATATTTATTATAGTTCTATCGATAATAACTGCATAATATGGGTAATAATGCATGTTATATTGATGATAACAAAAGAAGTAAGTATATTTATTACAGTTCTAGCGATAATAACTGCATAATATGGGTAATAATGCATGTTATATTGATAATAATATAAGTAATAAGTATATTTATTACAGTTCTAGCGATAATAACTGCATAATATGGGTAGTAATGCATGTCATATGGATAATAATTAAAGTAATAAGTATATTTATTACAGTTCTAGCGATAATAACTGCATAATATGGGTAATAATGCATGTTATATTGATAATAATAAAAGTAGTAAGTATATTTATTATAGTTCTATCGATAATAACTGCATAATATGGGTAATAATGCATGTTATATTGATGATAACAAAAGAAGTAAGTATATTTATTACAGTTCTAGCGATAATAACTGCATAATATGGGTAATAATGCATGTTATATTGATAATAATATAAGTAATAAGTATATTTATTACAGTTCTAGCGATAATAACTGCATAATATGGGTAATAATGCATGTTATATTGATAATAATAAAAGTAATAAGTATATTTATTATAGTTCTATCGATAATAACTGCATAATATGGATAATAATGCATGTTATATTGATGATAACAAAAGTAATAAGTATATTTATTATAGTTCTAGCGATAATAACTACATAATATGCGTAATAATGCATGTTATATTGATAATAATATAAGTAATAAGTATAATTATTACATTTCTAGCGATAGTAACTCCATTATGTGGGTACTAATGCATGTTATATTGATAATATCGGGAGTAATAAGTATAATAATTATAGTTCTAGCGATAATAATAGTAAAATATGGCGAATAGTGTATGTTATATTGATAATAATATAAGTAATAAGTATATTTATTATAGTTCTAGCGATAATAACTGCATAATATGGGTAATAATGCATGTTATATTGATAATAATAAAAGTAATAAGTATATTTATTATAGTTCTAGCGATAATAACTTCATAATATGGGTAATAATGCATGTTATATTGATGATAACAAAGTAATAAGTATATTTATTATAGTTCTAGCGATAATAACTGCATAATATGGGTAATAATGCATGTTATATTGATAATAATATAAGTAATAAGTATATTTATTATAGTTCTAGCTATAATAACTGCATAATATTGGTAATAATGCAAGTTATATTGATAATAATAAAAGTAATAAGTATATTTATTATAGTTCTAGCGATAATAACTGCATAATATGCGTAATAATGCATGTTATATTGATAATAATATAAGTAATAAGTATAATTATTACATTTCTAGCGATAGTAACTCCATTATGTGGGTACTAATGCATGTTATATTGATAATATCGGGAGTAATAAGTATAATAATTATAGTTCTAGCGATAATAATAGTAAAATATGGCGAATAGTGTATGTTATATTGATAATAATATAAGTAATAAGTATATTTATTATAGTTCTAGCGATAATAACTGCATAATATGGGTAATAATGCATGTTATATTGATAATAATAAAAGTAATAAGTATATTTATTATAGTTCTAGCGATAATAACTTCATAATATGGGTAATAATGCATGTTATATTGATGATAACAAAGTAATAAGTATATTTATTATAGTTCTAGCGATAATAACTGCATAATATGGGTAATAATGCATGTTATATTGATAATAATATAAGTAATAAGTATATTTATTATAGTTCTAGCTATAATAACTGCATAATATTGGTAATAATGCAAGTTATATTGATAATAATAAAAGTAATAAGTATATTTATTATAGTTCTAGCGATAATAACTGCATAATATGGGTAATAATGCATGTTATATTGATGATAACAAATGTAATAAGTATATTTATTATAATTCTAGAGATAATAACTGCATAATATGGGTAATAATGCATGTTATATTGATAATAATATAAGTAATAAGTATAATTATTACATTTCTAGCGATAATAACTCCATTATGTGGGTAATAATGCATGTTATATTGATAATATCGGGAGTAATAAGTATAATTATTATAGTTCTAGCGATAATAATAGTAAAATATAGCTAATAGTGCATGTTATATTGATAATAATAAAAGTAATAAGCATATTTATTATAGTTCTAGCGATAATAACTGCATAATATGGGTAATGTTGCATCGCCCCAGAGTGCGATGCAGCTGTCTTTTCATTTTTACAAGGCAATAGATTAAGCATTTCGAACTGACCGTACAGGCAATAAGTTTATGAAGCCATTGACCATTTTAGCTAGCAAAAATTACTTTCGCGTCGGCAACCCAAGTTTATTGCTTGGGACCAGCATGTTTTAACTCCCTATTCCGTTATTTTTCAATCATCGTCGTCAGGGTCAGAGTGCTTTCTCACCTTATTACCTGCTACGGGTTTTTCCCAAATCGCGGTAACCTTCGCGCGTCACCCCTTGGTCGCGGCTATTTCCAGGGGTGTCCAGCGTTTGTACGAGGGCGGTACCTATATTTTGCACGAAGGTGTCACCTCAAAAAACTACTACCAATGAGAAACCAAACCCCCTTCCTAATTACCGATTCCGAGGTGATGTCAGAGAGTTACTTTGGCGGAAACGGACAGAACACGTCAATCAATCCAAGAGCACATTAATATCTCAAAGAACACGTCCATATCTAAACGAACACGTTAGCATTTTCAACATTCAAATCACGAAGAAAAATCACTGTACATCGCGAACATTAAATCACGAATCGAACTTAGTTATAATTTCAACAATAAACATTTAGAGTTACAAACCCACATCAGTTAATACATTAAACTTCCTTCCATACAACACGAATCGAATCGAATATTACATCACGGACATCATAAAAAATCAGAGTCAGCGTACATTAAATTGTGACTGGCTCAGAATAGTGTCGGGCGCCCGAATCCGCACTGTTCAACGCAACAGGTAATAATGCATGTTAGATTGATAATAATAAAAGTAATAAGTATATTTATTATAGTTCTATCGATAATAACTGCATAATATGGGTAATAATGCATGTTATATTGATGACAACAAAAGTAATAAGTATATTTATTATAGTTCTAGCGATAATAATAGTAAAGTATTTCTAATAGTGCATGTTATATTGATGATAATAAAAGTAATAAGTATACTTATTATAGTTCTAGCAATAGTAATAGTAAAATATGGCTAATAGTGCATGTTATATTGATAATAATAAAAGTAATAAGTATATTTATTATAGTTCTATCGATAATAACTGCATAATATGGGTAATAATGCATGTTATATTGATGACAACAAAAGTAATAAGTATATTTATTATAGTTCTAGCGATAATAATAGTAAAGTATTTCTAATAGTGCATGTTATATTGATGATAATAAAAGTAATAAGTATACTTATTATAGTTCCAGCAATAGTAATAGTAAAATATGGCTAATAGTGCATGTTATATTGATAATAATAAAAGTAATAAGTATATTTATTATAGTTCTAGCGATAATAACTGCATAATATGGGTAGTAATGCATGTCATATGGATAATAATAAAAGTAATAAGTATATTTATTACCGTTCTAGCGATAATAACTGCATAATATGGGTAATAATGCATGTTATAATGATGATAACAAAAGTAATAAGTATATTTATTATAGTTCTATCGATAATAACTGCATAATATGGGTAATAATGCATGTTATATTGATGATAACAAAAGTAATAAGTATATTTATTTTAGTTCTAGCGATAATAATAGTAAAGTATTTCTAATAGTGCATGTTATATTGATGATAATAAAAGTAATAAGTATACTTATTAGAGTTCTAGCGATAATAATAGTAAAATATGGCTAATAGTGCATGTTATATTGATAATAATAAAAGCAATAAGTATATTTATTATAGTTCTAGCGATAATAACTGCATAATATGGGTAATAATGCATGTTATATTGATGATAACAAAAGTAATAAGTATATTTATTATAGTTCTAGCGATAATAACTGCATAATATGGGTAATAATGCATCTTATATTGATAATAATAAAAGTAATAAGTATATTTATTATAGTTCTAGCGATAATAACTGCATAATATGGGCAATAATGCATGTTATATTGATGATAACAAATGTAATAAGTATATTTATTATAGTTCTATCGATAATAACTGCATAATATGGGTAATAATGCATGTTATATTGATAGTAATATAAGTAATAAGTATATTTATTATAGTTCTATCGATAATAACTGCATAATATGGGTAATAATGCATGTTATATTGATGATAACAAAAGTAATGAGTATATTTATTATAGATCTAGCCATAATAACTGCATTATATGGGTAATAATGCATGTTATATTAATAATAATATAAGTAATAAGTATAATTATTACATTTCTAGCGATAATAACTCGATTATGTGGGTAATAATGCATGTTATATTGATAATATCGGGAGTAACATGTATAATAATTATAGTTCTAGCGATAATAATAGTAAAATATGGCTAATAGTGTATGTTAAATTGATAATAATAAAAGTAATAAGTATATTTATTATAGTTCTATCGATAATAACTGCATAATATGGGTAATAATGCATGTTATATTGATGACAACAAAACTAATAAGTATATTTATTTTAGTTCTAGCGATAATAATAGTAAAGTATTTCTAATAGTGCATGTTATATTGATGATAATAAAAGTAATAAGTATACTTATTAGAGTTCTAGCGATAATAATAGTAAAATATGGCTAATAGTGCATGTTATATTGATAATAATAAAAGTAATAAGTATATTTATTACAGTTCTAGCGATAATAACTGCATAATATGGGTAATAATGCATGTTATATTGATAATAATAAAAGTAATAAGTATATTTATTACAGTTCTATCGATAATAACTGCATAATATGGGTAATAATGCATGTTATATTGATGACAACAAAAGTAATAAGTATATTTATTATAGTTCTAGCGATAATAACTGCATAATATGGGTAATAATGCATGTTATATTGATAATAATATAAGTAATAAGTATAATTATTACATTTCTAGCGATAATAACTCCATTATGTGGGTAATAACGCATGTTATATTGATAATATCGGGAGTAATAAGTATAATAATTATAGTTCTAGCGATAATAATAGTAAAATATGGCTAATAGTGTATGTTAAATTGATAATAATAAAAGTAATAAGTATATTTATTATACTTCTATCGATAATAACTGCATAATATGGGTAATAATGCATGTTATATTGATGATAACAAAAGTAATAAGTATATTTATTTTAGTTCTAGCGATAATAATAGTAAAGTATTTCTAATAGTGCATGTTATATTGATGATAATAAAAGTAATAAGTATACTTATTAGAGTTCTAGCGATAATAATAGTAAAATATGGCTAATAGTGCATGTTATATTGATAATAATAAAAGCAATAAGTATATTTATTATAGTTCTAGCGATAATAACTGCATAATATGGGTAATAATGCATGTTATATTGATGATAACAAAAGTAATAAGTATATTTATTATAGTTCTAGCGATAATAACTGCATAATATGGGTAATAATGCATCTTATATTGATAATAATAAAAGTAATAAGTATATTTATTATAGTTCTAGCGATAATAACTGCATAATATGGGCAATAATGCATGTTATATTGATGATAACAAATGTAATAAGTATATTTATTATAGTTCTATCGATAATAACTGCATAATATGGGTAATAATGCATGTTATATTGATAGTAATATAAGTAATAAGTATATTTATTATAGTTCTATCGATAATAACTGCATAATATGGGTAATAATGCATGTTATATTGATGATAACAAAAGTAATAAGTATATTTATTATAGATCTAGTCATAATAACTGCATTATATGGGTAATAATGCATGTTATATTAATAATAATATAAGTAATAAGTATAATTATTACATTTCTAGCGATAATAACTCGATTATGTGGGTAATAATGCATGTTATATTGATAATATCGGGAGTAATATGTATAATAATTATAGTTCTAGCGATAATAATAGTAAAATATGGCTAATAGTGTATGTTAAATTGATAATAATAAAAGTAATAAGTATATTTATTATAGTTCTATCGATAATAACTGCATAATATGGGTAATAATGCATGTTATATTGATGACAACAAAACTAATAAGTATATTTATTTTAGTTCTAGCGATAATAATAGTAAAGTATTTCTAATAGTGCATGTTATATTGATGATAATAAAAGTAATAAGTATACTTATTAGAGTTCTAGCGATAATAATAGTAAAATATGGCTAATAGTGCATGTTATATTGATAATAATAAAAGTAATAAGTATATTTATTATAGTTCTAGCGATAATAACTGCATAATATGGGTAATAATGCATGTTATATTGATAATAATAAAAGTAATAAGTATATTTATTATAGTTCTATCGATAATAACTGCATAATATGGGTAATAATGCATGTTATATTGATGATAACAAAAGTAATAAGTATATTTATTATAGTTCTAGCGATAATAACTGCATAATATGGGTAATAATGCATCTTATATTGATAATAATAAAATAATAAGTATATTTATTATAGTTCTAGCGATAATAACTGCATAATATGGGTAATAATGCATGTTATATTGATGATAACAAAAGTAATAAGTATATTTATTATAGTTCTAGCGATAATAACTGCATAATATGGGTAATAATGCATGTTATATTGATAATAAAATAAGTAATAAGTATAATTATTACATTTCTAGCGATAATAACTCCATTATGTGGGTAATAATGCATGTTATATTGATAATATCGGGAGCAATAAGTATAATAATTATAGTTCTAGCGATAATAATAGTAAAATGTGGCGAATAGTGTATGTTATATTGATAATAATATAAGTAATAAGTATATTTATTATAGTTCTAGCGATAATAACTGCATAATATGGGTAATAATGCATGTTATATTGATGATAACAAATGTAATAAGTATATTTATTATAGTTCTAGCGATAATAACTGCATAATATGGGTAGTAATGCATGTCATATGGATAATAATAAAAGTAATAAGTATATTTATTATAGTTCTATCGATAATAACTGCATAATATGGGTAATAATGCATGTTATATTGATAATAATAAAAGTAATAAGTATATTTATTATAGTTCTAGCGATAATAACTGCATTATGTGGGTAATAATGCATGTTATATTAATAATATCGGGAGTAATAAGTATAATAATTATAGTTCTATCGATAATAACTGCATAATATGGGTAATAATGCATGTTATATTGATGATAACAAAAGTAATAAGTATATTTATTTTAGTTCTAGCGATAATAATAGTAAAGTATTTCTAATAGTGCATGTTATATTGATGATAATAAAAGTAATAAGTATACTTATTAGAGTTCTAGCGATAATAATAGTAAAATATGGCTAATAGTGCATGTTATATTGATAATAATAAAAGTAATAAGTATATTTATTATAGTTCTAGCGATAATAACTGCATAATATGGGTAATAATGCATGTTATATTGATAATAATAAAAGCAATAAGTATATTTATTATAGTTCTAGCGATAATAACTGCATAATATGGGTAATAATGCATGTTATATTGATGATAACAAAAGTAATAAGTATATTTATTATAGTTCTAGCGATAATAACTGCATAATATGGGTAATAATGCATCTTATATTGATAATAATAAAAGTAATAAGTATATTTATTATAGTTCTAGCGATAATAACTGCATAATATGGGCAATAATGCATGTTATATTGATGATAACAAATGTAATAAGTATATTTATTATAGTTCTATCGATAATAACTGCATAATATGGGTAATAATGCATGTTATATTGATGATAACAAAAGTAATAAGTATATTTATTATAGTTCTAGCGATAATAACTGCATAATATGGGTAATAATGCATCTTATATTGATAATAATAAAAGTAATAAGTATATTTATTATAGTTCTATCGATAATAACTGCATAATATGGGTAATAATGCATGTTATATTGATGATAACAAATGTAATAAGTATATTTATTATAGTTCTAGCGATAATAACTGCATAATATGGGTAGTAATGCATGTCATATGGATAATAATAAAAGTAATAAGTATATTTATTATAGTTCTATCGATAATAACTGCATAATATGGGTAATAATGCATGTTATATTGATAATAATAAAAGTAATAAGTATATTTGTTATAGTTCTATCGATAATAACTGCATAATATGGGTAATAATGCATGTTATATTGATGACAACAAAAGTAATAAGTATATTTATTATAGGTCTAGCGATAATAATAGTAAAGTATTTCTAATAGTGCATGTTATATTGATGATAATAAAAGTAATAAGTATACTTATTATAGTTCTAGCGATAATAATAGTAAAATATGGCTAATAGTGCATGTTATATTGATAATAATAAAAGTAATAAGTATATTTATTATAGTTCTAGCGATAATAACTGCATAATATGGGTAGTAATGCATGTCTTATGGATAATAATAAAAGTAATAAGTATATTTATTATAGTTCTATCGATAATAACTGCATAATATGGGTAATAATGCATGTTATATTGATGATAACAAAAGTAATAAGTATATTTATTATAGTTCTAGCGATAATAACTGCATAATATGGGTAATAATGCATGTTATATTGTTAATAATAAAAGTAATAAGTATATTTATTATAGTTCTAGCGATAATAACTGCATAATATGGGTAATAATGCATGTTATATTGATGATAACAAATGTAATAAGTATATTTATTATAGTTCTATCGATAATAACTGCATAATATGGGTAATAATGCATGTTATATTGATGATAACAGAAGTAATAAGTATATTTATTTTAGTTCTAGCGATAATAATAGTAAAGTATTTCTAATAGTGCATGTTATATTGATGACAATAAAAGTAATAAGTATACTTATTAGAGTTCTAGCGATAATAATAGTAAAATATGGCTAATAGTGCATGTTATATTGATAATAATAAGAGTAATAAGTATATTTATTATAGTTCTAGCGATAATAACTGCATTATGTGGGTAATAATGCATGTTATATTAATAATATCGGGAGTAATAAGTATAATAATTATAGTTCTAGCGATAACAATAGTAAAATATGGCTAATAGTGTATGTGAAATTGATAATAATAAAAGTAATAAGTATATTTATTATAGTTCTAGCGATAATAACTGCATAATATGGGTAGTAATGCATGTCATATGGATAATAATAAAAGTAATAAGTATATTTATTATAGTTCTATCGATAATAACTGCATAATATGGGTAATAATGCATGTTATATTGATGACAACAAAAGTAATAAGTATATTTATTTTAGTTCTAGCGATAATAATAGTAAAGTATTTCTAATAGTGCATGTTATATTGATGATAATAAAAGTAATAAGTATACTTATTAGAGTTCTAGCGATAAAAATAGTAAAATATGGCTAATAGTGCATGTTATATTGATAATAATAAAAGTAATAAGTATATTTATTATAGTTCTAGCGATAATAACTGCATAATATGGGTAATAATGCATGTTATATTGATAATAATAAAAGTAATAAGTATATTTATTATAGTTCTATCGATAATAACTGCATAATATGGGTAATAATGCATGTTATATTGATGACAACAAAAGTAATAAGTATATTTATTATAGTTCTAGCGATAATAACTGCATAATATGGGTAATAATGCATGTTATATTGATAATAATATAAGTAATAAGTATAATTATTACATTTCTAGCGATAATAGCTCCATTATGTGGGTAATAATGCATGTTATATTGATAATATCGGGAGTAATAAGTATAATAATTATAGTTCTAGCGATAATAATAGTAAAATATGGCTAATAGTGTATGTTAAATTGATAATAATAAAAGTAATAAGTATATTTACTATAGTTCTAGCGATAATAACTGCATAATATGGGTAATAATGCATGTTATATTGATAATAATATAAGTAATAAGTATAATTATTACATTTCTAGCGATAATAGCTCCATTATGTGGGTAATAATGCATGTTATATTGATAATATCGGGAGTAATAAGTATAATAATTATAGTTCTAGCGATAATAATAGTAAAATATGGCTAATAGTGCATGTTATATTGATAATAATAAAAGTAATAAGTATATTTATTATAGTTCTAGCGATAATAACTGCATAATATGGGTAATAATGCATGTTATATTGATGATAACAAAAGTAATAAGTATATTTATTATAGTTCTAGCGATAATAACTGCATAATATGGGTAATAATGCATCTTATATTGATAATAATAAAAGTAATAAGTATATTTATTATAGTTCTAGCGATAATAACTGCATAATATGGGCAATAATGCATGTTATATTGATGATAACAAATGTAATAAGTATATTTATTATAGTTCTATCGATAATAACTGCATAATATGGGTAATAATGCATGTTATATTGATAGTAATATAAGTAATAAGTATATTTATTATAGTTCTATCGATAATAACTGCATAATATGGGTAATAATGCATGTTATATTGATGATAACAAAAGTAATAAGTATATTTATTATAGATCTAGCCATAATAACTGCATTATATGGGTAATAATGCATGTTATATTAATAATAATATAAGTAATAAGTATAATTATTACATTTCTAGCGATAATAACTCGATTATGTGGGTAATAATGCATGTTATATTGATAATATCGGGAGTAATATGTATAATAATTATAGTTCTAGCGATAATAATAGTAAAATATGGCTAATAGTGTATGTTGAATTGATAATAATAAAAGTAATAAGTATATTTATTATAGTTCTATCGATAATAACTGCATAATATGGGTAATAATGCATGTTATATTGATGATAATAAAAGTAATAAGTATACTTATTAGAGTTCTAGCGATAATAATAGTAAAATATGGCTAATAGTGCATGTTATATTGATAATAATAAAAGTAATAAGTATATTTATTACAGTTCTAGCGATAATAACTGCATAATATGGGTAATAATGCATGTTATATTGATAATAATAAAAGTAATAAGTATATTTATTATAGTTCTATCGATAATAACTGCATAATATGGGTAATAATGCATGTTATATTGATGACAACAAAAGTAATAAGTATATTTATTATAGTTCTAGCGATAATAACTGCATAATATGGGTAATAATGCATGTTATATTGATAATAATATAAGTAATAAGTATAATTATTACATTTCTAGCGATAATAACTCCATTATGTGGGTAATAACGCATGTTATATTGATAATATCGGGAGTAATAAGTATAATAATTATAGTTCTAGCGATAATAATAGTAAAATATGGCTAATAGTGTATGTTAAATTGATAATAATAAAAGTAATAAGTATATTTATTATAGTTCTATCGATAATAACTGCATAATATGGGTAATAATGCATGTTATATTGATGATAACAAAAGTAATAAGTATATTTATTTTAGTTCTAGCGATAATAATAGTAAAGTATTTCTAATAGTGCATGTTATATTGATGATAATAAAAGTAATAAGTATACTTATTAGAGTTCTAGCGATAATAATAGTAAAATATGGCTAATAGTGCATGTTATATTGATAATAATAAAAGCAATAAGTATATTTATTATAGTTCTAGCGATAATAACTGCATAATATGGGTAAAAATGCATGTTATATTGATGATAACAAAAGTAATAAGTATATTTATTATAGTTCTAGCGATAATAACTGCATAATATGGGTAATAATGCATCTTATATTGATAATAATAAAATAATAAGTATATTTATTATAGTTCTAGCGATAATAACTGCATAATATGGGTAATAATGCATGTTATATTGATAATAATAAAAGTAATAAGTATATTTATTATAGTTCTAGCGATAATAACTGCATTATGTGGGTAATAATGCATGTTATATTAATAATATCGGGAGTAATAAGTATAATAATTATAGTTCTATCGATAATAACTGCATAATATGGGTAATAATGCATGTTATATTGATGATAACAAAAGTAATAAGTATATTTATTTTAGTTCTAGCGATAATAATAGTAAAGTATTTCTAATAGTGCATGTTATATTGATGATAATAAAAGTAATAAGTATACTTATTAGAGTTCTAGCGATAATAATAGTAAAATATGGCTAATAGTGCATGTTATATTGATAATAATAAAAGTAATAAGTATATTTATTATAGTTCTAGCGATAATAACTGCATAATATGGGTAATAATGCATGTTATATTGATAATAATAAAAGTAATAAGTATATTTGTTATAGTTCTATCGATAATAACTGCATAATATGGGTAATAATGCATGTTATATTGATGACAACAAAAGTAATAAGTATATTTATTATAGGTCTAGCGATAATAATAGTAAAGTATTTCTAATAGTGCATGTTATATTGATGATAATAAAAGTAATAAGTATACTTATTATAGTTCTAGCGATAATAATAGTAAAATATGGCTAATAGTGCATGTTATATTGATAATAATAAAAGTAATAAGTATATTTATTATAGTTCTAGCGATAATAACTGCATAATATGGGTAGTAATGCATGTCTTATGGATAATAATAAAAGTAATAAGTATATTTATTATAGTTCTATCGATAATAACTGCATAATATGGGTAATAATGCATGTTATATTGATGATAACAAAAGTAATAAGTATATTTATTATAGTTCTAGCGATAATAACTGCATAATATGGGTAATAATGCATGTTATATTGTTAATAATAAAAGTAATAAGTATATTTATTATAGTTCTAGCGATAATAACTGCATAATATGGGTAATAATGCATGTTATATTGATGATAACAAATGTAATAAGTATATTTATTATAGTTCTATCGATAATAACTGCATAATATGGGTAATAATGCATGTTATATTGATGATAACAGAAGTAATAAGTATATTTATTTTAGTTCTAGCGATAATAATAGTAAAGTATTTCTAATAGTGCATGTTATATTGATGACAATAAAAGTAATAAGTATACTTATTAGAGTTCTAGCGATAATAATAGTAAAATATGGCTAATAGTGCATGTTATATTGATAATAATAAGAGTAATAAGTATATTTATTATAGTTCTAGCGATAATAACTGCATTATGTGGGTAATAATGCATGTTATATTAATAATATCGGGAGTAATAAGTATAATAATTATAGTTCTAGCGATAATAATAGTAAAATATGGCTAATAGTGTATGTGAAATTGATAATAATAAAAGTAATAAGTATATTTATTATAGTTCTAGCGATAATAACTGCATAATATGGGTAGTAATGCATGTCATATGGATAATAATAAAAGTAATAAGTATATTTATTATAGTTCTATCGATAATAACTGCATAATATGGGTAATAATGCATGTTATATTGATGACAACAAAAGTAATAAGTATATTTATTTTAGTTCTAGCGATAATAATAGTAAAGTATTTCTAATAGTGCATGTTATATTGATGATAATAAAAGTAATACGTATACTTATTAGAGTTCTAGCGATAAAAATAGTAAAATATGGCTAATAGTGCATGTTATATTGATAATAATAAAAGTAATAAGTATATTTATTATAGTTCTAGCGATAATAACTGCATAATATGGGTAATAATGCATGTTATATTGATAATAATAAAAGTAATAAGTATATTTATTATAGTTCTATCGATAATAACTGCATAATATGGGTAATAATGCATGTTATATTGATGACAACAAAAGTAATAAGTATATTTATTATAGTTCTAGCGATAATAACTGCATAATATGGGTAATAATGCATGTTATATTGATAATAATATAAGTAATAAGTATAATTATTACATTTCTAGCGATAATAGCTCCATTATGTGGGTAATAATGCATGTTATATTGATAATATCGGGAGTAATAAGTATAATAATTATAGTTCTAGCGATAATAATAGTAAAATATGGCTAATAGTGTATGTTAAATTGATAATAATAAAAGTAATAAGTATATTTATTATAGTTCTAGCGATAATAACTGCATAATATGGGTAATAATGCATGTTATATTGATAATAATATAAGTAATAAGTATAATTATTACATTTCTAGCGATAATAGCTCCATTATGTGGGTAATAATGCATGTTATATTGATAATATCGGGAGTAATAAGTATAATAATTATAGTTCTAGCGATAATAATAGTAAAATATGGCTAATAGTGCATGTTATATTGATAATAATAAAAGTAATAAGTATATTTATTATAGTTCTAGCGATAATAACTGCATAATATGGGTAATAATGCATCTTATATTGATAATAATAAAAGTAATAAGTATATTTATTATAGTTCTAGCGATAATAACTGCATAATATGGGCAATAATGCATGTTATATTGATGATAACAAATGTAATAAGTATATTTATTATAGTTCTATCGATAATAACTGCATAATATGGGTAATAATGCATGTTATATTGATAGTAATATAAGTAATAAGTATATTTATTATAGTTCTATCGATAATAACTGCATAATATGGGTAATAATGCATGTTATATTGATGATAACAAAAGTAATAAGTATATTTATTATAGATCTAGCCATAATAACTGCATTATATGGGTAATAATGCATGTTATATTAATAATAATATAAGTAATAAGTATAATTATTACATTTCTAGCGATAATAACTCGATTATGTGGGTAATAATGCATGTTATATTGATAATATCGGGAGTAATATGTATAATAATTATAGTTCTAGCGATAATAATAGTAAAATATGGCTAATAGTGTATGTTGAATTGATAATAATAAAAGTAATAAGTATATTTATTATAGTTCTATCGATAATAACTGCATAATATGGGTAATAATGCATGTTATATTGATGATAATAAAAGTAATAAGTATACTTATTAGAGTTCTAGCGATAATAATAGTAAAATATGGCTAATAGTGCATGTTATATTGATAATAATAAAAGTAATAAGTATATTTATTACAGTTCTAGCGATAATAACTGCATAATATGGGTAATAATGCATGTTATATTGATAATAATAAAAGTAATAAGTATATTTATTATAGTTCTATCGATAATAACTGCATAATATGGGTAATAATGCATGTTATATTGATGACAACAAAAGTAATAAGTATATTTATTATAGTTCTAGCGATAATAACTGCATAATATGGGTAATAATGCATGTTATATTGATAATAATATAAGTAATAAGTATAATTATTACATTTCTAGCGATAATAACTCCATTATGTGGGTAATAACGCATGTTATATTGATAATATCGGGAGTAATAAGTATAATAATTATAGTTCTAGCGATAATAATAGTAAAATATGGCTAATAGTGTATGTTAAATTGATAATAATAAAAGTAATAAGTATATTTATTATAGTTCTATCGATAATAACTGCATAATATGGGTAATAATGCATGTTATATTGATGATAACAAAAGTAATAAGTATATTTATTTTAGTTCTAGCGATAATAATAGTAAAGTATTTCTAATAGTGCATGTTATATTGATGATAATAAAAGTAATAAGTATACTTATTAGAGTTCTAGCGATAATAATAGTAAAATATGGCTAATAGTGCATGTTATATTGATAATAATAAAAGCAATAAGTATATTTATTATAGTTCTAGCGATAATAACTGCATAATATGGGTAAAAATGCATGTTATATTGATGATAACAAAAGTAATAAGTATATTTATTATAGTTCTAGCGATAATAACTGCATAATATGGGTAATAATGCATCTTATATTGATAATAATAAAAGTAATAAGTATATTTATTATAGTTCTAGCGATAATAACTGCATAATATGGGCAATAATGCATGTTATATTGATGATAACAAATGTAATAAGTATATTTATTATAGTTCTATCGATAATAACTGCATAATATGGGTAATAATGCATGTTATATTGATAGTAATATAAGTAATAAGTATATTTATTATAGTTCTATCGATAATAACTGCATAATATGGGTAATAATGCATGTTATATTGATGATAACAAAAGTAATAAGTATATTTATTATAGATCTAGCCATAATAACTGCATTATATGGGTAATAATGCATGTTATATTAATAATAATATAAGTAATAAGTATAATTATTACATTTCTAGCGATAATAACTCGATTATGTGGGTAATAATGCATGTTATATTGATAATATCGGGAGTAATATGTATAATAATTATAGTTCTAGCGATAATAATAGTAAAATATGGCTAATAGTGTATGTTAAATTGATAATAATAAAAGTAATAAGTATATTTATTATAGTTCTATCGATAATAACTGCATAATATGGGTAATAATGCATGTTATATTGATGACAACAAAACTAATAAGTATATTTATTTTATTTCTAGCGATAATAATAGTAAAGTATTTCTAATAGTGCATGTTATATTGATGATAATAAAAGTAATAAGTATACTTATTAGAGTTCTAGCGATAATAATAGTAAAATATGGCTAATAGTGCATGTTATATTGATAATAATAAAAGTAATAAGTATATTTATTATAGTTCTAGCGATAATAACTGCATAATATGGGTAATAATGCATGTTATATTGATAATAATAAAAGTAATAAGTATATTTATTATAGTTCTATCGATAATAACTGCATAATATGGGTAATAATGCATGTTATATTGATGACAACAAAAGTAATAAGTATATTTATTATAGTTCTAGCGATAATAACTGCATAATATGGGTAATAATGCATGTTATATTGATAATAATATAAGTAATAAGTATAATTATTACATTTCTAGCGATAATAACTCCATTATGTGGGTAATAACGCATGTTATATTGATAATATCGGGAGTAATAAGTATAATAATTATAGTTCTAGCGATAATAATAGTAAAATATGGCTAGTAGTGTATGTTAAATTGATAATAATAAAAGTAATATGTATATTTATTATAGTTCTATCGATAATAACTGCATAATATGGGTAATAATGCATGTTATATTGATGATAACAAAAGTAATAAGTATATTTATTTTAGTTCTAGCGATAATAATAGTAAAGTATTTCTAATAGTGCATGTTATATTGATGATAATAAAAGTAATAAGTATACTTATTAGAGTTCTAGCGATAATAATAGTAAAATATGGCTAATAGTGCATGTTATATTGATAATAATAAAAGTAATAAGTATATTTATTATAGTTCTAGCGATAATAACTGCATAATATGGGTAATAATGCATGTTATATTGATGACAACAAAAGTAATAAGTATATTTATTTTAGTTCTAGCGATAATAATAGTAAAGTATTTCTAATAGTGCATGTTATATTGATGATAATAAAAGTAATAAGTATACTTATTAGAGTTCTAGCGATAAAAATAGTAAAATATGGCTAATAGTGCATGTTATATTGATAATAATAAAAGTAATAAGTATATTTATTATAGTTCTAGCGATAATAACTGCATAATATGGGTAATAATGCATGTTATATTGATAATAATAAAAGTAATAAGTATATTTATTATAGTTCTATCGATAATAACTGCATAATATGGGTAATAATGCATGTTATATTGATGACAACAAAAGTAATAAGTATATTTATTATAGTTCTAGCGATAATAACTGCATAATATGGGTAATAATGCATGTTATATTGATAATAATATAAGTAATAAGTATAATTATTACATTTCTAGCGATAATAGCTCCATTATGTGGGTAATAATGCATGTTATATTGATAATATCGGGAGTAATAAGTATAATAATTATAGTTCTAGCGATAATAATAGTAAAATATGGCTAATAGTGTATGTTAAATTGATAATAATAAAAGTAATAAGTATATTTATTATAGTTCTAGCGATAATAACTGCATAATATGGGTAATAATGCATGTTATATTGATAATAATATAAGTAATAAGTATAATTATTACATTTCTAGCGATAATAGCTCCATTATGTGGGTAATAATGCATGTTATATTGATAATATCGGGAGTAATAAGTGTAATAATTATAGTTCTAGCGATAATAATAGTAAAATATGGCTAATAGTGCATGTTATATTGATAATAATAAAAGTAATAAGTATATTTATTATAGTTCTAGCGATAATAACTGCATAATATGGGTAATAATGCATGTTATATTGATGATAACAAAAGTAATAAGTATATTTATTATAGTTCTAGCGATAATAACTGCATAATATGGGTAATAATGCATGTTATATTGATAATATCGGGAGTAATAAGTATAATAATTATAGTTCCAGCGATAATAATAGTAAAATATGGCTAATAGTGCATGTTATATTGATAATAATAAAAGTAATAAGTATATTTATTATAGTTCTAGCGATAATAACTGCATAATATGGGTAATAATGCATGTTATATTGATGATAACAAAAGTAATAAGTATATTTATTATAGTTCTATCGATAATAACTGCATAATATGGGTAATAATGCATGTTATATTGATGACAACAAAAGTAATAAGTATATTTATTATAGTTCTAGCGATAATAACTGCATAATATGGGTAATAATGCATGTTATATTGATAATAATATAAGTAATAAGTATAATTATTACATTTCTAGCGATAATAACTCCATTATGTGGGTAATAACGCATGTTATATTGATAATATCGGGAGTAATAAGTATAATAATTATAGTTCTAGCGATAATAATAGTAAAATATGGCTAATAGTGTATGTTAAATTGATAATAATAAAAGTAATAAGTATATTTATTATAGTTCTATCGATAATAACTGCATAATATGGGTAATAATGCATGTTATATTGATGATAACAAAAGTAATAAGTATATTTATTTTAGTTCTAGCGATAATAATAGTAAAGTATTTCTAATAGTGCATGTTATATTGATGATAATAAAAGTAATAAGTATACTTATTAGAGTTCTAGCGATAATAATAGTAAAATATGGCTAATAGTGCATGTTATATTGATAATAATAAAAGCAATAAGTATATTTATTATAGTTCTAGCGATAATAACTGCATAATATGGGTAAAAATGCATGTTATATTGATGATAACAAAAGTAATAAGTATATTTATTATAGTTCTAGCGATAATAACTGCATAATATGGGTAATAATGCATCTTATATTGATAATAATAAAAGTAATAAGTATATTTATTATAGTTCTAGCGATAATAACTGCATAATATGGGCAATAATGCATGTTATATTGATGATAACAAATGTAATAAGTATATTTATTATAGTTCTATCGATAATAACTGCATAATATGGGTAATAATGCATGTTATATTGATAGTAATATAAGTAATAAGTATATTTATTATAGTTCTATCGATAATAACTGCATAATATGGGTAATAATGCATGTTATATTGATGATAACAAAAGTAATAAGTATATTTATTATAGATCTAGCCATAATAACTGCATTATATGGGTAATAATGCATGTTATATTAATAATAATATAAGTAATAAGTATAATTATTACATTTCTAGCGATAATAACTCGATTATGTGGGTAATAATGCATGTTATATTGATAATATCGGGAGTAATATGTATAATAATTATAGTTCTAGCGATAATAATAGTAAAATATGGCTAATAGTGTATGTTAAATTGATAATAATAAAAGTAATAAGTATATTTATTATAGTTCTATCGATAATAACTGCATAATATGGGTAATAATGCATGTTATATTGATGACAACAAAACTAATAAGTATATTTATTTTATTTCTAGCGATAATAATAGTAAAGTATTTCTAATAGTGCATGTTATATTGATGATAATAAAAGTAATAAGTATACTTATTAGAGTTCTAGCGATAATAATAGTAAAATATGGCTAATAGTGCATGTTATATTGATAATAATAAAAGTAATAAGTATATTTATTATAGTTCTAGCGATAATAACTGCATAATATGGGTAATAATGCATGTTATATTGATAATAATAAAAGTAATAAGTATATTTATTATAGTTCTATCGATAATAACTGCATAATATGGGTAATAATGCATGTTATATTGATGACAACAAAAGTAATAAGTATATTTATTATAGTTCTAGCGATAATAACTGCATAATATGGGTAATAATGCATGTTATATTGATAATAATATAAGTAATAAGTATAATTATTACATTTCTAGCGATAATAACTCCATTATGTGGGTAATAACGCATGTTATATTGATAATATCGGGAGTAATAAGTATAATAATTATAGTTCTAGCGATAATAATAGTAAAATATGGCTAGTAGTGTATGTTAAATTGATAATAATAAAAGTAATATGTATATTTATTATAGTTCTATCGATAATAACTGCATAATATGGGTAATAATGCATGTTATATTGATGATAACAAAAGTAATAAGTATATTTATTTTAGTTCTAGCGATAATAATAGTAAAGTATTTCTAATAGTGCATGTTATATTGATGATAATAAAAGTAATAAGTATACTTATTAGAGTTCTAGCGATAATAATAGTAAAATATGGCTAATAGTGCATGTTATATTGATAATAATAAAAGTAATAAGTATATTTATTATAGTTCTAGCGATAATAACTGCATAATATGGGTAATAATGCATGTTATATTGATGACAACAAAAGTAATAAGTATATTTATTTTAGTTCTAGCGATAATAATAGTAAAGTATTTCTAATAGTGCATGTTATATTGATGATAATAAAAGTAATAAGTATACTTATTAGAGTTCTAGCGATAAAAATAGTAAAATATGGCTAATAGTGCATGTTATATTGATAATAATAAAAGTAATAAGTATATTTATTATAGTTCTAGCGATAATAACTGCATAATATGGGTAATAATGCATGTTATATTGATAATAATAAAAGTAATAAGTATATTTATTATAGTTCTATCGATAATAACTGCATAATATGGGTAATAATGCATGTTATATTGATGACAACAAAAGTAATAAGTATATTTATTATAGTTCTAGCGATAATAACTGCATAATATGGGTAATAATGCATGTTATATTGATAATAATATAAGTAATAAGTATAATTATTACATTTCTAGCGATAATAGCTCCATTATGTGGGTAATAATGCATGTTATATTGATAATATCGGGAGTAATAAGTATAATAATTATAGTTCTAGCGATAATAATAGTAAAATATGGCTAATAGTGTATGTTAAATTGATAATAATAAAAGTAATAAGTATATTTATTATAGTTCTAGCGATAATAACTGCATAATATGGGTAATAATGCATGTTATATTGATAATAATATAAGTAATAAGTATAATTATTACATTTCTAGCGATAATAGCTCCATTATGTGGGTAATAATGCATGTTATATTGATAATATCGGGAGTAATAAGTATAATAATTATAGTTCTAGCGATAATAATAGTAAAATATGGCTAATAGTGCATGTTATATTGATAATAATAAAAGTAATAAGTATATTTATTATAGTTCTAGCGATAATAACTGCATAATATGGGTAATAATGCATGTTATATTGATGATAACAAAAGTAATAAGTATATTTATTATAGTTCTAGCGATAATAACTGCATAATATGGGTAATAATGCATGTTATATTGATGACAACAAAAGTAATAAGTATATTTATTATAGTTCTAGCGATAATAACTGCATAATATGGGTAATAATGCATGTTATATTGATAATAATAAAAGTAATAAGTATATTTATTATAGTTCTAGCGATAATTACTGCATAATATGGGTAATAATGCATGTTATATTGATGACAACAAAAGTAATAAGTATATTTATTATAGTTCTAGCGATAATAACTGCATAATATGGGTAGTAATGCATGTCATATGGATAATAATAAAAGTAATAAGTATATTTATTACAGTTCTAGCGATAATAACTGCGTTATATGGGTAATAATGCATGTTATATTGATAATAATAAAAGTAATAAGTATATTTATTATAGTTCTATCGATAATAACTGCAAAATATGGGTAATAATGCATCTTATATTGATAATAATATAAGTAATAAGTATAATTATTACATTTCTAGCGATAATAGTAGTAAAATGTGGCGAATAGTGTATGTTATATTGATAATAATATAAGTAATAAGTATATTTATTACAGTTCTAGCGATAATAACTGCATAATATGGGTAGTAATGCATGTCATATGGATAATAATAAAAGTAATAAGTATATTTATTACAGTTCTAGCGATAATAACTGCATAATATGGGTAATAATGCATGTTATATTGATAATAATAAAAGTAGTAAGTATATTTATTATAGTTCTATCGATAATAACTGCATAATATGGGTAATAATGCATGTTATATTGATGATAACAAAAGAAGTAAGTATATTTATTACAGTTCTAGCGATAATAACTGCATAATATGGGTAATAATGCATGTTATATTGATAATAATATAAGTAATAAGTATATTTATTACAGTTCTAGCGATAATAACTGCATAATATGGGTAATAATGCATGTTATATTGATAATAATAAAAGTAATAAGTATATTTATTATAGTTCTATCGATAATAACTGCATAATATGGGTAATAATGCATGTTATATTGATGATAACAAAAGTAATAAGTATATTTATTATAGTTCTAGCGATAATAACTGCATAATATGTGTAATAATACATGTTATATTGATAATAATATAAGTAATAAGTATAATTATTACATTTCTAGCGATAGTAACTCCATTATGTGGGTAATAATGCATGTTATATTGATAATATCGGGAGTAATAAGTATAATAATTATAGTTCTAGCGATAATAATAGTAAAATATGGCGAATAGTGTATGTTATATTGATAATAATATAAGTAATAAGTATATTTATTATAGTTCTAGCGATAATAACTGCATAATATGGGTAATAATGCATGTTATATTGATAATAATAAAAGTAATAAGTATATTTATTATAGTTCTAGCGATAATAACTGCATAATATGGGTAATAATGCATGTTATATTGATGATAACAAAGTAATAAGTATATTTATTATAGTTCTAGCGATAATAACTGCATAATATGGGTAATAATGCATGTTATATTGATAATAATATAAGTAATAAGTATATTTATTATAGTTCTAGCTATAATAACTGCATAATATTGGTAATAATGCAAGTTATATTGATAATAATAAAAGTAATAAGTATATTTATTATAGTTCTAGCGATAATAACTGCATAATATGGGTAATAATGCATGTTATACTGATGATAACAAATGTAATAAGTATATTTATTATAATTCTAGAGATAATAACTGCATAATATGGGTAATAATGCATGTTATATTGATAATAATATAAGTAATAAGTATAATTATTACATTTCTAGCGATAATAATTCCATTATGTGGGTAATAATGCATGTTATATTGATAATATCGGGAGTAATAAGTATAATTATTATAGTTCTAGCGATAATAATAGTAAAATATAGCTAATAGTGCATGTTATATTGATAATAATAAATGTAATAAGTATATTTATTATAGTTCTATCGATAATAACTGCATAATATGGGTAATAATGCATGTTATATTGATGACAACAAAAGTAATAAGTATATTTATTATAGTTCTAGCGATAATAATAGTAAAGTATTTCTAATAGTGCATGTTATATTGATGATAATAAAAGTAATAAGTATACTTATTATAGTTCTAGCAATAGTAATAGTAAAATATGGCTAATAGTGCATGTTATATTGATAATAATAAAAGTAATAAGTATATTTATTATAGTTCTAGCGATAATAACTGCATAATATGGGTAATAATGCATGTTATATTGATGATAACAAATGTAATAAGTATATTTATTATAATTCTAGCGATAATAACTGCATAATATGGGTAATAATGCATGTTATATTGATAATAATAAAAGTAGTAAGTATATTTATTATAGTTCTATCGATAATAACTGCATAATATGGGTAATAATGCATGTTATATTGATGATAACAAAAGAAGTAAGTATATTTATTACAGTTCTAGCGATAATAACTGCATAATATGGGTAATAATGCATGTTATATTGATAATAATATAAGTAATAAGTATATTTATTACAGTTCTAGCGATAATAACTGCATAATATGGGTAGTAATGCATGTCATATGGATAATAATAAAAGTAATAAGTATATTTATTACAGTTCTAGCGATAATAACTGCATAATATGGGTAATAATGCATGTTATATTGATAATAATAAAAGTAGTAAGTATATTTATTATAGTTCTATCGATAATAACTGCATAATATGGGTAATAATGCATGTTATATTGATGATAACAAAAGAAGTAAGTATATTTATTACAGTTCTAGCGATAATAACTGCATAATATGGGTAATAATGCATGTTATATTGATAATAATATAAGTAATAAGTATATTTATTATAGTTCTAGCGATAATAACTGCATAATATGGGTAATAATGCATGTTATATTGATAATAATAAAAGTAATAAGTATATTTATTATAGTTCTAGCGATAATAACTTCATAATATGGGTAATAATGCATGTTATATTGATGATAACAAAGTAATAAGTATATTTATTATAGTTCTAGCGATAATAACTGCATAATATGGGTAATAATGCATGTTATATTGATAATAATATAAGTAATAAGTATATTTATTATAGTTCTAGCTATAATAACTGCATAATATTGGTAATAATGCAAGTTATATTGATAATAATAAAAGTAATAAGTATATTTATTATAGTTCTAGCGATAATAACTGCATAATATGGGTAATAATGCATGTTATATTGATGATAACAAATGTAATAAGTATATTTATTATAATTCTAGAGATAATAACTGCATAATATGGGTAATAATGCATGTTATATTGATAATAATATAAGTAATAAGTATAATTATTACATTTCTAGCGATAATAACTCCATTATGTGGGTAATAATGCATGTTATATTGATAATATCGGGAGTAATAAGTATAATTATTATAGTTCTAGCGATAATAATAGTAAAATATAGCTAATAGTGCATGTTATATTGATAATAATAAAAGTAATAAGCATATTTATTATAGTTCTAGCGATAATAACTGCATAATATGGGTAATGTTGCATCGCCCCAGAGTGCGATGCAGCTGTCTTTTCATTTTTACAAGGCAATAGATTAAGCATTTCGAACTGACCGTACAGGCAATAAGTTTATGAAGCCATTGACCATTTTAGCTAGCAAAAATTACTTTCGCGTCGGCAACCCAAGTTTATTGCTTGGGACCAGCATGTTTTAACTCCCTATTCCGTTATTTTTCAATCATCGTCGTCAGGGTCAGAGTGCTTTCTCACCTTATTACCTGCTACGGGTTTTTCCCAAATCGCGGTAACCTTCGCGCGTCACCCCTTGGTCGCGGCTATTTCCAGGGGTGTCCAGCGTTTGTACGAGGGCGGTACCTATATTTTGCACGAAGGTGTCACCTCAAAAAACTACTACCAATGAGAAACCAAACCCCCTTCCTAATTACCGATTCCGAGGTGATGTCAGAGAGTTACTTTGGCGGAAACGGACAGAACACGTCAATCAATCCAAGAGCACATTAATATCTCAAAGAACACGTCCATATCTAAACGAACACGTTAGCATTTTCAACATTCAAATCACGAAGAAAAATCACTGTACATCGCGAACATTAAATCACGAATCGAACTTAGTTATAATTTCAACAATAAACATTTAGAGTTACAAACCCACATCAGTTAATACATTAAACTTCCTTCCATACAACACGAATCGAATCGAATATTACATCACGGACATCATAAAAAATCAGAGTCAGCGTACATTAAATTGTGACTGGCTCAGAATAGTGTCGGGCGCCCGAATCCGCACTGTTCAACGCAACAGGTAATAATGCATGTTAGATTGATAATAATAAAAGTAATAAGTATATTTATTATAGTTCTATCGATAATAACTGCATAATATGGGTAATAATGCATGTTATATTGATGACAACAAAAGTAATAAGTATATTTATTATAGTTCTAGCGATAATAATAGTAAAGTATTTCTAATAGTGCATGTTATATTGATGATAATAAAAGTAATAAGTATACTTATTATAGTTCTAGCAATAGTAATAGTAAAATATGGCTAATAGTGCATGTTATATTGATAATAATAAAAGTAATAAGTATATTTATTATAGTTCTATCGATAATAACTGCATAATATGGGTAATAATGCATGTTATATTGATGACAACAAAAGTAATAAGTATATTTATTATAGTTCTAGCGATAATAATAGTAAAGTATTTCTAATAGTGCATGTTATATTGATGATAATAAAAGTAATAAGTATACTTATTATAGTTCCAGCAATAGTAATAGTAAAATATGGCTAATAGTGCATGTTATATTGATAATAATAAAAGTAATAAGTATATTTATTATAGTTCTAGCGATAATAACTGCATAATATGGGTAGTAATGCATGTCATATGGATAATAATAAAAGTAATAAGTATATTTATTACCGTTCTAGCGATAATAACTGCATAATATGGGTAATAATGCATGTTATAATGATGATAACAAAAGTAATAAGTATATTTATTATAGTTCTATCGATAATAACTGCATAATATGGGTAATAATGCATGTTATATTGATGATAACAAAAGTAATAAGTATATTTATTTTAGTTCTAGCGATAATAATAGTAAAGTATTTCTAATAGTGCATGTTATATTGATGATAATAAAAGTAATAAGTATACTTATTAGAGTTCTAGCGATAATAATAGTAAAATATGGCTAATAGTGCATGTTATATTGATAATAATAAAAGCAATAAGTATATTTATTATAGTTCTAGCGATAATAACTGCAGAATATGGGTAATAATGCATGTTATATTGATGATAACAAAAGTAATAAGTATATTTATTATAGTTCTAGCGATAATAACTGCATAATATGGGTAATAATGCATCTTATATTGATAATAATAAAAGTAATAAGTATATTTATTATAGTTCTAGCGATAATAACTGCATAATATGGGCAATAATGCATGTTATATTGATGATAACAAATGTAATAAGTATATTTATTATAGTTCTATCGATAATAACTGCATAATATGGGTAATAATGCATGTTATATTGATAGTAATATAAGTAATAAGTATATTTATTATAGTTCTATCGATAATAACTGCATAATATGGGTAATAATGCATGTTATATTGATGATAACAAAAGTAATGAGTATATTTATTATAGATCTAGCCATAATAACTGCATTATATGGGTAATAATGCATGTTATATTAATAATAATATAAGTAATAAGTATAATTATTACATTTCTAGCGATAATAACTCGATTATGTGGGTAATAATGCATGTTATATTGATAATATCGGGAGTAATATGTATAATAATTATAGTTCTAGCGATAATAATAGTAAAATATGGCTAATAGTGTATGTTAAATTGATAATAATAAAAGTAATAAATATATTTATTATAGTTCTATCGATAATAACTGCATAATATGGGTAATAATGCATGTTATATTGATGACAACAAAAGTAATAAGTATATTTATTATAGTTCTAGCGATAATAACTGCAGAATATGGGTAATAATGCATGTTATATTGATGATAACAAAAGTAATAAGTATATTTATTATAGTTCTAGCGATAATAACTGCATAATATGGGTAATAATGCATCTTATATTGATAATAATAAAAGTAATAAGTATATTTATTATAGTTCTAGCGATAATAACTGCATAATATGGGCAATAATGCATGTTATATTGATGATAACAAATGTAATAAGTATATTTATTATAGTTCTATCGATAATAACTGCATAATATGGGTAATAATGCATGTTATATTGATAGTAATATAAGTAATAAGTATATTTATTATAGTTCTATCGATAATAACTGCATAATATGGGTAATAATGCATGTTATATTGATGATAACAAAAGTAATGAGTATATTTATTATAGATCTAGCCATAATAACTGCATTATATGGGTAATAATGCATGTTATATTAATAATAATATAAGTAATAAGTATAATTATTACATTTCTAGCGATAATAACTCGATTATGTGGGTAATAATGCATGTTATATTGATAATATCGGGAGTAATATGTATAATAATTATAGTTCTAGCGATAATAATAGTAAAATATGGCTAATAGTGTATGTTAAATTGATAATAATAAAAGTAATAAATATATTTATTATAGTTCTATCGATAATAACTGCATAATATGGGTAATAATGCATGTTATATTGATGACAACAAAACTAATAAGTATATTTATTTTAGTTCTACCGATAATAATAGTAAAGTATTTCTAATAGTGCATGTTATATTGATGATAATAAAAGTAATAAGTATACTTATTAGAGTTCTAGCGATAATAATAGTAAAATATGGCTAATAGTGCATGTTATATTGATAATAATAAAAGTAGTAAGTATATTTATTACAGTTCTAGCGATAATAACTGCATAATATGGGTAATAATGCATGTTATATTGATAATAATAAAAGTAATAAGTATATTTATTATAGTTCTATCGATAATAACTGCATAATATGGGTAATAATGCATGTTATATTGATGACAACAAAAGTAATAAGTATATTTATTATAGTTCTAGCGATAATAACTGCATAATATGGGTAATAATGCATGTTATATTGATAATAATATAAGTAATAAGTATAATTATTACATTTCTAGCGATAATAACTCCATTATGTGGGTAATAACGCATGTTATATTGATAATATCGGGAGTAATAAGTATAATAATTATAGTTCTAGCGATAATAATAGTAAAATATGGCTAATAGTGTATGTTAAATTGATAATAATAAAAGTAATAAGTATATTTATTATAGTTCTATCGATAATAACTGCATAATATGGGTAATAATGCATGTTATATTGATGATAACAAAAGTAATAAGTATATTTATTTTAGTTCTAGCGATAATAATAGTAAAGTATTTCTAATAGTGCATGTTATATTGATGATAATAAAAGTAATAAGTATACTTATTAGAGTTCTAGCGATAATAATAGTAAAATATGGCTAATAGTGCATGTTATATTGATAATAATAAAAGCAATAAGTATATTTATTATAGTTCTAGCGATAATAACTGCATAATATGGGTAATAATGCATGTTATATTGATGATAACAAAAGTAATAAGTATATTTATTATAGTTCTAGCGATAATAACTGCATAATATGGGTAATAATGCATCTTATATTGATAATAATAAAAGTAATAAGTATATTTATTATAGTTCTAGCGATAATAACTGCATAATATGGGCAATAATGCATGTTATATTGATGATAACAAATGTAATAAGTATATTTATTATAGTTCTATCGATAATAACTGCATAATATGGGTAATAATGCATGTTATATTGATAGTAATATAAGTAATAAGTATATTTATTATAGTTCTATCGATAATAACTGCATAATATGGGTAATAATGCATGTTATATTGATGATAACAAAAGTAATAAGTATATTTATTATAGATCTAGCCATAATAACTGCATTATATGGGTAATAATGCATGTTATATTAATAATAATATAAGTAATAAGTATAATTATTACATTTCTAGCGATAATAACTCGATTATGTGGGTAATAATGCATGTTATATTGATAATATCGGGAGTAATATGTATAATAATTATAGTTCTAGCGATAATAATAGTAAAATATGGCTAATAGTGTATGTTAAATTGATAATAATAAAAGTAATAAGTATATTTATTATAGTTCTATCGATAATAACTGCATAATATGGGTAATAATGCATGTTATATTGATGACAACAAAACTAATAAGTATATTTATTTTAGTTCTAGCGATAATAATAGTAAAGTATTTCTAATAGTGCATGTTATATTGATGATAATAAAAGTAATAAGTATACTTATTAGAGTTCTAGCGATAATAATAGTAAAATATGGCTAATAGTGCATGTTATATTGATAATAATAAAAGTAATAAGTATATTTATTACAGTTCTAGCGATAATAACTGCATAATATGGGTAATAATGCATGTTATATTGATAATAATAAAAGTAATAAGTATATTTATTATAGTTCTATCGATAATAACTGCATAATATGGGTAATAATGCATGTTATATTGATGACAACAAAAGTAATAAGTATATTTATTATAGTTCTAGCGATAATAACTGCATAATATGGGTAATAATGCATGTTATATTGATAATAATATAAGTAATAAGTATAATTATTACATTTCTAGCGATAATAACTCCATTATGTGGGTAATAACGCATGTTATATTGATAATATCGGGAGTAATAAGTATAATAATTATAGTTCTAGCGATAATAATAGTAAAATATGGCTAATAGTGTATGTTAAATTGATAATAATAAAAGTAATAAGTATATTTATTATAGTTCTATCGATAATAACTGCATAATATGGGTAATAATGCATGTTATATTGATGATAACAAAAGTAATAAGTATATTTATTTTAGTTCTAGCGATAATAATAGTAAAGTATTTCTAATAGTGCATGTTATATTGATGATAATAAAAGTAATAAGTATACTTATTAGAGTTCTAGCGATAATAATAGTAAAATATGGCTAATAGTGCATGTTATATTGATAATAATAAAAGCAATAAGTATATTTATTATAGTTCTAGCGATAATAACTGCATAATATGGGTAAAAATGCATGTTATATTGATGATAACAAAAGTAATAAGTATATTTATTATAGTTCTAGCGATAATAACTGCATAATATGGGTAATAATGCATCTTATATTGATAATAATAAAAGTAATAAGTATATTTATTATAGTTCTAGCGATAATAACTGCATAATATGGGCAATAATGCATGTTATATTGATGATAACAAATGTAATAAGTATATTTATTATAGTTCTATCGATAATAACTGCATAATATGGGTAATAATGCATGTTATATTGATAGTAATATAAGTAATAAGTATATTTATTATAGTTCTATCGATAATAACTGCATAATATGGGTAATAATGCATGTTATATTGATGATAACAAAAGTAATAAGTATATTTATTATAGATCTAGCCATAATAACTGCATTATATGGGTAATAATGCATGTTATATTAATAATAATATAAGTAATAAGTATAATTATTACATTTCTAGCGATAATAACTCGATTATGTGGGTAATAATGCATGTTATATTGATAATATCGGGAGTAATATGTATAATAATTATAGTTCTAGCGATAATAATAGTAAAATATGGCTAATAGTGTATGTTAAATTGATAATAATAAAAGTAATAAGTATATTTATTATAGTTCTATCGATAATAACTGCATAATATGGGTAATAATGCATGTTATATTGATGACAACAAAACTAATAAGTATATTTATTTTATTTCTAGCGATAATAATAGTAAAGTATTTCTAATAGTGCATGTTATATTGATGATAATAAAAGTAATAAGTATACTTATTAGAGTTCTAGCGATAAAAATAGTAAAATATGGCTAATAGTGCATGTTATATTGATAATAATAAAAGTAATAAGTATATTTATTATAGTTCTAGCGATAATAACTGCATAATATGGGTAATAATGCATGTTATATTGATGATAATAAAAGTAATAAGTATACTTATTAGAGTTCTAGCGATAATAATAGTAAAATATGGCTAATAGTGCATGTTATATTGATAATAATAAAAGTAATAAGTATATTTATTACAGTTCTAGCGATAATAACTGCATAATATGGGTAATAATGCATGTTATATTGATAATAATAAAAGTAATAAGTATATTTATTATAGTTCTATCGATAATAACTGCATAATATGGGTAATAATGCATGTTATATTGATGACAACAAAAGTAATAAGTATATTTATTATAGTTCTAGCGATAATAACTGCATAATATGGGTAATAATGCATGTTATATTGATAATAATATAAGTAATAAGTATAATTATTACATTTCTAGCGATAATAACTCCATTATGTGGGTAATAACGCATGTTATATTGATAATATCGGGAGTAATAAGTATAATAATTATAGTTCTAGCGATAATAATAGTAAAATATGGCTAATAGTGTATGTTAAATTGATAATAATAAAAGTAATAAGTATATTTATTATAGTTCTATCGATAATAACTGCATAATATGGGTAATAATGCATGTTATATTGATGATAACAAAAGTAATAAGTATATTTATTTTAGTTCTAGCGATAATAATAGTAAAGTATTTCTAATAGTGCATGTTATATTGATGATAATAAAAGTAATAAGTATACTTATTAGAGTTCTAGCGATAATAATAGTAAAATATGGCTAATAGTGCATGTTATATTGATAATAATAAAAGCAATAAGTATATTTATTATAGTTCTAGCGATAATAACTGCATAATATGGGTAATAATGCATGTTATATTGATGATAACAAAAGTAATAAGTATATTTATTATAGTTCTAGCGATAATAACTGCATAATATGGGTAATAATGCATCTTATATTGATAATAATAAAAGTAATAAGTATATTTATTATAGTTCTAGCGATAATAACTGCATAATATGGGCAATAATGCATGTTATATTGATGATAACAAATGTAATAAGTATATTTATTATAGTTCTATCGATAATAACTGCATAATATGGGTAATAATGCATGTTATATTGATAGTAATATAAGTAATAAGTATATTTATTATAGTTCTATCGATAATAACTGCATAATATGGGTAATAATGCATGTTATATTGATGATAACAAAAGTAATAAGTATATTTATTATAGATCTAGCCATAATAACTGCATTATATGGGTAATAATGCATGTTATATTAATAATAATATAAGTAATAAGTATAATTATTACATTTCTA
The DNA here is from genome assembly GCA_963576845.1 of Megachile leachella. Lineage (NCBI taxonomy): Eukaryota > Metazoa > Arthropoda > Insecta > Hymenoptera > Megachilidae > Megachile > Megachile leachella. The sequence goes on along the minus strand of OY756256.1, from coordinate 14,776,273 downwards.
GCGATAATAACTCGATTATGTGGGTAATAATGCATGTTATATTGATAATATCGGGAGTAATATGTATAATAATTATAGTTCTAGTGATAATAATAGTAAAATATGGCTAATAGTGTATGTTAAATTGATAATAATAAAAGTAATAAGTATATTTATTATAGTTCTATCGATAATAACTGCATAATATGGGTAATAATGCATGTTATATTGATGACAACAAAACTAATAAGTATATTTATTTTAGTTCTAGCGATAATAATAGTAAAGTATTTCTAATAGTGCATGTTATATTGATGATAATAAAAGTAATAAGTATACTTATTAGAGTTCTAGCGATAATAATAGTAAAATATGGCTAATAGTGCATGTTATATTGATAATAATAAAAGTAATAAGTATATTTATTATAGTTCTATCGATAATAACTGCATAATATGGGTAATAATGCATGTTATATTGATGATAACAAAAGTAATAAGTATATTTATTATAGATCTAGCCATAATAACTGCATTATATGGGTAATAATGCATGTTATATTAATAATAATATAAGTAATAAGTATAATTATTACATTTCTAGCGATAATAACTCGATTATGTGGGTAATAATGCATGTTATATTGATAATATCGGGAGTAATAAGTATAATAATTATAGTTCTAGCGATAATAATAGTAAAATATGGCTAATAGTGTATGTTAAATTGATAATAATAAAAGTAATATGTATATTTATTATAGTTCTATCGATAATAACTGCATAATATGGGTAATAATGCATGTTATATTGATGATAACAAAAGTAATAAGTATATTTATTTTAGTTCTAGCGATAATAATAGTAAAGTATTTCTAATAGTGCATGTTATATTGATGATAATAAAAGTAATAAGTATACTTATTAGAGTTCTAGCGATAATAATAGTAAAATATGGCTAATAGTGCATGTTATATTGATAATAATAAAAGTAATAAGTATATTTATTATAGTTCTAGCGATAATAACTGCATAATATGGGTAATAATGCATGTTATATTGATGACAACAAAAGTAATAAGTATATTTATTTTAGTTCTAGCGATAATAATAGTAAAGTATTTCTAATAGTGCATGTTATATTGATGATAATAAAAGTAATAAGTATACTTATTAGAGTTCTAGCGATAATAATAGTAAAATATGGCTAATAGTGCATGTTATATTGATAATAATAAAAGTAATAAGTATATTTATTATAGTTCTAGCGATAATAACTGCATAATATGGGTAATAATGCATGTTATATTGATAATAATAAAAGTAATAAGTATATTTATTATAGTTCTATCGATAATAACTGCATAATATGGGTAATAATGCATGTTATATTGATGACAACAAAAGTAATAAGTATATTTATTATAGTTCTAGCGATAATAACTGCATAATATGGGTAATAATGCATGTTATATTGATAATAATATAAGTAATAAGTATAATTATTACATTTCTAGCGATAATAACTCCATTATGTGGGTAATAACGCATGTTATATTGATAATATCGGGAGTAATAAGTATAATAATTATAGTTCTAGCGATAATAATAGTAAAATATGGCTAGTAGTGTATGTTAAATTGATAATAATAAAAGTAATATGTATATTTATTATAGTTCTATCGATAATAACTGCATAATATGGGTAATAATGCATGTTATATTGATGATAACAAAAGTAATAAGTATATTTATTTTAGTTCTAGCGATAATAATAGTAAAGTATTTCTAATAGTGCATGTTATATTGATGATAATAAAAGTAATAAGTATACTTATTAGAGTTCTAGCGATAATAATAGTAAAATATGGCTAATAGTGCATGTTATATTGATAATAATAAAAGTAATAAGTATATTTATTATAGTTCTAGCGATAATAACTGCATAATATGGGTAATAATGCATGTTATATTGATGACAACAAAAGTAATAAGTATATTTATTTTAGTTCTAGCGATAATAATAGTAAAGTATTTCTAATAGTGCATGTTATATTGATGATAATAAAAGTAATAAGTATACTTATTAGAGTTCTAGCGATAATAATAGTAAAATATGGCTAATAGTGCATGTTATATTGATAATAATAAAAGTAATAAGTATATTTATTATAGTTCTAGCGATTATAACTGCATAATATGGGTAATAATGCATGTTATATTGATAATAATAAAAGTAATAAGTATATTTATTATAGTTCTATCGATAATAACTGCATAATATGGGTAATAATGCATGTTATATTGATGACAACAAAAGTAATAAGTATATTTATTATAGTTCTAGCGATAATAACTGCATAATATGGGTAATAATGCATGTTATATTGATAATAATATAAGTAATAAGTATAATTATTACATTTGTAGCGATAATAACTCCATTATGTGGGTAATAACGCATGTTATATTGATAATATCGGGAGTAATAAGTATAATAATTATAGTTCTAGCGATAATAATAGTAAAATATGGCTAATAGTGCATGTTATATTGATAATAATAAAAGTAATAAGTATATTTATTATAGTTCTATCGATAATAACTGCATAATATGGGTAATAATGCATGTTATATTGATGATAACAAAAGTAATAAGTATATTTATTATAGATCTAGCCATAATAACTGCATTATATGGGTAATAATGCATGTTATATTGATGATAACAAAAGTAATAAGTATATTTATTATAGATCTAGCCATAATAACTGCATTATATGTGTAATAATGCATGTTATATTAATAATAATATAAGTAATAAGTATAATTATTACATTTCTAGCGATAATAGCTCCATTATGTGGGTAATAATGCATGTTATATTGATAATATCGGGAGTAATAAGTATAATAATTATAGTTCTAGCGATAATAATAGTAAAATATGGCTAATAGTGTATGTTAAATTGATAATAATAAAAGTAATAAGTATATTTATTATAGTTCTAGCGATAATAACTGCATAATATGGGTAATAATGCATGTTATATTGATAATAATATAAGTAATAAGTATAATTATTACATTTCTAGCGATAATAGCTCCATTATGTGGGTAATAATGCATGTTATATTGATAATATCGGGAGTAATAAGTATAATAATTATAGTTCTAGCGATAATAATAGTAAAATATGGCTAATAGTGCATGTTATATTGATAATAATAAAAGTAATAAGTATATTTATTATAGTTCTAGCGATAATAACTGCATAATATGGGTAATAATGCATGTTATATTGATGATAACAAAAGTAATAAGTATATTTATTATAGTTCTAGCGATAATAACTGCATAATATGGGTAATAATGCATCTTATATTGATAATAATAAAAGTAATAAGTATATTTATTATAGTTCTAGCGATAATAACTGCATAATATGGGCAATAATGCATGTTATATTGATGATAACAAATGTAATAAGTATATTTATTATAGTTCTATCGATAATAACTGCATAATATGGGTAATAATGCATGTTATATTGATAGTAATATAAGTAATAAGTATATTTATTATAGTTCTATCGATAATAACTGCATAATATGGGTAATAATGCATGTTATATTGATGATAACAAAAGTAATAAGTATATTTATTATAGATCTAGCCATAATAACTGCATTATATGGGTAATAATGCATGTTATATTAATAATAATATAAGTAATAAGTATAATTATTACATTTCTAGCGATAATAACTCGATTATGTGGGTAATAATGCATGTTATATTGATAATATCGGGAGTAATATGTATAATAATTATAGTTCTAGCGATAATAATAGTAAAATATGGCTAATAGTGTATGTTGAATTGATAATAATAAAAGTAATAAGTATATTTATTATAGTTCTATCGATAATAACTGCATAATATGGGTAATAATGCATGTTATATTGATGATAATAAAAGTAATAAGTATACTTATTAGAGTTCTAGCGATAATAATAGTAAAATATGGCTAATAGTGCATGTTATATTGATAATAATAAAAGTAATAAGTATATTTATTACAGTTCTAGCGATAATAACTGCATAATATGGGTAATAATGCATGTTATATTGATAATAATAAAAGTAATAAGTATATTTATTATAGTTCTATCGATAATAACTGCATAATATGGGTAATAATGCATGTTATATTGATGACAACAAAAGTAATAAGTATATTTATTATAGTTCTAGCGATAATAACTGCATAATATGGGTAATAATGCATGTTATATTGATAATAATATAAGTAATAAGTATAATTATTACATTTCTAGCGATAATAACTCCATTATGTGGGTAATAACGCATGTTATATTGATAATATCGGGAGTAATAAGTATAATAATTATAGTTCTAGCGATAATAATAGTAAAATATGGCTAATAGTGTATGTTAAATTGATAATAATAAAAGTAATAAGTATATTTATTATAGTTCTATCGATAATAACTGCATAATATGGGTAATAATGCATGTTATATTGATGATAACAAAAGTAATAAGTATATTTATTTTAGTTCTAGCGATAATAATAGTAAAGTATTTCTAATAGTGCATGTTACATTGATGATAATAAAAGTAATAAGTATACTTATTAGAGTTCTAGCGATAATAATAGTAAAATATGGCTAATAGTGCATGTTATATTGATAATAATAAAAGCAATAAGTATATTTATTATAGTTCTAGCGATAATAACTGCATAATATGGGTAATAATGCATGTTATATTGATGATAACAAAAGTAATAAGTATATTTATTATAGTTCTAGCGATAATAACTGCATAATATGGGTAATGATGCATCTTATATTGATAATAATAAAAGTAATAAGTATATTTATTATAGTTCTAGCGATAATAACTGCATAATATGGGCAATAATGCATGTTATATTGATGATAACAAATGTAATAAGTATATTTATTATAGTTCTATCGATAATAACTGCATAATATGGGTAATAATGCATGTTATATTGATAGTAATATAAGTAATAAGTATATTTATTATAGTTCTATCGATAATAACTGCATAATATGGGTAATAATGCATGTTATATTGATGATAACAAAAGTAATAAGTATATTTATTATAGATCTAGCCATAATAACTGCATTATATGGGTAATAATGCATGTTATATTGATGATAACAAATGTAATAAGTATATTTATTATAGTTCTATCGATAATAACTGCATAATATGGGTAATAATGCATGTTATATTGATGATAACAAAAGTAATAAGTATATTTATTTTAGTTCTAGCGATAATAATAGTAAAGTATTTCTAATAGTGCATGTTATATTGATGATAATAAAAGTAATAAGTATACTTATTAGAGTTCTAGCGATAATAATAGTAAAATATGGCTAATAGTGCATGTTATATTGATAATAATAAAAGTAATAAGTATATTTATTATAGTTCTAGCGATAATAACTGCATAATATGGGTAATAATGCATGTTATATTGATGACAACAAAAGTAATACGTATATTTATTTTAGTTCTAGCGATAATAATAGTAAAGTATTTCTAATAGTGCATGTTATATTGATGATAATAAAAGTAATAAGTATACTTATTAGAGTTCTAGCGATAATAATAGTAAAATATGGCTAATAGTGCATGTTATATTGATAATAATAAAAGTAATAAGTATATTTATTATAGTTCTATCGATAATAACTGCATAATATGGGTAATAATGCATGTTATATTGATGATAACAAAAGTAATAAGTATATTTATTTTAGTTCTAGCGATAATAATAGTAAAGTATTTCTAATAGTGCATGTTATATTGATGATAATAAAAGTAATAAGTATACTTATTAGAGTTCTAGCGATAATAATAGTAAAATATGGCTCATAGTGCATGTTATATTGATAATAATAAAAGTAATAAGTATATTTATTATAGTTCTAGCGATAATAACTGCATAATATGGGTAATAATGCATGTTATATTGATGACAACAAAAGTAATAAGTATATTTATTTTAGTTCTAGCGATAATAATAGTAAAGTATTTCTAATAGTGCATGTTATATTGATGATAATAAAAGTAATAAGTATACTTATTAGAGTTCTAGCGATAATAATAGTAAAATATGGCTAATAGTGCATGTTATATTGATAATAATAAAAGCAATAAGTATATTTATTATAGTTCTAGCGATAATAACTGCATAATATGGGTAATAATGCATGTTATATTGATGATAACAAAAGTAATAAGTATATTTATTATAATTCTAGCGATAATAACTGCATAATATGGGTAATAATGCATCTTATATTGATAATAATAAAAGTAATAAGTATATTTATTATAGTTCTAGCGATAATAACTGCATTATATGGGTAATAATGCATGTTATATTGATGATAACAAATGTAATAAGTATATTTATTATAGTTCTATCGATAATAACTGCATAATATGGGTAATAATGCATGTTATATTGATAATAATATAAGTAATAAGTATAATTATTACATTTCTAGCGATAATAACTCCATTATGTGGGTAATAACGCATGTTATATTGATAATATCGGGAGTAATAAGTATAATAATTATAGTTCTAGCGATAATAATAGTAAAATATGGCTAGTAGTGTATGTTAAATTGATAATAATAAAAGTAATATGTATATTTATTATAGTTCTATCGATAATAACTGCATAATATGGGTAATAATGCATGTTATATTGATGATAACAAAAGTAATAAGTATATTTATTTTAGTTCTAGCGATAATAATAGTAAAGTATTTCTAATAGTGCATGTTATATTGATGATAATAAAAGTAATAAGTATACTTATTAGAGTTCTAGCGATAATAATAGTAAAATATGGCTAATAGTGCATGTTATATTGATAATAATAAAAGTAATAAGTATATTTATTATAGTTCTAGCGATAATAACTGCATAATATGGGTAATAATGCATGTTATATTGATGACAACAAAAGTAATAAGTATATTTATTTTAGTTCTAGCGATAATAATAGTAAAGTATTTCTAATAGTGCATGTTATATTGATGATAATAAAAGTAATAAGTATACTTATTAGAGTTCTAGCGATAATAATAGTAAAATATGGCTAATAGTGCATGTTATATTGATAATAATAAAAGTAATAAGTGTATTTATTATAGTTCTAGCGATAATAACTGCATAATATGGGTAATAATGCATGTTATATTGATAATAATAAAAGTAATAAGTATATTTATTATAGTTCTATCGATAATAACTGCATAATATGGGTAATAATGCATGTTATATTGATGACAACAAAAGTAATAAGTATATTTATTATAGTTCTAGCGATAATAACTGCATAATATGGGTAATAATGCATGTTATATTGATAATAATATAAGTAATAAGTATAATTATTACATTTGTAGCGATAATAACTCCATTATGTGGGTAATAACGCATGTTATATTGATAATATCGGGAGTAATAAGTATAATAATTATAGTTCTAGCGATAATAATAGTAAAATATGGCTAATAGTGTATGTTAAATTGATAATAATAAAAGTAATAAGTATATTTATTATAGTTCTATCGATAATAACTGCATAATATGGGTAATAATGCATGTTATATTGATGATAACAAAAGTAATAAGTATATTTATTTTAGTTCTAGCGATAATAACTGCATAATATGGGTAATAATGCATGTTATATTGATGATAACAAAAGTAATAAGTATATTTATTTTAGTTCTAGCGATAATAATAGTAAAGTATTTCTAATAGTGCATGTTATATTGATGATAATAAAAGTAATAAGTATACTTATTAGAGTTCTAGCGATAATAATAGTAAAATATGGCTAATAGTGCATGTTATATTGATAATAATAAAAGTAATAAGTATATTTATTATAGTTCTAGCGATAATAACTGCATAATATGGGTAATAATGCATGTTATATTGATAATAATAAAAGTAATAAGTATATTTATTATAGTTCTATCGATAATAACTGCATAATATGGGTAATAATGCATGTTATATTGATGACAACAAAAGTAATAAGTATATTTATTATAGTTCTAGCGATAATAACTGCATAATATGGGTAATAATGCATGTTATATTGATAATAATATAAGTAATAAGTATAATTATTACATTTGTAGCGATAATAACTCCATTATGTGGGTAATAACGCATGTTATATTGATAATATCGGGAGTAATAAGTATAATAATTATAGTTCTAGCGATAATAATAGTAAAATATGGCTAATAGTGTATGTTAAATTGATAATAATAAAAGTAATAAGTATATTTATTATAGTTCTATCGATAATAACTGCATAATATGGGTAATAATGCATGTTATATTGATGATAACAAAAGTAATAAGTATATTTATTTTAGTTCTAGCGATAATAATAGTAAAGTATTTCTAATAGTGCATGTTATATTGATGATAATAAAAGAAATAAGTATACTTATTAGAGTTCTAGCGATAATAATAGTAAAATATGGCTAATAGTGCATGTTATATTGATAATAATAAAAGTAATAAGTATATTTATTTTAGTTCTAGCGATAATAATAGTAAAGTATTTCTAATAGTGCATGTTATATTGATGATAATAAAAGTAATAAGTATACTTATTAGAGTTCTAGCGATAATAATAGTAAAATATGGCTAATAGTGCATGTTATATTGATAATAATAAAAGTAATAAGTATATTTATTATAGTTCTAGCGATAATAACTGCATAATATGGGTAATAATGCATGTTATATTTATGATAACAAAAGTAATAAGTATATTTATTATAGTTCTAGCGATAATAACTGCATAATATGGGTAATAATGCATGTTATATTGATAATAAAATAAGTAATAAGTATAATTATTACATTTCTAGCGATAATAACTCCATTATGTGGGTAATAATGCATGTTATATTGATAATATCGGGAGTAATAAGTATAATAATTATAGTTCTAGCGATAATAATAGTAAAATGTGGCGAATAGTGTATGTTATATTGATAATAATATAAGTAATAAGTATATTTATTATAGTTCTAGCGATAATAACTGCATAATATGGGTAATAATGCATGTTATATTGATGATAACAAATGTAATAAGTATATTTATTATAGTTCTAGCGATAATAACTGCATAATATGGGTAGTAATGCATGTCATATGGATAATAATAAAAGTAATAAGTATATTTATTATAGTTCTATCGATAATAACTGCATAATATGGGTAATAATGCATGTTATATTGATAATAATAAAAGTAATAAGTATATTTATTATAGTTCTAGCGATAATAACTGCATTATGTGGGTAATAATGCATGTTATATTAATAATATCGGGAGTAATAAGTATAATAATTATAGTTCTATCGATAATAACTGCATAATATGGGTAATAATGCATGTTATATTGATGATAACAAAAGTAATAAGTATATTTATTTTAGTTCTAGCGATAATAATAGTAAATTATTTCTAATAGTGCATGTTATATTGATGATAATAAAAGTAATAAGTATACTTATTAGAGTTCTAGCGATAATAATAGTAAAATATGGCTAATAGTGCATGTTATATTGATAATAATAAAAGTAATAAGTATATTTATTATAGTTCTAGCGATAATAACTGCATAATATGGGTAATAATGCATGTTATATTGATAATAATAAAAGTAATAAGTATATTTGTTATAGTTCTATCGATAATAACTGCATAATATGGGTAATAATGCATGTTATATTGATGACAACAAAAGTAATAAGTATATTTATTATAGGTCTAGCGATAATAATAGTAAAGTATTTCTAATAGTGCATGTTATATTGATGATAATAAAAGTAATAAGTATACTTATTATAGTTCTAGCGATAATAATAGTAAAATATGGCTAATAGTGCATGTTATATTGATAATAATAAAAGTAATAAGTATATTTATTATAGTTCTAGCGATAATAACTGCATAATATGGGTAGTAATGCATGTCTTATGGATAATAATAAAAGTAATAAGTATATTTATTATAGTTCTATCGATAATAACTGCATAATATGGGTAATAATGCATGTTATATTGATGATAACAAAAGTAATAAGTATATTTATTATAGTTCTAGCGATAATAACTGCATAATATGGGTAATAATGCATGTTATATTGATAATAATAAAAGTAATAAGTATATTTATTATAGTTCTAGCGATAATAACTGCATTATATGGGTAATAATGCATGTTATATTGATGATAACAAATGTAATAAGTATATTTATTATAGTTCTATCGATAATAACTGCATAATATGGGTAATAATGCATGTTATATTGATGATAACAGAAGTAATAAGTATATTTATTTTAGTTCTAGCGATAATAATAGTAAAGTATTTCTAATAGTGCATGTTATATTGATGATAATAAAAGTAATAAGTATACTTATTAGAGTTCTAGCGATAATAATAGTAAAATATGGCTAATAGTGCATGTTATATTGATAATAATAAGAGTAATAAGTATATTTATTATAGTTCTAGCGATAATAACTGCATTATGTGGGTAATAATGCATGTTATATTAATAATATCGGGAGTAATAAGTATAATAATTATAGTTCTAGCGATAATAATAGTAAAATATGGCTAATAGTGTATGTGAAATTGATAATAATAAAAGTAATAAGTATATTTATTATAGTTCTAGCGATAATAACTGCATAATATGGGTAGTAATGCATGTCATATGGATAATAATAAAAGTAATAAGTATATTTATTATAGTTCTATCGATAATAACTGCATAATATGGGTAATAATGCATGTTATATTGATGACAACAAAAGTAATAAGTATATTTATTTTAGTTCTAGCGATAATAATAGTAAAGTATTTCTAATAGTGCATGTTATATTGATGATAATAAAAGTAATAAGTATACTTATTAGAGTTCTAGCGATAAAAATAGTAAAATATGGCTAATAGTGCATGTTATATTGATAATAATAAAAGTAATAAGTATATTTATTATAGTTCTAGCGATAATAACTGCATAATATGGGTAATAATGCATGTTATATTGATAATAATAAAAGTAATAAGTATATTTATTATAGTTCTATCGATAATAACTGCATAATATGGGTAATAATGCATGTTATATTGATGACAACAAAAGTAATAAGTATATTTATTATAGTTCTAGCGATAATAACTGCATAATATGGGTAATAATGCATGTTATATTGATAATAATATAAGTAATAAGTATAATTATTACATTTCTAGCGATAATAGCTCCATTATGTGGGTAATAATGCATGTTATATTGATAATATCGGGAGTAATAAGTATAATAATTATAGTTCTAGCGATAATAATAGTAAAATATGGCTAATAGTGTATGTTAAATTGATAATAATAAAAGTAATAAGTATATTTATTATAGTTCTAGCGATAATAACTGCATAATATGGGTAATAATGCATGTTATATTGATAATAATATAAGTAATAAGTATAATTATTACATTTCTAGCGATAATAGCTCCATTATGTGGGTAATAATGCATGTTATATTGATAATATCGGGAGTAATAAGTATAATAATTATAGTTCTAGCGATAATAATAGTAAAATATGGCTAATAGTGTATGTTAAATTGATAATAATAAAAGTAATAAGTATATTTATTATAGTTCTATCGATAATAACTGCATAATATGGGTAATAATGCATGTTATATTGATGATAACAAAAGTAATAAGTATATTTATTTTAGTTCTAGCGATAATAATAGTAAAGTATTTCTAATAGTGCATGTTATATTGATGATAATAAAAGTAATAAGTATACTTATTAGAGTTCTAGCGATAATAATAGTAAAATATGGCTAATAGTGCATGTTATATTGATAATAATAAAAGTAATAAGTATATTTATTATAGTTCTAGCGATAATAACTGCATAATATGGGTAATAATGCATGTTATATTGATAATAATAAAAGTAATAAGTATATTTATTATAGTTCTATCGATAATAACTGCATAATATGGGTAATAATGCATGTTATATTGATGACAACAAAAGTAATAAGTATATTTATTACAGTTCTAGCGATAATAACTGCATAATATGGGCAATAATGCATGTTATATTGATAGTAATATAAGTAATAAGTATATTTATTATAGTTCTATCGATAATAACTGCAAAATATGGGTAATAATGCATGTTATATTGATGATAACTAAAGTAATAAGTATATTTATTACAGTTCTAGCGATAATAACTGCATAATATGGGTAATAATGCATGTTATATTGATGACAACAATAGTAATAAGTATATTTATTATAGTTCTATCGATAATAACTGCATACTATGGGTAATAATGCATGTTATATTGATGATAACAAAAGTAATAAGTATATTTATTATAGTTCTAGCGACAATAACTGCATAATATGTGTAATAATGCATGTTATATTGATAATAATATAAGTAATAAGTATAATTATTACATTCCTAGCGATAGTAACTCCATTATGTGGGTAATAATGCATGTTATATTGATAATATCGGGAGTAATAAGTATAATAATTATAGTTCTAGCGATAATAATAGTAAAATATGGCGAATAGTGTATGTTATATTGATAATAATATAAGTAATAAGTATATTTATTATAGTTCTAGCGATAATAACTGCATAATATGGGTAATAATGCATGTTATATTGATAATAATAAAAGTAATAAGTATATTTATTATAGTTCTAGCGATAATAACTGCATAATATGGGTAATAATGCATGTTATATTGATAATAACAAAGTAATAAGTATATTTATTATAGTTCTAGCGATAATAACTGCATAATATGGGTAGTAATGCATGTCTTATGGATAATAATAAAAGTAATAAGTATATTTATTATAGTTCTATCGATAATAACTGCATAATATGGGTAATAATGCATGTTATATTGATGATAACAAAAGTAATAAGTATATTTATTATAGTTCTATCGATAATAACTGCATAATATGGGTAATAATGCATGTTATATTGATGATAACAAAAGTAATAAGTATATTTATTATAGTTCTAGCGATAATAACTGCATAATATGGGTAATAATGCATGTTATATTGATGATAACAAATGTAATAAGTATATTTATTATAGTTCTAGCGATAATAACTGCATAATATGGGTAGTAATGCATGTCATATGGATAATAATAAAAGTAATAAGTATATTTATTATAGTTCTATCGATAATAACTGCATAATATGGGTAATAATGCATGTTATATTGATAATAATAAAAGTAATAAGTATATTTATTATAGTTCTAGCGATAATAACTGCATTATGTGGGTAATAATGCATGTTATATTAATAATATCGGGAGTAATAAGTATAATAATTATAGTTCTATCGATAATAACTGCATAATATGGGTAATAATGCATGTTATATTGATGATAACAAAAGTAATAAGTATATTTATTTTAGTTCTAGCGATAATAATAGTAAATTATTTCTAATAGTGCATGTTATATTGATGATAATAAAAGTAATAAGTATACTTATTAGAGTTCTAGCGATAATAATAGTAAAATATGGCTAATAGTGCATGTTATATTGATAATAATAAAAGTAATAAGTATATTTATTATAGTTCTAGCGATAATAACTGCATAATATGGGTAATAATGCATGTTATATTGATAATAATAAAAGTAATAAGTATATTTGTTATAGTTCTATCGATAATAACTGCATAATATGGGTAATAATGCATGTTATATTGATGACAACAAAAGTAATAAGTATATTTATTATAGGTCTAGCGATAATAATAGTAAAGTATTTCTAATAGTGCATGTTATATTGATGATAATAAAAGTAATAAGTATACTTATTATAGTTCTAGCGATAATAATAGTAAAATATGGCTAATAGTGCATGTTATATTGATAATAATAAAAGTAATAAGTATATTTATTATAGTTCTAGCGATAATAACTGCATAATATGGGTAGTAATGCATGTCTTATGGATAATAATAAAAGTAATAAGTATATTTATTATAGTTCTATCGATAATAACTGCATAATATGGGTAATAATGCATGTTATATTGATGATAACAAAAGTAATAAGTATATTTATTATAGTTCTAGCGATAATAACTGCATAATATGGGTAATAATGCATGTTATATTGATAATAATAAAAGTAATAAGTATATTTATTATAGTTCTAGCGATAATAACTGCATTATATGGGTAATAATGCATGTTATATTGATGATAACAAATGTAATAAGTATATTTATTATAGTTCTATCGATAATAACTGCATAATATGGGTAATAATGCATGTTATATTGATGATAACAGAAGTAATAAGTATATTTATTTTAGTTCTAGCGATAATAATAGTAAAGTATTTCTAATAGTGCATGTTATATTGATGATAATAAAAGTAATAAGTATACTTATTAGAGTTCTAGCGATAATAATAGTAAAATATGGCTAATAGTGCATGTTATATTGATAATAATAAGAGTAATAAGTATATTTATTATAGTTCTAGCGATAATAACTGCATTATGTGGGTAATAATGCATGTTATATTAATAATATCGGGAGTAATAAGTATAATAATTATAGTTCTAGCGATAATAATAGTAAAATATGGCTAATAGTGTATGTGAAATTGATAATAATAAAAGTAATAAGTATATTTATTATAGTTCTAGCGATAATAACTGCATAATATGGGTAGTAATGCATGTCATATGGATAATAATAAAAGTAATAAGTATATTTATTATAGTTCTATCGATAATAACTGCATAATATGGGTAATAATGCATGTTATATTGATGACAACAAAAGTAATAAGTATATTTATTTTAGTTCTAGCGATAATAATAGTAAAGTATTTCTAATAGTGCATGTTATATTGATGATAATAAAAGTAATAAGTATACTTATTAGAGTTCTAGCGATAAAAATAGTAAAATATGGCTAATAGTGCATGTTATATTGATAATAATAAAAGTAATAAGTATATTTATTATAGTTCTAGCGATAATAACTGCATAATATGGGTAATAATGCATGTTATATTGATAATAATAAAAGTAATAAGTATATTTATTATAGTTCTATCGATAATAACTGCATAATATGGGTAATAATGCATGTTATATTGATGACAACAAAAGTAATAAGTATATTTATTATAGTTCTAGCGATAATAACTGCATAATATGGGTAATAATGCATGTTATATTGATAATAATATAAGTAATAAGTATAATTATTACATTTCTAGCGATAATAGCTCCATTATGTGGGTAATAATGCATGTTATATTGATAATATCGGGAGTAATAAGTATAATAATTATAGTTCTAGCGATAATAATAGTAAAATATGGCTAATAGTGTATGTTAAATTGATAATAATAAAAGTAATAAGTATATTTATTATAGTTCTAGCGATAATAACTGCATAATATGGGTAATAATGCATGTTATATTGATAATAATATAAGTAATAAGTATAATTATTACATTTCTAGCGATAATAGCTCCATTATGTGGGTAATAATGCATGTTATATTGATAATATCGGGAGTAATAAGTATAATAATTATAGTTCTAGCGATAATAATAGTAAAATATGGCTAATAGTGTATGTTAAATTGATAATAATAAAAGTAATAAGTATATTTATTATAGTTCTATCGATAATAACTGCATAATATGGGTAATAATGCATGTTATATTGATGATAACAAAAGTAATAAGTATATTTATTTTAGTTCTAGCGATAATAATAGTAAAGTATTTCTAATAGTGCATGTTATATTGATGATAATAAAAGTAATAAGTATACTTATTAGAGTTCTAGCGATAATAATAGTAAAATATGGCTAATAGTGCATGTTATATTGATAATAATAAAAGTAATAAGTATATTTATTATAGTTCTAGCGATAATAACTGCATAATATGGGTAATAATGCATGTTATATTGATAATAATAAAAGTAATAAGTATATTTATTATAGTTCTATCGATAATAACTGCATAATATGGGTAATAATGCATGTTATATTGATGACAACAAAAGTAATAAGTATATTTATTACAGTTCTAGCGATAATAACTGCATAATATG
Organism: Megachile leachella; assembly: GCA_963576845.1. Lineage (NCBI taxonomy): Eukaryota > Metazoa > Arthropoda > Insecta > Hymenoptera > Megachilidae > Megachile > Megachile leachella. Next base: position 14,759,984 of record OY756256.1, on the reverse strand, counting down.
GGCAATAATGCATGTTATATTGATAGTAATATAAGTAATAAGTATATTTATTATAGTTCTATCGATAATAACTGCAAAATATGGGTAATAATGCATGTTATATTGATGATAACTAAAGTAATAAGTATATTTATTACAGTTCTAGCGATAATAACTGCATAATATGGGTAATAATGCATGTTATATTGATGACAACAATAGTAATAAGTATATTTATTATAGTTCTATCGATAATAACTGCATACTATGGGTAATAATGCATGTTATATTGATGATAACAAAAGTAATAAGTATATTTATTATAGTTCTAGCGACAATAACTGCATAATATGTGTAATAATGCATGTTATATTGATAATAATATAAGTAATAAGTATAATTATTACATTCCTAGCGATAGTAACTCCATTATGTGGGTAATAATGCATGTTATATTGATAATATCGGGAGTAATAAGTATAATAATTATAGTTCTAGCGATAATAATAGTAAAATATGGCGAATAGTGTATGTTATATTGATAATAATATAAGTAATAAGTATATTTATTATAGTTCTAGCGATAATAACTGCATAATATGGGTAATAATGCATGTTATATTGATAATAATAAAAGTAATAAGTATATTTATTATAGTTCTAGCGATAATAACTGCATAATATGGGTAATAATGCATGTTATATTGATAATAACAAAGTAATAAGTATATTTATTATAGTTCTAGCGATAATAACTGCATAATATGGGTAGTAATGCATGTCTTATGGATAATAATAAAAGTAATAAGTATATTTATTATAGTTCTATCGATAATAACTGCATAATATGGGTAATAATGCATGTTATATTGATGATAACAAAAGTAATAAGTATATTTATTATAGTTCTATCGATAATAACTGCATAATATGGGTAATAATGCATGTTATATTGATGATAACAAAAGTAATAAGTATATTTATTATAGTTCTAGCGATAATAACTGCATAATATGGGTAATAATGCATGTTATATTGATGATAACAAATGTAATAAGCCTATTTATTATAATTCTAGCGATAATAACTGCATAATATGGGTAATAATGCATGTTATATTGATAATAATATAAGGAATAAGTATAATTATTACATTTCTAGCGATAATAACTCCATTATGTGGGTAATAATGCATGTTATATTGATAATATCGGGAGTAATAAGTATAATTATTATAGTTCTAGCGATAATAATAGTAAAATGTGGCTAATAGTGCATGTTATATTGATAATAATAAAAGTAATAAGTATATTTATTACAGTTCTAGCGATAATAACTGCATAATATGGGTTATAATGCATGTTATATTGATAATAATAAAAGTAATAAGTATGTTTATTATAGTTCTATCGATAATAACTGCATAATATGGGTAATAATGCATGTTATATTGATGATAACAAAAGTAGTAAGTATATTTATTACAGTTGTAGCGATAATAACTGCATAATATGGGTAAGAATGCATGTTATATTGATAATAATATAAGTAATAAGTATATTTATTATAGTTCTAGCGATAATAACTGCATAATATGGCTAATAATGCATGTTATATTGATAATAATAAAAGTAATAAGTATATTTATTATAGTTCTAGCGATAATAACTGCATAATATGGGTAGTAATGCATGTCATATGGATAATAATAAAAGTAATAAGTATATTTATTACAGTTCTAGCGATAATAACTGCATAATATGGGTAATAATGCATGTTATATTGATGATAACAAAAGTAATAAGTATATTTATTATAGTTCTAGCGATAATAACTGCATAATATGAGTAGTAATGCATGTCATATGTATAATAATAAAAGTAATAAGTATATTTATTACAGTTCTAGCGATAATAACTGCATAATATGGGTAATAATGCATGTTATATTGATGATAACAAATGTAATAAGTATATTTATTATAGTTCTAGCGATAATAACTGCATAATATGGGTAGTAATGCATGTCATATGGATAATAATAAAAGTAATAAGTATATTTATTATAGTTCTATCGATAATAACTGCATAATATGGGTAATAATGCATGTTATATTGATAATAATAAAAGTAATAAGTATATTTATTATAGTTCTAGCGATAATAACTGCATTATGTGGGTAATAATGCATGTTATATTAATAATATCGGGAGTAATAAGTATAATAATTATAGTTCTAGCCATAATAATAGTAAAATATGGCTAATAGTGTATGTTATATTGATAATAGTAAAAGTAATAAGTATATCTATTATAGTTCTATCGATAATAACTGCATAATATGGGTAATAATGCATGTTATATTAATAATAATATAAGTAATAAGTATATTTATTATAATTCTAGCGATAATAATAGTAAAATATTTCTAATAGTGCACGTTATATTGATGATAATAAAAGTAATAAGTATACTTATTATAGTTCTAGCGATAATAATAGTAAAATATGGCTAATAATGCATGTTATATTGATAATAATAAAAGTAATAAGTATAATTATTATAGTTCTAGCGATAATAACTGCATAATATGGGTAGTAATGCATGTCATATGGATAATAATAAAAGCAATAAGTATATTTATTACAGTTCTACCGATAATAACTGCATAATATGAGTAATAATGCATGTTATATTGATAATAATATAAGTAATAAGTATATTTATTATAGTTCTAGCGATAATAACTGCATAATATGGGTAATGATGCATGTTATATTGATGATAACTAAAGTAATAAGTATATTTATTATAGTTCTAGCGATAATAACTGCATAATATGGGTAATAATGCATGTTATATTGATAATAATAAAAGTAATAAGTATATTTATTATAGTTCTATCGATAATAACTGCATAATATGGGTAATAATGCATGTTATATTGATGACAACAAAAGTAATAAGTATATTTATTATAGTTCTAGCGATAATAACTGCATAATATGGGTAATAATGCATGTTATATTGATAATAATATAAGTAATAAGTATAATTATTACATTTCTAGCGATAATAGCTCCATTATGTGGGTAATAATGCATGTTATATTGATAATATCGGGAGTAATAAGTATAATAATTATAGTTCTAGCGATAATAATAGTAAAATATGGCTAATAGTGTATGTTAAATTGATAATAATAAAAGTAATAAGTATATTTATTATAGTTCTATCGATAATAACTGCATAATATGGGTAATAATGCATGTTATATTGATGATAACAAAAGTAATAAGTATATTTATTTTAGTTCTAGCGATAATAATAGTAAAGTATTTCTAATAGTGCATGTTATATTGATGATAATAAAAGTAATAAGTATACTTATTAGAGTTCTAGCGATAATAATAGTGAAATATGGCTAATAGTGCATGTTATATTGATAATAATAAAAGTAATAAGTATATTTATTATAGGTCTAGCGATAATAATAGTAAAGTATTTCTAATAGTGCATGTTATATTGATGATAATAAAAGTAATAAGTATACTTATTAGAGTTCTAGCGATAATAATAGTAAAATATGGCTAATAGTGCATGTTATATTGATAATAATAAAAGTAATAAGTATATTTATTATAGTTCTAGCGATAATAACTGCATAATATGGGTAATAATGCATGTTATATTGATAATAATAAAAGTAATAAGTATATTTATTATAGTTCTATCGATAATAACTGCATAATATGGGTAATAATGCATGTTATATTGATGACAACAAAAGTAATAAGTATATATATTACAGTTCTAGCGATAATAACTGCATAATATGGGTAATAATGCATGTTATATTGATAGTAATATAAGTAATAAGTATATTTATTATAGTTCTATCGATAATAACTGCAAAATATGGGTAATAATGCATGTTATATTGATGATAACTAAAGTAATAAGTACATTTATTACAGTTCTAGCGATAATAACTGCATAATATGGGTAATAATGCATGTTATATTGATGACAACAATAGTAATAAGTATATTTATTATAGTTCTAGCGATAATAACTGCATAATATGTGTAATAATGCATGTTATATTGATAATAATATAAGTAATAAGTATAATTATTACATTTCTAGCGATAGTAACTCCATTATGTGGGTAATAATGCATGTTATATTGATAATATCGGGAGTAATAAGTATAATAATTATAGTTCTAGCGATAATAATAGTAAAATATGGCGAATAGTGTATGTTATATTGATAATAATATAAGTAATAAGTATATTTATTATAGTTCTAGCGATAATAACTGCATAATATGGGTAATAATGCATGTTATATTGATAATAATAAAAGTAATAAGTATATTTATTATAGTTCTAGCGATAATAACTGCATAATATGGGTAATAATGCATGTTATATTGATAATAATAAAAGTAATAAGTATATTTATTATAGCTCTAGCGATAATAACTGCATAATATGGGTAGTAATGCATGTCATATGGATAATAATAAAAGTAATAAGTATATTTATTACAGTTCTAGCGATAATAACTGCATAATATGGGTAATAATGCATGTTATATTGATAATAATAAAAGTAATAAGTATATTTATTATAGTTCTATCGATAATAACTGCATACTATGGGTAATAATGCATGTTATATTGATGATAACAAAAGTAATAAGTATATTTATTATAGTTCTAGCGACAATAACTGCATAATATGTGTAATAATGCATGTTATATTGATAATAATATAAGTAATAAGTATAATTATTACATTTCTAGCGATAGTAACTCCATTATGTGGGTAATAATGCATGTTATATTGATAATATCGGGAGTAATAAGTATAATAATTATAGTTCTAGCGATAATAATAGTAAAATATGGCGAATAGTGTATGTTATATTGATAATAATATAAGTAATAAGTATATTTATTATAGTTCTAGCGATAATAACTGCATAATATGGGTAATAATGCATGTTATATTGATAATAATAAAAGTAATAAGTATATTTATTATAGTTCTAGCGATAATAACTGCATAATATGGGTAATAATGCATGTTATATTGATAATAATAAAAGTAATAAGTATATTTATTTTAGTTCTAGCGATAATAATAGTAAAGTATTTCTAATAGTGCATGTTATATTGATGATAATAAAAGTAATAAGTATACTTATTAGAGTTCTAGCGATAATAATAGTAAAATATGGCTAATAGTGCATGTTATATTGATAATAATAAAAGTAATAAGTATATTTATTATAGTTCTAGCGATAATAACTGCATAATATGGGTAATAATGCATGTTATATTGATAATAATAAAAGTAATAAGTATATTTATTATAGTTCTAGCGATAATAACTGCATAATATGGGTAATAATGCATGTTATATTGATAATAACAAAGTAATAAGTATATTTATTATAATTCTAGCGATAATAACTGCATAATATGGGTAATAATGCATGTTATATTGATAATAATATAAGTAATAAGTATAATTATTACATTTCTAGCGATAATAACTCCATTATGTGGGTAATAATGCATGTTATATTGATAATATCGGGAGTAATAAGTATAATTATTATAGTTCTAGCAATAATAATAGTAAAATATAGCTAATAGTGCATGTTATATTGGTAATAATAAAAGTAATAAGTATATTTATTATAGTTATAGCGATAATAACTGCATAATATGGGTAATAATGCATGTTATATTGATAATAATAAAAGTAATAAGTATATTTATTATAGTTCTAGCGATAATAACTGCATAATATGTGTAATAATGCATGTTATATTGATAATAATATAAGTAATAAGTATAATTATTACATTTCTAGCGATAGTAACTCCATTATGTGGGTAATAATGCATGTTATATTGATAATATCGGGAGTAATAAGTATAATAATTATAGTTCTAGCGATAATAATAGTAAAATATGGCGAATAGTGTATGTTATATTGATAATAATATAAGTAATAAGTATATTTATTATAGTTCTAGCGATAATAACTGCATAATATGGGTAATAATGCATGTTATATTGATAATAATAAAAGTAATAAGTATATTTATTATAGTTCTAGCGATAATAACTGCATAATATGGGTAATAATGCATGTTATATTGATAATAATAAAAGTAATAAGTATATTTATTTTAGTTCTAGCGATAATACTAGTAAAGTATTTCTAATAGTGCATGTTATATTGATGATAATAAAAGTAATAAGTATACTTATTAGAGTTCTAGCGATAATAATAGTAAAATATGGCTAATAGTGCATGTTATATTGATAATAATAAAAGTAATAAGTATATTTATTATAGTTCTAGCGATAATAACTGCATAATATGGGTAATAATGCATGTTATATTGATAATAATAAAAGTAATAAGTATATTTATTATAGTTCTATCGATAATAACTGCATAATATGGGTAATAATGCATGTTATATTGATGACAACAAAAGTAATAAGTATATATATTACAGTTCTAGCGATAATAACTGCATAATATGTGTAATAATGCATGTTATATTGATAATAATATAAGTAATAAGTATAATTATTACATTTCTAGCGATAGTAACTCCATTATGTGGGTAATAATGCATGTTATATTGATAATATCGGGAGTAATAAGTATAATAATTATAGTTCTAGCGATAATAATAGTAAAATATGGCGAATAGTGTATGTTATATTGATAATAATATAAGTAATAAGTATATTTATTATAGTTCTAGCGATAATAACTGCATAATATGGGTAATAATGCATGTTATATTGATAATAATAAAAGTAATAAGTATATTTATTATAGTTCTAGCGATAATAACTGCATAATATGGGTAATAATGCATGTTATATTGATAATAATAAAAGTAATAAGTATATTTATTATAGCTCTAGCGATAATAACTGCATAATATGGGTAGTAATGCATGTCATATGGATAATAATAAAAGTAATAAGTATATTTATTACAGTTCTAGCGATAATAACTGCATAATATGGGTAATAATGCATGTTATATTGATAATAATAAAAGTAATAAGTATATTTATTATAGTTCTATCGATAATAACTGCATACTATGGGTAATAATGCATGTTATATTGATGATAACAAAAGTAATAAGTATATTTATTATAGTTCTAGCGACAATAACTGCATAATATGTGTAATAATGCATGTTATATTGATAATAATATAAGTAATAAGTATAATTATTACATTTCTAGCGATAGTAACTCCATTATGTGGGTAATAATGCATGTTATATTGATAATATCGGGAGTAATAAGTATAATAATTATAGTTCTAGCGATAATAATAGTAAAATATGGCGAATAGTGTATGTTATATTGATAATAATATAAGTAATAAGTATATTTATTATAGTTCTAGCGATAATAACTGCATAATATGGGTAATAATGCATGTTATATTGATAATAATAAAAGTAATAAGTATATTTATTATAGTTCTAGCGATAATAACTGCATAATATGGGTAATAATGCATGTTATATTGATAATAATAAAAGTAATAAGTATATTTATTTTAGTTCTAGCGATAATAATAGTAAAGTATTTCTAATAGTGCATGTTATATTGATGATAATAAAAGTAATAAGTATACTTATTAGAGTTCTAGCGATAATAATAGTAAAATATGGCTAATAGTGCATGTTATATTGATAATAATAAAAGTAATAAGTATATTTATTATAGTTCTAGCGATAATAACTGCATAATATGGGTAATAATGCATGTTATATTGATAATAATAAAAGTAATAAGTATATTTATTATAGTTCTAGCGATAATAACTGCATAATATGGGTAATAATGCATGTTATATTGATAATAACAAAGTAATAAGTATATTTATTATAATTCTAGCGATAATAACTGCATAATATGGGTAATAATGCATGTTATATTGATAATAATATAAGTAATAAGTATAATTATTACATTTCTAGCGATAATAACTCCATTATGTGGGTAATAATGCATGTTATATTGATAATATCGGGAGTAATAAGTATAATTATTATAGTTCTAGCAATAATAATAGTAAAATATAGCTAATAGTGCATGTTATATTGGTAATAATAAAAGTAATAAGTATATTTATTATAGTTATAGCGATAATAACTGCATAATATGGGTAATAATGCATGTTATATTGATAATAATAAAAGTAATAAGTATATTTATTATAGTTCTAGCGATAATAACTGCATAATATGGGTAATAATGCATGTTATATTGATAATAATAAAAGTAATAAGTATATTTATTTTAGTTCTAGCGATAATACTAGTAAAGTATTTCTAATAGTGCATGTTATATTGATGATAATAAAAGTAATAAGTATACTTATTAGAGTTCTAGCGATAATAATAGTAAAATATGGCTAATAGTGCATGTTATATTGATAATAATAAAAGTAATAAGTATATTTATTATAGTTCTAGCGATAATAACTGCATAATATGGGTAATAATGCATGTTATATTGATAATAATAAAAGTAATAAGTATATTTATTATAGTTCTATCGATAATAACTGCATAATATGGGTAATAATGCATGTTATATTGATGACAACAAAAGTAATAAGTATATATATTACAGTTCTAGCGATAATAACTGCATAATATGGGTAATAATGCATGTTATATTGATAGTAATATAAGTAATAAGTATATTTATTATAGTTCTATCGATAATAACTGCAAAATATGGGTAATAATGCATGTTATATTGATGATAACTAAAGTAATAAGTATATTTATTACAGTTCTAGCGATAATAACTGCATAATATGGGTAATAATGCATGTTATATTGATGACAACAATAGTAATAAGTATATTTATTATAGTTCTAGCGATAATAACTGCATAATATGTGTAATAATGCATGTTATATTGATAATAATATAAGTAATAAGTATAATTATTACATTTCTAGCGATAGTAACTCCATTATGTGGGTAATAATGCATGTTATATTGATAATATCGGGAGTAATAAGTATAATAATTATAGTTCTAGCGATAATAATAGTAAAATATGGCGAATAGTGTATGTTATATTGATAATAATATAAGTAATAAGTATATTTATTATAGTTCTAGCGATAATAACTGCATAATATGGGTAATAATGCATGTTATATTGATAATAATAAAAGTAATAAGTATATTTATATAGTTCTAGCGATAATAACTGCATAATATGGGTAATAATGCATGTTATATTGATAATAATAAAAGTAATAAGTATATTTATTATAGCTCTAGCGATAATAACTGCATAATATGGGTAGTAATACATGTCATATGGATAATAATAAAAGTAATAAGTATATTTATTACAGTTCTAGCGATAATAACTGCATAATATGGGTAAGAATGCATGTTATATTGATAATAATAAAAGTAATAAGTATATTTATTATAGTTCTATCGATAATAACTGCATACTATGGGTAATAATGCATGTTATATTGATGATAACAAAAGTAATAAGTATATTTATTCTAGTTCTAGCGACAATAACTGCATAATATGTGTAATAATGCATGTTATATTGATAATAATATAAGTAATAAGTATAATTATTACATTTCTAGCGATAGTAACTCCATTATGTGGGTAATAATGCATGTTATATTGATAATATCGGGAGTAATAAGTATAATTATTATAGTTCTAGCAATAATAATAGTAAAATATAGCTAATAGTGCATGTTATATTGGTAATAATAAAAGTAATAAGTATATTTATTATAGTTATAGCGATAATAACTGCATAATATGGGTAGTAATGCATGTCATATGGATAATAATAAAAGTAATAAGTATATTTATTACCGTTCTAGCGATAATAACTGCATAATATGGGTAATAATGCATGTTATAATGATGATAACAAAAGTAATAAGTATATTTATTATAGTTCTAGCGATAATAACTGCATAATATGGGTAATAATGCATGTTATATTGATAATAATATAAGTAATAAGTATAATTATTACATTTCTAGCGATGATAACTCCATTATGTGGGTAATAATGCATGTTATATTGATAATATCGGGAGTAATAAGTATAATTATTATAGTTCTAGCGATAATAATAGTAAAATATAGCTAATAGTGCATGTTATATTGATAATAATAAAAGTAATAAGTATATTTATTATAGTTCTAGCGATAATAACTGCATAATATGGGTAGTAATGCATGTCATATGGATAATAATAAAAGTAATAAGTATATTTATTATAGTTCTAGCGATAATAACTGCATAATATGGGTAATAATGCAAGTTATATTGATAATAATAAAAGTAATAAGTATATTTATTACAGTTCTAGAGATAATAACTGCATAATTAGGGTAATAATGCATGTTATATTGATAATAATATAAGTAATAAGTATATTTATTACAGTTCTAGCGATAATAACTTCATAATATGGGTAATAATGCATGTTATATTGATAATAATAAAAGTAATAAGTATATTTATTATAGTTCTATCGATAATAACTGCATAATATGGGTAATAATGCATGTTATATTGATGATAACAAAAGTAATAAGTATATTTATTATAGTTCTAGCGATAATAACTGCATAATATGTGTAATAATGCATGTTATATTGATAATAATATAAGTAATAAGTATAATTATTACATTTCTAGCGATAGTAACTCCATTATGTGGGTAATAATGCATGTTATATTGATAATATCGGGAGTAATAAGTATAATAATTATAGTTCTAGCGATAATAATAGTAAAATATGGCGAATAGTGTATGTTATATTGATAATAATATAAGTAATAAGTATATTTATTATAGTTCTAGCGATAATAACTGCATAATATGGGTAATAATGCATGTTATATTGATAATAATAAAAGTAATAAGTATATTTATTATAGTTCTAGCGATAATAACTGCATAATATGGGTAATAATGCATGTTATATTGATGATAACAAAGTAATAAGTATATTTATTATAGTTCTAGCGATAATAACTGCATAATATGGGTAATAATGCATGTTATATTGATAATAATATAAGTAATAAGTATACTTATTACATTTCTAGCGATAATAACTCCATTATGTGGGTAATAATGCATGTTATATTGATAATATCGGGAGTAATAAGTATAATAATTATAGTTCTAGCGATAATAATAGTAAAATGTGGCGAATAGTGTATGTTATATTGGTAATAATATAAGTAATAAGTATATTTGTTATAGTTCTAGCGATAATAACTGCATAATATGGGTAATAATGCATGTTATATTGATGATAACAAATGTAATAAGTATATTTATTATAGTTCTAGCGATAATAACTGCATAATATGGGTAGTAATGCATGTCATATGGATAATAATAAAAGTAATAAGTATATATATTATAGTTCTATCGATAATAACTGCATAATATGGGTAATAATGCATGTTATATTGATAATAATAAAAGTAATAAGTATATTTATCATAGTTCTAGCGATAATAACTGCATTATGTGGGTAATAATGCATGTTATATTGATGACAACAAAAGTAATAAGTATATTTATTATAGTTCTATCGATAATAACTGCATAATATGGGTAATAATACATGTTATATTGATGATAACAAAAGTAATAAGTATATTTATTATAGTTCTAGCGATAATAACTGCATAATATGGGTAATAATGCATGTTATATTGATAATAATAAAAGTAATAAGTATATTTATTATAGTTCTAGCGATAATAACTGCATAATATGGGTAATAATGCATGTTATATTGATGATAACAAATGTAATAAGTATATTTATTATAGTTCTATCGATAATAACTACATAATATGGGTAATAATGCATGTTATATTGATGATAACAGAAGTAATAAGTATATTTATTTTAGTTCTAGCGATAATAATAGTAAAGTATTTCTAATAGTGCATGTTATATTGATGATAATAAAAGTAATAAGTATACTTATTAGAGTTCTAGCGATAATAATAGTAAAATATAGCTAATAGTGCATGTTATATTGATAATAATAAAAGTAATAAGTATATTTATTATAGTTCTAGCGATAATAACTGCATAATATGGGTAATAATGCATGTTATATTGATAATAATATAAGTAATAAGTATAATTATTACATTTCTAGCGATAGTAACTCCATTATGTGGGTAATAATGCATGTTATATTGATAATATCGGGAGTAATAAGTATAATAATTATAGTTCTAGCGATAATAATAGTAAAATATGGCGAATAGTGTATGTTATATTGATAATAAAATAAGTAATAAGTATATTTATTATAGTTCTAGCGATAATAACTGCATAATATGGGTAATAATGCATGTTATATTGATAATAATAAAAGTAATAAGTATATTTATTATAGTTCTAGCGATAATAACTGCATAATATGGGTAATAATGCATGTTATATTGATGATAACAAAGTAATAAGTATATTTATTATAGTTCTAGCGATAATAACTGCATAATATGGGTAATAATGCATGTTATATTGATAATAATATAAGTAATAAGTATAATTATTACATTTCTAGCGATAATAACTCGATTATGTGGGTAATAATGCATGTTATATTGATAATATCGGGAGTAATATGTATAATAATTATAGTTCTAGCGATAATAATAGTAAAATATGGCTAATAGTGTATGTTAAATTGATAATAATAAAAGTAATAAGTATATTTATTATAGTTCTATCGATAATAACTGCATAATATGGGTAATAATGCATGTTATATTGATGACAACAAAAGTAATAAGTATATTTATTATAGTTCTAGCGATAATAACTGCATAATATGGGTAATAATGCATGTTATATTGATAACAATATAAGTAATAAGTATAATTATTACATTTCTAGCGATAATAACTCCATTATGTGGGTAATAATGCATGTTATATTGATAATATCGGGAGTAATAAGTATAATAATTATAGTTCTAGCGATAATAATAGTAAAATATGGCTAATAGTGTATGTTAAATTGATAATAATAAAAGTAATAAGTATATTTATTATAGTTCTATCGATAATAACTGCATAATATGGGTAATAATGCATGTTATATTGATGATAACAAAAGTAATAAGTATATTTATTTTAGTTCTAGCGATAATAATAGTAAAGTATTTCTAATAGTGCATGTTATATTGATGATAATAAAAGTAATAAGTATACTTATTAGAGTTCTAGCGATAATAATAGTAAAATATGGCTAATAGTGCATGTTATATTGATAATAATAAAAGTAATAAGTATATTTATTATAGTTCTAGCGATAATAACTGCATAATATGGGTAATAATGCATGTTATATTGATGATAACAAAAGTAATAAGTATATTTATTATAGTTCTAGCGATAATAACTGCATAATATGGGTAATAATGCATCTTATATTGATAATAATAAAAGTAATAAGTATATTTATTATAGTTCTAGCGATAATAACTGCATAATATGGGTAATAATGCATGTTATATTGATGATAACAAAAGTAATAAGTATATTTATTATAGTTCTAGCGATAATAACTGCATAATATGGGTAATAATGCATGTTATATTGATAATAATATAAGTAATAAGTATAATTATTACATTTCTAGCGATAATAACTCCATTATGTGGGTAATAATGCATGTTATATTGATAATATCGGGAGTAATAAGTATAATAATTATAGTTCTAGCGATAATAATAGTAAAATGTGGCGAATAGTGTATGTTATATTGATAATAATATAAGTAATAAGTATATTTATTATAGTTCTAGCGATAATAACTGCATAATATGGGTAATAATGCATGTTATATTGATGATAACAAATGTAATAAGTATATTTATTATAGTTCTAGCGATAATAACTGCATAATATGGGTAGTAATGCATGTCATATGGATAATAATAAAAGTAATAAGTATATATATTATAGTTCTATCGATAATAACTGCATAATATGGGTAATAATGCATGTTATATTGATAATAATAAAAGTAATAAGTATATTTATTATAGTTCTAGCGATAATAACTGCATTATGTGGGTAATAATGCATGTTATATTAATAATATCGGGAGTAATAAGTATAATAATTATAGTTCTAGCGATAATAATAGTAAAATATGGCTAATAGTGTATGTTAAATTGATAATAATAAAAGTAATAAGTATATTTATTATAGTTCTAGCGATAATAACTGCATAATATGGGTAATAATGCATGTTATATTGATAATAATAAAAGTAATAAGTATATTTATTTTAGTTCTAGCGATAATAACTGCATAATATGGGTAATAATGCATCTTATATTGATAACAATAAAAGTAATAAGTATATTTATTATAGTTCTAGCGATAATAACTGCATAATATGGGTAACAATGCATGTTATATTAATAACAATATAAGTAATAAGTATAATTATTACATTTCTAGCGATAATAACTCCATTATGTGGGTAATAATGCATGTTATATTGATTATATCGGGAGTAATAAGTATAATAATTATAGTTCTAGCGATAATAATAGTAAAATATGGCTAATAGTGTATGTGAAATTGATAATAATAAAAGTAATAAGTATATTTATTATAGTTCTAGCGATAATAACTGCATAATATGGGATTAATGCATGTCATATGGATAATAATAAAAGTAATAAGTATATTTATTATAGTTCTATCGATAATAACTGCATAATATGGGTAATAATGCATGTTATATTGATGATAACAAAAGTAATAAGTATATTTATTATAGTTCTAGCGATAATAACTGCATAATATGGGTAATAATGCATGTTATATTGATAATAATAAAAGTAATAAGTATATTTATTATAGTTCTATCGATAATAACTGCATAATATGGGTAATAATGCATGTTATATTGATGATAACAAAAGTAATAAGTATATTTATTATAGATCTAGCCATAATAACTGCATTATATGGGTAATAATGCATGTTATATTAATAATAATATAAGTAATAAGTATAATTATTACATTTCTAGCGATAATACCTCCATTATGTGGGTAATAATGCATGTTATATTGATAATATCGGGAGTAATAAGTATAATAATTATAGCTCTAGCGATAATAATAGTAAAATATGGCTAATAGTGTATGTTAAATTGATAATAATAAAAGTAATAAGTATATTTATTATAGTTCTATCGATAATAACTGCACAATATGGGTAACAATGCATGTTATATTGATGATAACAAAAGTAATAAGTATATTTATTTTAGTTCTAGCGATAATAATAGTAAAGTATTTCTAATAGTGCATGTTATATTGATGATAATAAAAGTAATAAGTATACTTATTAGAGTTCTAGCGATAATAATAGTAAAATATGGCTAATAGTGCATGTTATATTGATAATAATAAAAGTAATAAGTATATTTATTATAGTTCTAGCGATAATAACTGCATAATATGGGTAATAATGCATGTTATATTGATGACAACAAACGTAATAAGTATATTTATTATAGTTCTAGCGATAATAATAGTAAAGTATTTCTAATAGTGCATGTTATATTGATGATAATAAAAGTAATAAGTATACTTATTATAGTTCTAGCGATAATAATAGTAAAATATGGCTAATAGTGCATGTTATATTGATAATAATAAAAGTAATAAGTATATTTATTATAGTTCTAGCGATAATAACTGCATAATATGGGTAGTAATGCATGTCTTATGGATAATAATAAAAGTAATAAGTATATTTATTATAGTTCTATCGATAATAACTGCATAATATGGGTAATAATGCATGTTATATTGATGATAACAAAAGTAATAAGTATATTTATTATAGTTCTAGCGATAATAACTGCATAATATGGGTAATAATGCATGTTATATTGATAATAATAAAAGTAATAAGTATATTTATTATAGTTCTAGCGATAATAACTGCATAATATGGGTAATAATGCATGTTATATTGATAATAATAAAAGTAATAAGTATATTTATTATAGTTCTAGCGATAATAACTGCATAATATGGGTAATAATGCATGTTATATTGATAATAATAAAAGTAATAAGTATATTTATTATAGTTCTAGCGATAATAACTGCATAATATGGGTAATAATGCATGTTATATTGATGATAACAAAGTAATAAGTATATTTATTACAGTTCTAGCGATAATAACTGCATAATATGGGTAATAATGCATCTTATATTGATAATAATATAAGTAATAAGTATAATTATTACATTTCTAGCGATAATAACTCCATTATGTGGGTAATAATGCATGTTATATTGATAATATCGGGAGTAATAAGTATAATTATTATAGTTCTAGCAATAATAATAGTAAAATATAGCTAATAGTGCATGTTATATTGGTAATAATAAAAGTAATAAGTATATTTATTATAGTTATAGCGATAATAACTGCATAATATGGGTAATAATGCATGTTATATTGATAATAATAAAAGTAATAAGTATATTTATTATAGTTCTATCGATAATAACTGCATAATATGGGTAATAATGCATGTTATATTGATGATAACAAAAGTAATAAGTATATTTATTATAATTCTAGCGATAATAACTGCATAATATGGGTAATAATGCATGTTATATTGATAATAATATAAGGAATAAGTATAATTATTACATTTCTAGCGATAATAACTCCATTATGTGGGTAATAATGCATGTTATATTGATAATATCGGGAGTAATAAGTATAATTATTATAGTTCTAGCGATAATAATAGTAAAATATGGCTAATAGTGCATGTTATATTGATAATAATAAAAGTAATAAGTATATTTATTACAGTTCTAGCGATAATAACTGCATAATATGGGTTATAATGCATGTTATATTGATAATAATAAAAGTAATAAGTATATTTATTATAGTTCTATCGATAATAACTGCATAATATGGGTAATAATGCATGTTATATTGATGATAACAAAAGTAGTAAGTATATTTATTACAGTTCTAGCGATAATAACTGCATAATATGGGTAAGAATGCATGTTATATTGATAATAATATAAGTAATAAGTATATTTATTATAGTTCTATCGATAATAACTGCATAATATGGGTAATAATGCATGTTATATTGATGACAACAATAGTAATAAGTATATTTATTATAGTTCTAGCGATAATAACTGCATAATATGGCTAATAATGCATGTTATATTGATAATAATAAAAGTGATAAGTATATTTATTATAGTTCTATCGATAATAACTGCATAATATGGGTAATAATGCATGTTATATTGATGATAACAAATGTAATAAGTATATTTATTATAATTCTAGCGATAATAACTGCATAATATGGGTAATAATGCATGTTACATTGATAATAATGTAAGTAATAAGTATAATTATTACATTTCTAGCGATAATAACTCCATTATGTGCGTAATAATGCATGTTATATTGATAATATCGGGAGTAATAAGTATAATAATTATAGTTCTAGCGATAATAATAGTAAAATATGGCGAATAGTGTATGTTATATTGATAATAATATAAGTAATAAGTATATTTATTATAGTTCTAGCGATAATAACTGCATAATATGGGTAATAATGCATGTTATATTGATAATAATAAAAGTAATAAGTATATTTATTATAGTTCTAGCGATAATAACTGCATAATATGGGTAATAATGCATGTTATATTGATGATAACAAAGTAATAAGTATATTTATTATAGTTCTAGCGATAATAACTGCATAATATGGGTAATAATGCATGTTATATTGATAATAATATAAGTAATAAGTATAATTATTACATTTCTAGCGATAATAACTCCATTATGTGGGTAATAATGCATGTTATATTGATAATATCGGGAGTAATAAGTATAATTATTATAGTTCTAGCGATAATAATAGTAAAATATAACTAATAGTGAATGTTATATTGATAATAATAAAAGTAATAAGTATATTTATTATAGCTCTAGCGATAATAACTGCATAATATGGGTAGTAATGCATGTCATATGGATAATAATAAAAGTAATAAGTATATTTATTACAGTTCTAGCGATAATAACTGCATAATATGGGTAATAATGCATGTTATATTGATAATAATAAAAGTAATAAGTATATTTATTATAGTTCTATCGATAATAACTGCATAATATGGGTAATAATGCATGTTATATTGATGATAACAAAAGTAATAAGTATATTTATTATAGTTCTAGCGATAATAACTGCATAATATGAGTAGTAATGCATGTCATATGGATAATAATAAAAGTAATAAGTATATTTATTACAGTTCTAGCGATAATAACTGCATAATATGGGTAATAATGCATGTTATAGTGATGATAACAAAAGTAATAAGTATATTTATTATAGTTCTAGCGATAATAATAGTAAAGTATTTCTAATAGTGCATGTTATATTGATGATAATAAAAGTAATAAGTATACTTATTATAGTTCCAGCAATAGTAATAGTAAAATATGGCTAATAGTGCATGTTATATTGATAATAATAAAAGTAATAAGTATATTTATTATAGTTCTAGCGATAATAACTGCATAATATGGGTAGTAATGCATGTCATATGGATAATAATAAAAGTAATAAGTATATTTATTACCGTTCTAGCGATAATAACTGCATAATATGGGTAATAATGCATGTTATAATGATGATAACAAAAGTAATAAGTATATTTATTATAGTTCTAGCGATAATAACTGCATAATATGGGTAATAATGCATGTTATATTGATAATAATATAAGTAATAAGTATAATTATTACATTTCTAGCGATGATAACTCCATTATGTGGGTAATAATGCATGTTATATTGATAATATCGGGAGTAATAAGTATAATTATTATAGTTCTAGCGATAATAATAGTAAAATATAGCTAATAGTGCATGTTGTATTGATAATAATAAAAGCAATAGGTATATTTATTATAGTTCTAGCGATAATAACTGCATAATATGGGTAATAATGCAAGTTATATTGATAATAATAAAAGTAATAAGTATATTTATTACAGTTCTAGAGATAATAACTGCATAATTTGGGTAATAATGCATGTTATATTGATAATAATATAAGTAATAAGTATATTTATTACAGTTCTAGCGATAATAACTGCATAATATGGGTAATAATGCATGTTATATTGATAATAATAAAAGTAATAAGTATATTTATTATAGTTCTATCGATAATAACTGCATAATATGGGTAATAATGCATGTTATATTGATGATAACAAAAGTAATAAGTATATTTATTATAGTTCTAGCGATAATAACTGCATAATATGTGTAATAATGCATGTTATATTGATAATAATATAAGTAATAAGTATAATTATTACATTTCTAGCGATAGTAACTCCATTATGTGGGTAATAATGCATGTTATATTGATAATATCGGGAGTAATAAGTATAATAATTATAGTTCTAGCGATAATAATAGTAAAATATGGCGAATAGTGTATGTTATATTGATAATAATATAAGTAATAAGTATATTTATTATAGTTCTAGCGATAATAACTGCATAATATGGGTAATAATGCATGTTATATTGATAATAATAAAAGTAATAAGTATATTTATTATAGTTCTAGCGATAATAACTGCATAATATGGGTAATAATGCATGTTATATTGATAATAATATAAGTAATAAGTATATTTATTACAGTTCTAGCGATAATAACTGCATAATATGGGTAATAATGCATGTTATATTGATAATAATAAAAGTAATAAGTATATTTATTATAGTTCTATCGATAATAACTGCATAATATGGGTAATAATGCATGTTATATTGATGATAACAGAAGTAATAAGTATATTTATTATAGTTCTAGCGATAATAACTGCATAATATGTGTAATAATGCATGTTATATTGATAATAATATAAGTAATAAGTATAATTATTACATTTCTAGCGATAGTAACTCCATTATGTGGGTAATAATGCATGTTATATTGATAATATCGGGAGTAATAAGTATAATAATTATAGTTCTAGCGATAATAATAGTAAAATATGGCGAATAGTGTATGTTATATTGATAATAATATAAGTAATAAGTATATTTATTATAGTTCTAGCGATAATAACTGCATAATATGGGTAATAATGCATGTTATATTGATAACAATAAAAGTAATAAGTATATTTATTATAGTTCTATCGATAATAACTGCATAATATGGGTAATAATGCATGTTATATTGATGACAACAAAAGTAATAAGTATATTTATTATAGTTCTAGCGATAATAATAGTAAAATATGGCTAATAGCGCATGTTATATTGATAATAATAAAAGTAATAAGTATATTTATTATAGTTCTAGCGAAAATATCTGCATAATATGGGTAATAATGCATGTTATATTGATAATATTAAAAGTAATAAGTATATTTATTATAGTTCTAGCGATAATAACTGCATAATATGGGTAATAATGCATGTTATATTGATGACAACAAAAGTAATAAGTATATTTATTATAGTTCTAGCGATAATAATAGTAAAGTATTTCTAATAGTGCATGTTATATTGATGATAATAAAAGTAATAAGTATACTTATTATAGTTCTAGCGATAATAATAGTAAAATATGGCTAATAGTGCATGTTATATTGATAATAATAAAAGTAATAAGTATATTTATTACAGTTCTAGCGATAATAACTGCATAATATGGGTTATAATGCATGTTATATTGATAATAATAAAAGTAATAAGTATATTTATTATAGTTCTATCGATAATAACTGCATAATATGGGTAATAATGCATGTTATATTGATGATAACAAAAGTAGTAAGTATATTTATTACAGTTCTAGCGATAATAACTGCATAATATGGGTAAGAATGCATGTTATATTGATAATAATATAAGTAATAAGTATATTTATTATAGTTCTATCGATAATAACTGCATAATATGGGTAATAATGCATGTTATATTGATGACAACAATAGTAATAAGTATATTTATTATAGTTCTAGCGATAATAACTGCATAATATGGCTAATAATGCATGTTATATTGATAATAATAAAAGCGATAAGTATATTTATTATAGTTCTATCGATAATAACTGCATAATATGGGTAATAATGCATGTTATATTGATGATAACAAATGTAATAAGTATATTTATTATAATTCTAGCGATAATAACTGCATAATATGGGTAAAAATGCATGTTACATTGATAATAATGTAAGTAATAAGTATAATTATTACATTTCTAGCGATAATAACTCCATTATGTGCGTAATAATGCATGTTATATTGATAATATCGGGAGTAATAAGTATAATAATTATAGTTCTAGCGATAATAATAGTAAAATATGGCGAATAGTGTATGTTATATTGATAATAATATAAGTAATAAGTATATTTATTATAGTTCTAGCGATAATAACTGCATAATATGGGTAATAATGCATGTTATATTGATAATAATAAAAGTAATAAGTATATTTATTATAGTTCTAGCGATAATAACTGCATAATATGGGTAATAATGCATGTTATATTGATGATAACAAAGTAATCAGTATATTTATTATAGTTCTAGCGATAATAACTGCATAATATGGGTAATAATGCATGTTATATTGATAATAATATAAGTAATAAGTATAATTATTACATTTCTAGCGATAATAACTCCATTATGTGGGTAATAATGCATGTTATATTGATAATATCGGGAGTAATAAGTATAATTATTATAGTTCTAGCGATAATAATAGTAAAATATAACTAATAGTGAATGTTATATTGATAATAATAAAAGTAATAAGTATATTTATTATAGCTCTAGCGATAATAACTGCATAATATGGGTAGTAATGCATGTCATATGGATAATAATAAAAGTAATAAGTATATTTATTACAGTTCTAGCGATAATAACTGCATAATATGGGTAATAATGCATGTTATATTGATAATAATAAAAGTGATAAGTATATTTATTATAGTTCTATCGATAATAACTGCATAATATGGGTAATAATGCATGTTATATTGATGATAACAAATGTAATAAGTATATTTATTATAATTCTAGCGATAATAACTGCATAATATGGGTAAAAATGCATGTTACATTGATAATAATGTAAGTAATAAGTATAATTATTACATTTCTAGCGATAATAACTCCATTATGTGCGTAATAATGCATGTTATATTGATAATATCGGGAGTAATAAGTATAATAATTATAGTTCTAGCGATAATAATAGTAAAATATGGCGAATAGTGTATGTTATATTGATAATAATATAAGTAATAAGTATATTTATTATAGTTCTAGCGATAATAACTGCATAATATGGGTAATAATGCATGTTATATTGATAATAATAAAAGTAATAAGTATATTTATTATAGTTCTAGCGATAATAACTGCATAATATGGGTAATAATGCATGTTATATTGATGATAACAAAGTAATCAGTATATTTATTATAGTTCTAGCGATAATAACTGCATAATATGGGTAATAATGCATGTTATATTGATAATAATATAAGTAATAAGTATAATTATTACATTTCTAGCGATAATAACTCCATTATGTGGGTAATAATGCATGTTATATTGATAATATCGGGAGTAATAAGTATAATTATTATAGTTCTAGCGATAATAATAGTAAAATATAACTAATAGTGAATGTTATATTGATAATAATAAAAGTAATAAGTATATTTATTATAGCTCTAGCGATAATAACTGCATAATATGGGTAGTAATGCATGTCATATGGATAATAATAAAAGTAATAAGTATATTTATTACAGTTCTAGCGATAATAACTGCATAATATGGGTAATAATGCATGTTATATTGATAATAATAAAAGTAATAAGTATATTTATTATAGTTCTATCGATAATAACTGCATAATATGGGTAATAATGCATGTTATATTGATGATAACAAAAGTAATAACTATATTTATTATAGTTCTAGCGATAATAACTGCATAATATGAGTAGTAATGCATGTCATATGGATAATAATAAAAGTAATAAGTATATTTATTACAGTTCTAGCGATAATAACTGCATAATATGGGTAATAATGCATGTTATAGTGATGATAACAAAAGTAATAAGTATATTTATTATAGTTCTAGCGATAATAATAGTAAAGTATTTCTAATAGTGCATGTTATATTGATGATAATAAAAGTAATAAGTATACTTATTATAGTTCCAGCAATAGTAATAGTAAAATATGGCTAATAGTGCATGTTATATTGATAATAATAAAAGTAATAAGTATATTTATTATAGTTCTAGCGATAATAACTGCATAATATGGGTAGTAATGCATGTCATATGGATAATAATAAAAGTAATAAGTATATTTATTACCGTTCTAGCGATAATAACTGCATAATATGGGTAATAATGCATGTTATAATGATGATAACAAAAGTAATAAGTATATTTATTATAGTTCTAGCGATAATAACTGCATAATATGGGTAATAATGCATGTTATATTGATAATAATATAAGTAATAAGTATAATTATTACATTTCTAGCGATGATAACTCCATTATGTGGGTAATAATGCATGTTATATTGATAATATCGGGAGTAATAAGTATAATTATTATAGTTCTAGCGATAATAATAGTAAAATATAGCTAATAGTGCATGTTGTATTGATAATAATAAAAGTAATAGGTATATTTATTATAGTTCTAGCGATAATAACTGCATAATATGGGTAATAATGCAAGTTATATTGATAATAATAAAAGTAATAAGTATATTTATTACAGTTCTAGAGATAATAACTGCATAATTTGGGTAATAATGCATGTTATATTGATAATAATATAAGTAATAAGTATATTTATTACAGTTCTAGCGATAATAACTGCATAATATGGGTAATAATGCATGTTATATTGATAATAATAAAAGTAATAAGTATATTTATTATAGTTCTATCGATAATAACTGCATAATATGGGTAATAATGCATGTTATATTGATGATAACAAAAGTAATAAGTATATTTATTATAGTTCTAGCGATAATAACTGCATAATATGTGTAATAATGCATGTTATATTGATAATAATATAAGTAATAAGTATAATTATTACATTTCTAGCGATAGTAACTCCATTATGTGGGTAATAATGCATGTTATATTGATAATATCGGGAGTAATAAGTATAATAATTATAGTTCTAGCGATAATAATAGTAAAATATGGCGAATAGTGTATGTTATATTGATAATAATATAAGTAATAAGTATATTTATTATAGTTCTAGCGATAATAACTGCATAATATGGGTAATAATGCATGTTATATTGATAATAATAAAAGTAATAAGTATATTTATTATAGTTCTAGCGATAATAACTGCATAATATGGGTAATAATGCATGTTATATTGATAATAATATAAGTAATAAGTATATTTATTACAGTTCTAGCGATAATAACTGCATAATATGGGTAATAATGCATGTTATATTGATAATAATAAAAGTAATAAGTATATTTATTATAGTTCTATCGATAATAACTGCATAATATGGGTAATAATGCATGTTATATTGATGATAACAGAAGTAATAAGTATATTTATTATAGTTCTAGCGATAATAACTGCATAATATGTGTAATAATGCATGTTATATTGATAATAATATAAGTAATAAGTATAATTATTACATTTCTAGCGATAGTAACTCCATTATGTGGGTAATAATGCATGTTATATTGATAATATCGGGAGTAATAAGTATAATAATTATAGTTCTAGCGATAATAATAGTAAAATATGGCGAATAGTGTATGTTATATTGATAATAATATAAGTAATAAGTATATTTATTATAGTTCTAGCGATAATAACTGCATAATATGGGTAATAATGCATGTTATATTGATAACAATAAAAGTAATAAGTATATTTATTATAGTTCTATCGATAATAACTGCATAATATGGGTAATAATGCATGTTATATTGATGACAACAAAAGTAATAAGTATATTTATTATAGTTCTAGCGATAATAATAGTAAAATATGGCTAATAGCGCATGTTATATTGATAATAATAAAAGTAATAAGTATATTTATTATAGTTCTAGCGAAAATATCTGCATAATATGGGTAATAATGCATGTTATATTGATAATATTAAAAGTAATAAGTATATTTATTATAGTTCTAGCGATAATAACTGCATAATATGGGTAATAATGCATGTTATATTGATGACAACAAAAGTAATAAGTATATTTATTATAGTTCTAGCGATAATAATAGTAAAGTATTTCTAATAGTGCATGTTATATTGATGATAATAAAAGTAATAAGTATACTTATTATAGTTCTAGCAATAGTAATAGTAAAATATGGCTAATAGTGCATGTTATATTGATAATAATAAAAGTAATAAGTATATTTATTATAGTTCTAGCGATAATAACTGCATAATATGGGTAGTAATGCATGTCATATGGATAATAATAAAAGTAATAAGTATATTTATTACAATTCTAGCGATAATAACTGCATAATATGGGTAATAATGCATGTTATATTGATAATAATAAAAGTAATAAGTATATTTATTACAGTTCTATCGATAATAACTGCATAATATGGGTAATAATGCATGTTATATTGATGATAACAAAAGAAGTAAGTATATTTATTATAGTTCTAGCGATAATAATAGTAAAATATAGCTAATAGTGCATGTTATATTGATAATAATAAAAGTAATAAGTATATTTATTATAGTTCTACCGATAATAACTGCATAATATGGGTAATAATGCAACTTATATTGATAATAATAAAAGTAATAAGTATATTTATTGTAGTCCTAGCGATAATAACTGCATAATATGGGTAATAATGCATGTTATATTGATGACAACAAAAGTAATAAGTATATTTATTATAGTTCTAGCGATAATAATAGTAAAGTATTTCTAATAGTGCATGTTATATTGATGATAATAAAAGTAATAAGTATACTTATTATAGTTCTAGCATTAGTAATAGTAAAATATGGCTAATAGTGCATGTTATATTGATAATAATAAAAGTAATAGGTATATTTATCATAGTTCTAGCGATAATAACTGCATAATATGGGTAGTAATGCATGTCATATGGATAATAATAAAAGTAATAAGTATATTTATTACAGTTCTAGCGATAATAACTGCATAATATGGGTAATAATGCATGTTATATTGATAATAATAAAAGTAATAAGTATATTTATTATAGTTCTATCGATAATAACTGCATAATATGGGTAATAATGCATGTTATATTGATGATAACAAAAGAAGTAAGTATATTTATTATAGTTCTAGCGATAATAATAGTAAAATATAGCTAATAGTGCATGTTATATTGATAATAATAAAAGTAATAAGTATATTTATTATAGTTCTACCGATAATAACTGCATAATATGGGTAATAATGCAACTTATATTGATAATAATAAAAGTAATAAGTATATTTATTATAGTTCTAGCGATAATAACTGCATAATATGGGTAATAATGCATGTTATATTGATGACAACAAAAGTAATAAGTATATTTATTATAGTTCTAGCGATAATAATAGTAAAGTATTTCTAATAGTGCATGTTATATTGATGATAATAAAAGTAATAAGTATACTTATTATAGTTCTAGCAATAGTAATAGTAAAATATGGCTAATAGTGCATGTTATATTGATAATAATAAAAGTAATAGGTATATTTATTATAGTTCTAGCGATAATAACTGCATAATATGGGTAGTAATGCATGTCATATGGATAATAATAAAAGTAATAAGTATATTTATTACAGTTCTAGCGATAATAACTGCATAATATGGGTAATAATGCATGTTATATTGATAATAATAAAAGTAATAAGTATATTTATTATAGTTCTATCGATAATAACTGCATGATATGGGTAATAATGCATGTTATATTGATGATAACAAAAGAAGTAAGTATATTTATTATAGTTCTAGCGATAATAATAGTAAAATATAGCTAATAGTGCATGTTATATTGATAATAATAAAAGTAATAAGTATATTTATTATAGTTCTACCGATAATAACTGCATAATATGGGTAATAATGCAACTTATATTGATAATAATAAAAGTAATAAGTATATTTATTATAGTTCTAGCGATAATAACTGCATAATATGGGTAATAATGCATGTTATATTGATGATAACAAATGTAATAAGTATATTTATTATAATTCTAGAGATAATAACTGCATAATATGGGTAATAATGCATGTTATATTGATAATAATATAAGTAATAAGTATAATTATTACATTTCTAGCGATAATAACTCCATTATGTGGGTAATAATGCATGTTATATTGATAATATCGGGAGTAATAATTATAATTATTATAGTTCTGGCGATAATAATAGTAAAATATAACTAATAGTGCATGTTATATTGATAATAATAAAAGTAATAAGTATATTTATTATAGTTCTATCGATAATAACTGCATAATATGGGTAATAATGCATGTTATATTGATGATAACAAAAGAAGTAAGTATATTTATTACAGTTCTAGAGATAATAACTGCATAATTTGGGTAATAATGCATGTTATATTGATAATAATATAAGTAATAAGTATATTAATTACAGTTCTAGCGATAATAACTGCATAATATGGGTAATAATGCATGTTATATTGATAATAATAAAAGTAATAAGTATATTTATTATAGTTCTATCGATAATAACTGCATAATATGGGTAATAATGCATGTTATATTGATAATAATTTAAGTAATAAGTATAATTATTACATTTCTAGCGATAATAACTCCATTATGTGGGTAATAATGCATGTTATATTGATAATATCGGGAGTAATAAGTATAATTATTATAGTTCTAGCAATAATAATAGTAAAATATAGCTAATAGTGCATGTTATATTGATAATAATAAAAGTAATAAGTATATTTATTATAGTTCTAGCGATAATAACTGCATAATATGGGTAACAATGCATGTTATATTGATGACAACAAAAGTAATAAGTATATTTATTATAGTTCTAGCGATAATAATAGTAAAGTATTTCTAATAGTGCATGTTATATTGATGATAATAAAAGTAATAAGTATACTTATTATAGTTCTAGCAATAGTAATAGTAAAATATGGCTAATAGTGCATGTTATATTGATAATAATAAAAATAATAAGTATATTTATTATAGTTCTAGCGATAATAACTGCATAATATGGGTAGTAATGCATGTCATATGGATAATAATAAAAGTAATAAGTATATTTATTACAGTTCTAGCGATAATAACTGCATAATATGGGTAATAATGCATGTTATATTGATAATAATAAAAGTAATAAGTATATTTATTATAGTTCTATCGATAATAACTGCATAATATGGGTAATAATGCATGTTATATTGATGATAACAAAAGAAGTAAGTATATTTATTACAGTTCTAGCGATAATAACTGCATAATATGGGTAATAATGCATGTTATATTGATAATAATATAAGTAATAAGTATATTTATTACAGTTCTAGCGATAATAACTGCATAATATGGGTAATAATGCATGTTATATTGATAATAATAAAAGTAATAAGTATATTTATTATAGTTCTATCGATAATAACTGCATAATATGGGTAATAATGCATGTTATATTGATGATAACAAAAGTAATAAGTATATTTATTATAGTTCTAGCGATAATAACTGCATAATATGTGTAATAATGCATGTTATATTGATAATAATATAAGTAATAAGTATAATTATTACATTTCTAGCGATAGTAACTCCATTATGTGGGTAATAATGCATGTTATATTGATAATATCGGGAGTAATAAGTATAATAATTATAGTTGTAGCGATAATAATAGTAAAATATGGCGAATAGTGTATGTTCTATTGATAATAATATAAGTAATAAGTATATTTATTATAGTTCTAGCGATAATAACTGCATAATATGGGTAATAATGCATGTTATATTGATAATAATAAAAGTAATAAGTATATTTATTATAGTTCTAGCGATAATAACTGCATAATATGGGTAATAATGCATGTTATATTGATAATAATATAAGTAATAAGTATAATTATTACATTTCTAGCGAT
The DNA here is from genome assembly GCA_963576845.1 of Megachile leachella. Lineage (NCBI taxonomy): Eukaryota > Metazoa > Arthropoda > Insecta > Hymenoptera > Megachilidae > Megachile > Megachile leachella. The sequence goes on along the minus strand of OY756256.1, from coordinate 14,730,547 downwards.
AATAACTCCATTATGTGGGTAATAATGCATGTTATATTGATGACAACAAAAGTAATGAGTATATTTATTATAGTTCTAGCGATAATAATAGTAAAGTATTTCTAATAGTGCATGTTATATTGATGATAATAAAAGTAATAAGTATACTTATTATAGTTCTAGCAATAGTAATAGTAAAATATGGCTAATAGTGCATGTTATATTGATAATAATAAAAGTAATAAGTATATTTATTATAGTTCTATCGATAATAACTGCATAATATGGGTAATAATGCATGTTATATTGATAATAATATAAGTAATAAGTATATTTATTACAGTTCTAGCGATAATAACTGCATAATATGGGTAATAATGCATGTTATATTGATAATAATAAAAGCAATAAGTATATTTATTATAGTTCTATCGATAATAACTGCATAATATGGGTAATAATGCATGTTATATTGATGATAACAAAAGTAATAAGTATATTTATTATAGTTCTAGCGATAATAACTGCATAATATGTGTAATAATGCATGTTATATTGATAATAATATAAGTAATAAGTATAATTATTACATTTCTAGCGATAGTAACTCCATTATGTGGGTAATAATGCATGTTATATTGATAATATCGGGAGTAATAAGTATAATAATTATAGTTCTAGCGATAATAATAGTAAAATATGGCGAATAGTGTATGTTATATTGATAATAATATAAGTAATAAGTATATTTATTATAGTTCTAGCGATAATAACTGCATAATATGGGTAATAATGCACGTTATATTGATGATAACAAATGTAATAAGTATATTTATTATAATTCTAGCGATAATAACTGCATAATATGGGTAATAATGCATGTTATATTGATAATAATATAAGTAATAAGTATAATTATTACATTTCTAGCGATAGTAACTCCATTATGTGGGTAATAATGCATGTTATATTGATAATATCGGGAGTAATAAGTATAATAATTATAGTTCTAGCGATAATAATAGTAAAATATGGCGAATAGTGTATGTTATATTGATAATAATATAAGTAATAAGTATATTTATTATAGTTCTAGCGATAATAACTGCATAATATGGGTAATAATGCATGTTATATTGATAATAATAAAAGTAATAAGTATATTTATTATAGTTCTAGCGATAATAACTGCATAATATGGGTAATAATGCATGTTATATTAATGACAACAAAAGTAATAAGTATATTTATTATAGTTCTAGCGATAATAATAGTAAAGTATTTCTAATAGTGCATGTTATATTGATGATAATAAAAGTAATAAGTATACTTATTATAGTTCTAGCAATAGTAATAGTAAAATATGGCTAATAGTGCATGTTATATTGATAATAATAAAAGTAATAAGTATATTTATTATAGTTCTATCGATAATAACTGCATAATATGGGTAATAATGCATGTTATATTGATAATAATATAAGTAATAAGTATATTTATTACAGTTCTAGCGATAATAACTGCATAATATGGGTAATAATGCATGTTATATTGATAATAATAAAAGCAATAAGTATATTTATTATAGTTCTATCGATAATAACTGCATAATATGGGTAATAATGCATGTTATATTGATGATAACAAAAGTAATAAGTATATTTATTATAGTTCTAGCGATAATAACTGCATAATATGTGTAATAATGCATGTTATATTGATAATAATATAAGTAATAAGTATAATTATTACATTTCTAGCGATAGTAACTCCATTATGTGGGTAATAATGCATGTTATATTGATAATATCGGGAGTAATAAGTATAATAATTATAGTTCTAGCGATAATAATAGTAAAATATGGCGAATAGTGTATGTTATATTGATAATAATATAAGTAATAAGTATATTTATTATAGTTCTAGCGATAATAACTGCATAATATGGGTAATAATGCACGTTATATTGATGATAACAAATGTAATAAGTATATTTATTATAATTCTAGCGATAATAACTGCATAATATGGGTAATAATGCATGTTATATTGATAATAATATAAGTAATAAGTATAATTATTACATTTCTAGCGATAGTAACTCCATTATGTGGGTAATAATGCATGTTATATTGATAATATCGGGAGTAATAAGTATAATAATTATAGTTCTAGCGATAATAATAGTAAAATATGGCGAATAGTGTATGTTATATTGATAATAATATAAGTAATAAGTATATTTATTATAGTTCTAGCGATAATAACTGCATAATATGGGTAATAATGCATGTTATATTGATAATAATAAAAGTAATAAGTATATTTATTATAGTTCTAGCGATAATAACTGCATAATATGGGTAATAATGCATGTTATATTAATGACAACAAAAGTAATAAGTATATTTATTATAGTTCTAGCGATAATAATAGTAAAGTATTTCTAATAGTGCATGTTATATTGATGCTAATAAAAGTAATAAGTATACTTATTATAGTTCTAGCAATAGTAATAGTAAAATATGGCTAATAGTGCATGTTATATTGATAATAATAAAAGTAATAAGTATATTTATTATAGTTCTAGCGATAATAACTGCATAATATGGGTAGTAATGCATGTCATATCGATAATAATAAAAGTAATAAGTATATTTATTACAGTTCTAGCGATAATAACTGCATAATATGGGTAATAATGCATGTTATATTGATAATAATAAAAGCAATAAGTATATTTATTATAGTTCTATCGATAATAACTGCATAATATGGGTAATAATGCATGTTATATTGATGATAACAAAAGTAATAAGTATATTTATTATAGTTCTAGCGATAATAACTGCATAATATGTGTAATAATGCATGTTATATTGATAATAATATAAGTAATAAGTATAATTATTACATTTCTAGCGATAGTAACTCCATTATGTGGGTAATAATGCATGTTATATTGATAATATCGGGAGTAATAAGTATAATAATTATAGTTCTAGCGATAATAATAGTAAAATATGGCGAATAGTGTATGTTATATTGATAATAATATAAGTAATAAGTATATATATTATAGTTCTAGCGATAATAACTGCATAATGTGGGTAATAATGCATGTTATATTGATGATAACAAATGTAATAAGTATATTTATTATAATTCTAGCGATAATAACTGCATAATATGGGTAATAATGCATGTTATATTGATAATAATATAAGTAATAAGTATAATTATTACATTTCTAGCCATAATAACTCCATTATGTGGGTAATAATGCATGTTATATTGATAATATCGGGAGTAATAAGTATAATTATTATAGTTCTAGCGATAATAATAGTAAAATATAGCTAATAGTGCATGTTATATTGATAATAATAAAAGTAATAAGTATATTTATTATAGTTCTAGCGATAATAACTGCATAATATGGGTAATAATGCATGTTATATTGATGATAACAAATGTAATAAGTATATTTATTATAATTCTAGCGATAATAACTGCATAATATGGGTAATAATGCATGTTATATTGATAATAATATAAGTAATAAGTATAATTATTACATTTCTACCGATAATAACTCCATTATGTGGGTAATAATGCATGTTATATTGATAATATCGGGAGTAATAAGTATAATTATTATAGTTCTAGCGATAATAATAGTAAAATATAGCTAATAGTGCATGTTACATTAATAATAATAAAAGTAATAAGGATATTTCTTACAGTTCTAGCCATAATAACTGCATAATATGGGTAATAATGCATGTTATATTACTGACAACAAAAGTAATAAGTATATTTATTATAGTTCTAGCGATAATAACTGCATAATATGTGTAATAATGCATGTTATATTGATAATAATATAAGTAATAAGTATAATTATTACTTTTCTAGCGATAGTAACTCCATTATGTGGGTAATAATGCATGTTATATTGATAATATCGGGAGTAATAAGTATAATAATTATAGTTCTAGCGATAATAATAGTAAAATATGGCGAATAGTGTATGTTATATTGATAATAATATAAGTAATAAGTATATTTATTATAGTTCTAGCGATAATAACTGCATAATATGGGTAATAATGCATGTTATATTGATAATAATAAAAGTAATAAGTATATTTATTATAGTTCTAGCGATAATAACTGCATAATGTGGGTAATAATGCATGTTATATTGATGATAACAAATGTAATAAGTATATTTATTATAATTCTAGCGATAATAACTGCATAATATGGGTAATAATGCATGTTATATTGATAATAATATAAGTAATAAGTATAATTATTACATTTCTAGCCATAATAACTCCATTGTGTGGGTAATAATGCATGTTATATTGATAATATCGGGAGTAATAAGTATAATTATTATAGTTCTAGCGATAATAATAGTAAAATATAGCTAATAGTGCATGTTATATTGATAATAATAAAAGTAATAAGTATATTTATTATAGTTCTAGCGATAATAACTGCATAATATGGGTAATAATGCATGTTATGTTGATGATAACAAATGTAATAAGTATATTTATTATAATTCTAGCGATAATAACTGCATAATATGGGTAATAATGCATGTTGTATTGATAATAATATAAGTAATAAGTATAATTATTACATTTCTACCGATAATAACTCCATTATGTGGGTAATAATGCATGTTATATTGATAATATCGGGAGTAATAAGTATAATTATTATAGTTCTAGCGATAATAATAGTAAAATATAGCTAATAGTGCATGTTACATTGATAATAATAAAAGTAATAAGTATATTTCTTACAGTTCTAGCCATAATAACTGCATAATATGGGTAATAATGCATGTTATATTATTGACAACAAAAATAATAAGTATATTTATTATAGTTCTAGCGATAATAATAGTAAAGTATTTCTAATAGTGCACGTTATATTGATGATAATAAAAGTAATAAGTATACTTATTATAGTTCTAGCAATACTAATAGTAAAATATGGCTAATAGTGCATGTTATATTGATAATAATAATAGTAATAAGTATATTTATTATAGTTCTATCGATAATAACTGCATAATATGGGTAATAATGCATGTTATATTGATGACAACAAAAGAAGTAAGTATATTTATTATAGTTCTAGCGATAATAATAGTAAAATATAGGTAATAGTGCATGTTATATTGATAATAATAAAAGTAATAAGTATATTTATTGTAGTTCTAGCGATAATAACTGCATAATATGGGTAATAATGCATGTTATATTGATGACAACAAAAGTAATAAGTATATTTATTATAGTTCTAGCGATAATAATAGTAAAGTATTTCTAATAGTGCATGTTATATTGATGATAATAAAAGTAATAAGTATACTTATTATAGTTCTAGCGATAATAATAGTAAAATATGGCTAATAGTGCATGTTATATTCATAATAATAAAAGTAATAAGAATATTTATTACAGTTCTAGCGATAATAACTGCATAATATGGATGGTAATGCATGTCACATGGATAATAATAAAAGTAATAAGTATATTTATTACAGTTCTAGCGATAATAACTGCATAATATGGGTAATAATGCATGTTATATTGATAATAATATAAGTAATAAGTATATTCATTATAGTTCTATCGATAATAACTGCATAATATGGGTAATAATGCATGTTATATTGATGATAACAAAAGTAATAAGTATATTTATTATAGATCTAGTGATAATCACTGCATTATATGGGTAATAATGCATGTTATATTAATAATAATATAAGTAATAAGTATAATTATTACATTTCTAGCGATAATAACTCCATTATGTGGGTAATAATGCATGTTATATTGATAATATCGGGAGTAATAAGTATAATTATTATAGTTCTAGCGATAATAATAGTAAAATATAGCTAATAGTGCATGTTATATTGATAATAATAAAAGTAATAAGTATATTTATTACAGTTCTAGCGATAATAACTGCATAATATGGGTAATAATGCATGTTATATTGGTAATAATATAAGTAATAAGTATATTTATTATAGTTCTAGCGATAATAACTGCATAATATGGGTAATAATGCATGTTATATTGATAATAATAAAAGTAATAAGTATATTTATTACAGTTCTAGCGATAATAACTGCGTAATATGGGTAATAATGCATGTTATATTGATAATAATATAAGTAATAAGTATATTTATTATAGTTCTAGCGATAATAATAGTAAAGTATTTCTAATAGTGCATGTTATATTGATGATAATAAAAGTAATAAGTATATTTATTAGAGTTCTAGCGATAATAATAGTAAAATATGGCTAATAGTGCATGTTATATTGATAATAATAAAAGTAATAAGTGTATTTATTATAGTTCTAGCGATAATAACTGCATAATATGGGTGGTAATGCATGTCATATGGATAATAATAAAAGTAATAAGTATATTTATTACAGTTCTAGCGATAATAACTGCATAATATGGGTGGTAATGCATGTCATATGGATAATAATAAAAGTAATAAGTATATTTATTACAGTTCTAGCGATAATAACTGCATAATATGGGTAATAATGCATGTTATATTGATAATAATATAAGTAATAAGTATATCCATTATAGTTCTATCGATAATAACTGCATAATATGGGTAATAATGCATGTTATATTGATGATAACAAAAGTAATAAGTATATTTATTATAGATCTAGTGATAATCACTGCATTATATGGGTAATAATGCATGTTATATTAATAATAATATAAGTAATAAGTATAATTATTACATTTCTACCGATAATAACTCCATTATGTGGGTAATAATGCATGTTATATTGATAATATCGGGAGTAATAAGTATAATTATTATAGTTCTAGCGATAATAATAGTAAAATATAGCTAATAGTGCATGTTATATTGATAATAATAAAAGTAATAAGTATATTTATTACAGTTCTAGCGATAATAACTGCATAATATGGGTAATAATGCATGTTATATTGGTAATAATATAAGTAATAAGTATATTTATTATAGTTCTAGCGATAATAACTGCATAATATGGGTAATAATGCATGTTATATTGATAATAATAAAAGTAATAAGTATATTTATTACAGTTCTAGCGATAATAACTGCGTAATATGGGTAATAATGCATGTTATATTGATAATAATATAAGTAATAAGTATATTTATTATAGTTCTAGCGATAATAATAGTAAAGTATTTCTAATAGTGCATGTTATATTGATGATAATAAAAGTAATAAGTATATTTATTAGAGTTCTAGCGATAATAATAGTAAAATATGGCTAATAGTGCATGTTATATTGATAATAATAAAAGTAATAAGTGTATTTATTATACTTCTAGCGATAATAACTGCATAATATGGGCAATAATGCATGTTATATTGTTAATAGTATAAGTAATAAGTATATTTATTATAGTTGTAGCGATAATAACTGCATAATATGGGCAATAATGCATGTTATATTGTTAATAATATAAGTAATAAGTATATTTATTATAGTTCTAGCGATAATAATAGTAAAGTATTTCTAATAGTGCATGTTATATTGATGATAATAAAAGTAATAAGTATATTTATTAGAGTTCTAGCGATAAAAATAGTAAAATATGGCTAATAGTGCATGTTATATTGATAATAATAAAAGTAATAAGAATATTTATTATAGTTCTAGCGATAATAACTGCATAATATGGGTGGTAATGCATGTCATATGGATAATAATAAAAGTAATAAGTATATTTATTACAGTTCTAGCGATAATAACTGCATAATATGGGTAATAATGCATGTTATATTGATAATAATATAAGTAATAAGTATATCCATTATAGTTCTATCGATAATAACTGCATAATATGGGTAATAATGCATGTTATATTGATGATAACAAAAGTAATAAGTATATTTATTATAGATCTAGTGATAATCACTGCATTATATGGGTAATAATGCATGTTATATTAATAATAATATAAGTAATAAGTATAATTATTACATTTCTAGCGATAATAACTCCATTATGTGGGTAATAATGCATGTTATATTGATAATATCGGGAGTAACAAGTATAATTATTATAGTTCTAGCGATAATAATAGTAAAATATAGCTAATAGTGCATGTTATATTGATAATAATAAAAGTAATAAGTATATTTATTACAGTTCTAGCGATAATAACTGCATAATATGGGTAATAATGCATGTTATATTGGTAATAATATAAGTAATAAGTATATTTATTATAGTTCTAGCGATAATAACTGCATAATATGGGTAATAATGCATGTTATATTGATAATAATAAAAGTAATAAGTATATTTATTACAGTTCTAGCGATAATAACTGCGTAATATGGGTAATAATGCATGTTATATTGATAATAATATAAGTAATAAGTATATTTATTATAGTTCTAGCGATAATAATAGTAAAGTATTTCTAATAGTGCATGTTATATTGATGATAATAAAAGTAATAAGTATATTTATTAGAGTTCTAGCGATAATAATAGTAAAATATGGCTAATAGTGCATGTTATATTGATAATAATAAAAGTAATAAGTGTATTTATTATACTTCTAGCGATAATAACTGCATAATATGGGCAATAATGCATGTTATATTGTTAATAATATAAGTAATAAGTATATTTATTATAGTTGTAGCGATAATAACTGCATAATATGGGCAATAATGCATGTTATATTGTTAATAATATAAGTAATAAGTATATTTATTATAGTTCTAGCGATAATAATAGTAAAGTATTTCTAATAGTGCATGTTATATTGATGATAATAAAAGTAATAAGTATATTTATTAGAGTTCTAGCGATAAAAATAGTAAAATATGGCTAATAGTGCATGTTATATTGATAATAATAAAAGTAATAAGAATATTTATTATAGTTCTAGCGATAATAACTGCATAATATGGGTAATAATGCATGTTATATTGATAATAATATAAGTAATAAGTATATCCATTATAGTTCTATCGATAATAACTGCATAATATGGGTAATAATGCATGTTATATTGATGATAACAAAAGTAATAAGTATATTTATTATAGATCTAGCGATAATAATAGTAAAATATAGCTAATAATGCATGTTATATTGATGATGACAAATGTAATAAGTATATTTATTACAATTCTAGCGATAATAACTGCATAATATGGGTAATAATGCATGTTATATTGATAATAATATAAGTAATAAGTATAATTATTACATTTCTAGCCATAATAACTAAATTATGTGGGTAATAATGCATGTTATATTGATAATATCGGGAGTAATAAGTATAATTATTATAGTTCTGGCGATAATAATAGTAAAATATAGCTAATAGTGCATGTTATATTGATAATAATAAAAGTAATAAGTATATTTATTATAGTTCTAGCGATAATAACTGCATAATATGGGTAATAATGCATGTTATATTGATGATAACAAATGTAATAAGTATATTTATTATAATTCTAGCGATAATAACTGCATAATATGGGTAATAATGCATGTTATATTGATAATAATATAAGTAATAAGTATAATTATTACATTTCTACCGATAATAGCTCCATTATGTGGGTAATAATGCATGTTATATTGATAATATCGGGAGTAATAAGTATAATTATTATAGTTCTAGCGATAATAATAGTAAAATATAGCTAATAGTGCATGTTACATTGATAATAATAAAAGTAATAAGTATATTTCTTACAGTTCTAGCCATAATAACTGCATAATATGGGTAATAATGCATGTTATATTACTGACAACAAAAGTAATAAGTATATTTATTATAGTTCTAGCGATAATAACTGCATAATATGGGTAATAATGCATGTTATATTGTTAATAATATAAGTAATAAGTATATTTATTATAGTTCTAGCGATAATAATAGTAAAGTATTTCTAATAGTGCATGTTATATTGATGATAATAAAAGTAATAAGTATACTTATTATAGTTCTAGCGATAATAATAGTAAAATATGGCTAATAGTGCATGTTATATTCATAATAATAAAAGTAATAAGAATATTTATTACAGTTCTAGCGATAATAACTGCATAATATGGATGGTAATGCATGTCACATGGATAATAATAAAAGTAATAAGTATATTTATTACAGTTCTAGCGATAATAACTGCATAATATGGGTAATAATGCATGTTATATTGATAATAATATAAGTAATAAGTATATTCATTATAGTTCTATCGATAATAACTGCATAATATGGGTAATAATGCATGTTATATTGATGATAACAAAAGTAATAAGTATATTTATTATAGATCTAGTGATAATCACTGCATTATATGGGTAATAATGCATGTTATATTAATAATAATATAAGTAATAAGTATAATTATTACATTTCTAGCGATAATAACTCCATTATGTGGGTAATAATGCATGTTATATTGATAATATCGGGAGTAATAAGTATAATTATTATAGTTCTAGCGATAATAATAGTAAAATATAGCTAATAGTGCATGTTATATTGATAATAATAAAAGTAATAAGTATATTTATTACAGTTCTAGCGATAATAACTGCATAATATGGGTAATAATGCATGTTATATTGGTAATAATATAAGTAATAAGTATATTTATTATAGTTCTAGCGATAATAACTGCATAATATGGGTAATAATGCATGTTATATTGATAATAATAAAAGTAATAAGTATATTTATTACAGTTCTAGCGATAATAACTGCGTAATATGGGTAATAATGCATGTTATATTGATAATAATATAAGTAATAAGTATATTTATTATAGTTCTAGCGATAATAATAGTAAAGTATTTCTAATAGTGCATGTTATATTGATGATAATAAAAGTAATAAGTATATTTATTAGAGTTCTAGCGATAATAATAGTAAAATATGGCTAATAGTGCATGTTATATTGATAATAATAAAAGTAATAAGTGTATTTATTATACTTCTAGCGATAATAACTGCATAATATGGGCAATAATGCATGTTATATTGTTAATAATATAAGTAATAAGTATATTTATTATAGTTCTAGCGATAATAATAGTAAAGTATTTCTAATAGTGCATGTTATATTGATGATAATAAAAGTAATAAGTATATTTATTAGAGTTCTAGCGATAAAAATAGTAAAATATGGCTAATAGTGCATGTTATATTGATAATAATAAAAGTAATAAGAATATTTATTATAGTTCTAGCGATAATAACTGCATAATATGGGTAATAATGCATGTTATATTGATAATAATATAAGTAATAAGTATATCCATTATAGTTCTATCGATAATAACTGCATAATATGGGTAATAATGCATGTTATATTGATAATAATAAAAGTAATAAGTATATTTATTACAGTTCTAGCGATAATAACTGCGTAATATGGGTAATAATGCATGTTATATTGATAATAATATAAGTAATAAGTATATTTATTATAGTTCTAGCGATAATAATAGTAAAGTATTTCTAATAGTGCATGTTATATTGATGATAATAAAAGTAATAAGTATATTTATTAGAGTTCTAGCGATAATAATAGTAAAATATGGCTAATAGTGCATGTTATATTGATAATAATAAAAGTAATAAGTGTATTTATTATACTTCTAGCGATAATAACTGCATAATATGGGCAATAATGCATGTTATATTGTTAATAATATAAGTAATAAGTATATTTATTATAGTTGTAGCGATAATAACTGCATAATATGGGCAATAATGCATGTTATATTGTTAATAATATAAGTAATAAGTATATTTATTATAGTTCTAGCGATAATAATAGTAAAGTATTTCTAATAGTGCATGTTATATTGATGATAATAAAAGTAATAAGTATATTTATTAGAGTTCTAGCGATAAAAATAGTAAAATATGGCTAATAGTGCATGTTATATTGATAATAATAAAAGTAATAAGAATATTTATTATAGTTCTAGCGATAATAACTGCATAATATGGGTAATAATGCATGTTATATTGATAATAATATAAGTAATAAGTATATCCATTATAGTTCTATCGATAATAACTGCATAATATGGGTAATAATGCATGTTATATTGATGATAACAAAAGTAATAAGTATATTTATTATAGATCTAGCGATAATAATAGTAAAATATAGCTAATAATGCATGTTATATTGATGATGACAAATGTAATAAGTATATTTATTACAATTCTAGCGATAATAACTGCATAATATGGGTAATAATGCATGTTATATTGATAATAATATAAGTAATAAGTATAATTATTACATTTCTAGCCATAATAACTAAATTATGTGGGTAATAATGCATGTTATATTGATAATATCGGGAGTAATAAGTATAATTATTATAGTTCTGGCGATAATAATAGTAAAATATAGCTAATAGTGCATGTTATATTGATAATAATAAAAGTAATAAGTATATTTATTATAGTTCTAGCGATAATAACTGCATAATATGGGTAATAATGCATGTTATATTGATGATAACAAATGTAATAAGTATATTTATTATAATTCTAGCGATAATAACTGCATAATATGGGTAATAATGCATGTTATATTGATAATAATATAAGTAATAAGTATAATTATTACATTTCTACCGATAATAGCTCCATTATGTGGGTAATAATGCATGTTATATTGATAATATCGGGAGTAATAAGTATAATTATTATAGTTCTAGCGATAATAATAGTAAAATATAGCTAATAGTGCATGTTACATTGATAATAATAAAAGTAATAAGTATATTTCTTACAGTTCTAGCCATAATAACTGCATAATATGGGTAATAATGCATGTTATATTACTGACAACAAAAGTAATAAGTATATTTATTATAGTTCTAGCGATAATAACTGCATAATATGGGTAATAATGCATGTTATATTGTTAATAATATAAGTAATAAGTATATTTATTATAGTTCTAGCGATAATAATAGTAAAGTATTTCTAATAGTGCATGTTATATTGATGATAATAAAAGTAATAAGTATACTTATTATAGTTCTAGCGATAATAATAGTAAAATATGGCTAATAGTGCATGTTATATTCATAATAATAAAAGTAATAAGAATATTTATTACAGTTCTAGCGATAATAACTGCATAATATGGATGGTAATGCATGTCACATGGATAATAATAAAAGTAATAAGTATATTTATTACAGTTCTAGCGATAATAACTGCATAATATGGGTAATAATGCATGTTATATTGATAATAATATAAGTAATAAGTATATTCATTATAGTTCTATCGATAATAACTGCATAATATGGGTAATAATGCATGTTATATTGATGATAACAAAAGTAATAAGTATATTTATTATAGATCTAGTGATAATCACTGCATTATATGGGTAATAATGCATGTTATATTAATAATAATATAAGTAATAAGTATAATTATTACATTTCTAGCGATAATAACTCCATTATGTGGGTAATAATGCATGTTATATTGATAATATCGGGAGTAATAAGTATAATTATTATAGTTCTAGCGATAATAATAGTAAAATATAGCTAATAGTGCATGTTATATTGATAATAATAAAAGTAATAAGTATATTTATTACAGTTCTAGCGATAATAACTGCATAATATGGGTAATAATGCATGTTATATTGGTAATAATATAAGTAATAAGTATATTTATTATAGTTCTAGCGATAATAACTGCATAATATGGGTAATAATGCATGTTATATTGATAATAATAAAAGTAATAAGTATATTTATTACAGTTCTAGCGATAATAACTGCGTAATATGGGTAATAATGCATGTTATATTGATAATAATATAAGTAATAAGTATATTTATTATAGTTCTAGCGATAATAATAGTAAAGTATTTCTAATAGTGCATGTTATATTGATGATAATAAAAGTAATAAGTATATTTATTAGAGTTCTAGCGATAATAATAGTAAAATATGGCTAATAGTGCATGTTATATAGATAATAATAAAAGTAATAAGTGTATTTATTATACTTCTAGCGATAATAACTGCATAATATGGGCAATAATGCATGTTATATTGTTAATAATATAAGTAATAAGTATATTTATTATAGTTGTAGCGATAATAACTGCATAATATGGGCAATAATGCATGTTATATTGTTAATAATATAAGTAATAAGTATATTTATTATAGTTCTAGCGATAATAATAGTAAAGTATTTCTAATAGTGCATGTTATATTGATGATAATAAAAGTAATAAGTATATTTATTAGAGTTCTAGCGATAAAAATAGTAAAATATGGCTAATAGTGCTTGTTATATTGATAATAATAAAAGTAATAAGAATATTTATTATAGTTCTAGCGATAATAACTGCATAATATGGGTGGTAATGCATGTCATATGGATAATAATAAAAGTAATAAGTATATTTATTACAGTTCTAGCGATAATAACTGCATAATATGGGTAATAATGCATGTTATATTGATAATAATATAAGTAATAAGTATATCCATTATAGTTCTATCGATAATAACTGCATAATATGGGTAATAATGCATGTTATATTGATGATAACAAAAGTAATAAGTATATTTATTATAGATCTAGCGATAATAATAGTAAAATATAGCTAATAATGCATGTTATATTGATGATGACAAATGTAATAAGTATATTTATTACAATTCTAGCGATAATAACTGCATAATATGGGTAATAATGCATGTTATATTGATAATAATATAAGTAATAAGTATATTTATTATAGTTCTAGCGATAATAACTGCATAATATGGGTAATAATGCACGTTATATTGATGATAACAAATGTAATAAGTATATTTATTATAATTCTAGCGATAATAACTGCATAATATGGGTAATAATGCATGTTATATTGATAATAATATAAGTAATAAGTATAATTATTACATTTCTAGCGATAGTAACTCCATTATGTGGGTAATAATGCATGTTATATTGATAATATCGGGAGTAATAAGTATAATAATTATAGTTCTAGCGATAATAATAGTAAAATATGGCGAATAGTGTATGTTATATTGATAATAATATAAGTAATAAGTATATTTATTATAGTTCTAGCGATAATAACTGCATAATATGGGTAATAATGCATGTTATATTGATAATAATAAAAGTAATAAGTATATTTATTATAGTTCTAGCGATAATAACTGCATAATATGGGTAATAATGCATGTTATATTAATGACAACAAAAGTAATAAGTATATTTATTATAGTTCTAGCGATAATAATAGTAAAGTATTTCTAATAGTGCATGTTATATTGATGCTAATAAAAGTAATAAGTATACTTATTATAGTTCTAGCAATAGTAATAGTAAAATATGGCTAATAGTGCATGTTATATTGATAATAATAAAAGTAATAAGTATATTTATTATAGTTCTAGCGATAATAACTGCATAATATGGGTAGTAATGCATGTCATATCGATAATAATAAAAGTAATAAGTATATTTATTACAGTTCTAGCGATAATAACTGCATAATATGGGTAATAATGCATGTTATATTGATAATAATAAAAGCAATAAGTATATTTATTATAGTTCTATCGATAATAACTGCATAATATGGGTAATAATGCATGTTATATTGATGATAACAAAAGTAATAAGTATATTTATTATAGTTCTAGCGATAATAACTGCATAATATGTGTAATAATGCATGTTATATTGATAATAATATAAGTAATAAGTATAATTATTACATTTCTAGCGATAGTAACTCCATTATGTGGGTAATAATGCATGTTATATTGATAATATCGGGAGTAATAAGTATAATAATTATAGTTCTAGCGATAATAATAGTAAAATATGGCGAATAGTGTATGTTATATTGATAATAATATAAGTAATAAGTATATATATTATAGTTCTAGCGATAATAACTGCATAATGTGGGTAATAATGCATGTTATATTGATGATAACAAATGTAATAAGTATATTTATTATAATTCTAGCGATAATAACTGCATAATATGGGTAATAATGCATGTTATATTGATAATAATATAAGTAATAAGTATAATTATTACATTTCTAGCCATAATAACTCCATTATGTGGGTAATAATGCATGTTATATTGATAATATCGGGAGTAATAAGTATAATTATTATAGTTCTAGCGATAATAATAGTAAAATATAGCTAATAGTGCATGTTATATTGATAATAATAAAAGTAATAAGTATATTTATTATAGTTCTAGCGATAATAACTGCATAATATGGGTAATAATGCATGTTATATTGATGATAACAAATGTAATAAGTATATTTATTATAATTCTAGCGATAATAACTGCATAATATGGGTAATAATGCATGTTATATTGATAATAATATAAGTAATAAGTATAATTATTACATTTCTACCGATAATAACTCCATTATGTGGGTAATAATGCATGTTATATTGATAATATCGGGAGTAATAAGTATAATTATTATAGTTCTAGCGATAATAATAGTAAAATATAGCTAATAGTGCATGTTACATTAATAATAATAAAAGTAATAAGGATATTTCTTACAGTTCTAGCCATAATAACTGCATAATATGGGTAATAATGCATGTTATATTACTGACAACAAAAGTAATAAGTATATTTATTATAGTTCTAGCGATAATAACTGCATAATATGTGTAATAATGCATGTTATATTGATAATAATATAAGTAATAAGTATAATTATTACTTTTCTAGCGATAGTAACTCCATTATGTGGGTAATAATGCATGTTATATTGATAATATCGGGAGTAATAAGTATAATAATTATAGTTCTAGCGATAATAATAGTAAAATATGGCGAATAGTGTATGTTATATTGATAATAATATAAGTAATAAGTATATTTATTATAGTTCTAGCGATAATAACTGCATAATATGGGTAATAATGCATGTTATATTGATAATAATAAAAGTAATAAGTATATTTATTATAGTTCTAGCGATAATAACTGCATAATGTGGGTAATAATGCATGTTATATTGATGATAACAAATGTAATAAGTATATTTATTATAATTCTAGCGATAATAACTGCATAATATGGGTAATAATGCATGTTATATTGATAATAATATAAGTAATAAGTATAATTATTACATTTCTAGCCATAATAACTCCATTGTGTGGGTAATAATGCATGTTATATTGATAATATCGGGAGTAATAAGTATAATTATTATAGTTCTAGCGATAATAATAGTAAAATATAGCTAATAGTGCATGTTATATTGATAATAATAAAAGTAATAAGTATATTTATTATAGTTCTAGCGATAATAACTGCATAATATGGGTAATAATGCATGTTATATTGATGATAACAAATGTAATAAGTATATTTATTATAATTCTAGCGATAATAACTGCATAATATGGGTAATAATGCATGTTATATTGATAATAATATAAGTAATAAGTATAATTATTACATTTCTACCGATAATAACTCCATTATGTGGGAAATAATGCATGTTATATTGATAATATCGGGAGTAATAAGTATAATTATTATAGTTCTAGCGATAATAATAGTAAAATATAGCTAATAGTGCATGTTACATTGATAATAATAAAAGTAATAAGTATATTTCTTACAGTTCTAGCCATAATAACTGCATAATATGGGTAATAATGCATGTTATATTACTGACAACAAAAATAATAAGTATATTTATTATAGTTCTAGCGATAATAATAGTAAAGTATTTCTAATAGTGCACGTTATATTGATGATAATAAAAGTAATAAGTATACTTATTATAGTTCTAGCAATACTAATAGTAAAATATGGCTAATAGTGCATGTTATATTGATAATAATAATAGTAATAAGTATATTTATTATAGTTCTATCGATAATAACTGCATAATATGGGTAATAATGCATGTTATATTGATGACAACAAAAGAAGTAAGTATATTTATTATAGTTCTAGCGATAATAATAGTAAAATATAGGTAATAGTGCATGTTATATTGATAATAATAAAAGTAATAAGTATATTTATTGTAGTTCTAGCGATAATAACTGCATAATATGGGTAATAATGCATGTTATATTGATGACAACAAAAGTAATAAGTATATTTATTATAGTTCTAGCGATAATAATAGTAAAGTATTTCTAATAGTGCATGTTATATTGATGATAATAAAAGTAATAAGTATACTTATTATAGTTCTAGCGATAATAATAGTAAAATATGGCTAATAGTGCATGTTATATTCATAATAATAAAAGTAATAAGAATATTTATTACAGTTCTAGCGATAATAACTGCATAATATGGATGGTAATGCATGTCACATGGATAATAATAAAAGTAATAAGTATATTTATTACAGTTCTAGCGATAATAACTGCATAATATGGGTAATAATGCATGTTATATTGATAATAATATAAGTAATAAGTATATTCATTATAGTTCTATCGATAATAACTGCATAATATGGGTAATAATGCATGTTATATTGATGATAACAAAAGTAATAAGTATATTTATTATAGATCTAGTGATAATCACTGCATTATATGGGTAATAATGCATGTTATATTAATAATAATATAAGTAATAAGTATAATTATTACATTTCTAGCGATAATAACTCCATTATGTGGGTAATAATGCATGTTATATTGATAATATCGGGAGTAATAAGTATAATTATTATAGTTCTAGCGATAATAATAGTAAAATATAGCTAATAGTGCATGTTATATTGATAATAATAAAAGTAATAAGTATATTTATTACAGTTCTAGCGATAATAACTGCATAATATGGGTAATAATGCATGTTATATTGGTAATAATATAAGTAATATGTATATTTATTATAGTTCTAGCGATAATAACTGCATAATATGGGTAATAATGCATGTTATATTGATAATAATAAAAGTAATAAGTATATTTATTACAGTTCTAGCGATAATAACTGCGTAATATGGGTAATAATGCATGTTATATTGATAATAATATAAGTAATAAGTATATTTATTATAGTTCTAGCGATAATAATAGTAAAGTATTTCTAATAGTGCATGTTATATTGATGATAATAAAAGTAATAAGTATATTTATTAGAGTTCTAGCGATAATAATAGTAAAATATGGCTAATAGTGCATGTTATATTGATAATAATAAAAGTAATAAGTGTATTTATTATACTTCTAGCGATAATAACTGCATAATATGGGCAATAATGCATGTTATATTTTTAACAATATAAGTAATAAGTATATTTATTATAGTTGTAGCGATAATAACTGCATAATATGGGCAATAATGCATGTTATATTGTTAATAATATAAGTAATAAGTATATTTATTATAGTTCTAGCGATAATAATAGTAAAGTATTTCTAATAGTGCATGTTATATTGATGATAATAAAAGTAAGAAGTATATTTATTAGAGTTCTAGCGATAAAAATAGTAAAATATGGCTAATAGTGCATGTTATATTGATAATAATAAAAGTAATAAGAATATTTATTATAGTTCTAGCGATAATAACTGCATAATATGGGTGGTAATGCATGTCATATGGATAATAATAAAAGTAATAAGTATATTTATTACAGTTCTAGCGATAATAACTGCATAATATGGGTAATAATGCATGTTATATTGATAATAATATAAGTAATAAGTATATCCATTATAGTTCTATCGATAATAACTGCATAATATGGGTAATAATGCATGTTATATTGATGATAACAAAAGTAATAAGTATATTTATTATAGATCTACTGATAATCACTGCATTATATGGGTAATAATGCATGTTATATTAATAATAATATAAGTAATAAGTATAATTATTACATTTCTAGCGATAATAACTCCATTATGTGGGTAATAATGCATGTTATATTGATAATATCGGGAGTAATAAGTATAATTATTATAGTTCTAGCGATAATAATAGTAAAATATAGCTAATAGTGCATGTTATATTGATAATAATAAAAGTAATAAGTATATTTATTACAGTTCTAGCGATAATAACTGCATAATATGGGTAATAATGCATGTTATATTGGTAATAATATAAGTAATAAGTATATTTATTATAGTTCTAGCGATAATAACTGCATAATATGGGTAATAATGCATGTTATATTGATAATAATAAAAGTAATAAGTATATTTATTACAGTTCTAGCGATAATAACTGCGTAATATGGGTAATAATGCATGTTATATTGATAATAATATAAGTAATAAGTATATTTATTATAGTTCTAGCGATAATAATAGTAAAGTATTTCTAATAGTGCATGTTATATTGATGATAATAAAAGTAATAAGTATATTTATTAGAGTTCTAGCGATAATAATAGTAAAATATGGCTAATAGTGCATGTTATATTGATAATAATAAAAGTAATAAGTGTATTTATTATACTTCTAGCGATAATAACTGCATAATATGGGCAATAATGCATGTTATATTGTTAATAATATAAGTAATAAGTATATTTATTATAGTTGTAGCGATAATAACTGCATAATATGGGCAATAATGCATGTTATATTGTTAATAATATAAGTAATAAGTATATTTATTATAGTTCTAGCGATAATAATAGTAAAGTATTTCTAATAGTGCATGTTATATTGATGATAATAAAAGTAATAAGTATATTTATTAGAGTTCTAGCGATAAAAATAGTAAAATATGGCTAATAGTGCATGTTATATTGATAATAATAAAAGTAATAAGAATATTTATTATAGTTCTAGCGATAATAACTGCATAATATGGGTGGTAATGCATGTCATATGGATAATAATAAAAGTAATAAGTATATTTATTACAGTTCTAGCGATAATAACTGCATAATATGGGTAATAATGCATGTTATATTGATAATAATATAAGTAATAAGTATATCCATTATAGTTCTATCGATAATAACTGCATAATATGGGTAATAATGCATGTTATATTGATGATAACAAAAGTAATAAGTATATTTATTATAGATCTAGTGATAATCACTGCATTATATGGGTAATAATGCATGTTATATTAATAATAATATAAGTAATAAGTATAATTATTACATTTCTAGCGATAATAACTCCATTATGTGGGTAATAATGCATGTTATATTGATAATATCGGGAGTAATAAGTATAATTATTATAGTTCTAGCGATAATAATAGTAAAATATAGCTAATAGTGCATGTTATATTGATAATAATAAAAGTAATAAGTATATTTATTACAGTTCTAGCGATAATAACTGCATAATATGGGTAATAATGCATGTTATATTGGTAATAATATAAGTAATAAGTATATTTATTATAGTTCTAGCGATAATAACTGCATAATATGGGTAATAATGCATGTTATATTGATAATAATAAAAGTAATAAGTATATTTATTACAGTTCTAGCGATAATAACTGCGTAATATGGGTAATAATGCATGTTATATTGATAATAATATAAGTAATAAGTATATTTATTATAGTTCTAGCGATAATAATAGTAAAGTATTTCTAATAGTGCATGTTATATTGATGATAATAAAAGTAATAAGTATATTTATTAGAGTTCTAGCGATAATAATAGTAAAATATGGCTAATAGTGCATGTTATATTGATAATAATAAAAGTAATAAGTGTATTTATTATACTTCTAGCGATAATAACTGCATAATATGGGCAATAATGCATGTTATATTGTTAATAATATAAGTAATAAGTATATTTATTATAGTTGTAGCGATAATAACTGCATAATATGGGCAATAATGCATGTTATATTGTTAATAATATAAGTAATAAGTATATTTATTATAGTTCTAGCGATAATAATAGTAAAGTATTTCTAATAGTGCATGTTATATTGATGATAATAAAAGTAATAAGTATATTTATTAGAGTTCTAGCGATAAAAATAGTAAAATATGGCTAATAGTGCTTGTTATATTGATAATAATAAAAGTAATAAGAATATTTATTATAGTTCTAGCGATAATAACTGCATAATATGGGTGGTAATGCATGTCATATGGATAATAATAAAAGTAATAAGTATATTTATTACAGTTCTAGCGATAATAACAGCATAATATGGGTAATAATGCATGTTATATTGATAATAATATAAGTAATAAGTATATCCATTATAGTTCTATCGATAATAACTGCATAATATGGGTAATAATGCATGTTATATTGATGATAACAAAAGTAATAAGTATATTTATTATAGATCTAGCGATAATAATAGTAAAATATAGCTAATAATGCATGTTATATTGATGATGACAAATGTAATAAGTATATTTATTACAATTCTAGCGATAATAACTGCATAATATGGGTAATAATGCATGTTATATTGATAATAATATAAGTAATAAGTATATTTATTACAGTTCTAGCGATAATAACTGCATAATATGGGTAATAATGCATGTTATATTGATAATAATATAAGTAATAAGTATAATTATTACATTTCTAGCGATAGTAACTCCATTATGTGGATAATAATGCATGTTATATTGATAATATCGGGAGTAATAAGTATAATAATTATAGTTCTAGCGATAATAATAGTAAAATATGGCGAATAGTGTATGTTATATTGATAATAATATAAGTAATAAGTATATTTATTATAGTTCTAGCGATAATAACTGCATAATATGGGTAATAATGCATGTTATATTGATAATAATAAAAGTAATAAGTATATTTATTATAGTTCTAGCGATTATAACTGCATAATGTGGGTAATAATGCATGTTATATTGATGATAACAAATGTAATAAGTATATTTATTATAATTCTAGCGATAATAACTGCATAATATGGGTAATAATGCATGTTATATTGATAATAATATAAGTAATAAGTATAATTATTACATTTCTAGCCATAATAACTAAATTATGTGGGTAATAATGCATGTTATATTGATAATATCGGGAGTAATAAGTATAATTATTATAGTTCTGGCGATAATAATAGTAAAATATAGCTAATAGTGCATGTTATATTGATAATAATAAAAGTAATAAGTATATTTATTATAGTTCTAGCGATAATAACTGCATAATATGGGTAATAATGCATGTTATATTGATGATAACAAATGTAATAAGTATATTTATTATAATTCTAGCGATAATAACTGCATAATATGGGTAATAATGCATGTTATATTGATAATAATATAAGTAATAAGTATAATTATTACATTTCTACCGATAATAGCTCCATTATGTGGGTAATAATGCATGTTATATTGATAATATCGGGAGTAATAAGTATAATTATTATAGTTCTAGCGATAATAATAGTAAAATATAGCTAATAGTGCATGTTACATTGATAATAATAAAAGTAATAAGTATATTTCTTACAGTTCTAGCCATAATAACTGCATAATATGGGTAATAATGCATGTTATATTACTGACAACAAAAGTAATAAGTATATTTATTATAGTTCTAGCGATAATAACTGCATAATATGGGTAATAATGCATGTTATATTGATGATAACAAATGTAATAAGTATATTTATTATAATTCTAGCGATAATAACTGCATAATATGGGTAATAATGCATGTTATATTGATAATAATATAAGTAATAAGTATAATTATTACATTTCTACCGATAATAACTCCATTATGTGGGTAATAATGCATGTTATATTGATAATATCGGGAGTAATAAGTATAATTATTATAGTTCTAGCGATAATAATAGTAAAATATAGCTAATAGTGCATGTTACATTAATAATAATAAAAGTAATAAGGATATTTCTTACAGTTCTAGCCATAATAACTGCATAATATGGGTAATAATGCATGTTATATTACTGACAACAAAAGTAATAAGTATATTTATTATAGTTCTAGCGATAATAACTGCATAATATGTGTAATAATGCATGTTATATTGATAATAATATAAGTAATAAGTATAATTATTACTTTTCTAGCGATAGTAACTCCATTATGTGGGTAATAATGCATGTTATATTGATAATATCGGGAGTAATAAGTATAATAATTATAGTTCTAGCGATAATAATAGTAAAATATGGCGAATAGTGTATGTTATATTGATAATAATAAAAGTGATAAGTATATTTATTATAGTTCTAGCGATAATAACTGCATAATGTGGGTAATAATGCATGTTATATTGATGATAACAAATGTAATAAGTATATTTATTATAATTCTAGCGATAATAACTGCATAATATGGGTAATAATGCATGTTATATTGATAATAATATAAGTAATAAGTATAATTATTACATTTCTAGCCATAATAACTCCATTGTGTGGGTAATAATGCATGTTATATTGATAATATCGGGAGTAATAAGTATAATTATTATAGTTCTAGCGATAATAATAGTAAAATATAGCTATTAGTGCATGTTATATTGATAATAATAAAAGTAATAAGTATATTTATTATAGTTCTAGCGATAATAACTGCATAATATGGGTAATAATGCATGTTATATTGATGATAACAAATGTAATAAGTATATTTATTATAATTCTAGCGATAATAACTGCATAATATGGATGGTAATGCATGTCACATGGATAATAATAAAAGTAATAAGTATATTTATTACAGTTCTAGCGATAATAACTGCATAATATGGGTAATAATGCATGTTATATTGATAATAATATAAGTAATAAGTATATTCATTATAGTTCTATCGATAATAACTGCATAATATGGGTAATAATGCATGTTATATTGATGATAACAAAAGTAATAAGTATATTTATTATAGATCTAGTGATAATCACTGCATTATATGGGTAATAATGCATGTTATATTAATAATAATATAAGTAATAAGTATAATTATTACATTTCTAGCGATAATAACTCCATTATGTGGGTAATAATGCATGTTATATTGAGAATATCGGGAGTAATAAGTATAATTATTATAGTTCTAGCGATAATAATAGTAAAATATAGCTAATAGTGCATGTTATATTGATAATAATAAAAGTAATAAGTATATTTATTACAGTTCTGGCGATAATAACTGCATAATATGGGTAATAATGCATGTTATATTGGTAATAATATAAGTAATAAGTATATTTATTATAGTTCTAGCGATAATAATAGTAAAGTATTTCTAATAGTGCATGTTATATTGATGATAATAAAAGTAATAAGTATATTTATTAGAGTTCTAGCGATAATAATAGTAAAATATGGCTAATAGTGCATGTTATATTGATAATAATAAAAGTAATAAGTGTATTTATTATACTTCTAGCGATAATAACTGCATAATATGGGCAATAATGCATGTTATATTGTTAATAATATAAGTAATAAGTATATTTATTATAGTTGTAGCGATAATAACTGCATAATATGGGCAATAATGCATGTTATATTGTTAATAATATAAGTAATAAGTATATTTATTATAGTTCTAGCGATAATAATAGTAAAGTATTTCTAATAGTGCATGTTATATTGATGATAATAAAAGTAATAAGTATATTTATTAGAGTTCTAGCGATAAAAATAGTAAAATATGGCTAATAGTGCATGTTATATTGATAATAATAAAAGTAATAAGAATATTTATTATAGTTCTAGCGATAATAACTGCATAATATGGGTGGTAATGCATGTCATATGGATAATAATAAAAGTAATAAGTATATTTATTACAGTTCTAGCGATAATAACTGCATAATATGGGTAATAATGCATGTTATATTGATAATAATATAAGTAATAAGTATATCCATTATAGTTCTATCGATAATAACTGCATAATATGGGTAATAATGCATGTTATATTGATGATAACAAAAGTAATAAGTATATTTATTATAGATCTAGTGATAATCACTGCATTATATGGGTAATAATGCATGTTATATTAATAATAATATAAGTAATAAGTATAATTATTACATTTCTAGCGATAATAACTCCATTATGTGGGTAATAATGCATGTTATATTGATAATATCGGGAGTAATAAGTATAATTATTATAGTTCTAGCGATAATAATAGTAAAATATAGCTAATAGTGCATGTTATATTGATAATAATAAAAGTAATAAGTATATTTATTACAGTTCTAGCGATAATAACTGCATAATATGGGTAATAATGCATGTTATATTGGTAATAATATAAGTAATAAGTATATTTATTATAGTTCTAGCGATAATAACTGCATAATATGGGTAATAATGCATGTTATATTGATAATAATAAAAGTAATAAGTATATTTATTACAGTTCTAGCGATAATAACTGCGTAATATGGGTAATAATGCATGTTATATTGATAATAATATAAGTAATAAGTATATTTATTATAGTTCTAGCGATAATAATAGTAAAGTATTTCTAATAGTGCATGTTATATTGATGATAATAAAAGTAATAAGTATATTTATTAGAGTTCTAGCGATAATAATAGTAAAATATGGCTAATAGTGCATGTTATATTGATAATAATAAAAGTAATAAGTGTATTTATTATACTTCTAGCGATAATAACTGCATAATATGGGCAATAATGCATGTTATATTGTTAATAATATAAGTAATAAGTATATTTATTATAGTTGTAGCGATAATAACTGCATAATATGGGCAATAATGCATGTTATATTGTTAATAATATAAGTAATAAGTATATTTATTATAGTTCTAGCGATAATAATAGTAAAGTATTTCTAATAGTGCATGTTATATTGATGATAATAAAAGTAATAAGTATATTTATTAGAGTTCTAGCGATAAAAATAGTAAAATATGGCTAATAGTGCTTGTTATATTGATAATAATAAAAGTAATAAGAATATTTATTATAGTTCTAGCGATAATAACTGCATAATATGGGTGGTAATGCATGTCATATGGATAATAATAAAAGTAATAAGTATATTTATTACAGTTCTAGCGATAATAACTGCATAATATGGGTAATAATGCATGTTATATTGATAATAATATAAGTAATAAGTATATCCATTATAGTTCTATCGATAATAACTGCATAATATGGGTAATAATGCATGTTATATTGATGATAACAAAAGTAATAAGTATATTTATTATAGATCTAGCGATAATAATAGTAAAATATAGCTAATAATGCATGTTATATTGATGATGACAAATGTAATAAGTATATTTATTACAATTCTAGCGATAATAACTGCATAATATGGGTAATAATGCATGTTATATTGATAATAATATAAGTAATAAGTATATTTATTACAGTTCTAGCGATAATAACTGCATAATATGGGTAATAATGCATGTTATATTGATAATAATAAAAGCAATAAGTATATTTATTATAGTTCTATCGATAATAACTGCATAATATGGGTAATAATGTATGTTATATTGATGATAACAAAAGTAATAAGTATATTTATTATAGTTCTAGCGATAATAACTGCATAATATGTGTAATAATGCATGTTATATTGATAATAATATAAGTAATAAGTATAATTATTACATTTCTAGCGATAGTAACTCCATTATGTGGATAATAATGCATGTTATATTGATAATATCGGGAGTAATAAGTATAATAATTATAGTTCTAGCGATAATAATAGTAAAATATGGCGAATAGTGTATGTTATATTGATAATAATATAAGTAATAAGTATATTTATTATAGTTCTAGCGATAATAACTGCATAATATGGGTAATAATGCATGTTATATTGATAATAATAAAAGTAATAAGTATATTTATTATAGTTCTAGCGATTATAACTGCATAATGTGGGTAATAATGCATGTTATATTGATGATAACAAATGTAATAAGTATATTTATTATAATTCTAGCGATAATAACTGCATAATATGGGTAATAATGCATGTTATATTGATAATAATATAAGTAATAAGTATAATTATTACATTTCTAGCCATAATAACTAAATTATGTGGGTAATAATGCATGTTATATTGATAATATCGGGAGTAATAAGTATAATTATTATAGTTCTGGCGATAATAATAGTAAAATATAGCTAATAGTGCATGTTATATTGATAATAATAAAAGTAATAAGTATATTTATTATAGTTCTAGCGATAATAACTGCATAATATGGGTAATAATGCATGTTATATTGATGATATCGGGAGTAATAAGTATAATTATTATAGTTCTAGCGATAATAATATTAAAATATAGCTAATAGTGCATGTTACATTGATAATAATAAAAGTAATAAGTATATTTCTTACAGTTCTAGCCATAATAACTGCATAATATGGGTAATAATGCATGTTATATTACTGACAACAAAAGTAATAAGTATATTTATTATAGTTCTAGCGATAATAACTGCATAATATGTGTAATAATGCATGTTATATTGATAATAATATAAGTAATAAGTATAATTATTACTTTTCTAGCGATAGTAACTCCATTATGTGGGTAATAATGCATGTTATATTGATAATATCGGGAGTAATAAGTATAATAATTATAGTTCTAGCGATAATAATAGTAAAATATGGCGAATAGTGTATGTTATATTGATAATAATAAAAGTAATAAGTATATTTATTATAGTTCTAGCGATAATAACTGCATAATGTGGGTAATAATGCATGTTATATTGATGATAACAAATGTAATAAGTATATTTATTATAATTCTAGCGATAATAACTGCATAATATGGGTAATAATGCATGTTATATTGATAATAATATAAGTAATAAGTATAATTATTACATTTCTAGCCATAATAACTCCATTGTGTGGGTAATAATGCATGTTATATTGATAATATCGGGAGTAATAAGTATAATTATTATAGTTCTAGCGATAATAATAGTAAAATATAGCTATTAGTGCATGTTATATTGATAATAATAAAAGTAATAAGTATATTTATTATAGTTCTAGCGATAATAACTGCATAATATGGGTAATAATGCATGTTATATTGATGATAACAAATGTAATAAGTATATTTATTATAATTCTAGCGATAATAACTGCATAATATGGGTAATAATGCATGTTATATTGATAATAATATAAGTAATAAGTATAATTATTACATTTCTACCGATGATAACTCCATTATGTGGGTAATAATGCATGTTATATTGATAATATCGGGAGTAATAAGTATAATTATTATAGTTCTAGCGATAATAATAGTAAAATATAGCTAATAGTGCATGTTACATTGATAATAATAAAAGTAATAAGTATATTTCTTACAGTTCTAGCCATAATAACTGCATAATATGGGTAATAATGCATGTTATATTACTGACAACAAAAATAATAAGTATATTTATTATAGTTCTAGCGATAATAATAGTAAAGTATTTCTAATAGTGCACGTTATATTGATGATAATAAAAGTAATAAGTATATTTATTATAGTTCTAGCGATAATAATAGTAAAATATGGCTAATAGTGCATGTTATATTCATAATAATAAAAGTAATAAGAATATTTATTACAGTTCTAGCGATAATAACTGCATAATATGGATGGTAATGCATGTCACATGGATAATAATAAAAGTAATAAGTATATTTATTACAGTTCTAGCGATAATAACAGCATAATATGGGTAATAATGCATGTTATATTGATAATAATATAAGTAATAAGTATATCCATTATAGTTCTATCGATAATAACTGCATAATATGGGTAATAATGCATGTTATATTGATGATAACAAAAGTAATAAGTATATTTATTATAGATCTAGCGATAATAATAGTAAAATATAGCTAATAATGCATGTTATATTGATGATGACAAATGTAATAAGTATATTTATTACAATTCTAGCGATAATAACTGCATAATATGGGTAATAATGCATGTTATATTGATAATAATATAAGTAATAAGTATATTTATTACAGTTCTAGCGATAATAACTGCATAATATGGGTAATAATGCATGTTATATTGATAATAATATAAGTAATAAGTATAATTATTACATTTCTAGCGATAGTAACTCCATTATGTGGATAATAATGCATGTTATATTGATAATATCGGGAGTAATAAGTATAATAATTATAGTTCTAGCGATAATAATAGTAAAATA
This sequence comes from Megachile leachella, assembly GCA_963576845.1. Lineage (NCBI taxonomy): Eukaryota > Metazoa > Arthropoda > Insecta > Hymenoptera > Megachilidae > Megachile > Megachile leachella. The sequence continues at coordinate 14,700,237 of OY756256.1, read as the reverse complement.
TGGCGAATAGTGTATGTTATATTGATAATAATATAAGTAATAAGTATATTTATTATAGTTCTAGCGATAATAACTGCATAATATGGGTAATAATGCATGTTATATTGATAATAATAAAAGTAATAAGTATATTTATTATAGTTCTAGCGATTATAACTGCATAATGTGGGTAATAATGCATGTTATATTGATGATAACAAATGTAATAAGTATATTTATTATAATTCTAGCGATAATAACTGCATAATATGGGTAATAATGCATGTTATATTGATAATAATATAAGTAATAAGTATAATTATTACATTTCTAGCCATAATAACTAAATTATGTGGGTAATAATGCATGTTATATTGATAATATCGGGAGTAATAAGTATAATTATTATAGTTCTGGCGATAATAATAGTAAAATATAGCTAATAGTGCATGTTATATTGATAATAATAAAAGTAATAAGTATATTTATTATAGTTCTAGCGATAATAACTGCATAATATGGGTAATAATGCATGTTATATTGATGATAACAAATGTAATAAGTATATTTATTATAATTCTAGCGATAATAACTGCATAATATGGGTAATAATGCATGTTATATTGATAATAATATAAGTAATAAGTATAATTATTACATTTCTACCGATAATAGCTCCATTATGTGGGTAATAATGCATGTTATATTGATAATATCGGGAGTAATAAGTATAATTATTATAGTTCTAGCGATAATAATAGTAAAATATAGCTAATAGTGCATGTTACATTGATAATAATAAAAGTAATAAGTATATTTCTTACAGTTCTAGCCATAATAACTGCATAATATGGGTAATAATGCATGTTATATTACTGACAACAAAAATAATAAGTATATTTATTATAGTTCTAGCGATAATAATAGTAAAGTATTTCTAATAGTGCACGTTATATTGATGATAATAAAAGTAATAAGTATATTTATTATAGTTCTAGCGATAATAATAGTAAAATATGGCTAATAGTGCATGTTATATTCATAATAATAAAAGTAATAAGAATATTTATTACAGTTCTAGCGATAATAACTGCATAATATGGATGGTAATGCATGTCACATGGATAATAATAAAAGTAATAAGTATATTTATTACAGTTCTAGCGATAATAACAGCATAATATGGGTAATAATGCATGTTATATTGATAATAATATAAGTAATAAGTATATCCATTATAGTTCTATCGATAATAACTGCATAATATGGGTAATAATGCATGTTATATTGATGATAACAAAAGTAATAAGTATATTTATTATAGATCTAGCGATAATAATAGTAAAATATAGCTAATAATGCATGTTATATTGATGATGACAAATGTAATAAGTATATTTATTACAATTCTAGCGATAATAACTGCATAATATGGGTAATAATGCATGTTATATTGATAATAATATAAGTAATAAGTATATTTATTACAGTTCTAGCGATAATAACTGCATAATATGGGTAATAATGCATGTTATATTGATAATAATATAAGTAATAAGTATAATTATTACATTTCTAGCGATAGTAACTCCATTATGTGGATAATAATGCATGTTATATTGATAATATCGGGAGTAATAAGTATAATAATTATAGTTCTAGCGATAATAATAGTAAAATATGGCGAATAGTGTATGTTATATTGATAATAATATAAGTAATAAGTATATTTATTATAGTTCTAGCGATAATAACTGCATAATATGGGTAATAATGCATGTTATATTGATAATAATAAAAGTAATAAGTATATTTATTATAGTTCTAGCGATTATAACTGCATAATGTGGGTAATAATGCATGTTATATTGATGATAACAAATGTAATAAGTATATTTATTATAATTCTAGCGATAATAACTGCATAATATGGGTAATAATGCATGTTATATTGATAATAATATAAGTAATAAGTATAATTATTACATTTCTAGCCATAATAACTAAATTATGTGGGTAATAATGCATGTTATATTGATAATATCGGGAGTAATAAGTATAATTATTATAGTTCTGGCGATAATAATAGTAAAATATAGCTAATAGTGCATGTTATATTGATAATAATAAAAGTAATAAGTATATTTATTATAGTTCTAGCGATAATAACTGCATAATATGGGTAATAATGCATGTTATATTGATGATAACAAATGTAATAAGTATATTTATTATAATTCTAGCGATAATAACTGCATAATATGGGTAATAATGCATGTTATATTGATAATAATATAAGTAATAAGTATAATTATTACATTTCTACCGATAATAGCTCCATTATGTGGGTAATAATGCATGTTATATTGATAATATCGGGAGTAATAAGTATAATTATTATAGTTCTAGCGATAATAATAGTAAAATATAGCTAATAGTGCATGTTACATTGATAATAATAAAAGTAATAAGTATATTTCTTACAGTTCTAGCCATAATAACTGCATAATATGGGTAATAATGCATGTTATATTACTGACAACAAAAGTAATAAGTATATTTATTATAGTTCTAGCGATAATAACTGCATAATATGGGTAATAATGCATGTTATATTGATGATAACAAATGTAATAAGTATATTTATTATAATTCTAGCGATAATAACTGCATAATATGGGTAATAATGCATGTTATATTGATAATAATATAAGTAATAAGTATAATTATTACATTTCTACCGATAATAACTCCATTATGTGGGTAATAATGCATGTTATATTGATAATATCGGGAGTAATAAGTATAATTATTATAGTTCTAGCGATAATAATAGTAAAATATAGCTAATAGTGCATGTTACATTAATAATAATAAAAGTAATAAGGATATTTCTTACAGTTCTAGCCATAATAACTGCATAATATGGGTAATAATGCATGTTATATTACTGACAACAAAAGTAATAAGTATATTTATTATAGTTCTAGCGATAATAACTGCATAATATGTGTAATAATGCATGTTATATTGATAATAATATAAGTAATAAGTATAATTATTACTTTTCTAGCGATAGTAACTCCATTATGTGGGTAATAATGCATGTTATATTGATAATATCGGGAGTAATAAGTATAATAATTATAGTTCTAGCGATAATAATAGTAAAATATGGCGAATAGTGTATGTTATATTGATAATAATAAAAGTAATAAGTATATTTATTATAGTTCTAGCGATAATAACTGCATAATGTGGGTAATAATGCATGTTATATTAATAATAATATAAGTAATAAGTATATTTATTATAGTTCTAGCGATAATAACTCCATTATGTGGGTAATAATGCATGTTATATTGATAATATCGGGAGTAATATGTATATTTATTATAGTTCTTGTTCGCGCCCGAATGTTCGGTTAAATATGACGAGTGAGGTAGGAGGGTGATGTTCACGATAGCGAAATGGACTGTATAAAAAACTTTACTGAATTGACTTGGACGCGTGACTTATCAAGGGACTGTCCCTTCGAAATACAAGTACAAGTTCGCAAATACAAGTGTAAGTGTCCGACGGTCGGAACATTAGCAAGCCGCTGTGGCTGTTGAGAGAATTCTGACGCTATGCACAAAAATTAGGAATAAGGTAAACCCTTGACGGTTCCCCTTCCACGGATGTTAGACATTTTTCGGCGTTCATAGTGGGGTTGAGAACTTTCCCTATTTTTACCATGTGACAGGCAACTGCGATGTTTTGCACAGTTTTCTAATTTCTCTGTCTGCCACATGGTTTACAACACCAACCTCGACACGAGTCAAACCCTGACCCAACGATGGGCTGACGGACCTGCCATAAATGAACTGTTATTTATGGGCCCCTAATAAGTTCTCAACAGTTCTAGCGATAATAATAGTAAAGTATTTCTAATAGTGCATGTTATATTGATGATAATAAAAGTAATAAGTATACTTATTAGAGTTCTAGCGATAATAATAGTAAAATATGGCTAATAGTGCATGTTATATTGATAATAATAAAAGTAATAAGTATATTTATTATAGTTCTATCGATAATAACTGCATAATATGGGTAATAATGCATGTTATATTAATAATAATAAAAGTAATAAGTACATTTATTATAGTTCTAGCGATAATAACTGCATAATGTGGGTAATAATGCATGTTATATTGATGATAACAAATGTAATAAGTATATTTATTATAATTCTAGCGATACTAACTGCATAATATGGGTAATAATGCATGTTATATTGATAATAATATAAGTAATAAGTATAATTATTACATTTCTAGCCATAATAACTCCATTATGTGGGTAATAATGCATGTTATATTGATAATATCGGGAGTAATAAGTATAATTATTATAGTTCTAGCGATAATAATAGTAAAATATAGCTAATAGTGCATGTTATATTGATAATAATAAAAGTAATAAGTATATTTATTATAGTTCTAGCGATAATAACTGCATAATATGGGTAATAATGCATGTTATATTGATGATAACAAATGTAATAAGTATATTTATTATAATTCTAGCGATAATAACTGCATAATATGGGTAATAATGCATGTTATATTGATAATAATATAAGTAATAAGTATAATTATTACATTTCTACCGATAATAACTCCATTATGTGGGTAATAATGCATGTTATATTGATAATATCGGGAGTAATAAGTATAATTATTATAGTTCTAGCTATAATAATAGTAAAATATAGCTAATAGTGCATGTTACATTGATAATAATAAAAGTAATAAGTATATTTCTTACAGTTCTAGCCATAATAACTGCATAATATGGGTAATAATGCATGTTATATTAATAATAATAAAAGTAATAAGTATATTTATTATAGTTCTATCGATAATAACTGCATAATATGGGTAATAATGCATGTTATATTGATGACAACAAAAGAAGTAAGTATATTTATTATAGTTCTAGCGATAATAATAGTAAAATATAGCTAATAGTGCATGTTATATTAATAATAATAAAAGTAATAAGTATATTTATTGTAGTTCTAGCGATAATAACTGCATAATATGGGTAATAATGCATGTTATATTGATGACAACAAAAGTAATAAGTATATTTATTATAGTTCTAGCGATAATAATAGTAAAGTATTTCTAATAGTGCATGTTATATTGATGATAATAAAAGTGATAAGTATACTTATTATAGTTCTAGCAATAGTAATAGTAAAATATGGCTAATAGTGCATGTTATATTGATAATAATAAAAGTAATACGTATATTTATTATAGTTCTAGCGATAATAACTGCATAATATGGGTAGTAATGCATGTCATATGGATAATAATAAAAGTAATAAGTATATTTATTACAGTTCTAGCGATAATAACTGCATAATATGGGTAATAATGCATGCTATATTGATGACAACAAAAGTAATAAGTATATTTATTACAGTTCTAGCGATAATAACTGCATAATATGGGTAATAATGCATGTTATATTGATAATAATATAAGTAATAAGTATATTTATTATAGTTCTAGCGATAATAATAGTAAAGTATTTCTAATAGTGCATGTTATATTGATGATAATAAAAGTAATAAGTATATTTATTAGAGTTCTAGCGATAATAATAGTAAAATATGGCTAATAGTGCATGTTATATTGATAATAATAAAAGTAATAAGTGTATTTATTATACTTCTAGCGATAATAACTGCATAATATGGGCAATAATGCATGTTATATTGTTAATAATATAAGTAATAAGTATATTTATTATAGTTGTAGCGATAATAACTGCATAATATGGGCAATAATGCATGTTATATTGTTAATAATATAAGTAATAAGTATATTTATTAGAGTTCTAGCGATAAAAATAGTAAAATATGGCTAATAGTGCATGTTATATTGATAATAATAAAAGTAATAATAATATTTATTATAGTTCTAGCGATAATAACTGCATAATATGGGTGGTAATGCATGTCATATGGATAATAATAAAAGTAATAAGTATATTTATTACAGTTCTAGCGATAATAACTGCATAATATGGGTAATAATGCATGTTATATTGGTAATAATATAAGTAATAAGTATATTTATTATAGTTCTAGCGATAATAAGTGCATAATATTTGTAATAATGCATGTTATATTGATGACAGCAAAAGTAATAAGTATATTTATTACAGTTCTAGACATAATAACTGCGTAATATGGGTAATAATGCATGTTATATTGATAATAATATAAGTAATAAGTATATTTATTACAGTTCTAGCGATAATACCTGCATAATATGGGTAATAATGCATGTTATATTGATAATAATATAAGTAATAAGTATATTTATTATAGTTCTAGCGATAATAATAGTAAAGTATTTCTAATAGTGCATGTTATATTGATGATAATAAATGTAATAAGTATACTTATTATAGTTCTAGCGATAATAATAGTAAAATATGGCTAATAGCGCATGTTATATTGATAATAATATAAGTAATAAGTATAATTATTACAGTTCTAGCGATAATAACTGCATAATATGGGTAATAATGCATGTTATATTGATAATAATATAAGTAATAAGTATATTTATTATAGTTCTATCGATAATAACTGCAAAATATGGGTAATAATGCATGTTATATTGATGGTAACTAAAGTAATAAGTATATTTATTATAGTTCTAGCGATAATAACTGCATAATATGGATAATAATGCATGTTATATTGATGCTAACAAAAGTAATAAGTATATTTATTATAGATCTAGTGATAATAACTGCATTATATGGGTAATAATGCATGTTATATTAATAATAATATAAGTAATAAGTATAATTATTATAGTTCTATCGATAATAACTGCATAATATGGGTAATAATGAATGTTATATTGATGATAACAAAAGTAATAAGTATACTTATTATAGTTCTAGCGATAATAATAGTAAAATATGGCTAATAGTGCATGTTATATTGATAATAATAAAAGTAATAAGTATATTTATTATAGTTCTATCGATAATAACTGCATAATATGGGTAATAATGCATGTTATATTGATGATAACAAAAGTAATAAGTATATTTATTATAATTCTATCGATAATAACTGTATAATATGGGTAATAATGCATGTTATATTGATGACAACAAAAGTAATAAGTATATTTATTATAATTCTAGCGATAATAATACTAAAGTATTTCTAATAGTGCATGTTATATTGATGATAATAAAAGTAATAAGTATTCTTATTATAGTTCTAGCGATAATAATAGTAAAATATGGCTAATAGTGCATGTTATATTGATAATAATAAAAGTAATAAGTATATTTATTCAGTTCTAGCGATAATAACTGCATAATATGGGTAATAATGCATGTTATATTGATAATAATATAAGTAATAAGTATATTTATTATAGTTCTATCGATAATAACTGCAAAATATGGGTAATAATGCATGTTATATTGATGATAACTAAAGTAATAAGTATATTTATTATAGTTCTAGCGATAATAACTGCATAATATGGATAATAATGCATGTTATATTGATGCTAACAAAAGTAATAAGTATATTTATTATAGATCTAGTGATAATAACTGCATTATATGGGTAATAATGCATGTTATATTAATAATAATATAAGTAATAAGTATAATTATTATAGTTCTATCGATAATAACTGCATAATATGGGTAATAATGAATGTTATATTGATGATAATAAAAGTAATAAGTATACTTATTATAGTTCTAGCGATAATAATAGTAAAGTATTTCTAATAGTGCATGTTATATTGATGATAATAAATGTAATAAGTATACTTATTATAGTTCTAGCGATAATAATAGTAAAATATGGCTAATAGCGCATGTTATATTGATAATAATAAAAGTAATAAGTATATTTATTACAGTTCTAGCGATAATAACTGCATAATATGGGTAATAATGCATGTTATATTGATAATAATATAAGTAATAAGTATATTTATTATAGTTCTATCGATAATAACTGCAAAATATGGGTAATAATGCATGTTATATTGATGATAACTAAAGTAATAAGTATATTTATTATAGTTCTAGCGATAATAACTGCATAATATGGATAATAATGCATGTTATATTGATGCTAACAAAAGTAATAAGTATATTTATTATAGATCTAGTGATAATAACTGCATTATATGGGTAATAATGCATGTTATATTAATAATAATATAAGTAATAAGTATAATTATTATAGTTCTATCGATAATAACTGCATAATATGGGTAATAATGAATGTTATATTGATGATAACAAAAGTAATAAGTATACTTATTATAGTTCTAGCGATAGTAATAGTAAAATATGGCTAATAGTGCATGTTATATTGATAATAATAAAAGTAATAAGTATATTTATTATAGTTCTATCGGTAATAACTGCATAATATGGGTAATAATGCATGTTATATTGATAATAATATAAGTAATAAGTATCTTTATTACAGTTCTAGCGATAATAACTGCATAATATGGGTAATAATGCATGTTATATTGATGATAACAAAAGTAATAAGTATATTTATTATAGATCTAGTGATAATAACTGCATTATATGGGTAATAATGCATGTTATATTAATAATAATATAAGTAATAAGTATAATTATTACATTTCTAGCGATAATAACTCCATTATGTGGGTAATAATGCATGTTATATTGATAATAATAAAAGTAATACGTATATTTATTATAGTTCTATCGATAATAACTGCATAATATGGGTAATAATGCATGTTATATTGATGATAACAAAAGTAATAAGTATATTTATTACAGTGCTAGCGATAATAATTGCATAATATGGGTAATAATGCATGTTATATTGATGATAACAAAAGTAATAAGTATATTTATTATAATTCTATCGATAATAACTGTATAATATGGGTAATAATGCATGTTATATTGATGACAACAAAAGTAATAAGTATATTTATTATAGTTCTAGCGATAATAATAGTAAAGTATTTCTAATAGTGCATGTTATATTGATGATAATAAAAGTAATAAGTATACTTATTATAGTTCTAGCGATAATAATAGTAAAATATGGCTAATAGCGCATGTTATATTGATAATAATAAAAGTAATAAGTATATTTATTACAGTTCTAGCGATAATAACTGCATAATATGGGTAATAATGCATGTTATATTGATAATAATATAAGTAATAAGTATAGTTATTATAGTTCTAGCGATAATAACTGCATAATATGGATAATAATGCATGTTATATTGATGCTAACAAAAGTAATAAGTATATTTATTATAGATCTAGTGATAATAACTGCATTATATGGGTAATAATGCATGTTATATTAATGATAATATAAGTAATAAGTATAATTATTATAGTTCTATTGATAATAACTGCATAATATGGGTAATAATGAATGTTATATTGATGATAACAAAAGTAATAAGTATACTTATTATAGTTCTAGCGATAATAATAGTAAAATATGGCTAATAGTGCATGTTATATTGATAATAATAAAAGTAATAAGTATATTTATTATAGTTCTATCGATAATAACTGCATAATATGGGTCATAATGCATGTTATATTAATAATAATATAAGTAATAAGTATATTTATTATAGTTCTAGCGATAATAACTGCATAATATGGGTAATAATGCATGTTATATTGATAATAATATAAGTAATAAGTATCTTTATTACAGTTCTAGCGATAATAACTGCATAATATGGGTAATAATGCATGTTATATTGATGATAACAAAAGTAATAAGTATATTTATTATAGATCTAGTGATAATAACTGCATTATATGGGTAATAATGCATGTTATATTAATAATAATATAAGTAATAAGTATAATTATTACATTTCTAGCGATAATAACTCCATTATGTGGGTAATAATGCATGTTATATTGATAATAATAAAAGTAATAAGTATATTTATTATAGTTCTATCGATAATAACTGCATAATATTGGTAATAATGCATGTTATATTGATGATAACAAAAGTAATAAGTATATTTATTACAGTGCTAGCGATAATAATTGCATAATATGGGTAATACTGCATGTTATATTGGTAATAATATAAGTAATAAGTATATTTATTATAGTTCTATCGATAATAACTGCAAAATATGGGTAATAATGCATGTTATATTGATGACAACAAAAGTAATAAGTATATTTATTATAGTTCTAGCGATAATAATAGTAAAGTATTTCTAATAGTGCATGTTATATTGATGATAATAAATGTAATAAGTATACTTATTATAGTTCTAGCGATAATAATAGTAAAATATGGCTAATAGCGCATGTTATATTGATAATAATATAAGTAATAAGTATAATTATTACAGTTCTAGCGATAATAACTGCATAATATGGGTAATAATGCATGTTATATTGATAATAATATAAGTAATAAGTATATTTATTATAGTTCTATCGATAATAACTGCAAAATATGGGTAATAATGCATGTTATATTGATGATAACTAAAGTAATAAGTATATTTATTATAGTTCTAGCGATAATAACTGCATAATATGGATAATAATGCATGTTATATTGATGCTAACAAAAGTAATAAGTATATTTATTATAGATCTAGTGATAATAACTGCATTATATGGGTAATAATGCATGTTATATTAATAATAATATAAGTAATAAGTATAATTATTATAGTTCTATCGATAATAACTGCATAATATGGGTAATAATGAATGTTATATTGATGATAACAAAAGTAATAAGTATACTTATTATAGTTCTAGCGATAATAATAGTAAAATATGGCTAATAGAGCATGTTATATTGATAATAATAAAAGTAATAAGTATATTTATTATAGTTCTATCGATAATAACTGCATAATATGGGTAATAATGCATGTTATATTAATAATAATATAAGTAATAAGTATATTTATTATAGTTCTAGCGATAATAACTGCATAATATGGGTAATAATGCATGTTATATTGATAATAATATAAGTAATAAGTATCTTTATTACAGTTCTAGCGATAATAACTGCATAATATGGGTAATAATGCATGTTATATTGATGATAACAAAAGTAATAAGTATATTTATTATAGATCTAGTGATAAGAACTGCATTATATGGGTAATAATGCATGTTATATTAATAATAATATAAGTAATAAGTATAATTATTATAGTTCTATCGATAATAACTGCATAATATGGGTAATAATGAATGTTATATTGATGATAACAAAAGTAATAAGTATACTTATTATAGTTCTAGCGATAATAATAGCAAAATATGGCTAATAGTGCATGTTATATTGATGATAACAAAAGTAATAAGTATATTTATTATAGATCTAGTGATAATAACTGCATTATATGGGTAATAATGCATGTTATATTAATAATAATATAAGTAATAAGTATAATTATTACATTTCTAGCGATAATAACTCCATTATGTGGGTAATAATGCATGTTATATTGATAATAATAAAAGTAATAAGTATATTTATTATAGTTCTATCGATAATAACGGCATAATATGGGTAATAATGCATGTTATATTGATGATAACAAAAGGAATAAGTATATTTATTATAATTCTATCGATAATAACTGTATAATATGGGTAATAATGCATGTTATATTGATGACAACAAAAGTAATAAGTATATTTATTATAGTTCTAGCGATAATAATAGTAAAGTATTTCTAATAGTGCATGTTATATTGATGATAATAAAAGTAATAAGTATACTTATTATAGTTCTAGCGATAATAATAGTAAAATATGGCTAATAGCGCATGTTATATTGATAATAATAAAAGTAATAAGTATATTTATTACAGTTCTAGCGATAATAACTGCATAATATGGGTAATAATGCATGCTATATTGATAATAATATAAGTAATAAGTATATTTATTATAGTTCTATCGATAATAACTGCAAAATATGGGTAATAATGCATGTTATATTGATGATAACTAAAGTAATAAGTATATTTATTATAGTTCTAGCGATAATAACTGCATAATATGGATAATAATGCATGTTATATTGATGCTAACAAAAGTAATAAGTATATTTATTATAGATCTAGTGATAATAACTGCATTATATGGGTAATAATGCATGTTATATTAATAATAATATAAGTAATAAGTATAATTATTATAGTTCTATCGATAATAACTGCATAATATGGGTAATAATGAATGTTATATGGATGATAACAAAAGTAATAAGTATACTTATTATAGTTCTAGCGATAATAATAGTAAAATATGGCTAATAGAGCATGTTATATTGATAATAATAAAAGTAATAAGTATATTTATTATAGTTCTATCGATAATAACTGCATAATATGGGTAATAATGCATGTTATATTAATAATAATATAAGTAATAAGTATATTTATTATAGTTCTAGCGATAATAACTGCATAATATGGGTAATAATGCATGTTATATTGATAATAATATAAGTAATAAGTATCTTTATTACAGTTCTAGCGATAATAACTGCATAATATGGGTAATAATGCATGTTATATTGATGATAACAAAAGTAATAAGTATATTTATTATAGATCTAGTGATAATAACTGCATTATATGGGTAATAATATATGTTATATTAATAATAATATAAGTAATAAGTATAATTATTATAGTTCTATCGATAATAACTGCATAATATGGGTAATAATGAATGTTATATTGATGATAACAAAAGTAATAAGTATACTTATTATAGTTCTAGCGATAATAATAGCAAAATATGGCTAATAGTGCATGTTATATTGATAATAATAAAAGTAATAAGTATATTTATTATAGTTCTATCGATAATAACTGCATAATATGGGTAATAATGCATGTTATATTAATAATAATATAAGTAATAAGTATATTTATTAAAGTTCTAGCGATAATAACTGCATAATATGGGTAATAATGCATGTTATATTGATAATAATATAAGTAATAAGTATCTTTATTACAGTTCTAGCGATAATAACTGCATAATATGGGTAATAATGCATGTTATATTGATGATAACAAAAGTAATAAGTATATTTATTATAGATCTAGTGATAATAACTGCATTATATGGGTAATAATGCATGTTATATTAATAATAATATAAGTAATAAGTATAATTATTACATTTCTAGCGATAATAACTCCATTATGTGGGTAATAATGCATGTTATATTGATAATAATAAAAGTAATAAGTATATTTATTATAGTTCTATCGATAATAACGGCATAATATGGGTAATAATGCATGTTATATTGATGATAACAAAAGGAATAAGTATATTTATTATAATTCTATCGATAATAACTGTATAATATGGGTAATAATGCATGTTATATTGATGACAACAAAAGTAATAAGTATATTTATTATAGTTCTAGCGATAATAATAGTAAAGTATTTCTAATAGTGCATGTTATATTGATGATAATAAAAGTAATAAGTATACTTATTATAGTTCTAGCGATAATAATAGTAAAATATGGCTAATAGCGCATGTTATATTGATAATAATAAAAGTAATAAGTATATTTATTACAGTTCTAGCGATAATAACTGCATAATATGGGTAATAATGCATGTTATATTGATAATAATAAAAGTAATAAGTATATTTATTATAGTTCTAGGGATAATAACTGCATAATATTTGTAATAATGCATGTTATATTGATGATAGCAAAAGTAATAAGTATATTTATTACAGTTCTAGCGATAATAACTCCATTATGTGGGTAATAATGCATGTTATATTGATAATAATATAAGTAATAAGTATATTTATTATAGTTCTAGCGATAATAATAGTAAAGTATTTCTAATAGTGCATGTTATATTGATGATAATAAAAGTAATAAGTATACTTATTAGAGTTCTAGCGATAATAATAGTAAAATATGGCTAATAGTGTATGTTATATTGATAATAATATAAGTAATAAGTATATTTATTACAGTTCTAGCGATAATAACTGCATAATATGGGTAATAATGCATGTTATATTGATAATAATATAAGTAATAAGTATATTTATTATAGTTCTAGCGATAATAATAGTAAAGTATTTCTAATAGTGCATGTTATATTGATGATAATAAAAGTAATAAGTATACTTATTAGAGTTCTAGCGATAATAATAGTAAAATATGGCTAATAGTGCATGTTATATTGATAATAATAAAAGTAATAAGTATAATTATTACAGTTCTAGCGATAATAACTGCATAATATGGGTAATAGTGCATGTTATATTGATAATAATATAAGTAATAAGTATATTTATTATAGTTCTATCGATAATAACTGCAAAATATGGGTAATAATGCATGTTATATTGATGATAACAAAAGGAATAAGTATATTTATTATAATTCTATCGATAATAACTGTATAATATGGGTAATAATGCATGTTATATTGATGACAACAAAAGTAATAAGTATATTTATTATAGTTCTAGCGATAATAATAGTAAAGTATTTCTAATAGTGCATGTTATATTGATGATAATAAAAGTAATAAGTATACTTATTATAGTTCTAGCGATAATAATAGTAAAATATGGCTAATAGCGCATGTTATATTGATAATAATAAAAGTAATAAGTATATTTATTACAGTTCTAGCGATAATAACTGCATAATATGGGTAATAATGCATGTTATATTGATAATAATAAAAGTAATAAGTATATTTATTATAGTTCTAGGGATAATAACTGCATAATATTTGTAATAATGCATGTTATATTGATGATAGCAAAAGTAATAAGTATATTTATTACAGTTCTAGCGATAATAACTCCATTATGTGGGTAATAATGCATGTTATATTGATAATAATATAAGTAATAAGTATATTTATTATAGTTCTAGCGATAATAATAGTAAAGTATTTCTAATAGTGCATGTTATATTGATGATAATAAAAGTAATAAGTATACTTATTAGAGTTCTAGCGATAATAATAGTAAAATATGGCTAATAGTGTATGTTATATTGATAATAATATAAGTAATAAGTATATTTATTACAGTTCTAGCGATAATAACTGCATAATATGGGTAATAATGCATGTTATATTGATAATAATATAAGTAATAAGTATATTTATTATAGTTCTAGCGATAATAATAGTAAAGTATTTCTAATAGTGCATGTTATATTGATGATAATAAAAGTAATAAGTATACTTATTAGAGTTCTAGCGATAATAATAGTAAAATATGGCTAATAGTGCATGTTATATTGATAATAATAAAAGTAATAAGTATAATTATTACAGTTCTAGCGATAATAACTGCATAATATGGGTAATAGTGCATGTTATATTGATAATAATATAAGTAATAAGTATATTTATTATAGTTCTATCGATAATAACTGCAAAATATGGGTAATAATGCATGTTATATTGATGATAACTAAAGTAATAAGTATATTTATTATAGTTCTAGCGATAATAACTGCATAATATGGATAATAATGCATGTTATATTGATGCTAACAAAAGTAATAAGTATATTTATTATAGATCTAGTGATAATAACTGCATTATATGGGTAATAATGCATGTTATATTAATAATAATATAAGTAATAAGTATAATTATTATAGTTCTATCGATAATAACTGCATAATATGGGTAATAATGAATGTTATATTGATGATAACAAAAGTAATAAGTATACTTATTATAGTTCTAGCGATAATAATAGTAAAATATGGCTAATAGAGCATGTTATATTGATAATAATAAAAGTAATAAGTATATTTATTATAGTTCTATCGATAATAACTGCATAATATGGGTAATAATGCATGTTATATTAATAATAATATAAGTAATAAGTATATTTATTATAGTTCTAGCGATAATAACTGCATAATATGGGTAATAATGCATGTTATATTGATAATAATATAAGTAATAAGTATCTTTATTACAGTTCTAGCGATAATAACTGCATAATATGGGTAATAATGCATGTTATATTGATGATAACAAAAGTAATAAGTATATTTATTATAGATCTAGTGATAAGAACTGCATTATATGGGTAATAATGCATGTTATATTAATAATAATATAAGTAATAAGTATAATTATTATAGTTCTATCGATAATAACTGCATAATATGGGTAATAATGAATGTTATATTGATGATAACAAAAGTAATAAGTATACTTATTATAGTTCTAGCGATAATAATAGCAAAATATGGCTAATAGTGCATGTTATATTGATAATAATAAAAGTAATAAGTATATTTATTATAGTTCTATCGATAATAACTGCATAATATGGGTAATAATGCATGTTATATTAATAATAATATAAGTAATAAGTATATTCATTATAGTTCTATCGATAATAACTGCAAAATATGGGTAATAATGCATGTTATATTGATGATAACTAAAGTAATAAGTATATTTATTATAGTTCTAGCGATAATAACTGCATAATATGGATAATAATGCATGTTATATTGATGCTAACAAAAGTAATAAGTATATTTATTATAGATCTAGTGATAATAACTGCATTATATGGGTAATAATGCATGTTATATTAATAATAATATAAGTAATAAGTATAATTATTATAGTTCTATCGATAATAACTGCATAATATGGGTAATAATGAATGTTATATTGATGATAACAAAAGTAATAAGTATACTTATTATAGTTCTAGCGATAATAATAGTAAAATATGGCTAATAGAGCATGTTATATTGATAATAATAAAAGTAATAAGTATATTTATTATAGTTCTATCGATAATAACTGCATAATATGGGTAATAATGCATGTTATCTTAATAATAATATAAGTAATAAGTATATTTATTATAGTTCTAGCGATAATAACTGCATAATATGGGTAATAATGAATGTTATATTGATGATAACAAAAGTAATAAGTATACTTATTATAGTTCTAGCGATAATAATAGTAAAATATGGCTAATAGTGCATGTTATATTGATAATAATAAAAGTAATAAGTATATTTATTATAGTTCTATCGATAATAACTGCATAATATGGGTAATAATGCATGTTATATTGATGATAACAAAAGTAATAAGTATATTTATTATAATTCTATCGATAATAACTGTATAATATGGGTAATAATGCATGTTATATTGATGACAACAAAAGTAATAAGTATATTTATTATAGTTCTAGCGATAATAATAGTAAAGTATTTCTAATAGTGCATGTTATATTGATGATAATAAATGTAATAAGTATACTTATTATAGTTCTAGCGATAATAATAGTAAAATATGGCTAATAGCGCATGTTATATTGATAATAATAAAAGTAATAAGTATATTTATTATAGTTCTAGCGATAATAACTGCATAATATGGATAATAATGCATGTTATATTGATGCTAACAAAAGTAATAAGTATATTTATTATAGATCTAGTGATAATAACTGCATTATATGGGTAATAATGCATGTTATATTAATAATAATATAAGTAATAAGTATAATTATTATAGTTCTATCGATAATAACTGCATAATATGGGTAATAATGAATGTTATATTGATGATAATAAAAGTAATAAGTATACTTTTTATAGTTCTAGCGATAATAATAGTAAAGTATTTCTAATAGTTCATGTTATATTGATAATAATAAAAGTAATAAGTATATTTATTATAGTTCTAGCGATAATAATAGTAAAGTCTTTCTAATAGTGCATGTTATATTGATGATAATAAAAGTAATAAGTATACTTATTAGAGTTCTAGCGATAATAATAGTAAAATATGGCTAATAGTGCATGTTATATTGATAATAATAAGAGTAATAAGTATATTTATTATAGTTCTAGCGATAATAACTGCATAATATGGGTAATAATGCATGTTATATTGATAATAATAAAAGTAATAAGTATATTTATTACAATTCTATCGATAATAACTGCATAATATGGGTAATAATGCATGTTATATTGGTAATAATATAAGTAATAAGTATATTTATTATAGTTCTATCGATAATAACTGCATTATATGGGTAATAATGCATGTTATATTAATAATAATATAAGTAATAAGTATAATTATTACATTTCTAGCGATAATAACTCCATTATGTGGGTAATAATGCATGTTATATTGATAATAATAAAAGTAATAAGTATATTTATTATAGTTCTATCGATAATAACTGCATAATATGGGTAATAATGCATGTTATATTGATGATAACAAAAGTAATAAGTATATTTATTACAGTGCTAGCGATAATAATTGCATAATATAGGTAATAATGCATGTTATATTGATGATAACAAAAGTAATAAGTATATTTATTATAATTCTATCGATAATAACTGTATAATAGGGGTAATAATGCATGTTATATTGATGACAACAAAAGTAATAAGTATATTTATTATAGTTCTAGCGATAATAATAGTAAAGTATTTCTAATAGTGCATGTTATATTGATGATAATAAAAGTAATAAGTATACTTATTATAGTTCTAGCGATAATAATAGTAATATATGGCTAATAGCGCATGTTATATTGATAATAATAAAAGTAATAAGTATATTTATTACAGTTCTAGCGATAATAACTGCATAATATGGGTAATAATGCATGTTATATTGATAATAATATAAGTAATAAGTATATTTATTATAGTTCTATCGATAATAACTGCAAAATATGGGTAATAATGCATGTTATATTGATGATAACTAAAGTAATAAGTATGTTTATTATAGTTCTAGCGATAATAACTGCATAATATGGATAATAATGCATGTTATATTGATGCTAACAAAAGTAATAAGTATATTTATTATAGATCTAGTGATAATAACTGCATTATATGGGTAATAATGCATGTTATATTAATAATAATATAAGTAATAAGTATAATTATTATAGTTCTAGCGATAATAACTGCATAATATGGGTAATAATGAATGTTATATTGATGATAACAAAAGTAATAAGTATACTTATTATAGTTCTAGCGATAGTAATAGTAAAATATGGCTAATAGTGCATGTTATATTGATAATAATAAAAGTAATAAGTATATTTATTATAGTTCTATCGGTAATAACTGCATAATATGGGTAATAATGCATGTTATATTGATAATAATATAAGTAATAAGTATCTTTATTACAGTTCTAGCGATAATAACTGCATAATATGGGTAATAATGCATGTTATATTGATGATAACAAAAGTAATAAGTATATTTATTATAGATCTAGTGATAATAACTGCATTATATGGGTGATAATGCATGTTATATTAATAATAATATAAGTAATAAGTATAATTATTACATTTCTAGCGATAATAACTCCATTATGTGGGTAATAATGCATGTTATATTGATAATAATAAAAGTAATAAGTATATTTATTATAGTTCTATCGATAATAACTGCATAATATGGGTAATAATGGATGTTATATTGATGATAACAAAAGTAATAAGTATATTTATTACAGTGCTAGCGATAATAATTGCATAATATGGGTAATAATGCATGTTATATTGATGATAACAAAAGTAATAAGTATATTTATTATAATTCTATCGATAATAACTGTATAATATGGGTAATAATGCATGTTATATTGATGACAACAAAAGTAATAAGTATATTTATTATAGTTCTAGCGATAATAATAGTAAAGTATTTCTAATAGTGCATGTTATATTGATGATAATAAAAGTAATAAGTATACTTATTATAGTTCTAGCGATAATAATAGTAAAATATGGCTAATAGCGCATGTTATATTGATAATAATAAAAGTAATAAGTATATTTATTACAGTTCTAGCGATAATAACTGCATAATATGGGTAATAATGCATGTTATATTGATAATAATATAAGTAATAAGTATATTTATTATAGTTCTATCGATAATAACTGCAAAATATGGGTAATAATGCATGTTATATTGATGATAACTAAAGTAATAAGTATATTTATTATAGTTCTAGCGATAATAACTGCATAATATGGATAATAATGCATGTTATATTGATGCTAACAAAAGTAATAAGTATATTTATTATAGATCTAGTGATAATAACTGCATTATATGGGTAATAATGCATGTTATATTAATGATAATATAAGTAATAAGTATAATTATTATAGTTCTATTGATAATAACTGCATAATATGGGTAATAATGAATGTTATATTGATGATAACAAAAGTAATAAGTATACTTATTATAGTTCTAGCGATAATAATAGTAAAATATGGCTAATAGTGCATGTTATATTGATAATAATAAAAGTAATAAGTATATTTATTATAGTTCTATCGATAATAACTGCATAATATGGGTAATAATGCATGTTATATTAATAATAATATAAGTAATAAGTATATTTATTATAGTTCTAGCGATAATAACTGCATAATATGGGTAATAATGCATGTTATATTGATAATAATATAAGTAATAAGTATCTTTATTACAGTTCTAGCGATAATAACTGCATAATATGGGTAATAATGCATGTTATATTGATGATAACAAAAGTAATGAGTATATTTATTATAGATCTAGTGATAATAACTGCATTATATGGGTAATAATGCATGTTATATTAATAATAATATAAGTAATAAGTATAATTATTACATTTCTAGCGATAATAACTCCATTATGTGGGTAATAATGCATGTTATATTGATAATAATAAAAGTAATAAGTATATTTATTATAGTTCTATCGATAATAACTGCATAATATGGGTAATAATGCATGTTATATTGATGATAACAAAAGTAATAAGTATATTTATTACAGTGCTAGCGATAATAATTGCATAATATGGGTAATACTGCATGTTATATTGGTAATAATATAAGTAATAAGTATATTTATTATAGTTCTATCGATAATAACTGCAAAATATGGGTAATAATGCATGTTATATTGATGACAACAAAAGTAATAAGTATATTTATTATAGTTCTAGCGATAATAATAGTAAAGTATTTCTAATAGTGCATGTTATATTGATGATAATAAATGTAATAAGTATACTTATTATAGTTCTAGCGATAATAATAGTAAAATATAGCTAATAGCGCATGTTATATTGATAATAATATAAGTAATAAGTATAATTATTACAGTTCTAGCGATAATAACTGCATAATATGGGTAATAATGCATGTTATATTGATAATAATATAAGTAATAAGTATATTTATTATAGTTCTATCGATAATAACTGCAAAATATGGGTAATAATGCATGCTATATTGATGATAACTAAAGTAATAAGTATATTTATTATAGTTCTAGCGATAATAACTGCATAATATGGATAATAATGCATGTTATATTGATGCTAACAAAAGTAATAAGTATATTTATTATAGATCTAGTGATAATAACTGCATTATATGGGTAATAATGCATGTTATATTAATAATAATATAAGTAATAAGTATAATTATTATAGTTCTATCGATAATAACTGCATAATATGGGTAATAATGAATGTTATATTGATGATAACAAAAGTAATAAGTATACTTATTATAGTTCTAGCGATAATAATAGTAAAATATGGCTAATAGCGCATGTTATATTGATAATAATAAAAGTAATAAGTATATTTATTACAGTTCTAGCGATAATAACTGCAAAATATGGGTAATAATGCATGTTATATTGATGATAACTAAAGTAATAAGTATGTTTATTATAGTTCTAGCGATAATAACTGCATAATATGGATAATAATGCATGTTATATTGATGCTAACAAAAGTAATAAGTATATTTATTATAGATCTAGTGATAATAACTGCATTATATGGGTAATAATGCATGTTATATTAATAATAATATAAGTAATAAGTATAATTATTATAGTTCTATCGATAATAACTGCATAATATGGGTAATAATGAATGTTATATTGATGATAACAAAAGTAATAAGTATACTTATTATAGTTCTAGCGATAGTAATAGTAAAATATGGCTAATAGTGCATGTTATATTGATAATAATAAAAGTAATAAGTATATTTATTATAGTTCTATCGGTAATAACTGCATAATATGGGTAATAATGCATGTTATATTGATAATAATATAAGTAATAAGTATCTTTATTACAGTTCTAGCGATAATAACTGCATAATATGGGTAATAATGCATGTTATATTGATGATAACAAAAGTAATAAGTATATTTATTATAGATCTAGTGATAATAACTGCATTATATGGGTAATAATGCATGCTATATTAATAATAATATAAGTAATAAGTATAATTATTACATTTCTAGCGATAATAACTCCATTATGTGGGTAATAATGCATGTTATATTGATAATAATAAAAGTAATAAGTATATTTATTATAGTTCTATCGATAATAACTGCATAATATGGGTAATAATGGATGTTATATTGATGATAACAAAAGTAATAAGTATATTTATTACAGTGCTAGCGATAATAATTGCATAATATGGGTAATAATGCATGTTATATTGATGATAACAAAAGTAATAAGTATATTTATTATAATTCTATCGATAATAACTGTATAATATGGGTAATAATGCATGTTATATTGATGACAACAAAAGTAATAAGTATATTTATTATAGTTCTAGCGATAATAATAGTAAAGTATTTCTAATAGTGCATGTTATATTGATGATAATAAAAGTAATAAGTATACTTATTATAGTTCTAGCGATAATAATAGTAAAATATGGCTAATAGCGCATGTTATATTGATAATAATAAAAGTAATAAGTATATTTATTACAGTTCTAGCGATAATAACTGCATAATATGGGTAATAATGCATGTTATATTGATAATAATATAAGTAATAAGTATATTTATTATAGTTCTATCGATAATAACTGCAAAATATGGGTAATAATGCATGTTATATTGATGATAACTAAAGTAATAAGTATATTTATTATAGTTCTAGCGATAATAACTGCATAATATGGATAATAATGCATGTTATATTGATGCTAACAAAAGTAATAAGTATATTTATTATAGATCTAGTGATAATAACTGCATTATATGGGTAATAATGCATGTTATATTAATGATAATATAAGTAATAAGTATAATTATTATAGTTCTATTGATAATAACTGCATAATATGGGTAATAATGAATGTTATATTGATGATAACAAAAGTAATAAGTATACTTATTATAGTTCTAGCGATAATAATAGTAAAATATGGCTAATAGTGCATGTTATATTGATAATAATAAAAGTAATAAGTATATTTATTATAGTTCTATCGATAATAACTGCATAATATGGGTAATAATGCATGTTATATTAATAATAATATAAGTAATAAGTATATTTATTATAGTTCTAGCGATAATAACTGCATAATATGGGTAATAATGCATGTTATATTGATAATAATATAAGTAATAAGTATCTTTATTACAGTTCTAGCGATAATAACTGCATAATATGGGTAATAATGCATGTTATATTGATGATAACAAAAGTAATGAGTATATTTATTATAGATCTAGTGATAATAACTGCATTATATGGGTAATAATGCATGTTATATTAATAATAATATAAGTAATAAGTATAATTATTACATTTCTAGCGATAATAACTCCATTATGTGGGTAATAATGCATGTTATATTGATAATAATAAAAGTAATAAGTATATTTATTATAGTTCTATCGATAATAACTGCATAATATGGGTAATAATGCATGTTATATTGATGATAACAAAAGTAATAAGTATATTTATTACAGTGCTAGCGATAATAATTGCATAATATGGGTAATACTGCATGTTATATTGGTAATAATATAAGTAATAAGTATATTTATTATAGTTCTATCGATAATAACTGCAAAATATGGGTAATAATGCATGTTATATTGATGACAACAAAAGTAATAAGTATATTTATTATAGTTCTAGCGATAATAATAGTAAAGTATTTCTAATAGTGCATGTTATATTGATGATAATAAATGTAATAAGTATACTTATTATAGTTCTAGCGATAATAATAGTAAAATATAGCTAATAGCGCATGTTATATTGATAATAATATAAGTAATAAGTATAATTATTACAGTTCTAGCGATAATAACTGCATAATATGGGTAATAATGCATGTTATATTGATAATAATATAAGTAATAAGTATATTTATTATAGTTCTATCGATAATAACTGCAAAATATGGGTAATAATGCATGCTATATTGATGATAACTAAAGTAATAAGTATATTTATTATAGTTCTAGCGATAATAACTGCATAATATGGATAATAATGCATGTTATATTGATGCTAACAAAAGTAATAAGTATATTTATTATAGATCTAGTGATAATAACTGCATTATATGGGTAATAATGCATGTTATATTAATAATAATATAAGTAATAAGTATAATTATTATAGTTCTATCGATAATAACTGCATAATATGGGTAATAATGAATGTTATATTGATGATAACAAAAGTAATAAGTATACTTATTATAGTTCTAGCGATAATAATAGTAAAATATGGCTAATAGTGCATGTTATATTGATAATAATAAAAGTAATAAGTATATTTATTATAGTTCTATCGATAATAACTGCATAATATGGGTAATAATGCATGTTATATTGATGATAACAAAAGTAATAAGTATATTTATTATAATTCTATCGATAATACCTGTATAATATGGGTAATAATGCATGTTATATTGATGACAACATAAGTAATAAGTATATTTATTATAGTTCTAGCGATAATAATAGTAAAGTATTTCTAATAGTGCATGTTATATTGATGATAATAAATGTAATAAGTATACTTATTATAGTTCTAGCGATAATAATAGTAAAATATGGCTAATAGCGCATGTTATATTGATAATAATAAAAGTAATAAGTATATTTATTACAGTTCTAGCGATAATAACTGCAAAATATGGGTAATAATGCATGTTATATTGATGATAACTAAAGTAATAAGTATGTTTATTATAGTTCTAGCGATAATAACTGCATAATATGGATAATAATGCATGTTATATTGATGCTAACAAAAGTAATAAGTATATTTATTATAGATCTAGTGATAATAACTGCATTATATGGGTAATAATGCATGTTATATTAATAATAATATAAGTAATAAGTATAATTATTATAGTTCTATCGATAATAACTGCATAATATGGGTAATAATGAATGTTATATTGATGATAACAAAAGTAATAAGTATACTTATTATAGTTCTAGCGATAGTAATAGTAAAATATGGCTAATAGTGCATGTTATATTGATAATAATAAAAGTAATAAGTATATTTATTATAGTTCTATCGGTAATAACTGCATAATATGGGTAATAATGCATGTTATATTGATAATAATATAAGTAATAAGTATCTTTATTACAGTTCTAGCGATAATAACTGCATAATATGGGTAATAATGCATGTTATATTGATGATAACAAAAGTAATAAGTATATTTATTATAGATCTAGTGATAATAACTGCATTATATGGGTAATAATGCATGTTATATTAATAATAATATAAGTAATAAGTATAATTATTACATTTCTAGCGATAATAACTCCATTATGTGGGTAATAATGCATGTTATATTGATAATAATAAAAGTAATAAGTATATTTATTATAGTTCTATCGATAATAACTGCATAATATGGGTAATAATGGATGTTATATTGATGATAACAAAAGTAATAAGTATATTTATTACAGTGCTAGCGATAATAATTGCATAATATGGGTAATAATGCATGTTATATTGATGATAACAAAAGTAATAAGTATATTTATTATAATTCTATCGATAATAACTGTATAATATGGGTAATAATGCATGTTATATTGATGACAACAAAAGTAATAAGTATATTTATTATAGTTCTAGCGATAATAATAGTAACGTATTTCTAATAGTGCATGTTATATTGATGATAATAAAAGTAATAAGTATACTTATTATAGTTCTAGCGATAATAATAGTAAAATATGGCTAATAGCGCATGTTATATTGATAATAATAAAAGTAATAAGTATATTTATTACAGTTCTAGCGATAATAACTGCATAATATGGGTAATAATGCATGTTATATTGATAATAATATAAGTAATAAGTATATTTATTATAGTTCTATCGATAATAACTGCAAAATATGGGTAATAATGCATGTTATATTGATGATAACTAAAGTAATAAGTATATTTATTATAGTTCTAGCGATAATAACTGCATAATATGGATAATAATGCATGTTATATTGATGCTAACAAAAGTAATAAGTATATTTATTATAGATCTAGTGATAATAACTGCATTATATGGGTAATAATGCATGTTATATTAATGATAATATAAGTAATAAGTATAATTATTATAGTTCTATTGATAATAACTGCATAATATGGGTAATAATGAATGTTATATTGATGATAACAAAAGTAATAAGTATACTTATTATAGTTCTAGCGATAATAATAGTAAAATATGGCTAATAGTGCATGTTATATTGATAATAATAAAAGTAATAAGTATATTTATTATAGTTCTATCGATAATAACTGCATAATATGGGTAATAATGCATGTTATATTAATAATAATATAAGTAATAAGTATATTTATTATAGTTCTAGCGATAATAACTGCATAATATGGGTAATAATGCATGTTATATTGATAATAATATAAGTAATAAGTATCTTTATTACAGTTCTAGCGATAATAACTGCATAATATGGGTAATAATGCATGTTATATTGATGATAACAAAAGTAATGAGTATATTTATTATAGATCTAGTGATAATAACTGCATTATATGGGTAATAATGCATGTTATATTAATAATAATATAAGTAATAAGTATAATTATTACATTTCTAGCGATAATAACTCCATTATGTGGGTAATAATGCATGTTATATTGATAATAATAAAAGTAATAAGTATATTTATTATAGTTCTATCGATAATAACTGCATAATATGGGTAATAATGCATGTTATATTGATGATAACAAAAGTAATAAGTATATTTATTACAGTGCTAGCGATAATAATTGCATAATATGGGTAATACTGCATGTTATATTGGTAATAATATAAGTAATAAGTATATTTATTATAGTTCTATCGATAATAACTGCAAAATATGGGTAATAATGCATGTTATATTGATGACAACAAAAGTAATAAGTATATTTATTATAGTTCTAGCGATAATAATAGTAAAGTATTTCTAATAGTGCATGTTATATTGATGATAATAAATGTAATAAGTATACTTATTATAGTTCTAGCGATAATAATAGTAAAATATAGCTAATAGCGCATGTTATATTGATAATAATATAAGTAATAAGTATAATTATTACAGTTCTAGCGATAATAACTGCATAATATGGGTAATAATGCATGTTATATTGATAATAATATAAGTAATAAGTATATTTATTATAGTTCTATCGATAATAACTGCAAAATATGGGTAATAATGCATGCTATATTGATGATAACTAAAGTAATAAGTATATTTATTATAGTTCTAGCGATAATAACTGCATAATATGGATAATAATGCATGTTATATTGATGCTAACAAAAGTAATAAGTATATTTATTATAGATCTAGTGATAATAACTGCATTATATGGGTAATAATGCATGTTATATTAATAATAATATAAGTAATAAGTATAATTATTATAGTTCTATCGATAATAACTGCATAATATGGGTAATAATGAATGTTATATTGATGATAACAAAAGTAATAAGTATACTTATTATAGTTCTAGCGATAATAATAGTAAAATATGGCTAATAGTGCATGTTATATTGATAATAATAAAAGTAATAAGTATATTTATTATAGTTCTATCGATAATAACTGCATAATATGGGTAATAATGCATGTTATATTGATGATAACAAAAGTAATAAGTATATTTATTATAATTCTATCGATAATACCTGTATAATATGGGTAATAATGCATGTTATATTGATGACAACATAAGTAATAAGTATATTTATTATAGTTCTAGCGATAATAATAGTAAAGTATTTCTAATAGTGCATGTTATATTGATGATAATAAATGTAATAAGTATACTTATTATAGTTCTAGCGATAATAATAGTAAAATATGGCTAATAGCGCATGTTATATTGATAATAATAAAAGTAATAAGTATATTTATTACAGTTCTAGCGATAATAACTGCAAAATATGGGTAATAATGCATGTTATATTGATGATAACTAAAGTAATAAGTATGTTTATTATAGTTCTAGCGATAATAACTGCATAATATGGATAATAATGCATGTTATATTGATGCTAACAAAAGTAATAAGTATATTTATTATAGATCTAGTGATAATAACTGCATTATATGGGTAATAATGCATGTTATATTAATAATAATATAAGTAATAAGTATAATTATTATAGTTCTATCGATAATAACTGCATAATATGGGTAATAATGAATGTTATATTGATGATAACAAAAGTAATAAGTATACTTATTATAGTTCTAGCGATAGTAATAGTAAAATATGGCTAATAGTGCATGTTATATTGATAATAATAAAAGTAATAAGTATATTTATTATAGTTCTATCGGTAATAACTGCATAATATGGGTAATAATGCATGTTATATTGATAATAATATAAGTAATAAGTATCTTTATTACAGTTCTAGCGATAATAACTGCATAATATGGGTAATAATGCATGTTATATTGATGATAACAAAAGTAATAAGTATATTTATTATAGATCTAGTGATAATAACTGCATTATATGGGTAATAATGCATGTTATATTAATAATAATATAAGTAATAAGTATAATTATTACATTTCTAGCGATAATAACTCCATTATGTGGGTAATAATGCATGTTATATTGATAATAATAAAAGTAATAAGTATATTTATTATAGTTCTATCGATAATAACTGCATAATATGGGTAATAATGGATGTTATATTGATGATAACAAAAGTAATAAGTATATTTATTACAGTGCTAGCGATAATAATTGCATAATATGGGTAATAATGCATGTTATATTGATGATAACAAAAGTAATAAGTATATTTATTATAATTCTATCGATAATAACTGTATAATATGGGTAATAATGCATGTTATATTGATGACAACAAAAGTAATAAGTATATTTATTATAGTTCTAGCGATAATAATAGTAAAGTATTTCTAATAGTGCATGTTATATTGATGATAATAAAAGTAATAAGTATACTTATTATAGTTCTAGCGATAATAATAGTAAAATATGGCTAATAGCGCATGTTATATTGATAATAATAAAAGTAATAAGTATATTTATTACAGTTCTAGCGATAATAACTGCATAATATGGGTAATAATGCATGTTATATTGATAATAATATAAGTAATAAGTATATTTATTATAGTTCTATCGATAATAACTGCAAAATATGGGTAATAATGCATGTTATATTGATGATAACTAAAGTAATAAGTATATTTATTATAGTTCTAGCGATAATAACTGCATAATATGGATAATAATGCATGTTATATTGATGCTAACAAAAGTAATAAGTATATTTATTATAGATCTAGTGATAATAACTGCATTATATGGGTAATAATGCATGTTATATTAATGATAATATAAGTAATAAGTATAATTATTATAGTTCTATTGATAATAACTGCATAATATGGGTAATAATGAATGTTATATTGATGATAACAAAAGTAATAAGTATACTTATTATAGTTCTAGCGATAATAATAGTAAAATATGGCTAATAGTGCATGTTATATTGATAATAATAAAAGTAATAAGTATATTTATTATAGTTCTATCGATAATAACTGCATAATATGGGTAATAATGCATGTTATATTAATAATAATATAAGTAATAAGTATATTTATTATAGTTCTAGCGATAATAACTGCATAATATGGGTAATAATGCATGTTATATTGATAATAATATAAGTAATAAGTATCTTTATTACAGTTCTAGCGATAATAACTGCATAATATGGGTAATAATGCATGTTATATTGATGATAACAAAAGTAATAAGTATATTTATTATAGATCTAGTGATAATAACTGCATTATATGGGTAATAATGCATGTTATATTAATAATAATATAAGTAATAAGTATAATTATTACATTTCTAGCGATAATAACTCCATTATGTGGGTAATAATGCATGTTATATTGATAATAATAAAAGTAATAAGTATATTTATTATAGATCTAGTGATAATAACTGCATTATATGGGTAATAATGCATGTTATATTAATAATAATATAAGTAATAAGTATAATTATTACATTTCTAGCGATAATAACTCCATTATGTGGGTAATAATGCATGTTATATTGATAATAATAAAAGTAATAAGTATATTTATTATAGTTCTATCGATAATAACTGCATAATATGGGTAATAATGCATGTTATATTGATGATAACAAAAGTAATAAGTATATTTATTACAGTGCTAGCGATAATAATTGCATAATATGGGTAATACTGCATGTTATATTGGTAATAATATAAGTAATAAGTATATTTATTATAGTTCTATCGATAATAACTGCAAAATATGGGTAATAATGCATGCTATATTGATGATAACTAAAGTAATAAGTATATTTATTATAGTTCTAGCGATAATAACTGCATAATGTGGATAATAATGCATGTTATACTGATGCTAACAAAAGTAATAAGTATATTTATTATAGATCTAGTGATAATAACTGCATTATATGGGTAATAATGCATGTTATATTAATAATAATATAAGTAATAAGTATAATTATTATAGTTCTATCGATAATAACTGCATAATATGGGTAATAATGAATGTTATATTGATGATAACAAAAGTAATAAGTATACTTATTATAGTTCTAGCGATAATAATAGTAAAATATGGCTAATAGTGCATGTTATATTGATAATAATAAAAGTAATAAGTATATTTATTATAGTTCTATCGATAATAACTGCATAATATGGGTAATAATGCATGTTATATTGATGATAACAAAAGTAATAAGTATATTTATTATAATTCTATCGATAATACCTGTATAATATGGGTAATAATGCATGTTATATTGATGACAACATAAGTAATAAGTATATTTATTATAGTTCTAGCGATAATAATAGTAAAGTATTTCTAATAGTGCATGTTATATTGATGATAATAAATGTAATAAGTATACTTATTATAGTTCTAGCGATAATAATAGTAAAATATGGCTAATAGCGCATGTTATATTGATAATAATAAAAGTAATAAGTATATTTATTACAGTTCTAGCGATAATAACTGCATAATATGGGTAATAATGCATGCTATATTGATAATAATATAAGTAATAAGTATATTTATTATAGTTCTATCGATAATAACTGCAAAATATGGGTAATAATGCATGTTATATTGATGATAACTAAAGTAATAAGTATATTTATTATAGTTCTAGCGATAATAACTGCATAATATGGATAATAATGCATGTTATATTGATGCTAACAAAAGTAATAAGTATATTTATTATAGATCTAGTGATAATAACTGCATTATATGGGTAATAATGCATGTTATATTAATAATAATATAAGTAATAAGTATAATTATTATAGTTCTATCGATAATAACTGCATAATATGGGTAATAATGAATGTTATATTGATGACAACAAAAGTAATAAGTATATTTATTATAGTTCTAGCGATAATAATAGTAAAGTATTTCTAATAGTGCATGTTATATTGATGATAATAAAAGTAATAAGTATACTTATTATAGTTCTAGCGATAATAATAGTAAAATATGGCTAATAGCGCATGTTATATTGATAATAATAAAAGTAATAAGTATATTTATTACAGTTCTAGCGATAATAACTGCATAATATGGGTAATAATGCATGTTATATTGATAATAATATAAGTAATAAGTATATTTATTATAGTTCTACCGATAATAACTGCAAAATATGGGTAATAATGCATGTTATATTGATGATAACTAAAGTAATAAGTATATTTATTATAGTTCTAGCGATAATAACTGCATAATATGGATAATAATGCATGTTATATTGATGCTAACAAAAGTAATAAGTATATTTATTATAGATCTAGTGATAATAACTGCATTATATGGGTAATAATGCATGTTATATTAATGATAATATAAGTAATAAGTATAATTATTATAGTTCTATTGATAATAACTGCATAATATGGGTAATAATGAATGTTATATTGATGATAACAAAAGTAATAAGTATACTTATTATAGTTCTAGCGATAATAATAGTAAAATATGGCTAATAGTGCATGTTATATTGATAATAATAAAAGTAATAAGTATATTTATTATAGTTCTATCGATAATAACTGCATAATATGGGTAATAATGCATGTTATATTAATAATAATATAAGTAATAAGTATATTTATTATAGTTCTAGCGATAATAACTGCATAATATGGGTAATAATGCATGTTATATTGATAATAATATAAGTAATAAGTATCTTTATTACAGTTCTAGCGATAATAACTGCATAATATGGGTAATAATGCATGTTATATTGATGATAACAAAAGTAATAAGTATATTTATTATAGATCTAGTGATAATAACTGCATTATATGGGTAATAATGCATGTTATATTAATAATAATATAAGTAATAAGTATAATTATTACATTTCTAGCGATAATAACTCCATTATGTGGGTAATAATGCATGTTATATTGATAATAATAAAAGTAATAAGTATATTTATTATAGTTCTATCGATAATAACTGCATAATATGGGTAATAATGCATGTTATATTGATGATAACAAAAGTAATAAGTATATTTATTACAGTGCTAGCGATAATAATTGCATAATATGGGTAATACTGCATGTTATATTGGTAATAATATAAGTAATAAGTATATTTATTATAGTTCTATCGATAATAACTGCAAAATATGGGTAATAATGCATGTTATATTGATGACAACAAAAGTAATAGGTATATTTATTATAGTTCTAGCGATAATAATAGTAAAGTATTTCTAATAGTGCATGTTATATTGATGATAATAAATGTAATAAGTATACTTATTATAGTTCTAGCGATAATAATAGTAAAATATGGCTAATAGCGCATGTTATATTGATAATAATATAAGTAATAAGTATAATTATTACAGTTCTAGCGATAATAACTGCATAATATGGGTAATAATGCATGTTATATTGATAATAATATAAGTAATAAGTATATTTATTATAGTTCTATCGATAATAACTGCAAAATATGGGTAATAATGCATGCTATATTGATGATAACTAAAGTAATAAGTATATTTATTATAGTTCTAGCGATAATAACTGCATAATGTGGATAATAATGCATGTTATACTGATGCTAACAAAAGTAATAAGTATATTTATTATAGATCTAGTGATAATAACTGCATTATATGGGTAATAATGCATGTTATATTAATAATAATATAAGTAATAAGTATAATTATTATAGTTCTATCGATAATAACTGCATAATATGGGTAATAATGAATGTTATATTGATGATAACAAAAGTAATAAGTATACTTATTATAGTTCTAGCGATAATAATAGTAAAATATGGCTAATAGTGCATGTTATATTGATAATAATAAAAGTAATAAGTATATTTATTATAGTTCTATCGATAATAACTGCATAATATGGGTAATAATGCATGTTATATTGATGATAACAAAAGTAATAAGTATATTTATTATAATTCTATCGATAATACCTGTATAATATGGGTAATAATGCATGTTATATTGATGACAACATAAGTAATAAGTATATTTATTATAGTTCTAGCGATAATAATAGTAAAGTATTTCTAATAGTGCATGTTATATTGATGATAATAAATGTAATAAGTATACTTATTATAGTTCTAGCGATAATAATAGTAAAATATGGCTAATAGCGCATGTTATATTGATAATAATAAAAGTAATAAGTATATTTATTACAGTTCTAGCGATAATAACTGCATAATATGGGTAATAATGCATGCTATATTGATAATAATATAAGTAATAAGTATATTTATTATAGTTCTATCGATAATAACTGCAAAATATGGGTAATAATGCATGTTATATTGATGATAACTAAAGTAATAAGTATATTTATTATAGTTCTAGCGATAATAACTGCATAATATGGATAATAATGCATGTTATATTGATGCTAACAAAAGTAATAAGTATATTTATTATAGATCTAGTGATAATAACTGCATTATATGGGTAATAATGCATGTTATATTAATAATAATATAAGTAATAAGTATAATTATTATAGTTCTATCGATAATAACTGCATAATATGGGTAATAATGAATGTTATATTGATGACAACAAAAGTAATAAGTATATTTATTATAGTTCTAGCGATAATAATAGTAAAGTATTTCTAATAGTGCATGTTATATTGATGATAATAAAAGTAATAAGTATACTTATTATAGTTCTAGCGATAATAATAGTAAAATATGGCTAATAGCGCATGTTATATTGATAATAATAAAAGTAATAAGTATATTTATTACAGTTCTAGCGATAATAACTGCATAATATGGGTAATAATGCATGTTATATTGATAATAATATAAGTAATAAGTATATTTATTATAGTTCTATCGATAATAACTGCAAAATATGGGTAATAATGCATGTTATATTGATGATAACTAAAGTAATAAGTATATTTATTATAGTTCTAGCGATAATAACTGCATAATATGGATAATAATGCATGTTATATTGATGCTAACAAAAGTAATAAGTATATTTATTATAGATCTAGTGATAATAACTGCATTATATGGGTAATAATGCATGTTATATTAATGATAATATAAGTAATAAGTATAATTATTATAGTTCTATTGATAATAACTGCATAATATGGGTAATAATGAATGTTATATTGATGATAACAAAAGTAATAAGTATACTTATTATAGTTCTAGCGATAATAATAGTAAAATATGGCTAATAGTGCATGTTATATTGATAATAATAAAAGTAATAAGTATATTTATTATAGTTCTATCGATAATAACTGCATAATATGGGTAATAATGCATGTTATATTAATAATAATATAAGTAATAAGTATATTTATTATAGTTCTAGCGATAATAACTGCATAATATGGGTAATAATGCATGTTATATTGATAATAATATAAGTAATAAGTATCTTTATTACAGTTCTAGCGATAATAACTGCATAATATGGGTAATAATGCATGTTATATTGATGATAACAAAAGTAATAAGTATATTTATTATAGATCTAGTGATAATAACTGCATTATATGGGTAATAATGCATGTTATATTAATAATAATATAAGTAATAAGTATAATTATTACATTTCTAGCGATAATAACTCCATTATGTGGGTAATAATGCATGTTATATTGATAATAATAAAAGTAATAAGTATATTTATTATAGATCTAGTGATAATAACTGCATTATATGGGTAATAATGCATGTTATATTAATAATAATATAAGTAATAAGTATAATTATTACATTTCTAGCGATAATAACTCCATTATGTGGGTAATAATGCATGTTATATTGATAATAATAAAAGTAATAAGTATATTTATTATAGTTCTATCGATAATAACTGCATAATATGGGTAATAATGCATGTTATATTGATGATAACAAAAGTAATAAGTATATTTATTACAGTGCTAGCGATAATAATTGCATAATATGGGTAATACTGCATGTTATATTGGTAATAATATAAGTAATAAGTATATTTATTATAGTTCTATCGATAATAACTGCAAAATATGGGTAATAATGCATGCTATATTGATGATAACTAAAGTAATAAGTATATTTATTATAGTTCTAGCGATAATAACTGCATAATGTGGATAATAATGCATGTTATACTGATGCTAACAAAAGTAATAAGTATATTTATTATAGATCTAGTGATAATAACTGCATTATATGGGTAATAATGCATGTTATATTAATAATAATATAAGTAATAAGTATAATTATTATAGTTCTATCGATAATAACTGCATAATATGGGTAATAATGAATGTTATATTGATGATAACAAAAGTAATAAGTATACTTATTATAGTTCTAGCGATAATAATAGTAAAATATGGCTAATAGTGCATGTTATATTGATAATAATAAAAGTAATAAGTATATTTATTATAGTTCTATCCATAATAACTGCATAATATGGGTAATAATGCATGTTATATTGATGATAACAAAAGTAATAAGTATATTTATTATAATTCTATCGATAATACCTGTATAATATGGGTAATAATGCATGTTATATTGATGACAACATAAGTAATAAGTATATTTATTATAGTTCTAGCGATAATAATAGTAAAGTATTTCTAATAGTGCATGTTATATTGATGATAATAAATGTAATAAGTATACTTATTATAGTTCTAGCGATAATAATAGTAAAATATGGCTAATAGCGCATGTTATATTGATAATAATAAAAGTAATAAGTATATTTATTACAGTTCTAGCGATAATAACTGCATAATATGGGTAATAATGCATGCTATATTGATAATAATATAAGTAATAAGTATATTTATTATAGTTCTATCGATAATAACTGCAAAATATGGGTAATAATGCATGTTATATTGATGATAACTAAAGTAATAAGTATATTTATTATAGTTCTAGCGATAATAACTGCATAATATGGATAATAATGCATGTTATATTGATGCTAACAAAAGTAATAAGTATATTTATTATAGATCTAGTGATAATAACTGCATTATATGGGTAATAATGCATGTTATATTAATAATAATATAAGTAATAAGTATAATTATTATAGTTCTATCGATAATAACTGCATAATATGGGTAATAATGAATGTTATATTGATGACAACAAAAGTAATAAGTATATTTATTATAGTTCTAGCGATAATAATAGTAAAGTATTTCTAATAGTGCATGTTATATTGATGATAATAAAAGTAATAAGTATACTTATTATAGTTCTAGCGATAATAATAGTAAAATATGGCTAATAGCGCATGTTATATTGATAATAATAAAAGTAATAAGTATATTTATTACAGTTCTAGCGATAATAACTGCATAATATGGGTAATAATGCATGTTATATTGATAATAATATAAGTAATAAGTATATTTATTATAGTTCTACCGATAATAACTGCAAAATATGGGTAATAATGCATGTTATATTGATGATAACTAAAGTAATAAGTATATTTATTATAGTTCTAGCGATAATAACTGCATAATATGGATAATAATGCATGTTATATTGATGCTAACAAAAGTAATAAGTATATTTATTATAGATCTAGTGATAATAACTGCATTATATGGGTAATAATGCATGTTATATTAATGATAATATAAGTAATAAGTATAATTATTATAGTTCTATTGATAATAACTGCATAATATGGGTAATAATGAATGTTATATTGATGATAACAAAAGTAATAAGTATACTTATTATAGTTCTAGCGATAATAATAGTAAAATATGGCTAATAGTGCATGTTATATTGATAATAATAAAAGTAATAAGTATATTTATTATAGTTCTATCGATAATAACTGCATAATATGGGTAATAATGCATGTTATATTAATAATAATATAAGTAATAAGTATATTTATTATAGTTCTAGCGATAATAACTGCATAATATGGGTAATAATGCATGTTATATTGATAATAATATAAGTAATAAGTATCTTTATTACAGTTCTAGCGATAATAACTGCATAATATGGGTAATAATGCATGTTATATTGATGATAACAAAAGTAATAAGAATATTTATTATAGATCTAGTGATAATAACTGCATTATATGGGTAATAATGCATGTTATATTAATAATAATATAAGTAATAAGTATAATTATTACATTTCTAGCGATAATAACTCCATTATGTGGGTAATAATGCATGTTATATTGATAATAATAAAAGTAATAAGTATATTTATTATAGTTCTATCGATAATAACTGCATAATATGGGTAATAATGCATGTTATATTGATGATAACAAAAGTAATAAGTATATTTATTACAGTGCTAGCGATAATAATTGCATAATATGGGTAATACTGCATGTTATATTGGTAATAATATAAGTAATAAGTATATTTATTATAGTTCTATCGATAATAACTGCAAAATATGGGTAATAATGCATGTTATATTGATGACAACAAAAGTAATAAGTATATTTATTATAGTTCTAGCGATAATAATAGTAAAGTATTTCTAATAGTGCATGTTATATTGATGATAATAAATGTAATAAGTATACTTATTATAGTTCTAGCGATAATAATAGTAAAATATGGCTAATAGCGCATGTTATATTGATAATAATATAAGTAATAAGTATAATTATTACAGTTCTAGCGATAATAACTGCATAATATGGGTAATAATGCATGTTATATTGATAATAATATAAGTAATAAGTATATTTATTATAGTTCTATCGATAATAACTGCAAAATATGGGTAATAATGCATGCTATATTGATGATAACTAAAGTAATAAGTATATTTATTATAGTTCTAGCGATAATAACTGCATAATGTGGATAATAATGCATGTTATACTGATGCTAACAAAAGTAATAAGTATATTTATTATAGATCTAGTGATAATAACTGCATTATATGGGTAATAATGCATGTTATATTAATAATAATATAAGTAATAAGTATAATTATTATAGTTCTATCGATAATAACTGCATAATATGGGTAATAATGAATGTTATATTGATGATAACAAAAGTAATAAGTATACTTATTATAGTTCTAGCGATAATAATAGTAAAATATGGCTAATAGTGCATGTTATATTGATAATAATAAAAGTAATAAGTATATTTATTATAGTTCTATCGATAATAACTGCATAATATGGGTAATAATGCATGTTATATTGATGATAACAAAAGTAATAAGTATATTTATTATAATTCTATCGATAATACCTGTATAATATGGGTAATAATGCATGTTATATTGATGACAACATAAGTAATAAGTATATTTATTATAGTTCTAGCGATAATAATAGTAAAGTATTTCTAATAGTGCATGTTATATTGATGATAATAAATGTAATAAGTATACTTATTATAGTTCTAGCGATAATAATAGTAAAATATGGCTAATAGCGCATGTTATATTGATAATAATAAAAGTAATAAGTATATTTATTACAGTTCTAGCGATAATAACTGCATAATATGGGTAATAATGCATGCTATATTGATAATAATATAAGTAATAAGTATATTTATTATAGTTCTATCGATAATAACTGCAAAATATGGGTAATAATGCATGTTATATTGATGATAACTAAAGTAATAAGTATATTTATTATAGTTCTAGCGATAATAACTGCATAATATGGATAATAATGCATGTTATATTGATGCTAACAAAAGTAATAAGTATATTTATTATAGATCTAGTGATAATAACTGCATTATATGGGTAATAATGCATGTTATATTAATAATAATATAAGTAATAAGTATAATTATTATAGTTCTATCGATAATAACTGCATAATATGGGTAATAATGAATGTTATATTGATGACAACAAAAGTAATAAGTATATTTATTATAGTTCTAGCGATAATAATAGTAAAGTATTTCTAATAGTGCATGTTATATTGATGATAATAAAAGTAATAAGTATACTTATTATAGTTCTAGCGATAATAATAGTAAAATATGGCTAATAGCGCATGTTATATTGATAATAATAAAAGTAATAAGTATATTTATTACAGTTCTAGCGATAATAACTGCATAATATGGGTAATAATGCATGTTATATTGATAATAATATAAGTAATAAGTATATTTATTATAGTTCTATCGATAATAACTGCAAAATATGGGTAATAATGCATGTTATATTGATGATAACTAAAGTAATAAGTATATTTATTATAGTTCTAGCGATAATAACTGCATAATATGGATAATAATGCATGTTATATTGATGCTAACAAAAGTAATAAGTATATTTATTATAGATCTAGTGATAATAACTGCATTATATGGGTAATAATGCATGTTATATTAATGATAATATAAGTAATAAGTATAATTATTATAGTTCTATTGATAATAACTGCATAATATGGGTAATAATGAATGTTATATTGATGATAACAAAAGTAATAAGTATACTTATTATAGTTCTAGCGATAATAATAGTAAAATATGGCTAATAGTGCATGTTATATTGATAATAATAAAAGTAATAAGTATATTTATTATAGTTCTATCGATAATAACTGCATAATATGGGTAATAATGCATGTTATATTAATAATAATATAAGTAATAAGTATATTTATTATAGTTCTAGCGATAATAACTGCATAATATGGGTAATAATGCATGTTATATTG
Organism: Megachile leachella; assembly: GCA_963576845.1. Lineage (NCBI taxonomy): Eukaryota > Metazoa > Arthropoda > Insecta > Hymenoptera > Megachilidae > Megachile > Megachile leachella. The sequence goes on along the minus strand of OY756256.1, from coordinate 14,659,374 downwards.
ATAATAATATAAGTAATAAGTATCTTTATTACAGTTCTAGCGATAATAACTGCATAATATGGGTAATAATGCATGTTATATTGATGATAACAAAAGTAATAAGTATATTTATTATAGATCTAGTGATAATAACTGCATTATATGGGTAATAATGCATGTTATATTAATAATAATATAAGTAATAAGTATAATTATTACATTTCTAGCGATAATAACTCCATTATGTGGGTAATAATGCATGTTATATTGATAATAATAAAAGTAATAAGTATATTTATTATAGATCTAGTGATAATAACTGCATTATATGGGTAATAATGCATGTTATATTAATAATAATATAAGTAATAAGTATAATTATTACATTTCTAGCGATAATAACTCCATTATGTGGGTAATAATGCATGTTATATTGATAATAATAAAAGTAATAAGTATATTTATTATAGTTCTATCGATAATAACTGCATAATATGGGTAATAATGCATGTTATATTGATGATAACAAAAGTAATAAGTATATTTATTACAGTGCTAGCGATAATAATTGCATAATATGGGTAATACTGCATGTTATATTGGTAATAATATAAGTAATAAGTATATTTATTATAGTTCTATCGATAATAACTGCAAAATATGGGTAATAATGCATGTTATATTGATGACAACAAAAGTAATAAGTATATTTATTATAGTTCTAGCGATAATAATAGTAAAGTATTTCTAATAGTGCATGTTATATTGATGATAATAAATGTAATAAGTATACTTATTATAGTTCTAGCGATAATAATAGTAAAATATGGCTAATAGCGCATGTTATATTGATAATAATATAAGTAATAAGTATAATTATTACAGTTCTAGCGATAATAACTGCATAATATGGGTAATAATGCATGTTATATTGATAATAATATAAGTAATAAGTATATTTATTATAGTTCTATCGATAATAACTGCAAAATATGGGTAATAATGCATGCTATATTGATGATAACTAAAGTAATAAGTATATTTATTATAGTTCTAGCGATAATAACTGCATAATATGGATAATAATGCATGTTATATTGATGCTAACAAAAGTAATAAGTATATTTATTATAGATCTAGTGATAATAACTGCATTATATGGGTAATAATGCATGTTATATTAATAATAATATAAGTAATAAGTATAATTATTATAGTTCTATCGATAATAACTGCATAATATGGGTAATAATGAATGTTATATTGATGATAACAAAAGTAATAAGTATACTTATTATAGTTCTAGCGATAATAATAGTAAAATATGGCTAATAGTGCATGTTATATTGATAATAATAAAAGTAATAAGTATATTTATTATAGTTCTATCGATAATAACTGCATAATATGGGTAATAATGCATGTTATATTGATGATAACAAAAGTAATAAGTATATTTATTATAATTCTATCGATAATACCTGTATAATATGGGTAATAATGCATGTTATATTGATGACAACATAAGTAATAAGTATATTTATTATAGTTCTAGCGATAATAATAGTAAAGTATTTCTAATAGTGCATGTTATATTGATGATAATAAATGTAATAAGTATACTTATTATAGTTCTAGCGATAATAATAGTAAAATATGGCTAATAGCGCATGTTATATTGATAATAATAAAAGTAATAAGTATATTTATTACAGTTCTAGCGATAATAACTGCATAATATGGGTAATAATGCATGCTATATTGATAATAATATAAGTAATAAGTATATTTATTATAGTTCTATCGATAATAACTGCAAAATATGGGTAATAATGCATGTTATATTGATGATAACTAAAGTAATAAGTATATTTATTATAGTTCTAGCGATAATAACTGCATAATATGGATAATAATGCATGTTATATTGATGCTAACAAAAGTAATAAGTATATTTATTATAGATCTAGTGATAATAACTGCATTATATGGGTAATAATGCATGTTATATTAATAATAATATAAGTAATAAGTATAATTATTATAGTTCTATCGATAATAACTGCATAATATGGGTAATAATGAATGTTATATTGATGAAAACAAAAGTAATAAGTATATTTATTATAGTTCTAGCGATAATAATAGTAAAGTATTTCTAATAGTGCATGTTATATTGATGATAATAAAAGTAATAAGTATACTTATTATAGTTCTAGCGATAATAATAGTAAAATATGGCTAATAGCGCATGTTATATTGATAATAATAAAAGTAATAAGTATATTTATTACAGTTCTAGCGATAATAACTGCATAATATGGGTAATAATGCATGTTATATTGATAATAATATAAGTAATAAGTATATTTATTATAGTTCTATCGATAATAACTGCAAAATATGGGTAATAATGCATGTTATATTGATGATAACTAAAGTAATAAGTATATTTATTATAGTTCTAGCGATAATAGCTGCATAATATGGATAATAATGCATGTTATATTGATGCTAACAAAAGTAATAAGTATATTTATTATAGATCTAGTGATAATAACTGCATTATATGGGTAATAATGCATGTTATATTAATGATAATATAAGTAATAAGTATAATTATTATAGTTCTATTGATAATAACTGCATAATATGGGTAATAATGAATGTTATATTGATGATAACAAAAGTAATAAGTATACTTATTATAGTTCTAGCGATAATAATAGTAAAATATGGCTAATAGTGCATGTTATATTGATAATAATAAAAGTAATAAGTATATTTATTATAGTTCTATCGATAATAACTGCATAATATGGGTAATAATGCATGTTATATTAATAATAATATAAGTAATAAGTATATTTATTATAGTTCTAGCGATAATAACTGCATAATATGGGTAATAATGCATGTTATATTGATAATAATATAAGTAATAAGTATCTTTATTACAGTTCTAGCGATAATAACTGCATAATATGGGTAATAATGCATGTTATATTGATGATAACAAAAGTAATAAGTATATTTATTATAGATCTAGTGATAATAACTGCATTATATGGGTAATAATGCATGTTATATTAATAATAATATAAGTAATAAGTATAATTATTACATTTCTAGCGATAATAACTCCATTATGTGGGTAATAATGCATGTTATATTGATAATAATAAAAGTAATAAGTATATTTATTATAGTTCTATCGATAATAACTGCATAATATGGGTAATAATGCATGTTATATTGATGATAACAAAAGTAATAAGTATATTTATTACAGTGCTAGCGATAATAATTGCATAATATGGGTAATACTGCATGTTATATTGGTAATAATATAAGTAATAAGTATATTTATTATAGTTCTATCGATAATAACTGCAAAATATGGGTAATAATGCATGTTATATTGATGACAACAAAAGTAATAAGTATATTTATTATAGTTCTAGCGATAATAATAGTAAAGTATTTCTAATAGTGCATGTTATATTGATGATAATAAATGTAATAAGTATACTTATTATAGTTCTAGCGATAATAATAGTAAAATATGGCTAATAGCGCATGTTATATTGATAATAATATAAGTAATAAGTATAATTATTACAGTTCTAGCGATAATAACTGCATAATATGGGTAATAATGCATGTTATATTGATAATAATATAAGTAATAAGTATATTTATTATAGTTCTATCGATAATAACTGCAAAATATGGGTAATAATGCATGCTATATTGATGATAACTAAAGTAATAAGTATATTTATTATAGTTCTAGCGATAATAACTGCATAATATGGATAATAATGCATGTTATATTGATGCTAACAAAAGTAATAAGCATATTTATTATAGATCTAGTGATAATAACTGCATTATATGGGTAATAATGCATGTTATATTAATAATAATATAAGTAATAAGTATAATTATTATAGTTCTATCGATAATAACTGCATAATATGGGTAATAATGAATGTTATATTGATGATAACAAAAGTAATAAGTATACTTATTATAGTTCTAGCGATAATAATAGTAAAATATGGCTAATAGTGCATGTTATATTGATAATAATAAAAGTAATAAGTATATTTATTATAGTTCTATCGATAATAACTGCATAATATGGGTAATAATGCATGTTATATTGATGATAACAAAAGTAATAAGTATATTTATTATAATTCTATCGATAATACCTGTATAATATGGGTAATAATGCATGTTATATTGATGACAACATAAGTAATAAGTATATTTATTATAGTTCTAGCGATAATAATAGTAAAGTATTTCTAATAGTGCATGTTATATTGATGATAATAAATGTAATAAGTATACTTATTATAGTTCTAGCGATAATAATAGTAAAATATGGCTAATAGCGCATGTTATATTGATAATAATAAAAGTAATAAGTATATTTATTACAGTTCTAGCGATAATAACTGCATAATATGGGTAATAATGCATGCTATATTGATAATAATATAAGTAATAAGTATATTTATTATAGTTCTATCGATAATAACTGCAAAATATGGGTAATAATGCATGTTATATTGATGATAACTAAAGTAATAAGTATATTTATTATAGTTCTAGCGATAATAACTGCATAATATGGATAATAATGCATGTTATATTGATGCTAACAAAAGTAATAAGTATATTTATTATAGATCTAGTGATAATAACTGCATTATATGGGTAATAATGCATGTTATATTAATAATAATATAAGTAATAAGTATAATTATTATAGTTCTATCGATAATAACTGCATAATATGGGTAATAATGAATGTTATATTGATGATAACAAAAGTAATAAGTATACTTATTATAGTTCTAGCGATAATAATAGTAAAATATGGCTAATAGTGCATGTTATATTGATAATAATAAAAGTAATAAGTATATTTATTATAATTCTATCGATAATAACTGTATAATATGGGTAATAATGCATGTTATATTGATGACAACAAAAGTAATAAGTATATTTATTATAGTTCTAGCGATAATAATAGTAAAGTATTTCTAATAGTGCATGTTATATTGATGATAATAAAAGTAATAAGTATACTTATTATAGTTCTAGCGATAATAATAGTAAAATATGGCTAATAGCGCATGTTATATTGATAATAATAAAAGTAATAAGTATATTTATTACAGTTCTAGCGATAATAACTGCATAATATGGGTAATAATGCATGTTATATTGATAATAATATAAGTAATAAGTATATTTATTATAGTTCTATCGATAATAACTGCAAAATATGGGTAATAATGCATGTTATATTGATGATAACTAAAGTAATAAGTATATTTATTATAGTTCTAGCGATAATAACTGCATAATATGGATAATAATGCATGTTATATTGATGCTAACAAAAGTAATAAGTATATTTATTATAGATCTAGTGATAATAACTGCATTATATGGGTAATAATGCATGTTATATTAATAATAATATAAGTAATAAGTATAATTATTATAGTTCTATCGATAATAACTGCATAATATGGGTAATAATGAATGTTATATTGATGATAACAAAAGTAATAAGTATACTTATTATAGTTCTAGCGATAGTAATAGTAAAATATGGCTAATAGTGCATGTTATATTGATAATAATAAAAGTAATAAGTATATTTATTATAGTTCTATCGGTAATAACTGCATAATATGGGTAATAATGCATGTTATATTGATAATAATATAAGTAATAAGTATCTTTATTACAGTTCTAGCGATAATAACTGCATAATATGGGTAATAATGCATGTTATATTGATGATAACAAAAGTAATAAGTATATTTATTATAGATCTAGTGATAATAACTGCATTATATGGGTAATAATGCATGTTATATTAATAATAATATAAGTAATAAGTATAATTATTACATTTCTAGCGATAATAACTCCATTATGTGGGTAATAATGCATGTTATATTGATAATAATAAAAGTAATAAGTATATTTATTATAGTTCTATCGATAATAACTGCATAATATGGGTAATAATGCATGTTATATTGATGATAACAAAAGTAATAAGTATATTTATTACAGTGCTAGCGATAATAATTGCATAATATGGGTAATAATGCATGTTATATTGATGATAACAAAAGTAATAAGTATATTTATTATAGTTCTATCGATAATAACTGCAAAATATGGGTAATAATGCATGTTATATTGATGATAACTAAAGTAATAAGTATATTTATTATAGTTCTAGCGATAATAACTGCATAATATGGATAATAATGCATGTTATATTGATGCTAACAAAAGTAATAAGTATATTTATTATAGATCTAGTGATAATAACTGCATTATATGGGTAATAATGCATGTTATATTAATGATAATATAAGTAATAAGTATAATTATTATAGTTCTATTGATAATAACTGCATAATATGGGTAATAATGAATGTTATATTGATGATAACAAAAGTAATAAGTATACTTATTATAGTTCTAGCGATAATAATAGTAAAATATGGCTAATAGTGCATGTTATATTGATAATAATAAAAGTAATAAGTATATTTATTATAGTTCTATCGATAATAACTGCATAATATGGGTAATAATGCATGTTATATTGATGACAACAAAAGTAATAAGTATATTTATTATAGTTCTAGCGATAATAATAGTAAAGTATTTCTAATAGTGCATGTTATATTGATGATAATAAAAGTAATAAGTATACTTATTATAGTTCTAGCGATAATAATAGTAAAATATGGCTAATAGCGCATGTTATATTGATAATAATAAAAGTAATAAGTATATTTATTACAGTTCTAGCGGTAATAACTGCATAATATGGGTAATAATGCATGTTATATTGATAATAATATAAGTAATAAGTATATTTATTATAGTTCTATCGATAATAACTGCAAAATATGGGTAATAATGCATGTTATATTGATGATAACTAAAGTAATAAGTATATTTATTATAGTTCTAGCGATAATAACTGCATAATATGGATAATAATGCATGTTATATTGATGCTAACAAAAGTAATAAGTATATTTATTATAGATCTAGTGATAATAACTGCATTATATGGGTAATAATGCATGTTATATTAATAATAATATAAGTAATAAGTATAATTATTATAGTTCTATCGATAATAACTGCATAATATGGGTAATAATGCATGTTATATTGATGATAACAAAAGTAATAAGTATATTTATTATAGATCTAGTGATAATAACTCATTATATGGGTAATAATGCATGTTATATTAATAATAATATAAGTAATAAGTATAATTATTACATTTCTAGCGATAATAACTCCATTATGTGGGTAATAATGCATGTTATATTGATAATAATAAAAGTAATAAGTATATTTATTATAGTTCTATCGATAATAACTGCATAATATGGGTAATAATGCATGTTATATTGATGATAACAAAAGTAATAAGTATATTTATTACAGTGCTAGCGATAATAATTGCATAATATGGGTAATACTGCATGTTATATTGGTAATAATATAAGTAATAAGTATATTTATTATAGTTCTATCGATAATAACTGCAAAATATGGGTAATAATGCATGTTATATTGATGACAACAAAAGTAATAAGTATATTTATTATAGTTCTAGCGATAATAATAGTAAAGTATTTCTAATAGTGCATGTTATATTGATGATAATAAATGTAATAAGTATACTTATTATAGTTCTAGCGATAATAATAGTAAAATATGGCTAATAGCGCATGTTATATTGATAATAATATAAGTAATAAGTATAATTATTACAGTTCTAGCGATAATAACTGCATAATATGGGTAATAATGCATGTTATATTGATAATAATATAAGTAATAAGTATATTTATTATAGTTCTATCGATAATAACTGCAAAATATGGGTAATAATGCATGCTATATTGATGATAACTAAAGTAATAAGTATATTTATTATAGTTCTAGCGATAATAACTGCATAATATGGATAATAATGCATGTTATATTGATGCTAACAAAAGTAATAAGTATATTTATTATAGATCTAGTGATAATAACTGCATTATATGGGTAATAATGCATGTTATATTAATAATAATATAAGTAATAAGTATAATTATTATAGTTCTATCGATAATAACTGCATAATATGGGTAATAGTGAATGTTATATTGATGATAACAAAAGTAATAAGTATACTTATTATAGTTCTAGCGATAATAATAGTAAAATATGGCTAATAGTGCATGTTATATTGATAATAATAAAAGTAATAAGTATATTTATTATAGTTCTATCGATAATAACTGCATAATATGGGTAATAATGCATGTTATATTGATGATAACAAAAGTAATAAGTATATTTATTATAATTCTATCGATAATACCTGTATAATATGGGTAATAATGCATGTTATATTGATGACAACATAAGTAATAAGTATATTTATTATAGTTCTAGCGATAATAATAGTAAAGTATTTCTAATAGTGCATGTTATATTGATGATAATAAATGTAATAAGTATACTTATTATAGTTCTAGCGATAATAATAGTAAAATATGGCTAATAGCGCATGTTATATTGATAATAATAAAAGTAATAAGTATATTTATTACAGTTCTAGCGATAATAACTGCATAATATGGGTAATAATGCATGCTATATTGATAATAATATAAGTAATAAGTATATTTATTATAGTTCTATCGATAATAACTGCAAAATATGGGTAATAATGCATGTTATATTGATGATAACTAAAGTAATAAGTATATTTATTATAGTTCTAGCGATAATAACTGCATAATATGGATAATAATGCATGTTATATTGATGCTAACAAAAGTAATAAGTATATTTATTATAGATCTAGTGATAATAACTGCATTATATGGGTAATAATGCATGTTATATTAATAATAATATAAGTAATAAGTATAATTATTATAGTTCTATCGATAATAACTGCATAATATGGGTAATAATGAATGTTATATTGATGATAACAAAAGTAATAAGTATACTTATTATAGTTCTAGCGATAATAATAGTAAAATATGGCTAATAGAGCATGTTATATTGATAATAATAAAAGTGATAAGTATATTTATTATAGTTCTATCGATAATAACTGCATAATATGGGTAATAATGCATGTTATATTAATAATAATATAAGTAATAAGTATATTTATTATAGTTCTAGCGATAATAACTGCATAATATGGGTAATAATGCATGTTATATTGATAATAATATAAGTAATAAGTATCTTTATTACAGTTCTAGCGATAATAACTGCATAATATGGGTAATAATGCATGTTATATTGATGATAACAAAAGTAATAAGTATATTTATTATAGATCTAGTGATAATAACTGCATTATATGGGTAATAATGCATGTTATATTAATAATAATATAAGTAATAAGTATAATTATTATAGTTCTATCGATAATAACTGCATAATATGGGTAATAATGAATGTTATATTGATGATAACAAAAGTAATAAGTATACTTATTATAGTTCTAGCGATAATAATAGCAAAATATGGCTAATAGTGCATGTTATATTGATAATAATAAAAGTAATAAGTATATTTATTATAGTTCTATCGATAATAACTGCATAATATGGGTAATAATGCATGTTATATTAATAATAATATAAGTAATAAGTATATTTATTAAAGTTCTAGCGATAATAACTGCATAATATGGGTAATAATGCATGTTATATTGATAATAATATAAGTAATAAGTATCTTTATTACAGTTCTAGCGATAATAACTGCATAATATGGGTAATAATGCTTGTTATATTGATGATAACAAAAGTAATAAGTATATTTATTATAGATCTAGTGATAATAACTGCATTATATGGGTAATAATGCATGTTATATTAATAATAATATAAGTAATAAGTATAATTATTACATTTCTAGCGATAATAACTCCATTATGTGGGTAATAATGCATGTTATATTGATAATAATAAAAGTAATAAGTATATTTATTATAGTTCTATCGATAATAACGGCATAATATGGGTAATAATGCATGTTATATTGATGATAACAAAAGGAATAAGTATATTTATTATAATTCTATCGATAATAACTGTATAATATGGGTCATAATGCATGTTATATTGATGACAACAAAAGTAATAAGTATATTTATTATAGTTCTAGCGATAATAATAGTAAAGTATTTCTAATAGTGCATGTTATATTGATGATAATAAAAGTAATAAGTATACTTATTATAGTTCTAGCGATAATAATAGTAAAATATGGCTAATAGCGCATGTTATATTGATAATAATAAAAGTAATAAGTATATTTATTACAGTTCTAGCGATAATAACTGCATAATATGGGTAATAATGCATGTTATATTGATAATAATAAAAGTAATAAGTATATTTATTATAGTTCTAGGGATAATAACTGCATAATATTTGTAATAATGCATGTTATATTGATGATAGCAAAAGTAATAAGTATATTTATTACAGTTCTAGCGATAATAACTCCATTATGTGGGTAATAATGCATGTTATATTGATAATAATAAAAGTAATAAGTATATTTATTACAGTTCTAGCGATAATAACTGCATAATATGGGTAATAATGCATGCTATATTGATAATAATATAAGTAATAAGTATATTTATTATAGTTCTATCGATAATAACTGCAAAATATGGGTAATAATGCATGTTATATTGATGATAACTAAAGTAATAAGTATATTTATTATAGTTCTAGCGATAATAACTGCATAATATGGATAATAATGCATGTTATATTGATGCTAACAAAAGTAATAAGTATATTTATTATAGATCTAGTGATAATAACTGCATTATATGGGTAATAATGCATGTTATATTAATAATAATATAAGTAATAAGTATAATTATTATAGTTCTATCGATAATAACTGCATAATATGGGTAATAATGAATGTTATATTGATGATAACAAAAGTAATAAGTATACTTATTATAGTTCTAGCGATAATAATAGTAAAATATGGCTAATAGAGCATGTTATATTGATAATAATAAAAGTGATAAGTATATTTATTATAGTTCTATCGATAATAACTGCATAATATGGGTAATAATGCATGTTATATTAATAATAATATAAGTAATAAGTATATTTATTATAGTTCTAGCGATAATAACTGCATAATATGGGTAATAATGCATGTTATATTGATAATAATATAAGTAATAAGTATCTTTATTACAGTTCTAGCGATAATAACTGCATAATATGGGTAATAATGCATGTTATATTGATGATAACAAAAGTAATAAGTATATTTATTATAGATCTAGTGATAATAACTGCATTATATGGGTAATAATGCATGTTATATTAATAATAATATAAGTAATAAGTATAATTATTATAGTTCTATCGATAATAACTGCATAATATGGGTAATAATGAATGTTATATTGATGATAACAAAAGTAATAAGTATACTTATTATAGTTCTAGCGATAATAATAGCAAAATATGGCTAATAGTGCATGTTATATTGATAATAATAAAAGTAATAAGTATATTTATTATAGTTCTATCGATAATAACTGCATAATATGGGTAATAATGCATGTTATATTAATAATAATATAAGTAATAAGTATATTTATTAAAGTTCTAGCGATAATAACTGCATAATATGGGTAATAATGCATGTTATATTGATAATAATATAAGTAATAAGTATCTTTATTACAGTTCTAGCGATAATAACTGCATAATATGGGTAATAATGCATGTTATATTGATGATAACAAAAGTAATAAGTATATTTATTATAGATCTAGTGATAATAACTGCATTATATGGGTAATAATGCATGTTATATTAATAATAATATAAGTAATAAGTATAATTATTACATTTCTAGCGATAATAACTCCATTATGTGGGTAATAATGCATGTTATATTGATAATAATAAAAGTAATAAGTATATTTATTATAGTTCTATCGATAATAACGGCATAATATGGGTAATAATGCATGTTATATTGATGATAACAAAAGGAATAAGTATATTTATTATAATTCTATCGATAATAACTGTATAATATGGGTCATAATGCATGTTATATTTATGACAACAAAAGTAATAAGTATATTTATTATAGTTCTAGCGATAATAATAGTAAAGTATTTCTAATAGTGCATGTTATATTGATGATAATAAAAGTAATAAGTATACTTATTATAGTTCTAGCGATAATAATAGTAAAATATGGCTAATAGCGCATGTTATATTGATAATAATAAAAGTAATAAGTATATTTATTACAGTTCTAGCGATAATAACTGCATAATATGGGTAATAATGCATGTTATATTGATAATAATAAAAGTAATAAGTATATTTATTATAGTTCTAGGGATAATAACTGCATAATATTTGTAATAATGCATGTTATATTGATGATAGCAAAAGTAATAAGTATATTTATTACAGTTCTAGCGATAATAACTCCATTATGTGGGTAATAATGCATGTTATATTGATAATAATATAAGTAATAAGTATATTTATTATAGTTCTAGCGATAATAATAGTAAAGTATTTCTAATAGTGCATGTTATATTGATGATAATAAAAGTAATAAGTATACTTATTAGAGTTCTAGCGATAATAATAGTAAAATATGGCTAATAGTGTATGTTATATTGATAATAATATAAGTAATAAGTATATTTATTACAGTTCTAGCGATAATAACTGCATAATATGGGTAATAATGCATGTTATATTGATAATAATATAAGTAATAAGTATATTTATTATAGTTCTAGCGATAATAATAGTAAAGTATTTCTAATAGTGCATGTTATATTGATGATAATAAAAGTAATAAGTATACTTATTAGAGTTCTAGCGATAATAATAGTAAAATATGGCTAATAGTGCATGTTATATTGATAATAATAAAAGTAATAAGTATATTTATTATAGTTCTAGCCATAATAACTGCATAATATGGGTAATAATGCATGTTATATTGATAATAATAAAAGTAGTAAGTATATTTATTATAATTCTATCGATAATAACTGCATAATATGGGTAATAATGCATGTTATATTGATGACAACAAAAGTAATAAGTATATTTATTATAATTCTAGCGATAATAATACTAAAGTATTTCTAATAGTGCATGTTATATTGATGATAATAAAAGTAATAAGTATTCTTATTATAGTTCTAGCGATAATAATAGTAAAATATGGCTAATAGTGCATGTTATATTGATAATAATATAAGTAATAAGTATATTTATTATAGTTCCATCGATAATAACTGCAAAATATGGGTAATAATGCATGTTATATTGATGATAACTAAAGTAATAAGTATATTTATTATAGTTCTAGCGATAATAACTGCATAATATGGATAATAATGCATGTTATATTGATGCTAACAAAAGTAATAAGTATATTTATTATAGATCTAGTGATAATAACTGCATTATATGGGTAATAATGCATGTTATATTAATAATAATATAAGTAATAAGTATAATTATTATAGTTCTATCGATAATAACTGCATAATATGGGTTATAATGAATGTTATATTGATGATAATAAAAGTAATAAGTATACTTTTTATAGTTCTAGCGATAATAATAGTAAAGTATTTCTAATAGTTCATGTTATATTGATAATAATAAAAGTAATAAGTATATTTATTATAGTTCTGGCGATAATAATAGTAAAGTCTTTCTAATAGTGCATGTTATATTGATGATAATAAAAGTAATAAGTATACTTATTAGAGTTCTAGCGATAATAATAGTAAAATATGGCTAATAGTGCATGTTATATTGATAATAATAAGAGTAATAAGTATATTTATTATAGTTCTAGCGATAATAACTGCATAATATGGGTAATAATGCATGTTATATTGATAATAATAAAAGTAATAAGTATATTTATTATAGTTCTATCGATAATAACTGCAAAATATGGGTAATAATGCATGTTATATTGATGATAACTAAAGTAATAAGTATATTTATTATAGTTCTAGCGATAATAACTGCATAATATGGATAATAATGCATGTTATATTGATGCTAACAAAAGTAATAAGTATATTTATTATAGATCTAGTGATAATAACTGCATTATATGGGTAATAATGCATGTTATATTAATAATAATATAAGTAATAAGTATAATTATTATAGTTCTATCGATAATAACTGCATAATATGGGTAATAATGAATGTTATATTGATGATAACAAAAGTAATAAGTATACTTATTATAGTTCTAGCGATAATAATAGTAAAATATGGCTAATAGTGCATGTTATATTGATAATAATAAAAGTAATAAGTATATTTATTATAGTTCTATCGATAATAACTGCATAATATGGGTAATAATGCATGTTATATTGATGATAACAAAAGTAATAAGTATATTTATTATAATTCTATCGATAATAACTGTATAATATGGGTAATAATGCATGTTATATTGATGACAACAAAAGTAATAAGTATATTTATTATAGTTCTAGCGATAATAATAGTAAAGTATTTCTAATAGTGCATGTTATATTGATGATAATAAATGTAATAAGTATACTTATTATAGTTCTAGCGATAATAATAGTAAAATATGGCTAATAGCGCATGTTATATTGATAATAATAAAAGTAATAAGTATATTTATTATAGTTCTAGCGATAATAACTGCATAATATGGATAATAATGCATGTTATATTGATGCTAACAAAAGTAATAAGTATATTTATTATAGATCTAGTGATAATAACTGCATTATATGGGTAATAATGCATGTTATATTAATAATAATATAAGTAATAAGTATAATTATTATAGTTCTATCGATAATAACTGCATAATATGGGTAATAATGAATGTTATATTGATGATAATAAAAGTAATAAGTATACTTTTTATAGTTCTAGCGATAATAATAGTAAAGTATTTCTAATAGTTCATGTTATATTGATAATAATAAAAGTAATAAGTATATTTATTATAGTTCTAGCGATAATAATAGTAAAGTATTTCTAATAGTGCATGTTATATTGATGATAATAAATGTAATAAGTATACTTATTATAGTTCTAGCGATAATAATAGTAAAATATGGCTAATAGCGCATGTTATATTGATAATAATAAAAGTAATAAGTATATTTATTACAGTTCTAGCGATAATAACTGCATAATATGGGTAATAATGCATGTTATATTGATAATAATATAAGTAATAACTATATTTATTATAGTTCTATCGATAATAACTGCAAAATATGGGTAATAATGCATGTTATATTGATAATAATAAAAGTAATAAGTATATTTATTATAGTTCTATCGATAATAACTGCATAATATGGGTAATAATGCATGTTATATTGATAATAATATAAGTAATAAGTATCTTTATTACAGTTCTAGCGATAATAACTGCATAATATGGGTAATAATGCATGTTATATTGATGATAACAAAAGTAATAAGTATATTTATTATAGATCTAGTGATAATAACTGCATTATATGGGTAATAATGCATGTTATATTAATAATAATATAAGTAATAAGTATAATTATTACATTTCTAGCGATAATAACTCCATTATGTGGGTAATAATGCATGTTATATTGATAATAATAAAAGTAATAAGTATATTTATTATAGTTCTATCGATAATAACTGCATAATATGGGTAATAATGCATGTTATATTGATGATAACAAAAGTAATAAGTATATTTATTACAATGCTAGCGATAATAACTGCATAATATGGGTAATAATGCATGTTATATGGATAATAATATAAGTAATAAGTATATTTATTATAGTTCTATCGATAATAACTGCAAAATATGGGTAATAATGCATGTTATATTGATGATAACTAAAGTAATAAGTATATTTATTATAGTTCTAGCGATAATAACTGCATAATATGGATAATAATGCATGTTATATTGATGCTAACAAAAGTAATAAGTATATTTATTATAGATCTAGTGATAATAACTGCATTATATGGGTAATAATGCATGTTATATTAATAATAATATAAGTAATAAGTATAATTATTATAGTTCTATCGATAATAACTGCATAATATGGGTAATAATGAATGTTATATTGATGATAACAAAAGTAATAAGTATACTTATTATAGTTCTAGCGATAATAATAGTAAAATATGGCTAATAGTGCATGTTATATTGATAATAATAAAAGTAATAAGTATATTTATTATAGTTCTATCGATAATAACTGCATAATATGGGTAATAATGCATGTTATATTGATGATAACAAAAGTAATAAGTATATTTATTATAATTCTATCGATAATAACTGTATAATATGGGTAATAATGCATGTTATATTGATGACAACAAAAGTAATAAGTATATTTATTATAGTTCTAGCGATAATAATAGTAAAGTATTTCTAATAGTGCATGTTATATTGATGATAATAAATGTAATAAGTATACTTATTATAGTTCTAGCGATAATAATAGTAAAATATGGCTAATAGCGCATGTTATATTGATAATAATAAAAGTAATAAGTATATTTATTACAGTTCTAGCGATAATAACTGCATAATATGGGTAATAATGCATGTTATATTGATAATAGTATAAGTATTAAGTATATTTATTATAGTTCTATCGATAATAACTGCAAAATATGGGTAATAATGCATGTTATATTGATGATAACTAAAGTAATAAGTATATTTATTATAGTTCTAGCGATAATAACTGCATAATATGGATAATAATGCATGTTATATTGATGCTAACAAAAGTAATAAGTATAATTATTATAGTTCTATCGATAATAACTGCATAATATGGGTAATAATGAATGTTATATTGATGATAACAAAAGTAATAAGTATACTTATTATAGTTCTAGCGATAATAATAGTAAAATATGGCTAATAGTGCATGTTATATTGATAATAATAAAAGTAATAAGTATATTTATTATAGTTCTATCGATAATAACTGCATAATATGGGTAATAATGCATGTTATATTAATAATAATATAAGTAATAAGTATATTTATTATAGTTCTAGCGATAATAACTGCATAATATGGGTAATAATGCATGTTATATTGATAATAATATAAGTAATAAGTATCTTTATTACAGTTCTAGCGATAATAACTGCATAATATGGGTAATAATGCATGTTATATTGATGATAACAAAAGTAATAAGTATATTTATTATAGATCTAGCGATAATAACTGCATAATATGGGTAATAATGCATGTTATATTGATAATAATATAAGTAATAACTATATTTATTATAGTTCTATCGATAATAACTGCAAAATATGGGTAATAATGCATGTTATATTGATAATAATAAAAGTAATAAGTATATTTATTATAGTTCTATCGATAATAACTGCATAATATGGGTAATAATGCATGTTATATTGATAATAATATAAGTAATAAGTATCTTTATTACAGTTCTAGCGATAATAACTGCATAATATGGGTAATAATGCATGTTATATTGATGATAACAAAAGTAATAAGTATATTTATTATAGATCTAGTGATAATAACTGCATTATATGGGTAATAATGCATGTTATATTAATAATAATATAAGTAATAAGTATAATTATTACATTTCTAGCGATAATAACTCCATTATGTGGGTAATAATGCATGTTATATTGATAATAATAAAAGTAATAAGTATATTTATTATAGTTCTATCGATAATAACTGCATAATATGGGTAATAATGCATGTTATATTGATGATAACAAAAGTAATAAGTATATTTATTACAATGCTAGCGATAATAACTGCATAATATGGGTAATAATGCATGTTATATTGATAATAATATAAGTAATAAGTATATTTATTATAGTTCTATCGATAATAACTGCAAAATATGGGTAATAATGCATGTTATATTGATGATAACTAAAGTAATAAGTATATTTATTATAGTTCTAGCGATAATAACTGCATAATATGGATAATAATGCATGTTATATTGATGCTAACAAAAGTAATAAGTATATTTATTATAGATCTAGTGATAATAACTGCATTATATGGGTAATAATGCATGTTATATTAATAATAATATAAGTAATAAGTATAATTATTATAGTTCTATCGATAATAACTGCATAATATGGGTAATAATGAATGTTATATTGATGATAACAAAAGTAATAAGTATACTTATTATAGTTCTAGCGATAATAATAGTAAAATATGGCTAATAGTGCATGTTATATTGATAATAATAAAAGTAATAAGTATATTTATTATAGTTCTATCGATAATAACTGCATAATATGGGTAATAATGCATGTTATATTGATGATAACAAAAGTAATAAGTATATTTATTATAATTCTATCGATAATAACTGTATAATATGGGTAATAATGCATGTTATATTGATGACAACAAAAGTAATAAGTATATTTATTATAGTTCTAGCGATAATAATAGTAAAGTATTTCTAATAGTGCATGTTATATTGATGATAATAAATGTAATAAGTATACTTATTATAGTTCTAGCGATAATAATAGTAAAATATGGCTAATAGCGCATGTTATATTGATAATAATAAAAGTAATAAGTATATTTATTACAGTTCTAGCGATAATAACTGCATAATATGGGTAATAATGCATGTTATATTGATAATAGTATAAGTATTAAGTATATTTATTATAGTTCTATCGATAATAACTGCAAAATATGGGTAATAATGCATGTTATATTGATGATAACTAAAGTAATAAGTATATTTATTATAGTTCTAGCGATAATAACTGCATAATATGGATAATAATGCATGTTATATTGATGCTAACAAAAGTAATAAGTATAATTATTATAGTTCTATCGATAATAACTGCATAATATGGGTAATAATGAATGTTATATTGATGATAACAAAAGTAATAAGTATACTTATTATAGTTCTAGCGATAATAATAGTAAAATATGGCTAATAGTGCATGTTATATTGATAATAATAAAAGTAATAAGTATATTTATTATAGTTCTATCGATAATAACTGCATAATATGGGTAATAATGCATGTTATATTAATAATAATATAAGTAATAAGTATATTTATTATAGTTCTAGCGATAATAACTGCATAATATGGGTAATAATGCATGTTATATTGATAATAATATAAGTAATAAGTATCTTTATTACAGTTCTAGCGATAATAACTGCATAATATGGGTAATAATGCATGTTATATTAATAATAATATAAGTAATAAGTATAATTATTACACTTCTAGCGATAATAACTCCATTATGTGGGTAATAATGCATGTTATATTGATAATAATAAAAGTAATAAGTATATTTATTATAGTTCTATCGATAATAACTGCATAATATGGGTAATAATGCATGTTATATTGATGATAACAAAAGTAATAAGTATATTTATTATAATTCTATCGATAATAACTGTATAATATGGGTAATAATGCATGTTATATTGATGACAACAAAAGTAATAAGTATATTTATTATAGTTCTAGCGATAATAATAGTAAAGTATTTCTAATAGTGCATGTTATATTGATGATAATAAATGTAATAATTATACTTATTATAGTTCTAGCGATAATAATAGTAAAATATGGCTAATAGTGCATGTTATATTGATAATAATAAAAGTAATAAGTATATTTATTACAGTTCTAGCGATAATAACTGCATAATATGGGTAATAATGCATGTTATATTGAGAATAATATAAGTAATAAGTATATTTATTATAGTTCTATCGATAATAACTGCAAAATATGGGTAATAATGCATGTTATATTGATGATAACTAAAGTAATAAGTATATTTATTATAGTTCTAGCGATAATAACTGCATAATATGGATAATAATGCATGTTATATTGATGCTAACAAAAGTAATAAGTATATTTATTATAGATCTAGTGATAATAACTGCATTATATGGGTAATAATGCATGTTATATTAATAATAATATAAGTAATAAGTATAATTATTACATTTCTAGCGATAATAACTCCATTATGTGGGTAATAATGCATGTTATATTGATAATAATAAAAGTAATAAGTATATTTATTATAGTTCTATCGATAATAACTGCATAATATGGGTAATAATGCATGTTATATTGATGATAACAAAAGTAATAAGTATATTTATTATAATTCTATCGATAATAACTGTATAATATGGGTAATAATGCATGTTATATTGATGACAACAAAAGTAATAAGTATATTTATTATAGTTCTAGCGATAATAATAGTAAAGTATTTCTAATAGTGCATGTTATATTGATGATAATAAAAGTAATAAGTATACTTATTATAGTTCTAGCGATAATAATAGTAAAATATGGCTAATAGCGCATGTTATATTGATATTAATAAAAGTAATAAGTATATTTATTACAGTTCTAGCGATAATAACTGCATAATATGGGTAATAATGCATGTTATATTGATAATAATAAAAGAAATAAGTATATTTATTATAGTTCTATCGATAATAACTGCAAAATATGGGTAATAATACATGTTATATTCATGACAACAAAAGTAATAAGTATATTTATTATAGTTCTAGCGATAATAATAGTAAACTATTTCTAATAGTGCATGTTATATTGATGATAATAAAAGTAATAAGTATACTTATTATAGTTCTAGCGATAGTAATAGTAAAATATGGCTAATAGCGCATGTTATATTGATAATAATAAAAGTAATAAGTATATTTATAACAGTTCTAGCGATAATAACTGCATAATATGGGTAATAATGCATGTTATATTGATAATAATATAAGTAATAAGTATATTTATTATAGTTCTATCGATAATAACTGCAAAATATGGGTAATAATGCATGTTATATTGATGATAACTAAAGTAATAGGTATATTTATTATAGTTCTAGCGATAATAACTGCATAATATGGATAATAATGCATGTTATATTGATGCTAACAAAAGTAATAAGTATATTTATTATAGATCTAGTGATAATAACTGCATTATATGGGTAATAATGCATGTCATATTAATAATAATATAAGTAATAAGTATAATTACTATAGTTCTATCGATAATAACTGCATAATATGGGTAATAATGAATGTTATATTGATGATAACAAAAGTAATAAGTATACTTATTATAGTTCTAGCGATAATAATAGTAAAGTATTTCTAATAGTTCATGTTATATTGATGATAATAAAAGTAATAAGTATACTTATTATAGTTCTAGCGATAATAATAGTAAAATATGGCTAATAGTGCATGTTATATTGATAATAATAAAAGTAATAAGTATATTTATTATAGTTCTAGCGATAATAACTGCACAATATGGGTAATAATGCATGTTATATTGATAATAATAAAAGTAATAAGTATATTTATTATAGTTCTATCGATAATAACTGCATAATATGGGTAATAATGCATGTTATATTGATGATAACAAAAGTAATATGTATATTTATTATAGATCTAGTGATAATAACTGCATTATATGGGTAATAATGCATGTTATATTAATAATAATATAAGTAATAAGTATAATTATTACATTTCTAGCGATAATAACTCCATTATGTGGGTAATAATGCATGTTATATTGATAATATCGGGAGTAATAAGTATAATTATTATAGTTCTAGCGATAATAATAGCAAAATATGGCTAATAGTGCATGTTATATTGATAATAATAAAAGTAATAAGTATATTTATTATAGTTCTAGCGATAATAATAGTAAAATATGGCTAATAGTGCATGTTATATTGATAATAATAAAAGTAATAAGTATATTTATTATAGTTCTAGCGATAATAATATTAAAATATGGCTAATAGTGCATGTTATATTGATAATAATAAAAGTAATAAGTATATATATTATAGTTCTAGCGATAATAACTGCGTAATATTTGTAATAATGCATGTTATATTGATGATTTCAAAAGTAATACGTATATTTATTACAGTTCTAGCGATAATAACTGCGTAATATGGGTAATAATGCATGTTATATTGATAACAATATAAGTAATAAGTATATTTATTATAGTTCTAGCGATAATAACTGCATAATATGGGTCATAATGCATGTTATATTGATAATAATATAAGTAAAAAGTATAATAGTTACAGTTCTAGCGATAATAACTGCATTATATGGGTAATAATTCATGTTATATTGATAATATCGGGAGTAATAAGTATAATTATTACAGATCTAGCGATAATACTAGTAAAATATGGCTAAGAGTGCATGTTATATTGATAACAATAAAAGTAATAGGTGTATTTATTATACTTCTAGCGATAATAACTGCATAATATGGGCAATAATGCATGTTATATTGATAATAATATAAGTAATAAGTATATTTATTATAGTTCTATCGATAATAACTGCATAATATGGGTAATAATGCATGTTATATTGATGATAACAAAAGTAATAAGTATATTTATTATAGTTCTAGCGATAATAATAGTAAAGTATTTCTAATAGTGCATGTTATATTGATGATAATAAAAGTAATAAGTATACTTATTAGAGTTCTAGCGTTAATAATAGTAAAATATGGCTAATAGTGCATGTTATATTGATAATAATAAAAGTAATAAGTATATTTATTATAGTTCTAGCGATAATAACTGCATAATATGGGTAATAATGCATGTTATATTGATAATAATAAAAGTAATAAGTATATTTATTATAGTTCTATCGATAATAACTGCATAATATTTGTAATAATGCATGTTATATTGATGACCGCAAAAGTAATAAGTATATTTATTACAGTTCTAGCGATAATAACTGCGTAATATGGGTAATAATGCATGTTATATTGATAATAATAAAAGTAATAAGTATATTTATTATAGTTCTATCGATAATAACTGCATAATATTTGTAACAATGCATGTTATATTGATGACAGCAAAAGTAATAAGTATATTTAATACAGTTCTAGCGATAATAACTGCATAATACGGGTAATAATGCATGTTATATGGATAATAATAAAAGTAATAAGTATATTTATTATAGTTCTAGCGATAATAACTGCATAATATGGGTAATAATGCATGTTATATTGATGATAACAAAAGTAATAAGTATATTTATTATAGATCTAGTGATAATAACTGCATTATATGGGTAATAATGCATGTTATATTAATAATAATATAAGTAATAAGTATAATTATTACATTTCTAGTGATAATAACTCCATTATGTGGGTAATAATGCATGTTATATGGATAATAATAAAAGTAATAAGTATATTTATTATAGTTCTAGCGATAATAACTGCATAATATGGGTAATAATGCATGTTATATTGATGATAACAAAAGTAATAAGTATATTTATTATAGATCTAGTGATAATAACTGCATTATATGGGTAATAATGCATGTTATATTAATAATAATATAAGTCGTAAGTATAATTATTATAGTTCTATCGATAATAACTGCATAATATGGGTAATAATGAATGTTATATTGATGATAACAAAAGTAATAAGTATATTTATTATAGTTCTAGCGATAATAATAGTAAAGTATTTCTAATAGTGCATGTTATATTGCTGATAATAAAACTAATAAGTATACTTATTATAGTTCTAGCGATGATAATATTAAAATATGGCTAATAGTGCATGTTATATTGATAATAATAAAAGTAATAAGTATATTTATTATAGTTCTATCGATAATAACTGCATAATATTTGTAACAATGCATGTTATATTGATGACAGCAAAAGTAATAAGTATATTTAATACAGTTCTAGCGATAATAACTGCATAATACGGGTAATAATGCATGTTATATGGATAATAATAAAAGTAATAAGTATATTTATTATAGTTCTAGCGATAATAACTGCATAATATGGGTAATAATGCATGTTATATTGATGATAACAAAAGTAATAAGTATATTTATTATAGATCTAGTGATAATAAGTGCAATATATGGGTAATAATGCATGTTATATTAATAATAATATAAGTAATAAGTATAATTATTACATTTCTAGTGATAATAACTCCATTATGTGGGTAATAATGCATGTTATATGGATAATAATAAAAGTAATAAGTATATTTATTATAGTTCTAGCGATAATAACTGCATAATATGGGTAATAATGCATGTTATATTGATGATAACAAAAGTAATAAGTATATTTATTATAGATCTAGTGATAATAACTGCATTATATGGGTAATAATGCATGTTATATTAATAATAATATAAGTCGTAAGTATAATTATTATAGTTCTATCGATAATAACTGCATAATATGGGTAATAATGAATGTTATATTGATGATAACAAAAGTAATAAGTATATTTATTATAGTTGTAGCGATAATAATAGTAAAGTATTTCTAATAGTGCATGTTATATTGCTGATAATAAAACTAATAAGTATACTTATTATAGTTCTAGCGATGATAATATTAAAATATGGCTAATAGTGCATGTTATATTGATAATAATAAAAGTAATAAGTATATTTATTATAGTTCTATCGATAATAACTGCATAATATTTGTAACAATGCATGTTATATTGATGACAGCAAAAGTAATAAGTATATTTAATACAGTTCTAGCGATAATAACTGCATAATACGGGTAATAATGCATGTTATATGGATAATAATAAAAGTAATAAGTATATTTATTATAGTTCTAGCGATAATAACTGCATAATATGGGTAATAATGCATGTTATATTGATGATAACAAAAGTAATAAGTATATTTATTATAGATCTAGTGATAATAAGTGCAATATATGGGTAATAATGCATGTTATATTAATAATAATATAAGTAATAAGTATAATTATTACATTTCTAGTGATAATAACTCCATTATGTGGGTAATAATGCATGTTATATGGATAATAATAAAAGTAATAAGTATATTTATTATAGTTCTAGCGATAATAACTGCATAATATGGGTAATAATGCATGTTATATTGATGATAACAAAAGTAATAAGTATATTTATTATAGATCTAGTGATAATAACTGCATTATATGGGTAATAATGCATGTTATATTAATAATAATATAAGTAGTAAGTATAATTATTATAGTTCTATCGATAATAACTGCATAATATGGGTAATAATGAATGTTATATTGATGATAACAAAAGTAATAAGTATATTTATTATAGTTCTAGCGATAATAATAGTAAAGTATTTCTAATAGTGCATGTTATATTGCTGATAATAAAACTAATAAGTATACTTATTATAGTTCTAGCGATGATAATATTAAAATATGGCTAATAGTGCATGTTATATTGATAATAATAAAAGTAATAAGTATATTTATTATAGTTCTATCGATAATAACTGCATAATATTTGTAATAATGCATGTTATATTGATGGCAGCAAAAGTAATAAGTATATTTATTACAGTTCTAGCGATAATAACTGCGTAATATGGGTAATAATGCATGTTATATTGATAATAATATAAGTAATAAGTATATTTATTATATTTCTAGCGATAATAATAGTAATGTATTTCTAATAGTGCATGTTATATTGATGACAATAAAAGTAATAAGTATACTTATTATAGTTCGAGCGATAATAATAGTAAAATATGGCTAATAGTGCATGTTATATTGATAATAATAAAAGTAATAAGTATATTTATTACAGTTCTAGCGATAATAACTGCATAATATGGGTAATAATGCATGTTATATTGATAATAATATAAGTAATAAGTATATTTATTATAGTTCTAGCGATAATAATAGTATAGTATTTCTAATAGTGCATGTTATATTGATGATAATAAAAGTAATAAGTATACTTATTAGATTTCTAGCGATAATAATAGTAAAATATGGCTAATAGTGCATGTTATATTGATAATAATAAAAGTAATAAGTATATTTATTATAGTTCTAGCGATAATAACTGCATAATATGGGTAATAATGCATGTTATATTGATGACAAAAAAAGTAATAAGTATATTTATTATAATTCTAGCGATAATAATAGTAAAGTATTTCTAATAGTGCATGTTATATTGATGATAATAAAAGTAATAAGTATACTTATTATAGTTCTAGCGATAATAACTGCATTATATGGGTAATAATGCATGTTATATTGATGATAACAAAAGTAATAAGTATATTTATTATAGATCTAGTGATAATAACTGCATTATATGGGTAATAATGCATGTTATATTAATAATAATATAAGTCGTAAGTATAATTATTATAGTTCTATCGATAATAACTGCATAATATGGGTAATAATGAATGTTATATTGATGATAACAAAAGTAATAAGTATATTTATTATAGTTGTAGCGATAATAATAGTAAAGTATTTCTAATAGTGCATGTTATATTGCTGATAATAAAACTAATAAGTATACTTATTATAGTTCTAGCGATGATAATATTAAAATATGGCTAATAGTGCATGTTATATTGATAATAATAAAAGTAATAAGTATATTTATTATAGTTCTATCGATAATAACTGCATAATATTTGTAACAATGCATGTTATATTGATGACAGCAAAAGTAATAAGTATATTTAATACAGTTCTAGCGATAATAACTGCATAATACGGGTAATAATGCATGTTATATGGATAATAATAAAAGTAATAAGTATATTTATTATAGTTCTAGCGATAATAACTGCATAATATGGGTAATAATGCATGTTATATTGATGATAACAAAAGTAATAAGTATATTTATTATAGATCTAGTGATAATAAGTGCAATATATGGGTAATAATGCATGTTATATTAATAATAATATAAGTAATAAGTATAATTATTACATTTCTAGTGATAATAACTCCATTATGTGGGTAATAATGCATGTTATATGGATAATAATAAAAGTAATAAGTATATTTATTATAGTTCTAGCGATAATAACTGCATAATATGGGTAATAATGCATGTTATATTGATGATAACAAAAGTAATAAGTATATTTATTATAGATCTAGTGATAATAACTGCATTATATGGGTAATAATGCATGTTATATTAATAATAATATAAGTAGTAAGTATAATTATTATAGTTCTATCGATAATAACTGCATAATATGGGTAATAATGAATGTTATATTGATGATAACAAAAGTAATAAGTATATTTATTATAGTTCTAGCGATAATAATAGTAAAGTATTTCTAATAGTGCATGTTATATTGCTGATAATAAAACTAATAAGTATACTTATTATAGTTCTAGCGATGATAATATTAAAATATGGCTAATAGTGCATGTTATATTGATAATAATAAAAGTAATAAGTATATTTATTATAGTTCTATCGATAATAACTGCATAATATTTGTAATAATGCATGTTATATTGATGGCAGCAAAAGTAATAAGTATATTTATTACAGTTCTAGCGATAATAACTGCGTAATATGGGTAATAATGCATGTTATATTGATAATAATATAAGTAATAAGTATATTTATTATATTTCTAGCGATAATAATAGTAATGTATTTCTAATAGTGCATGTTATATTGATGACAATAAAAGTAATAAGTATACTTATTATAGTTCGAGCGATAATAATAGTAAAATATGGCTAATAGTGCATGTTATATTGATAATAATAAAAGTAATAAGTATATTTATTACAGTTCTAGCGATAATAACTGCATAATATGGGTAATAATGCATGTTATATTGATAATAATATAAGTAATAAGTATATTTATTATAGTTCTAGCGATAATAATAGTATAGTATTTCTAATAGTGCATGTTATATTGATGATAATAAAAGTAATAAGTATACTTATTAGATTTCTAGCGATAATAATAGTAAAATATGGCTAATAGTGCATGTTATATTGATAATAATAAAAGTAATAAGTATATTTATTATAGTTCTAGCGATAATAACTGCATAATATGGGTAATAATGCATGTTATATTGATGACAAAAAAAGTAATAAGTATATTTATTATAATTCTAGCGATAATAATAGTAAAGTATTTCTAATAGTGCATGTTATATTGATGATAATAAAAGTAATAAGTATACTTATTATAGTTCTAGCGATAATAACTGCATTATATGGGTAATAATGCATGTTATATTAATAATAATATAAGTAGTAAGTATAATTATTATAGTTCTATCGATAATAACTGCATAATATGGGTAATAATGAATGTTATATTGATGATAACAAAAGTAATAAGTATATTTATTATAGTTCTAGCGATAATAATAGTAAAGTATTTCTAATAGTGCATGTTATATTGCTGATAATAAAACTAATAAGTATACTTATTATAGTTCTAGCGATGATAATATTAAAATATGGCTAATAGTGCATGTTATATTGATAATAATAAAAGTAATAAGTATATTTATTATAGTTCTAGCGATAATAACTGCATAATATGGGTAATAATGCATGTTATATGGATAATAATAAAAGTAATAAGTATAATTATTATAGTTCTAGCGATAATAACTGCATAATATGGGTAATAATGCATGTTATATTGATAATAATAAAAGTAATAAGTATATTTATTATAGTTCTATCGATAATAACTGCATAATATTTGTAACAATGCATGTTATATTGATGACAGCAAAAGTAATAAGTATATTTAATACAGTTCTAGCGATAATAACTGCATAATACGGGTAATAATGCATGTTATATGGATAATAATAAAAGTAATAAGTATATTTATTATAGTTCTAGCGATAATAACTGCATAATATGGGTAATAATGCATGTTATATTGATGATAACAAAAGTAATAAGTATATTTATTATAGATCTAGTGATAATAAGTGCAATATATGGGTAATAATGCATGTTATATTAATAATAATATAAGTAATAAGTATAATTATTACATTTCTAGTGATAATAACTCCATTATGTGGGTAATAATGCATGTTATATGGATAATAATAAAAGTAATAAGTATATTTATTATAGTTCTAGCGATAATAACTGCATAATATGGGTAATAATGCATGTTATATTGATGATAACAAAAGTAATAAGTATATTTATTATAGATCTAGTGATAATAACTGCATTATATGGGTAATAATGCATGTTATATTAATAATAATATAAGTAGTAAGTATAATTATTATAGTTCTATCGATAATAACTGCATAATATGGGTAATAATGAATGTTATATTGATGATAACAAAAGTAATAAGTATATTTATTATAGTTCTAGCGATAATAATAGTAAAGTATTTCTAATAGTGCATGTTATATTGCTGATAATAAAACTAATAAGTATACTTATTATAGTTCTAGCGATGATAATATTAAAATATGGCTAATAGTGCATGTTATATTGATAATAATAAAAGTAATAAGTATATTTATTATAGTTCTATCGATAATAACTGCATAATATTTGTAATAATGCATGTTATATTGATGGCAGCAAAAGTAATAAGTATATTTATTACAGTTCTAGCGATAATAACTGCGTAATATGGGTAATAATGCATGTTATATTGATAATAATATAAGTAATAAGTATATTTATTATATTTCTAGCGATAATAATAGTAATGTATTTCTAATAGTGCATGTTATATTGATGACAATAAAAGTAATAAGTATACTTATTATAGTTCGAGCGATAATAATAGTAAAATATGGCTAATAGTGCATGTTATATTGATAATAATAAAAGTAATAAGTATATTTATTACAGTTCTAGCGATAATAACTGCATAATATGGGTAATAATGCATGTTATATTGATAATAATATAAGTAATAAGTATATTTATTATAGTTCTAGCGATAATAATAGTATAGTATTTCTAATAGTGCATGTTATATTGATGATAATAAAAGTAATAAGTATACTTATTAGATTTCTAGCGATAATAATAGTAAAATATGGCTAATAGTGCATGTTATATTGATAATAATAAAAGTAATAAGTATATTTATTATAGTTCTAGCGATAATAACTGCATAATATGGGTAATAATGCATGTTATATTGATGACAAAAAAAGTAATAAGTATATTTATTATAATTCTAGCGATAATAATAGTAAAGTATTTCTAATAGTGCATGTTATATTGATGATAATAAAAGTAATAAGTATACTTATTATAGTTCTAGCGATAATAACTGCATTATATGGGTAATAATGCATGTTATATTAATAATAATATAAGTAGTAAGTATAATTATTATAGTTCTATCGATAATAACTGCATAATATGGGTAATAATGAATGTTATATTGATGATAACAAAAGTAATAAGTATATTTATTATAGTTCTAGCGATAATAATAGTAAAGTATTTCTAATAATGCATGTTATATTGCTGATAATAAAACTAATAAGTATACTTATTATAGTTCTAGCGATGATAATATTAAAATATGGCTAATAGTGCATGTTATATTGATAATAATAAAAGTAATAAGTATATTTATTATAGTTCTAGCGATAATAACTGCATAATATGGGTAATAATGCATGTTATATGGATAATAATAAAAGTAATAAGTATAATTATTATAGTTCTAGCGATAAT
This sequence comes from Megachile leachella, assembly GCA_963576845.1. Taxonomy (NCBI): domain Eukaryota; kingdom Metazoa; phylum Arthropoda; class Insecta; order Hymenoptera; family Megachilidae; genus Megachile; species Megachile leachella. The sequence continues at coordinate 14,628,535 of OY756256.1, read as the reverse complement.
AACTGCATAATATGGGTAATAATGCATGTTATATTGATAATAATAAAAGTAATAAGTATATTTATTATAGTTCTATCGATAATAACTGCATAATATTTGTAACAATGCATGTTATATTGATGACAGCAAAAGTAATAAGTATATTTAATACAGTTCTAGCGATAATAACTGCATAATACGGGTAATAATGCATGTTATATGGATAATAATAAAAGTAATAAGTATATTTATTATAGTTCTAGCGATAATAACTGCATAATATGGGTAATAATGCATGTTATATTGATGATAACAAAAGTAATAAGTATATTTATTATAGATCTAGTGATAATAAGTGCAATATATGGGTAATAATGCATGTTATATTAATAATAATATAAGTAATAAGTATAATTATTACATTTCTAGTGATAATAACTCCATTATGTGGGTAATAATGCATGTTATATGGATAATAATAAAAGTAATAAGTATATTTATTATAGTTCTAGCGATAATAACTGCATAATATGGGTAATAATGCATGTTATATTGATGATAACAAAAGTAATAAGTATATTTATTATAGATCTAGTGATAATAACTGCATTATATGGGTAATAATGCATGTTATATTAATAATAATATAAGTAGTAAGTATAATTATTATAGTTCTATCGATAATAACTGCATAATATGGGTAATAATGAATGTTATATTGATGATAACAAAAGTAATAAGTATATTTATTATAGTTCTAGCGATAATAATAGTAAAGTATTTCTAATAGTGCATGTTATATTGCTGATAATAAAACTAATAAGTATACTTATTATAGTTCTAGCGATGATAATATTAAAATATGGCTAATAGTGCATGTTATATTGATAATAATAAAAGTAATAAGTATATTTATTACAGTTCTAGCGATAATAACTGCATAATATGGGTAATAATGCATGTTATATTGATAATAATATAAGTAATAAGCATATTTATTATAGTTCTAGCGATAATAATAGTATAGTATTTCTAATAGTGCATGTTATATTGATGATAATAAAAGTAATAAGTATACTTATTAGATTTCTAGCGATAATAATAGTAAAATATGGCTAATAGTGCATGTTACATTGATAATAATAAAAGTAATAAGTATATTTATTATAGTTCCAGCGATAATAACTGCATAATATTTGTAACAATGCATGTTATATTGATGACAGCAAAAGTAATAAGTATATTTATTACAGTTCTAGCGATAATAACTGCGTAATATGGGTATTAATGCATGTTATATTGATAATAATATAAGTAATAAGTATATTTATTATAGTTCTATCGATAATAACTGCATAATATGGGTAATAATGCATTTTATATTGATAACAACAAAAGTAATAAGTATATTTATTATAATTCTAGCGATAATAATAGTAAAGTATTTCTAATAGTGCATGTTATATTGATGATAATAAAAGTAATAAGTATACGTATGATAGTTCTAGCGATAATAATAGTAAAATATGGCTAATAATGCATGTTATATTGATGATAATAAAAGTAATAAGTATATTTATTATAGTTCTAGCGATAATAATAGTAAAGTATTTCTAATAGTGCATGTTATATTGATGATAATAAGAGTAATAAGTATACTTATTATAGTTCTAGCGATGATAATATTAAAATATGGCTAATAGTGCATGTTATATTGATAATAATAAAAGTAATAAGTATATTTATTATAGTTCTAGCGATAATAACTGCATAATATGGATAATAATGCATGTTATATTGATAATAATAAAAGTAATAAGTATATTTATTATAGTTCTATCGATAATAACTGCATAATATTTGTAACAATGCATGTTATATTGATGACAGCAAAAGTAATAAGTATATTTATTACAGTTCTAGCGATAATAACTGCGTAATATGGGTATTAATGCATGTTATATTGATAATAATATAAGTAATAAGTATATTTATTTCAGTTCTAGCGATAATACCTGCATAATATGGGTAACAATGCATGTTATATTTATAATAATATAGGTAATAAGTATAATTATTATAGTTCTAGCGATAATAACTGCATAATATGGGTAATAATGCATGTTATATTGATGATAACAAAAGTAATAAGTATATTTATTATAATTCTAGCGATAATAATAGTAAAGTATTTCTAATAGTGCATGTTATATTGATGATAATAAGAGTAATAAGTATACTTATTATAGTTCTAGCGATGATAATATTAAAATATGGCTAATAGTGCATGTTATATTGATAATAATAAAAGTAATAAGTATATTTATTATAGTTCTAGCGATAATAACTGCATAATATGGGTAATAATGCATGTTATATTGATAATAATAAAAGTAATAAGTATATTTATTATAGTTCTATCGATAATAACTGCATAATATTTGTAACAATGCATGTTATATTGATGACAGCAAAAGTAATAAGTATATTTATTACAGTTCTAGCGATAATAACTGCATAATACGGGTAATAATGCATGTTATATGGATAATAATAAAAGTAATAAGTATATTTATTATAGTTCTAGCGATAATAACTGCATAATATGGGTAATAATGCATGTTATATTGATGATAACAAAAGTAATAAGTATATTTATTATAGATCTAGTGATAATAACTGCATTATATGGGTAATAATGCATGTTATATTAATAATAATATAAGTAATAAGTATAATTATTACATTTCTAGCGATAATAACTCCATTATGTGGGTAATAATGCATGTTATATTGATAATAATATAAGTAATAAGTATATTTATTACAGTTCTAGCGATAATAACTGCATAATATGGGTAATAATGCATGTTATATTGATGATAACAAAAGTAATAAGTATATTTATTATAGATCTAGTGATAATAACTGCATTATATGGGTAATAATGCATGTTATATTAATAATAATATAAGTAATAAGTATAATTATTACATTTCTAGCGATAATAACTCCATTATGTGGGTAATAATGCATGTTATATTGATAATAATATAAGTAATAAGTATATTTATTACAGTTCTAGCGATAATAACTGCATAATATGGGTAATAATGCATGTTATATTGATGATAACAAAAGTAATAAGTATATTTATTATAGATCTAGTGATAATAACTGCATTATATGGGTAATAATGCATGTTATATTAATAATAATATAAGTAATAAGTATAATTATTACATTTCTAGCGATAATAACTCCATTATGTGGGTAATAATGCATGTTATATTGATAATAATAAAAGTAATAGGTGTATTTATTATACTTCTAGCGATAATAACTGCATAATATGGGCAATAATGCATGTTATATTGATAATAATATAAGTAATAAGTATATTTATTATAGTTCTATCGATAATAACTGCATAATATGGGTAATAATGCATGTTATATTGATGATAACAAAAGTAATAAGTATATTTATTATAGTTCTAGCGATAATAATAGTAAAGTATTTCTAATAGTGCATGTTATATTGATGATAATAAAAGTAATAAGTATACTTATTAGAGTTCTAGCGTTAATAATAGTAAAATATGGCTAATAGTGCATGTTATATTGATAATAATAAAAGTAATAAGTATATTTATTATAGTTCTAGCGATAATAACTGCATAATATGGGTAATAATGCATGTTATATTGATAATAATAAAAGTAATAAGTATATTTATTATAGTTCTATCGATAATAACTGCATAATATTTGTAATAATGCATGTTATATTGATGACCGCAAAAGTAATAAGTATATTTATTACAGTTCTAGCGATAATAACTGCGTAATATGGGTAATAATGCATGTTATATTGATAATAATAAAAGTAATAAGTATATTTATTATAGTTCTATCGATAATAACTGCATAATATTTGTAACAATGCATGTTATATTGATGACAGCAAAAGTAATAAGTATATTTAATACAGTTCTAGCGATAATAACTGCATAATACGGGTAATAATGCATGTTATATGGATAATAATAAAAGTAATAAGTATATTTATTATAGTTCTAGCGATAATAACTGCATAATATGGGTAATAATGCATGTTATATTGATGATAACAAAAGTAATAAGTATATTTATTATAGATCTAGTGATAATAACTGCATTATATGGGTAATAATGCATGTTATATTAATAATAATATAAGTAATAAGTATAATTATTACATTTCTAGTGATAATAACTCCATTATGTGGGTAATAATGCATGTTATATGGATAATAATAAAAGTAATAAGTATATTTATTATAGTTCTAGCGATAATAACTGCATAATATGGGTAATAATGCATGTTATATTGATGATAACAAAAGTAATAAGTATATTTATTATAGATCTAGTGATAATAACTGCATTATATGGGTAATAATGCATGTTATATTAATAATAATATAAGTCGTAAGTATAATTATTATAGTTCTATCGATAATAACTGCATAATATGGGTAATAATGAATGTTATATTGATGATAACAAAAGTAATAAGTATATTTATTATAGTTCTAGCGATAATAATAGTAAAGTATTTCTAATAGTGCATGTTATATTGCTGATAATAAAACTAATAAGTATACTTATTATAGTTCTAGCGATGATAATATTAAAATATGGCTAATAGTGCATGTTATATTGATAATAATAAAAGTAATAAGTATATTTATTATAGTTCTATCGATAATAACTGCATAATATTTGTAACAATGCATGTTATATTGATGACAGCAAAAGTAATAAGTATATTTAATACAGTTCTAGCGATAATAACTGCATAATACGGGTAATAATGCATGTTATATGGATAATAATAAAAGTAATAAGTATATTTATTATAGTTCTAGCGATAATAACTGCATAATATGGGTAATAATGCATGTTATATTGATGATAACAAAAGTAATAAGTATATTTATTATAGATCTAGTGATAATAAGTGCAATATATGGGTAATAATGCATGTTATATTAATAATAATATAAGTAATAAGTATAATTATTACATTTCTAGTGATAATAACTCCATTATGTGGGTAATAATGCATGTTATATGGATAATAATAAAAGTAATAAGTATATTTATTATAGTTCTAGCGATAATAACTGCATAATATGGGTAATAATGCATGTTATATTGATGATAACAAAAGTAATAAGTATATTTATTATAGATCTAGTGATAATAACTGCATTATATGGGTAATAATGCATGTTATATTAATAATAATATAAGTCGTAAGTATAATTATTATAGTTCTATCGATAATAACTGCATAATATGGGTAATAATGAATGTTATATTGATGATAACAAAAGTAATAAGTATATTTATTATAGTTGTAGCGATAATAATAGTAAAGTATTTCTAATAGTGCATGTTATATTGCTGATAATAAAACTAATAAGTATACTTATTATAGTTCTAGCGATGATAATATTAAAATATGGCTAATAGTGCATGTTATATTGATAATAATAAAAGTAATAAGTATATTTATTATAGTTCTATCGATAATAACTGCATAATATTTGTAACAATGCATGTTATATTGATGACAGCAAAAGTAATAAGTATATTTAATACAGTTCTAGCGATAATAACTGCATAATACGGGTAATAATGCATGTTATATGGATAATAATAAAAGTAATAAGTATATTTATTATAGTTCTAGCGATAATAACTGCATAATATGGGTAATAATGCATGTTATATTGATGATAACAAAAGTAATAAGTATATTTATTATAGATCTAGTGATAATAAGTGCAATATATGGGTAATAATGCATGTTATATTAATAATAATATAAGTAATAAGTATAATTATTACATTTCTAGTGATAATAACTCCATTATGTGGGTAATAATGCATGTTATATGGATAATAATAAAAGTAATAAGTATATTTATTATAGTTCTAGCGATAATAACTGCATAATATGGGTAATAATGCATGTTATATTGATGATAACAAAAGTAATAAGTATATTTATTATAGATCTAGTGATAATAACTGCATTATATGGGTAATAATGCATGTTATATTAATAATAATATAAGTAGTAAGTATAATTATTATAGTTCTATCGATAATAACTGCATAATATGGGTAATAATGAATGTTATATTGATGATAACAAAAGTAATAAGTATATTTATTATAGTTCTAGCGATAATAATAGTAAAGTATTTCTAATAGTGCATGTTATATTGCTGATAATAAAACTAATAAGTATACTTATTATAGTTCTAGCGATGATAATATTAAAATATGGCTAATAGTGCATGTTATATTGATAATAATAAAAGTAATAAGTATATTTATTATAGTTCTATCGATAATAACTGCATAATATTTGTAATAATGCATGTTATATTGATGGCAGCAAAAGTAATAAGTATATTTATTACAGTTCTAGCGATAATAACTGCGTAATATGGGTAATAATGCATGTTATATTGATAATAATATAAGTAATAAGTATATTTATTATATTTCTAGCGATAATAATAGTAATGTATTTCTAATAGTGCATGTTATATTGATGACAATAAAAGTAATAAGTATACTTATTATAGTTCGAGCGATAATAATAGTAAAATATGGCTAATAGTGCATGTTATATTGATAATAATAAAAGTAATAAGTATATTTATTACAGTTCTAGCGATAATAACTGCATAATATGGGTAATAATGCATGTTATATTGATAATAATATAAGTAATAAGTATATTTATTATAGTTCTAGCGATAATAATAGTATAGTATTTCTAATAGTGCATGTTATATTGATGATAATAAAACTAATAAGTATACTTATTATAGTTCTAGCGATGATAATATTAAAATATGGCTAATAGTGCATGTTATATTGATAATAATAAAAGTAATAAGTATATTTATTATAGTTCTAGCGATAATAACTGCATAATATGGGTAATAATGCATGTTATATGGATAATAATAAAAGTAATAAGTATAATTATTATAGTTCTAGCGATAATAACTGCATAATATGGGTAATAATGCATGTTATATTGATAATAATAAAAGTAATAAGTATATTTATTATAGTTCTATCGATAATAACTGCATAATATTTGTAACAATGCATGTTATATTGATGACAGCAAAAGTAATAAGTATATTTAATACAGTTCTAGCGATAATAACTGCATAATACGGGTAATAATGCATGTTATATGGATAATAATAAAAGTAATAAGTATATTTATTATAGTTCTAGCGATAATAACTGCATAATATGGGTAATAATGCATGTTATATTGATGATAACAAAAGTAATAAGTATATTTATTATAGATCTAGTGATAATAAGTGCAATATATGGGTAATAATGCATGTTATATTAATAATAATATAAGTAATAAGTATAATTATTACATTTCTAGTGATAATAACTCCATTATGTGGGTAATAATGCATGTTATATGGATAATAATAAAAGTAATAAGTATATTTATTATAGTTCTAGCGATAATAACTGCATAATATGGGTAATAATGCATGTTATATTGATGATAACAAAAGTAATAAGTATATTTATTATAGATCTAGTGATAATAACTGCATTATATGGGTAATAATGCATGTTATATTAATAATAATATAAGTAGTAAGTATAATTATTATAGTTCTATCGATAATAACTGCATAATATGGGTAATAATGAATGTTATATTGATGATAACAAAAGTAATAAGTATATTTATTATAGTTCTAGCGATAATAATAGTAAAGTATTTCTAATAGTGCATGTTATATTGCTGATAATAAAACTAATAAGTATACTTATTATAGTTCTAGCGATGATAATATTAAAATATGGCTAATAGTGCATGTTATATTGATAATAATAAAAGTAATAAGTATATTTATTATAGTTCTATCGATAATAACTGCATAATATTTGTAATAATGCATGTTATATTGATGGCAGCAAAAGTAATAAGTATATTTATTACAGTTCTAGCGATAATAACTGCGTAATATGGGTAATAATGCATGTTATATTGATAATAATATAAGTAATAAGTATATTTATTATATTTCTAGCGATAATAATAGTAATGTATTTCTAATAGTGCATGTTATATTGATGACAATAAAAGTAATAAGTATACTTATTATAGTTCGAGCGATAATAATAGTAAAATATGGCTAATAGTGCATGTTATATTGATAATAATAAAAGTAATAAGTATATTTATTACAGTTCTAGCGATAATAACTGCATAATATGGGTAATAATGCATGTTATATTGATAATAATATAAGTAATAAGTATATTTATTATAGTTCTAGCGATAATAATAGTATAGTATTTCTAATAGTGCATGTTATATTGATGATAATAAAAGTAATAAGTATACTTATTAGATTTCTAGCGATAATAATAGTAAAATATGGCTAATAGTGCATGTTATATTGATAATAATAAAAGTAATAAGTATATTTATTATAGTTCTAGCGATAATAACTGCATAATATGGGTAATAATGCATGTTATATTGATGACAAAAAAAGTAATAAGTATATTTATTATAATTCTAGCGATAATAATAGTAAAGTATTTCTAATAGTGCATGTTATATTGATGATAATAAAAGTAATAAGTATACTTATTATAGTTCTAGCGATAATAACTGCATTATATGGGTAATAATGCATGTTATATTAATAATAATATAAGTAGTAAGTATAATTATTATAGTTCTATCGATAATAACTGCATAATATGGGTAATAATGAATGTTATATTGATGATAACAAAAGTAATAAGTATATTTATTATAGTTCTAGCGATAATAATAGTAAAGTATTTCTAATAGTGCATGTTATATTGCTGATAATAAAACTAATAAGTATACTTATTATAGTTCTAGCGATGATAATATTAAAATATGGCTAATAGTGCATGTTATATTGATAATAATAAAAGTAATAAGTATATTTATTATAGTTCTAGCGATAATAACTGCATAATATGGGTAATAATGCATGTTATATGGATAATAATAAAAGTAATAAGTATAATTATTATAGTTCTAGCGATAATAACTGCATAATATGGGTAATAATGCATGTTATATTGATAATAATAAAAGTAATAAGTATATTTATTATAGTTCTATCGATAATAACTGCATAATATTTGTAACAATGCATGTTATATTGATGACAGCAAAAGTAATAAGTATATTTAATACAGTTCTAGCGATAATAACTGCATAATACGGGTAATAATGCATGTTATATGGATAATAATAAAAGTAATAAGTATATTTATTATAGTTCTAGCGATAATAACTGCATAATATGGGTAATAATGCATGTTATATTGATGATAACAAAAGTAATAAGTATATTTATTATAGATCTAGTGATAATAAGTGCAATATATGGGTAATAATGCATGTTATATTAATAATAATATAAGTAATAAGTATAATTATTACATTTCTAGTGATAATAACTCCATTATGTGGGTAATAATGCATGTTATATGGATAATAATAAAAGTAATAAGTATATTTATTATAGTTCTAGCGATAATAACTGCATAATATGGGTAATAATGCATGTTATATTGATGATAACAAAAGTAATAAGTATATTTATTATAGATCTAGTGATAATAACTGCATTATATGGGTAATAATGCATGTTATATTAATAATAATATAAGTAGTAAGTATAATTATTATAGTTCTATCGATAATAACTGCATAATATGGGTAATAATGAATGTTATATTGATGATAACAAAAGTAATAAGTATATTTATTATAGTTCTAGCGATAATAATAGTAAAGTATTTCTAATAGTGCATGTTATATTGCTGATAATAAAACTAATAAGTATACTTATTATAGTTCTAGCGATGATAATATTAAAATATGGCTAATAGTGCATGTTATATTGATAATAATAAAAGTAATAAGTATATTTATTACAGTTCTAGCGATAATAACTGCATAATATGGGTAATAATGCATGTTATATTGATAATAATATAAGTAATAAGCATATTTATTATAGTTCTAGCGATAATAATAGTATAGTATTTCTAATAGTGCATGTTATATTGATGATAATAAAAGTAATAAGTATACTTATTAGATTTCTAGCGATAATAATAGTAAAATATGGCTAATAGTGCATGTTACATTGATAATAATAAAAGTAATAAGTATATTTATTATAGTTCCAGCGATAATAACTGCATAATATTTGTAACAATGCATGTTATATTGATGACAGCAAAAGTAATAAGTATATTTATTACAGTTCTAGCGATAATAACTGCGTAATATGGGTATTAATGCATGTTATATTGATAATAATATAAGTAATAAGTATATTTATTATAGTTCTATCGATAATAACTGCATAATATGGGTAATAATGCATTTTATATTGATAACAACAAAAGTAATAAGTATATTTATTATAATTCTAGCGATAATAATAGTAAAGTATTTCTAATAGTGCATGTTATATTGATGATAATAAAAGTAATAAGTATACGTATGATAGTTCTAGCGATAATAATAGTAAAATATGGCTAATAATGCATGTTATATTGATGATAATAAAAGTAATAAGTATATTTATTATAGTTCTAGCGATAATAATAGTAAAGTATTTCTAATAGTGCATGTTATATTGATGATAATAAGAGTAATAAGTATACTTATTATAGTTCTAGCGATGATAATATTAAAATATGGCTAATAGTGCATGTTATATTGATAATAATAAAAGTAATAAGTATATTTATTATAGTTCTAGCGATAATAACTGCATAATATGGATAATAATGCATGTTATATTGATAATAATAAAAGTAATAAGTATATTTATTATAGTTCTATCGATAATAACTGCATAATATTTGTAACAATGCATGTTATATTGATGACAGCAAAAGTAATAAGTATATTTATTACAGTTCTAGCGATAATAACTGCGTAATATGGGTATTAATGCATGTTATATTGATAATAATATAAGTAATAAGTATATTTATTTCAGTTCTAGCGATAATACCTGCATAATATGGGTAACAATGCATGTTATATTTATAATAATATAGGTAATAAGTATAATTATTATAGTTCTAGCGATAATAACTGCATAATATGGGTAATAATGCATGTTATATTGATGATAACAAAAGTAATAAGTATATTTATTATAATTCTAGCGATAATAATAGTAAAGTATTTCTAATAGTGCATGTTATATTGATGATAATAAGAGTAATAAGTATACTTATTATAGTTCTAGCGATGATAATATTAAAATATGGCTAATAGTGCATGTTATATTGATAATAATAAAAGTAATAAGTATATTTATTATAGTTCTAGCGATAATAACTGCATAATATGGGTAATAATGCATGTTATATTGATAATAATAAAAGTAATAAGTATATTTATTATAGTTCTATCGATAATAACTGCATAATATTTGTAACAATGCATGTTATATTGATGACAGCAAAAGTAATAAGTATATTTATTACAGTTCTAGCGATAATAACTGCATAATACGGGTAATAATGCATGTTATATGGATAATAATAAAAGTAATAAGTATATTTATTATAGTTCTAGCGATAATAACTGCATAATATGGGTAATAATGCATGTTATATTGATGATAACAAAAGTAATAAGTATATTTATTATAGATCTAGTGATAATAACTGCATTATATGGGTAATAATGCATGTTATATTAATAATAATATAAGTAATAAGTATAATTATTACATTTCTAGCGATAATAACTCCATTATGTGGGTAATAATGCATGTTATATTGATAATAATATAAGTAATAAGTATATTTATTACAGTTCTAGCGATAATAACTGCATAATATGGGTAATAATGCATGTTATATTGATGATAACAAAAGTAATAAGTATATTTATTATAGATCTAGTGATAATAACTGCATTATATGGGTAATAATGCATGTTATATTAATAATAATATAAGTAATAAGTATAATTATTACATTTCTAGCGATAATAACTCCATTATGTGGGTAATAATGCATGTTATATTGATAATAATATAAGTAATAAGTATATTTATTACAGTTCTAGCGATAATAACTGCATAATATGGGTAATAATGCATGTTATATTGATGATAACAAAAGTAATAAGTATATTTATTATAGATCTAGTGATAATAACTGCATTATATGGGTAATAATGCATGTTATATTAATAATAATATAAGTAATAAGTATAATTATTACATTTCTAGCGATAATAACTCCATTATGTGGGTAATAATGCATGTTATATTGATAATAATAAAAGTAATAAGTATATTTATTATAGTTCTATCGATAATAACTGCATAATATGGGTAATAATGCATGTTATATTGATGATAACAAAAGTAATAAGTATATTTATTACAGTTCTAGCGATAATAACTGCATAATATGGGTAATAATGCATGTTATAAGGATAATAATAAAAGTAATAAGTATATTTATTACAGTTCTAGCGATAATAACTGCATAATATGGGTAATAATGCATGTTATATTGATAATAATATAAGTAATAAGTATATTTATTATAGTTCTAGCGATAATAATAGTATAGTATTTCTAATAGTGCATGTTATATTGATGATAATAAAAGTAATAAGTATACTTATTAGATTTCTAGCGATAATAATAGTAAAATATGGCTAATAGTGCATGTTATATTGATAATAATAAAAGTAATAAGTATATTTATTATAGTTCTAGCGATAATATCTGCATAATATGGGTAATAATGCATGTTATATTGATGACAACAAAAGTAATAAGTATATTTATTATAATTCTAGCGATAATAATAGTAAAGTATTTCTAATAGTGCATGTTATATTGATGATAATAAAAGTAATAAGTATACTTATTATAGTTCTAGCGATAATAATAGTAAAATATGGCTAATAGTGCATGTTATATTGATAATAATAAAAGTAATAAGTATAATTATTATAGTTCTAGCGATAATAACTGCATAATATGGGTAGTAATGCATGTCATATGGATAATAATAAAAGCAATAAGTATATTTATTACAGTTCTACCGATAATAACTGCATAATATGGGTAATAATGCATGTTATATTGATAATAATATAAGTAATAAGTATATTTATTATAGTTCTAGCGATAATAACTGCATAATATGGGTAATGATGCATGTTATATTGATGATAACTAAAGTAATAAGTATATTTATTATAGTTCTAGCGATAATAACTGCATAATATGGGTAATAATGCATGTTATATTGATAATAATATAAGTAATAAGTATAATTATTACATTTCTAGCGATAATAACTCCATTATCTGTGTAATAATGCATGTTATATTGATAATATCGGGAGTAATAAGTATAATAATTATAGTTCTAGCGATAATAATAGTAAAATATGGCTAATAGTGTATGTTATATTGATAATAATAAAAGTAATAAGTATATTTATTATAGTTCTATCGATAATAACTGCATAATATGGGTAATAATGCATTTTATATTGATAACAACAAAAGTAATAAGTATATTTATTATAATTCTAGCGATAATAATAGTAAAGTATTTCTAATAGTGCATGTTATATTGATGATAATAACAGTAATAAGTATATTTATTATAATTCTAGCGACAATAATAGTAAAGTATTTCTAATAGTGCATGTTATATTGATGATAATAAAAGTAATAAGTATATTTATTATAGTTCTAGCGATAATAACTGCATAATATGGATAATAATGCATGTTATATTGATAATAATAAAAGTAATAAGTATATTTATTATAGTTCTATCGATAATAACTGCATAATATTTGTAACAATGCATGTTATATTGATGACAGCAAAAGTAATAAGTATATTTAATACAGTTCTAGCGATAATAACTGCATAATACGGGTAATAATGCATGTTATATGGATAATAATAAAAGTAATAAGTATATTTATTATAGTTCTATCGATAATAACTGCATAATATTTGTAACAATGCATGTTATATTGATGACAGCAAAAGTAATAAGTATATTTAATACAGTTCTAGCGATAATAACTGCATAATACGGGTAATAATGCATGTTATATGGATAATAATAAAAGTAATAAGTATATTTATTATAGTTCTAGCGATAATAACTGCATAATATGGGTAATAATGCATGTTATATTGATGATAACAAAAGTAATAAGTATATTTATTATAGATCTAGTGATAATAACTGCATTATATGGGTAATAATGCATGTTATATTAATAATAATATAAGTAATAAGTATAATTATTACATTTCTAGTGATAATAACTCCATTATGTGGGTAATAATGCATGTTATATGTATAATAATAAAAGTAATAAGTATATTTATTATAGTTCTAGCGATAATAACTGCATAATATGGGTAATAATGCATGTTATATTGATGATAACAAAAGTAATAAGTATATTTATTATAGATCTAGTGATAATAACTGCATTATATGGGTAATAATGCATGTTATATTAATAATAATATAAGTAATAAGTATAATTATTACATTTCTAGTGATAATAACTCCATTATGTGGGTAATAATGCATGTTATATGTATAATAATAAAAGTAATAAGTATAATTATTATAGTTCTATCGATAATAACTGCATAATATGGGTAATAATGAATGTTATATTGATGATAACAAAAGTAATAAGTATATTTATTATAGTTCTAGCGATAATAATAGTAAAGTATTTCTAATAGTGCATGTTATATTGCTGATAATAAAACTAATAAGTATACTTATTATAGTTCTAGCGATGATAATATTAAAATATGGCTAATAGTGCATGTTATATTGATAATAATAAAAGTAATAAGTATATTTATTATAGTTCTAGCGATAATAACTGCATAATATGGGTAATAATGCATGTTATATTGATAATAATAAAAGTAATAAGTATATTTATTATAGTTCTATCGATAATAACTGCATAATATGGGTAATAATGCATTTTATATTGATAACAACAAAAGTAATAAGTATATTTATTATAATTCTAGCGATAATAATAGTAAAGTATTTCTAATAGTGCATGTTATATTGATGATAATAAAAGTAATAAGTATACTTATTATAGTTCGAGCGATAATAATAGTAAAATATGGCTAATAGTGCATGTTATATTGATAATAATAAAAGTAATAAGTATATTTATTATAGTTCTAGCGATAATAACTGCATAATATGGGTAATAATGCATGTTATATTGATAATAATAAAAGTAATAAGTATATTTATTATAGTTCTATCGATAATAACTGCATAATATTTGTAACAATGCATGTTATATTGATGACAGCAAAAGTAATAAGTATATTTAATACAGTTCTAGCGATAATAACTGCATAATACGGGTAATAATGCATGTTATATGGATAATAATAAAAGTAATAAGTATATTTATTATAGTTCTAGCGATAATAACTGCATAATATGGGTAATAATGCATGTTATATTGATGACAACAAAAGTAATAAGTATATTTATTATAATTCTAGCGATAATAATAGTAAAGTATTTCTAATAGTGCATGTTATATTGATGATAATAAAAGTAATAAGTATAATTATTACATTTCTAGCGATAATAACTCCATTATCTGTGTAATAATGCATGTTATATTGATAATATCGGGAGTAATAAGTATAATAATTATAGTTCTAGCGATAATAATAGTAAAATATGGCTAATAGTGTATGTTATATTGATAATAATAAAAGTAATAAGTATATTTATTATAGTTCTATCGATAATAACTGCATAATATGGGTAATAATGCATTTTATATTGATAACAACAAAAGTAATAAGTATATTTATTATAATTCTAGCGATAATAATAGTAAAGTATTTCTAATAGTGCATGTTATATTGATGATAATAAAAGTAATAAGTATATTTATTATAGTTCTAGCGATAATAACTGCATAATATGGATAATAATGCATGTTATATTGATAATAATAAAAGTAATAAGTATATTTATTATAGTTCTATCGATAATAACTGCATAATATTTGTAACAATGCATGTTATATTGATGACAGCAAAAGTAATAAGTATATTTAATACAGTTCTAGCGATAATAACTGCATAATACGGGTAATAATGCATGTTATATGGATAATAATAAAAGTAATAAGTATATTTATTATAGTTCTATCGATAATAACTGCATAATATTTGTAACAATGCATGTTATATTGATGACAGCAAAAGTAATAAGTATATTTAATACAGTTCTAGCGATAATAACTGCATAATACGGGTAATAATGCATGTTATATGGATAATAATAAAAGTAATAAGTATATTTATTATAGTTCTAGCGATAATAACTGCATAATATGGGTAATAATGCATGTTATATTGATGATAACAAAAGTAATAAGTATATTTATTATAGATCTAGTGATAATAACTGCATTATATGGGTAATAATGCATGTTATATTAATAATAATATAAGTAATAAGTATAATTGTTACATTTCTAGTGATAATAACTCCATTATGTGGGTAATAATGCATGTTATATGTATAATAATAAAAGTAATAAGTATATTTATTAAAGTTCTAGCGATAATAACTGCATAATATGGGTAATAATGCATGTTATATTGATGATAACAAAAGTAATAAGTATATTTATTATAGATCTAGTGATAATAACTGCATTATATGGGTAATAATGCATGTTATATTAATAATAATATAAGTAATAAGTATAATTATTACATTTCTAGTGATAATAACTCCATTATGTGGGTAATAATGCATGTTATATGTATAATAATAAAAGTAATAAGTATAATTATTATAGTTCTATCGATAATAACTGCATAATATGGGTAATAATGAATGTTATATTGATGATAACAAAAGTAATAAGTATATTTATTATAGTTCTAGCGATAATAATAGTAAAGTATTTCTAATAGTGCATGTTATATTGCTGATAATAAAACTAATAAGTATACTTATTATAGTTCTAGCGATGATAATATTAAAATATGGCTAATAGTGCATGTTATATTGATAATAATAAAAGTAATAAGTATATTTATTATAGTTCTAGCGATAATAACTGCATAATATGGGTAATAATGCATGTTATATTGATAATAATAAAAGTAATAAGTATATTTATTATAGTTCTATCGATAATAACTGCATAATATGGGTAATAATGCATTTTATATTGATAACAACAAAAGTAATAAGTATATTTATTATAATTCTAGCGATAATAATAGTAAAGTATTTCTAATAGTGCATGTTATATTGATGATACTAAAAGTAATAAGTATACTTATTATAGTTCTAGCGATAATAATAGTAAAGTATTTCTAATAGTTCATGTTATATTGATAATATCGGGAGTAATAAGTATAATTATTATAGTTCTAGCGATAATAATAGTAAAATATAGCTAATAGTGCATGTTATATTGATAATAATAAAAGTAATAAGTATATTTATTATAGTTCTATCGATAATAACTGCATAATATGGGTAATAATGCATTTTATATTGATAACAACAAAAGTAATAAGTATATTTATTATAATTCTAGCGATAATAATAGTAAAGTATTTCTAATAGTGCATGTTATATTGATGATAATAAAAGTAATAAGTATACTTATTATAGTTCGAGCGATAATAATAGTAAAATATGGCTAATAGTGCATGTTATATTGATAATAATAAAAGTAATAAGTATATTTATTATAGTTCTAGCGATAATAACTGCATAATATGGGTAATAATGCATGTTATATTGATAATAATAAAAGTAATAAGTATATTTATTATAGTTCTATCGATAATAACTGCATAATATTTGTAACAATGCATGTTATATTGATGACAGCAAAAGTAATAAGTATATTTAATACAGTTCTAGCGATAATAACTGCATAATACGGGTAATAATGCATGTTATATGGATAATAATAAAAGTAATAAGTATATTTATTATAGTTCTAGCGATAATAACTGCATAATATGGGTAATAATGCATGTTATATTGATGATAACAAAAGTAATAAGTATATTTATTATAGATCTAGTGATAATAAGTGCATTATGTGGGTAATAATGCATGTTATATTAATAATAATATAAGTAATAAGTATAATTATTACATTTCTAGTGATAATAACTCCATTATGTGGGTAATAATGCATGTTATATGGATAATAATAAAAGTAATAAGTATATTTATTATAGTTCTAGCGATAATAACTGCATAATATGGGTAATAATGCATGTTATATTGATGATAACAAAAGTAATAAGTATATTTATTATAGATCTAGTGATAATAACTGCATTATATGGGTAATAATGCATGTTATATTAATAATAATATAAGTAGTAAGTATAATTATTATAGTTCTATCGATAATAACTGCATAATATGGGTAATAATGAATGTTATATTGATGATAACAAAAGTAATAAGTATATTTATTATAGTTCTAGCGATAATAATAGTAAAGTATTTCTAATAGTGCATGTTATATTGCTGATAATAAAACTAATAAGTATACTTATTATAGTTCTAGCGATGATAATATTAAAATATGGCTAATAGTGCATGTTATATTGATAATAATAAAAGTAATAAGTATATTTATTATAGTTCTATCGATAATAACTGCATAATATTTGTAATAATGCATGTTATATTGATGGCAGCAAAAGTAATAAGTATATTTATTACAGTTCTAGCGATAATAACTGCGTAATATGGGTAATAATGCATGTTATATTGATAATAATATAAGTAATAAGTATATTTATTATATTTCTAGCGATAATAATAGTAATGTATTTCTAATAGTGCATGTTATATTGATGACAATAAAAGTAATAAGTATACTTATTATAGTTCGAGCGATAATAATAGTAAAATATGGCTAATAGTGCATGTTATATTGATAATAATAAAAGTAATAAGTATATTTATTACAATTCTAGCGATAATAACTGCATAATATGGGTAATAATGCATGTTATATTGATAATAATAAAAGTAATAAGTATATTTATTATAGTTCTAGCGATAATAACTGCATAATATGGGTAATAATGCATGTTTAATTGATGATAACAAAAGTAATAAGTATATTTATTGTAGATCTAGTGATAATAACTGCATTATATGGGTAATAATGCATGTTATATTAATAATAATATAAGTAGTAAGTATAATTATTATAGTTCTATCGATAATAACTGCATAATATGGGTAATAATGAATGTTATATTGATAATAATAAAAGTAATAAGTATATTTATTATAGTTCTATCGATAATAACTGCATAATATGGGTAATAATGCATGTTATATTGATGACAACAAAAGTAATAAGTATATTTATTACAGTTCTAGCGATACTAACTGCATAGTATGGGTAATAATGCATGTTATATGGATAATAATAAAAGTAATAAGTATATTTATTACAGTTCTAGCGATAATAACTGCATAATATGGGTAATAATGCATGTTATATTGATAATAATATAAGTAATAAGTATATTTATTATAGTTCTAGCGATAATAATAGTATAGTATTTCTAATAGTGCATGTTATATTGATAATAATAAAAGTAATAAGTATATTTATTACAATTCTAGCGATAATAACTGCATAATATGGGTAATAATGCATGTTATATTGATAATAATAAAAGTAATAAGTATATTTATTATAGTTCTAGCGATAATAACTGCATAATATGGGTAATAATGAATGTTATATTGATGATAACAAAAGTAATAAGTATATTTATTATAGTTCTAGCGATAATAATAGTAATGTATTTCTAATAGTGCATGTTATATTGCTGATAATAAAACTAATAAGTATACTTATTATAGTTCTAGCGATGATAATATTAAAATATGGCTAATAGTGCATGTTATATTGATAATAATAAAAGTAATAAGTATATTTATTATAGTTCTATCGATAATAACTGCATAATATTTGTAATAATGCATGTTATATTGATGGCAGCAAAAGTAATAAGTATATTTATTACAGTTCTAGCGATAATAACTGCGTAATATGGGTAATAATGCATGTTATATTGATAATAATATAAGTAATAAGTATATTTATTATATTTCTAGCGATAATAATAGTAATGTATTTCTAATAGTGCATGTTATATTGATGACAATAAAAGTAATAAGTATACTTATTATAGTTCGAGCGATAATAATAGTAAAATATGGCTAATAGTGCATGTTATATTGATAATAATAAAAGTAATAAGTATATTTATTACAATTCTAGCGATAATAACTGCATAATATGGGTAATAATGCATGTTATATTGATAATAATAAAAGTAATAAGTATATTTATTATAGTTCTAGCGATAATAACTGCATAATATGGGTAATAATGCATGTTTAATTGATGATAACAAAAGTAATAAGTATATTTATTGTAGATCTAGTGATAATAACTGCATTATATGGGTAATAATGCATGTTATATTAATAATAATATAAGTAGTAAGTATAATTATTATAGTTCTATCGATAATAACTGCATAATATGGGTAATAATGAATGTTATATTGATAATAATAAAAGTAATAAGTATATTTATTATAGTTCTATCGATAATAACTGCATAATATGGGTAATAATGCATGTTATATTGATGACAACAAAAGTAATAAGTATATTTATTACAGTTCTAGCGATAATAACTGCATAGTATGGGTAATAATGCATGTTATATGGATAATAATAAAAGTAATAAGTATATTTATTACAGTTCTAGCGATAATAACTGCATAATATGGGTAATAATGCATGTTATATTGATGATAACAAAAGTAATAAGTATATTTATTATAGATCTAGTGATAATAACTGCATTATATGGGTAATAATGCATGTTATATTAATAATAATATAAGTAGTAAGTATAATTATTATAGTTCTATCGATAATAACTGCATAATATGGGTAATAATGAATGTTATATTGATGATAACAAAAGTAATAAGTATATTTATTATAGTTCTATCGATAATAACTGCATAATATGGGTAATAATGCATTTTATATTGATAACAACAAAAGTAATAAGTATATTTATTATAATTCTAGCGATAATAATAGTAAAGTATTTCTAATAGTGCATGTTATATTGATGATAATAAAAGTAATAAGTATACTTATTATAGTTCTAGCGATAATAATAGTAAAGTATTTCTAATAGTTCATGTTATATTGATAATATCGGGAGTAATAAGTATAATTATTATAGTTCTAGCGATAATAATAGTAAAATATAGCTAATAGTGCATGTTATATTGATAATAATAAAAGTAATAAGTATATTTATTATAGTTCTATCGATAATAACTGCATAATATGGGTAATAATGCATTTTATATTGATAACAACAAAAGTAATAAGTATATTTATTATAATTCTAGCGATAATAATAGTAAAGTATTTCTAATAGTGCATGTTATATTGATGATAATAAAAGTAATAAGTATACTTATTATAGTTCGAGCGATAATAATAGTAAAATATGGCTAATAGTGCATGTTATATTGATAATAATAAAAGTAATAAGTATATTTATTATAGTTCTAGCGATAATAACTGCATAATATGGGTAATAATGCATGTTATATTGATAATAATAAAAGTAATAAGTATATTTATTATAGTTCTATCGATAATAACTGCATAATATTTGTAACAATGCATGTTATATTGATGACAGCAAAAGTAATAAGTATATTTAATACAGTTCTAGCGATAATAACTGCATAATACGGGTAATAATGCATGTTATATTGATAATAATAAAAGTAATAAGTATATTTATTATAGTTCTAGCGATAATAACTGCATAATATGGGTAATAATGCATGTTATATTGATGATAACAAAAGTAATAAGTATATTTATTATAGATCTAGTGATAATAAGTGCATTATATGGGTAATAATGCATGTTATATTAATAATAATATAAGTAATAAGTATAATTATTACATTTCTAGTGATAATAACTCCATTATGTGGGTAATAATGCATGTTATATGGATAATAATAAAAGTAATAAGTATATTTATTATAGTTCTAGCGATAATAACTGCATAATATGGGTAATAATGCATGTTATATTGATGATAACAAAAGTAATAAGTATATTTATTATAGATCTAGTGATAATAACTGCATTATATGGGTAATAATGCATGTTATATTAATAATAATATAAGTAGTAAGTATAATTATTATAGTTCTATCGATAATAACTGCATAATATGGGTAATAATGAATGTTATATTGATGATAACAAAAGTAATAAGTATATTTATTATAGTTCTAGCGATAATAATAGTAAAGTATTTCTAATAGTGCATGTTATATTGATGACAATAAAAGTAATAAGTATACTTATTATAGTTCGAGCGATAATAATAGTAAAATATGGCTAATAGTGCATGTTATATTGATAATAATAAAAGTAATAAGTATATTTATTACAATTCTAGCGATAATAACTGCATAATATGGGTAATAATGCATGTTATATTGATAATAATAAAAGTAATAAGTATATTTATTATAGTTCTAGCGATAATAACTGCATAATATGGGTAATAATGCATGTTTAATTGATGATAACAAAAGTAATAAGTATATTTATTGTAGATCTAGTGATAATAACTGCATTATATGGGTAATAATGCATGTTATATTAATAATAATATAAGTAGTAAGTATAATTATTATAGTTCTATCGATAATAACTGCATAATATGGGTAATAATGAATGTTATATTGATAATAATAAAAGTAATAAGTATATTTATTATAGTTCTATCGATAATAACTGCATAATATGGGTAATAATGCATGTTATATTGATGATAACAAAAGTAATAAGTATATTTATTACAGTTCTAGCGATAATAACTGCATAGTATGGGTAATAATGCATGTTATATGGATAATAATAAAAGTAATAAGTATATTTATTACAGTTCTAGCGATAATAACTGCATAATATGGGTAATAATGCATGTTATATTGATAATAATATAAGTAATAAGTATATTTATTATAGTTCTAGCGATAATAATAGTATAGTATTTCTAATAGTGCATGTTATATTGATAATAATAAAAGTAATAAGTATATTTATTACAGTTCTAGCGATAATAACTGCATAATATGGGTAATAGTGCATGTTATATTGCTGATAATAAAACTAATAAGTATACTTATTATAGTTCTAGCGATGATAATATTAAAATATGGCTAATAGTGCATGTTATATTGATAATAATAAAAGTAATAAGTATATTTATTATAGTTCTATCGATAATAACTGCATAATATTTGTAATAATGCATGTTATATTGATGGCAGCAAAAGTAATAAGTATATTTATTACAGTTCTAGCGATAATAACTGCGTAATATGGGTAATAATGCATGTTATATTGATAATAATATAAGTAATAAGTATATTTATTATATTTCTAGCGATAATAATAGTAATGTATTTCTAATAGTGCATGTTATATTGATGACAATAAAAGTAATAAGTATACTTATTATAGTTCGAGCGATAATAATAGTAAAATATGGCTAATAGTGCATGTTATATTGATAATAATAAAAGTAATAAGTATATTTATTACAATTCTAGCGATAATAACTGCATAATATGGGTAATAATGCATGTTATATTGATAATAATAAAAGTAATAAGTATATTTATTATAGTTCTAGCGATAATAACTGCATAATATGGGTAATAATGCATGTTTAATTGATGATAACAAAAGTAATAAGTATATTTATTGTAGATCTAGTGATAATAACTGCATTATATGGGTAATAATGCATGTTATATTAATAATAATATAAGTAGTAAGTATAATTATTATAGTTCTATCGATAATAACTGCATAATATGGGTAATAATGCATGTTATATTGATAATAATAAAAGTAATAAGTATATTTATTATAGTTCTAGCGATAATAACTGCATAATATGGGTAATAATGCATGTTTAATTGATGATAACAAAAGTAATAAGTATATTTATTGTAGATCTAGTGATAATAACTGCATTATATGGGTAATAATGCATGTTATATTAATAATAATATAAGTAGTAAGTATAATTATTATAGTTCTATCGATAATAACTGCATAATATGGGTAATAATGAATGTTATATTGATAATAATAAAAGTAATAAGTATATTTATTATAGTTCTATCGATAATAACTGCATAATATGGGTAATAATGCATGTTATATTGATGATAACAAAAGTAATAAGTATATTTATTACAGTTCTAGCGATAATAACTGCATAGTATGGGTAATAATGCATGTTATATGGATAATAATAAAAGTAATAAGTATATTTATTACAGTTCTAGCGATAATAACTGCATAATATGGGTAATAATGCATGTTATATTGATAATAATATAAGTAATAAGTATATTTATTATAGTTCTAGCGATAATAATAGTATAGTATTTCTAATAGTGCATGTTATATTGATGATAATAAAAGTAATAAGTATACTTATTAGATTTCTAGCGATAATAATAGTAAAATATGGCTAATAGTGCATGTTATATTGATAATAATAAAAGTAATAAGTATATTTATTATAGTTCTAGCGATAATAACTGCATAATATGGGTAATAATGCATGTTATATTGATGACAACAAAAGTAATAAGTATATTTATTATAATTCTAGCGATAATAATAGTAAAGTATTTCTAATAGTGCATGTTATATTGATGATAATAAAAGTAATAAGTATACTTATTATAGTTCTAGCGATAATAATAGTAAAATATGGCTAATAGTGCATGTTATATTGATAATAATAAAAGTAATAAGAATATTTATTACAGTTCGAGCGATAATAACTGCATAATATGGGTGGTAATGCATGTCATATGGATAATAATAAAAGTAATAAGTATATTTATTATAGTTCTAGCGATAATAACTGCATAATATGGGTAATAATGCATGTTATATTGATGACAACAAAAGTAATAAGTATATTTATTATAATTCTAGCGATAATAATAGTAAAGTATTTCTAATAGTGCATGTTATATTGATAATAATAAAAGTAATAAGAATATTTATTACAGTTCTAGCGATAATAACTGCGTAATATGGGTATTAATGCATGTTATATTGATAATAATATAAGTAATAATTATATTTATTACAGTTCTAGCGATAATACCTGCATAATATGGGTGACAATGCATGTTATATTTATAATAATATATGTAATAAGTATAATTATTATAGTTCTAGCGATAATAACTGCATAATATGGTTAATAATGCATGTTATATTGATGATAACAAAAGTAATAAGTATATTTATTATAGTTCTAGCGATAATAATAGTAAAGTATTTCTAATAGTGCATGTTATATTGATGATAATAAAAGTAATAAGTATACTTATTAGAGTTCTAGCGATAATAATAGTAAAATATGGCTAATAGTGCATGTTATATTGATAATAATAAAAGTAATAAGTATATTTATTATAGTTCTAGCGATAATAACTGCATAATATGGGTAATAATGCATGTTATATTGATAATAACAAAAGTAATAAGTATATTTATTATATATCTAGTGATAATAACTGCATTATATGGGTAATAATGCATGTTATATTAATAATAATATAAGTAATAAGTATAATTATTACATTTCTAGCGATAATAACTCCATTATGTGGGTAATAATGCATGTTATATTGATAATAATATAAGTAATAAGTATATTTATTACAGTTCTAGCGATAATAACTGCATAATATGGGTAATAATGCATGTTATATTGATGATAACAAAAGTAATAAGTATATTTATTATAGATCTAGTGATAATAACTGCATTATATGGGTAATAATGCATGTTATATTAATAATAATGTAAGTAATAAGTATAATTATTACATTTCTAGCGATAATAACTCCATTATGTGGGTAATAATGCATGTTATATTGATAATAATATAAGTAATAAGTATATTTATTACAGTTCTAGCGATAATAACTGCATAATATGGGTAATAATGCATGTTATATTGATGATAACAAAAGTAATAAGTATATTTATTATAGATCTAGTGATAATAACTGCATTATATGGGTAATAATGCATGTTATATTAATAATAATATAAGTAATAAGTATAATTATTACATT
This sequence comes from Megachile leachella, assembly GCA_963576845.1. Classification (NCBI taxonomy): domain Eukaryota; kingdom Metazoa; phylum Arthropoda; class Insecta; order Hymenoptera; family Megachilidae; genus Megachile; species Megachile leachella. Next base: position 14,602,070 of record OY756256.1, on the reverse strand, counting down.
TCTAGCGATAATAACTCCATTATGTGGGTAATAATGCATGTTATATTGATAATAATAAAAGTAATAAGTATATTTATTATAGTTCTATCGATAATAACTGCATAATATGGGTAATAATGCATGTTATATTGATGATAACAAAAGTAATAAGTATATTTATTACAGTTCTAGCGATAATAACTGCATAATATGGGTAATAATGCATGTTATAAGGATAATAATAAAAGTAATAAGTATATTTATTACAGTTCTAGCGATAATAACTGCATAATATGGGTAATAATGCATGTTATATTGATAATAATATAAGTAATAAGTATATTTATTATAGTTCTAGCGATAATAATAGTATAGTATTTCTAATAGTGCATGTTATATTGATGATAATAAAAGTAATAAGTATACTTATTAGATTTCTAGCGATAATAATAGTAAAATATGGCTAATAGTGCATGTTATATTGATAATAATAAAAGTAATAAGTATATTTATTATAGTTCTAGCGATAATATCTGCATAATATGGGTAATAATGCATGTTATATTGATGACAACAAAAGTAATAAGTATATTTATTATAATTCTAGCGATAATAATAGTAAAGTATTTCTAATAGTGCATGTTATATTGATGATAATAAAAGTAATAAGTATACTTATTATAGTTCTAGCGATTATAATAGTAAAATATGGCTAATAGTGCATGTTATATTGATAATAATAAAAGTAATAAGTATATTTATTATAGATCTAGTGATAATAACTGCATTATATGGGTAATAATGCATGTTATATTAATAATAATATAAGTAATAAGTATAATTATTACATTTCTAGCGATAATAACTCCATTATGTGGGTAATAATGCATGTTATATTGATAATAATAAAAGTAATAAGTATATTTATTATAGTTCTATCGATAATAACTGCATAATATGGGTAATAATGCATGTTATATTGATGATAACAAAAGTAATAAGTATATTTATTACAGTTCTAGCGATAATAACTGCATAATATGGGTAATAATGCATGTTATAAGGATAATAATAAAAGTAATAAGTATATTTATTACAGTTCTAGCGATAATAACTGCATAATATGGGTAATAATGCATGTTATATTGATAATAATATAAGTAATAAGTATATTTATTATAGTTCTAGCGATAATAATAGTATAGTATTTCTAATAGTGCATGTTATATTGATGATAATAAAAGTAATAAGTATACTTATTAGATTTCTAGCGATAATAATAGTAAAATATGGCTAATAGTGCATGTTATATTGATAATAATAAAAGTAATAAGTATATTTATTATAGTTCTAGCGATAATATCTGCATAATATGGGTAATAATGCATGTTATATTGATGACAACAAAAGTAATAAGTATATTTATTATAATTCTAGCGATAATAATAGTAAAGTATTTCTAATAGTGCATGTTATATTGATGATAATAAAAGTAATAAGTATACTTCTTATAGTTCTAGCGATTATAATAGTAAAATATGGCTAATAGTGCATGTTATATTGATAATAATAAAAGTAATAAGTATAATTATTATAGTTCTAGCGATAATAACTGCATAATATGGGTAGTAATGCATGTCATATGGATAATAATAAAAGCAGTAAGTATATTTATTACAGTTCTACCGATAATAACTGCATAATATGGGTAATAATGCATGTTATATTGATAATAATATAAGTAATAAGTATATTTATTATAGTTCTAGCGATAATAACTGCATAATATGGGTAATGATGCATGTTATATTGATGATAACTAAAGTAATAAGTATATTTATTATAGTTCTAGCGATAATAACTGCATAATATGGGTAATAATGCATGTTATATTGATGATAACAAAAGTAATAAGTATATTTATTATAGTTCTAGCGATAATAACTGCATAATATGGGTAATAATGCATGTTATATTGATAATAATATAAGTAATAAGTATAATTATTACATTTCTAGCGATAATAACTCCATTATCTGTGTAATAATGCATGTTATATTGATAATATCGGGAGTAATAAGTATAATAATTATAGTTCTAGCGATAATAATAGTAAAATATGGCTAATAGTGTATGTTATATTGATAATAATAAAAGTAATAAGTATATTTATTATAGTTCTATCGATAATAACTGCATAATATGGGTAATAATGCATGTTATATTCATGACAACAAAAGTAATAAGTATATTTATTACAATTCTAGCGATAATAACTGCATAATATGGGTAATAATGCATGTTATATTGATAATAATAAAAGTAATAAGTATATTTATTATAGTTCTAGCGATAATAACTGCATAATATGGGTAATAATGCATGTTATATTGATAATGATAAAAGTAATATGTATATTTATTATAGTTCTATCGATAATAACTGCATAATATTTGTAACAATGCATGTTATATTGATGACAGCAAAAGTAATAAGTATAATTATTATAGTTCTAGCGATAATAACTGCATAATATGGGTACTAATGCATGTTATATTGATAATAATAAAAGTAATAAGTATATTTATTATAGTTCTATCGATAATAACTGCATAATATGGGTAATAATGCATGTTATATTGATGATAACAAAAGTAATAAGTATATTTATTATAGTTCTAGCGATAATAATAGTAAAGTATTTCTAATAGTGCATGTTATATTGATGATAATAAAAGTAATAAGTATACTTATTATAGTTCTAGCGATGATAATATTAAAATATGGCTAATAGTGCATGTTACATTGATAATAATAAAAGTAATAAGTATATTTATTATAGTTCTAGCGATAATAACTGCATAATATGGGTAATAATGCATGTTATATTGATAATGATAAAAGTAATATGTATATTTATTATAGTTCTATCGATAATAACTGCATAATATTTGTAACAATGCATGTTATATTGATGACAGCAAAAGTAATAAGTATATTTATTACAGTTCTAGCGATAATAACTGCGTAATATGGGTATTAATGCATGTTATATTGATAATAATATAAGTAATAAGTATATTTATTACAGTTCTAGCGATAATACCTGCATAATATGGGTAACAATGCATGTTATATTTATAATAATATAAGTAATAAGTATAATTATTATAGTTCTAGCGATAATAACTGCATAATATGGGTACTAATGCATGTTATATTGATAATAATAAAAGTAATAAGAATATTTATTATAGTTCTAGCGATAATAACTGCATAATATGGGTAATAATGCATGTTATATTGGTAATAATAAAAGTAATAAGTATATTTATTATAGTTCTATCGATAATATCTGCATAATATTTGTAATAATGCATGTTATATTGATGACAGCAAAAGTAATAAGTATATTTATTACAGTTCTAGCGATAATAACTGCGTAATATGGGTAATAATGCATGTTATATTGATAATAATATAAGTAATAAGTATATTTATTATAGTTCTAGCGATAATAATAGTAATGTACTTCTAATAGTGCATGTTATATTGATGACAATAAAAGTAATAAGTATACTTATTAGAGTTCTAGCGATAATAATAGTAAAATATGGCTAATAGTGCATGTTATGTTGATAATAATGTGGTATGTGTGTGTATCTGTACTCTGTAATTGTATGTTTAGTATGGGTGCATATTATGAATGAAGCTTGCGTATGGTATGATTGAAGTTCGCATGTAATGAAGATTGCTAGAAGATTGTCTTTTTGGTGTGATTGAATGTTTTTGAAGAACAAAGCGAAGAAGGCATTGCATTGAGTGAAATCGTGAGATAGAGACGTGTGAGATTTGTAATTTGAGAGTTTCCATTTGTGTTCTATTTAATTGGTTGTATTTAATTGGTTATATTTATTTATTTGTTAACAAATTCCATCAATCTCTGTTATTATTATTAAATATTATTCTACAATAATATAAGTAATAAGTATACTTATTACAGCTCTAGCGATAATACCTGCATAATATGGGTAACAATGCATGTTATATTTATAATAATATAAGTAATAAGTATAATTATTATAGTTCTAGCGATAATAACTGCATAATATGGGTAATAATGCATGTTATATTGATGATAACAAAAGTAATAAGTATATTTATTATAGTTCTAGCGATAATAATAGTAAAGTATTTCTAATAGTGCATGTTATATTGATGATAATAAAAGTAATAAGTATACTTATTAGAGTTCTAGCGATAATAATAGTAAAATATGGCTAATAGTGCATGTTATATTGATAATAATAAAAGTAATAAGTATATTTATTATAGTTCTAGCGATAATAACTGCATAATATGGGTAATAATGCATGTTATATTGATAATAACAAAAGTAATAAGTATATTTATTATATATCTAGTGATAATAACTGCATTATATGGGTAATAATGCATGTTATATTAATAATAATATAAGTAATAAGTATAATTATTACATTTCTAGCGATAATAACTCCATTATGTGGGTAATAATGCATGTTATATTGATAATAATATAAGTAATAAGTATATTTATTACAGTTCTAGCGATAATAACTGCATAATATGGGTAATAATGCATGTTATATTGATGATAACAAAAGTAATAAGTATATTTATTATAGATCTAGTGATAATAACTGCATTATATGGGTAATAATGCATGTTATATTAATAATAATATAAGTAATAAGTATAATTATTACATTTCTAGCGATAATAACTCCATTATGTGGGTAATAATGCATGTTATATTGATAATAATATAAGTAATAAGTATATTTATTACAGTTCTAGCGATAATAACTGCATAATATGGGTAATAATGCATGTTATATTGATGATAACAAAAGTAATAAGTATATTTATTATAGATCTAGTGATAATAACTGCATTATATGGGTAATAATGCATGTTATATTAATAATAATATAAGTAATAAGTATAATTATTACATTTCTAGCGATAATAACTCCATTATGTGGGTAATAATGCATGTTATATTGATAATAATAAAAGTAATAAGTATATTTATTATAGTTCTATCGATAATAACTGCATAATATGGGTAATAATGCATGTTATATTGATGATAACAAAAGTAATAAGTATATTTATTACAGTTCTAGCGATAATAACTGCATAATATGGGTAATAATGCATGTTATAAGGATAATAATAAAAGTAATAAGTATATTTATTACAGTTCTAGCGATAATAACTGCATAATATGGGTAATAATGCATGTTATATTGATAATAATATAAGTAATAAGTATATTTATTATAGTTCTAGCGATAATAATAGTATAGTATTTCTAATAGTGCATGTTATATTGATGATAATAAAAGTAATAAGTATACTTATTAGATTTCTAGCGATAATAATAGTAAAATATGGCTAATAGTGCATGTTATATTGATAATAATAAAAGTAATAAGTATATTTATTATAGTTCTAGCGATAATATCTGCATAATATGGGTAATAATGCATGTTATATTGATGACAACAAAAGTAATAAGTATATTTATTATAATTCTAGCGATAATAATAGTAAAGTATTTCTAATAGTGCATGTTATATTGATGATAATAAAAGTAATAAGTATACTTATTATAGTTCTAGCGATTATAATAGTAAAATATGGCTAATAGTGCATGTTATATTGATAATAATAAAAGTAATAAGTATATTTATTATAGATCTAGTGATAATAACTGCATTATATGGGTAATAATGCATGTTATATTAATAATAATATAAGTAATAAGTATAATTATTACATTTCTAGCGATAATAACTCCATTATGTGGGTAATAATGCATGTTATATTGATAATAATAAAAGTAATAAGTATATTTATTATAGTTCTATCGATAATAACTGCATAATATGGGTAATAATGCATGTTATATTGATGATAACAAAAGTAATAAGTATATTTATTACAGTTCTAGCGATAATAACTGCATAATATGGGTAATAATGCATGTTATAAGGATAATAATAAAAGTAATAAGTATATTTATTACAGTTCTAGCGATAATAACTGCATAATATGGGTAATAATGCATGTTATATTGATAATAATATAAGTAATAAGTATATTTATTATAGTTCTAGCGATAATAATAGTATAGTATTTCTAATAGTGCATGTTATATTGATGATAATAAAAGTAATAAGTATACTTATTAGATTTCTAGCGATAATAATAGTAAAATATGGCTAATAGTGCATGTTATATTGATAATAATAAAAGTAATAAGTATATTTATTATAGTTCTAGCGATAATATCTGCATAATATGGGTAATAATGCATGTTATATTGATGACAACAAAAGTAATAAGTATATTTATTATAATTCTAGCGATAATAATAGTAAAGTATTTCTAATAGTGCATGTTATATTGATGATAATAAAAGTAATAAGTATACTTCTTATAGTTCTAGCGATTATAATAGTAAAATATGGCTAATAGTGCATGTTATATTGATAATAATAAAAGTAATAAGTATAATTATTATAGTTCTAGCGATAATAACTGCATAATATGGGTAGTAATGCATGTCATATGGATAATAATAAAAGCAGTAAGTATATTTATTACAGTTCTACCGATAATAACTGCATAATATGGGTAATAATGCATGTTATATTGATAATAATATAAGTAATAAGTATATTTATTATAGTTCTAGCGATAATAACTGCATAATATGGGTAATGATGCATGTTATATTGATGATAACTAAAGTAATAAGTATATTTATTATAGTTCTAGCGATAATAACTGCATAATATGGGTAATAATGCATGTTATATTGATGATAACAAAAGTAATAAGTATATTTATTATAGTTCTAGCGATAATAACTGCATAATATGGGTAATAATGCATGTTATATTGATAATAATATAAGTAATAAGTATAATTATTACATTTCTAGCGATAATAACTCCATTATCTGTGTAATAATGCATGTTATATTGATAATATCGGGAGTAATAAGTATAATAATTATAGTTCTAGCGATAATAATAGTAAAATATGGCTAATAGTGTATGTTATATTGATAATAATAAAAGTAATAAGTATATTTATTATAGTTCTATCGATAATAACTGCATAATATGGGTAATAATGCATGTTATATTCATGACAACAAAAGTAATAAGTATATTTATTACAATTCTAGCGATAATAACTGCATAATATGGGTAATAATGCATGTTATATTGATAATAATAAAAGTAATAAGTATATTTATTATAGTTCTAGCGATAATAACTGCATAATATGGGTAATAATGCATGTTATATTGATAATGATAAAAGTAATATGTATATTTATTATAGTTCTATCGATAATAACTGCATAATATTTGTAACAATGCATGTTATATTGATGACAGCAAAAGTAATAAGTATAATTATTATAGTTCTAGCGATAATAACTGCATAATATGGGTACTAATGCATGTTATATTGATAATAATAAAAGTAATAAGTATATTTATTATAGTTCTATCGATAATAACTGCATAATATGGGTAATAATGCATGTTATATTGATGATAACAAAAGTAATAAGTATATTTATTATAGTTCTAGCGATAATAATAGTAAAGTATTTCTAATAGTGCATGTTATATTGATGATAATAAAAGTAATAAGTATACTTATTATAGTTCTAGCGATGATAATATTAAAATATGGCTAATAGTGCATGTTACATTGATAATAATAAAAGTAATAAGTATATTTATTATAGTTCTAGCGATAATAACTGCATAATATGGGTAATAATGCATGTTATATTGATAATGATAAAAGTAATATGTATATTTATTATAGTTCTATCGATAATAACTGCATAATATTTGTAACAATGCATGTTATATTGATGACAGCAAAAGTAATAAGTATATTTATTACAGTTCTAGCGATAATAACTGCGTAATATGGGTATTAATGCATGTTATATTGATAATAATATAAGTAATAAGTATATTTATTACAGTTCTAGCGATAATACCTGCATAATATGGGTAACAATGCATGTTATATTTATAATAATATAAGTAATAAGTATAATTATTATAGTTCTAGCGATAATAACTGCATAATATGGGTACTAATGCATGTTATATTGATAATAATAAAAGTAATAAGAATATTTATTATAGTTCTAGCGATAATAACTGCATAATATGGGTAATAATGCATGTTATATTGGTAATAATAAAAGTAATAAGTATATTTATTATAGTTCTATCGATAATATCTGCATAATATTTGTAATAATGCATGTTATATTGATGACAGCAAAAGTAATAAGTATATTTATTACAGTTCTAGCGATAATAACTGCGTAATATGGGTAATAATGCATGTTATATTGATAATAATATAAGTAATAAGTATATTTATTATAGTTCTAGCGATAATAATAGTAATGTACTTCTAATAGTGCATGTTATATTGATGACAATAAAAGTAATAAGTATACTTATTAGAGTTCTAGCGATAATAATAGTAAAATATGGCTAATAGTGCATGTTATGTTGATAATAATGTGGTATGTGTGTGTATCTGTACTCTGTAATTGTATGTTTAGTATGGGTGCATATTATGAATGAAGCTTGCGTATGGTATGATTGAAGTTCGCATGTAATGAAGATTGCTAGAAGATTGTCTTTTTGGTGTGATTGAATGTTTTTGAAGAACAAAGCGAAGAAGGCATTGCATTGAGTGAAATCGTGAGATAGAGACGTGTGAGATTTGTAATTTGAGAGTTTCCATTTGTGTTCTATTTAATTGGTTGTATTTAATTGGTTATATTTATTTATTTGTTAACAAATTCCATCAATCTCTGTTATTATTATTAAATATTATTCTACAATAATATAAGTAATAAGTATACTTATTACAGCTCTAGCGATAATACCTGCATAATATGGGTAACAATGCATGTTATATTTATAATAATATAAGTAATAAGTATAATTATTATAGTTCTAGCGATAATAACTGCATAATATGGGTAATAATGCATGTTATATTTATGATAACAAAAGTAATAAGTATATTTATCATAGATCTAGTGATAATAACTGCATTATATGCGTAATAATGCATGTTATATTAACAATAATATAAGTAATAAGTATAATTATTACATTTCTAGCGATAATAACTCCATTATGTGGGTAATAATGCATGTTATATTGATAATATCGGGAGTAATAGGTATAATTATTATAGTTCTAGCGATAATAATAGTAAAATATAGCTAATAGTGCATGTTATATTGTTAATAATAAAAGTAATAGGTATATTTATTATAGTTCTATCCATAATAACTGCATAATATTTGTAATAATGCATGCTATATTGATGATAGCAAAAGTAATAAGTATATTTATTACAGTTCTAGCGATAATAACTGCGTAATATGGGTAATAATGCATGTTATATTGATAATAATATAAGTAATAAGTATATTTATTACAGTTCTAGCGATAATAACTGCATAATATGGGTAATAATGCATGTTATATTGATGATAACAAAAGTGATAAGTATATTTATTATAGATCTAGCCATAATAACTGCATTATATGGGTAATAATGCATGTTATATTAATAATAATATAAGTAATAAGTATAATTATTACATTTCTAGCGATAATAACTGCATAATATGGGTAATGATGCATGTTATATTGATGATAACAAAAGTGATAAGTATATTTATTATAGATCTAGCCATAATAACTGCATTATGTGGATAATAATGCATGTTATATTGATAATATCGGGGGTAATAAGTATAATAATTACAGTTCTAGCCATAATAATAGTAAAATATGGCTAATAGTGTATGTTATATTGATAATAGTAAAAGTAATAAGTATATCTATTATAGTTCTATCGATAATAACTGCATAATATGGGTAATAATGCATGTTATATTAATAATAATATAAGTAATAAGTATATTTATTATAATTCTAGCGATAATAATAGTAAAGTATTTCTAATAGTGCACGTTATATTGATGATAATAAAAGTAATAAGTATACTTATTATAGTTCTAGCGATAATAATAGTAAAATATGGCTAATAGTGCATGTTATATTGATGATAATAAAAGTAATAAGTATAATTATTATAGTTCTAGCGATAATAACTCCATTATGTGTGTAATAATGCATGTTATATTGATAATATCGGGAGTAATAAGTATAATAATTATAGTTCTAGCGATAATAATAGTAAAATATGGCTAATAGTGTATGTTATATTGATAATAATAAAAGTAATAAGTATATTTATTATAGTTCTAGCGATAATAACTGCATAATATGGGTAATGATGCATGTTATATTGATGATAACTAAAGTAATAAGTATATTTATTATAGTTCTAGCGATAATAACTGCATAATATGGGTAATAATGCATGTTATATTGATGATAACAAAAGTAATAAGTATATTTATTATAGTTCTAGCGATAATAACTGCATAATATGGGTAATAATGCATGTTATATTGATGATAACAAAAGTAATAAGTATATTTATTATAGTTCTAGCGATAATAACTGCATAATATGGGTAATAATGCATGTTATATTGATAATAATATAAGTAATAAGTATAATTATTACATTTCTAGCGATAATAACTCCATTATCTGTGTAATAATGCATGTTATATTGATAATAATATAAGTAATAAGTATAATTATTACATTTCTAGCGATAATAACTCCATTATGTGTGTAATAATGCATGTTATATTGATAATATCGGGAGTAATAAGTATAATAATTATAGTTCTAGCGATAATAATAGTAAAATATGGCTAATAGTGTATGTTATATTGATAATAATAAAAGTAATAAGTATATTTATTATAGTTCTATCGATAATAACTGCATAATATGGGTAATAATGCATGTTATATTGATAATATCGGGAGTAATAAGTATAATAATTATAGTTCTAGCGATAATAATAGTAAAATATGGCTAATAGTGTATGTTATATTGATAATAATAAAAGTAATAAGTATATTTATTATAGTTCTATCGATAATAACTGCATAATATGGGTAATAATGCATGTTATATTCATGACAACAAAAGTAATAAGTATATTTATTACAATTCTAGCGATAATAACTGCATAATATGGGTAATAATGCATGTTATATTGATAATAATAAAAGTAATAAGTATATTTATTATAGTTCTAGCGATAATAACTGCATAATATGGGTAATAATGCATGTTATATTGATGATAACAAAAGTAATAAGTATATTTATTATAGTTCTAGCGATAATAACTGCATAATATGGGTAATAATGCATGTTATATTGATGATAACAAAAGTAATAAGTATATTTATTATAGTTCTAGCGATAATAACTGCATAATATGGGTAATAATGCATGTTATATTGATAATAATATAAGTAATAAGTATATTTATTATAGTTCTAGCGATAATAACTGCATAATATGGGTAATGATGCATGTTATATTGATGATAACTAAAGTAATAAGTATATTTATTATAGTTCTAGCGATAATAACTGCATAATATGGGTAATAATGCATGTTATATTGATGATAACAAAAGTAATAAGTATATTTATTATAGTTCTAGCGATAATAACTGCATAATATGGGTAATAATGCATGTTATATTGATAATAATATAAGTAATAAGTATAATTATTACATTTCTAGCGATAATAACTCCATTATCTGTGTAATAATGCATGTTATATTGATAATATCGGGAGTAATAAGTATAATAATTATAGTTCTAGCGATAATAATAGTAAAATATGGCTAATAGTGTATGTTATATTGATAATAATAAAAGTAATAAGTATATTTATTATAGTTCTATCGATAATAACTGCATAATATGGGTAATAATGCATGTTATATTCATGACAACAAAAGTAATAAGTATATTTATTACAATTCTAGCGATAATAACTGCATAATATGGGTAATAATGCATGTTATATTGATAATAATAAAAGTAATAAGTATATTTATTATAGTTCTAGCGATAATAACTGCATAATATGGGTAATAATGCATGTTATATTGATAATGATAAAAGTAATATGTATATTTATTATAGTTCTATCGATAATAACTGCATAATATTTGTAACAATGCATGTTATATTGATGACAGCAAAAGTAATAAGTATAATTATTATAGTTCTAGCGATAATAACTGCATAATATGGGTACTAATGCATGTTATATTGATAATAATAAAAGTAATAAGTATATTTATTATAGTTCTATCGATAATAACTGCATAATATGGGTAATAATGCATGTTATATTGATGATAACAAAAGTGATAAGTATATCTATTATAGATCTAGCCATAATAACTGCATTATATGGGTAATAATGCATGTTATATTAATAATAATATAAGTAATAAGTATAATTATTATAGTTCTATCGATAATAACTGCATAATATGGGTAATAATGAATGTTATATTGATGATAACAAAAGTAATAAGTATATTTATTATAGTTCTAGCGATAATAATAGTAAAGTATTTCTAATAGTGCATGTTATATTGATGATAATAAAAGTAATAAGTATACTTATTATAGTTCTAGCGATGATAATATTAAAATATGGCTAATAGTGCATGTTACATTGATAATAATAAAAGTAATAAGTATATTTATTATAGTTCTAGCGATAATAACTGCATAATATGGGTAATAATGCATGTTATATTGATAATGATAAAAGTAATATGTATATTTATTATAGTTCTATCGATAATAACTGCATAATATTTGTAACAATGCATGTTATATTGATGACAGCAAAAGTAATAAGTATATTTATTACAGTTCTAGCGATAATAACTGCGTAATATGGGTATTAATGCATGTTATATTGATAATAATATAAGTAATAAGTATATTTATTACAGTTCTAGCGATAATACCTGCATAATATGGGTAACAATGCATGTTATATTTATAATAATATAAGTAATAAGTATAATTATTATAGTTCTAGCGATAATAACTGCATAATATGGGTACTAATGCATGTTATATTGATAATAATAAAAGTAATAAGAATATTTATTATAGTTCTAGCGATAATAACTGCATAATATGGGTAATAATGCATGTTATATTGGTAATAATAAAAGTAATAAGTATATTTATTATAGTTCTATCGATAATATCTGCATAATATTTGTAATAATGCATGTTATATTGATGACAGCAAAAGTAATAAGTATATTTATTACAGTTCTAGCGATAATAACTGCGTAATATGGGTAATAATGCATGTTATATTGATAATAATATAAGTAATAAGTATATTTATTATAGTTCTAGCGATAATAATAGTAATGTACTTCTAATAGTGCATGTTATATTGATGACAATAAAAGTAATAAGTATACTTATTAGAGTTCTAGCGATAATAATAGTAAAATATGGCTAATAGTGCATGTTATGTTGATAATAATGTGGTATGTGTGTGTATCTGTACTCTGTAATTGTATGTTTAGTATGGGTGCATATTATGAATGAAGCTTGCGTATGGTATGATTGAAGTTCGCATGTAATGAAGATTGCTAGAAGATTGTCTTTTTGGTGTGATTGAATGTTTTTGAAGAACAAAGCGAAGAAGGCATTGCATTGAGTGAAATCGTGAGATAGAGACGTGTGAGATTTGTAATTTGAGAGTTTCCATTTGTGTTCTATTTAATTGGTTGTATTTAATTGGTTATATTTATTTATTTGTTAACAAATTCCATCAATCTCTGTTATTATTATTAAATATTATTCTACAATAATATAAGTAATAAGTATACTTATTACAGCTCTAGCGATAATACCTGCATAATATGGGTAACAATGCATGTTATATTTATAATAATATAAGTAATAAGTATAATTATTATAGTTCTAGCGATAATAACTGCATAATATGGGTAATAATGCATGTTATATTGATGATAACAAAAGTAATAAGTATATTTATCATAGATCTAGTGATAATAACTGCATTATATGCGTAATAATGCATGTTATATTAACAATAATATAAGTAATAAGTATAATTATTACATTTCTAGCGATAATAACTCCATTATGTGGGTAATAATGCATGTTATATTGATAATATCGGGAGTAATAGGTATAATTATTATAGTTCTAGCGATAATAATAGTAAAATATAGCTAATAGTGCATGTTATATTGTTAATAATAAAAGTAATAGGTATATTTATTATAGTTCTATCCATAATAACTGCATAATATTTGTAATAATGCATGCTATATTGATGATAGCAAAAGTAATAAGTATATTTATTACAGTTCTAGCGATAATAACTGCGTAATATGGGTAATAATGCATGTTATATTGATAATAATATAAGTAATAAGTATATTTATTACAGTTCTAGCGATAATAACTGCATAATATGGGTAATAATGCATGTTATATTGATGATAACAAAAGTGATAAGTATATTTATTATAGATCTAGCCATAATAACTGCATTATATGGGTAATAATGCATGTTATATTAATAATAATATAAGTAATAAGTATAATTATTACATTTCTAGCGATAATAACTGCATAATATGGGTAATGATGCATGTTATATTGATGATAACAAAAGTGATAAGTATATTTATTATAGATCTAGCCATAATAACTGCATTATGTGGATAATAATGCATGTTATATTGATAATATCGGGGGTAATAAGTATAATAATTACAGTTCTAGCCATAATAATAGTAAAATATGGCTAATAGTGTATGTTATATTGATAATAGTAAAAGTAATAAGTATATCTATTATAGTTCTATCGATAATAACTGCATAATATGGGTAATAATGCATGTTATATTAATAATAATATAAGTAATAAGTATATTTATTATAATTCTAGCGATAATAATAGTAAAGTATTTCTAATAGTGCACGTTATATTGATGATAATAAAAGTAATAAGTATACTTATTATAGTTCTAGCGATAATAATAGTAAAATATGGCTAATAGTGCATGTTATATTGATGATAATAAAAGTAATAAGTATAATTATTATAGTTCTAGCGATAATAACTCCATTATGTGTGTAATAATGCATGTTATATTGATAATATCGGGAGTAATAAGTATAATAATTATAGTTCTAGCGATAATAATAGTAAAATATGGCTAATAGTGTATGTTATATTGATAATAATAAAAGTAATAAGTATATTTATTATAGTTCTAGCGATAATAACTGCATAATATGGGTAATGATGCATGTTATATTGATGATAACTAAAGTAATAAGTATATTTATTATAGTTCTAGCGATAATAACTGCATAATATGGGTAATAATGCATGTTATATTGATGATAACAAAAGTAATAAGTATATTTATTATAGTTCTAGCGATAATAACTGCATAATATGGGTAATAATGCATGTTATATTGATGATAACAAAAGTAATAAGTATATTTATTATAGTTCTAGCGATAATAACTGCATAATATGGGTAATAATGCATGTTATATTGATAATAATATAAGTAATAAGTATAATTATTACATTTCTAGCGATAATAACTCCATTATCTGTGTAATAATGCATGTTATATTGATAATAATATAAGTAATAAGTATAATTATTACATTTCTAGCGATAATAACTCCATTATGTGTGTAATAATGCATGTTATATTGATAATATCGGGAGTAATAAGTATAATAATTATAGTTCTAGCGATAATAATAGTAAAATATGGCTAATAGTGTATGTTATATTGATAATAATAAAAGTAATAAGTATATTTATTATAGTTCTATCGATAATAACTGCATAATATGGGTAATAATGCATGTTATATTGATAATATCGGGAGTAATAAGTATAATAATTATAGTTCTAGCGATAATAATAGTAAAATATGGCTAATAGTGTATGTTATATTGATAATAATAAAAGTAATAAGTATATTTATTATAGTTCTAGCGATAATAACTGCATAATATGGGTAATGATGCATGTTATATTGATGATAACTAAAGTAATAAGTATATTTATTATAGTTCTAGCGATAATAACTGCATAATATGGGTAATAATGCATGTTATATTGATGATAACAAAAGTAATAAGTATATTTATTATAGTTCTATCGATAATAACTGCATAATATGGGTAATAATGCATGTTATATTCATGACAACAAAAGTAATAAGTATATTTATTACAATTCTAGCGATAATAACTGCATAATATGGGTAATAATGCATGTTATATTGATAATAATAAAAGTAATAAGTATATTTATTATAGTTCTAGCGATAATAACTGCATAATATGGGTAATAATGCATGTTATATTTATAATAATATAAGTAATAAGTATAATTATTATAGTTCTAGCGATAATAACTGCATAATATGGGTAATAATGCATGTTATATTGATGATAACAAAAGTAATAAGTATATCTATTATAGATCTAGCCATAATAACTGCATTATATGGGTAATAATGCATGTTATATTAATAATAATATAAGTAATAAGTATAATTATTATAGTTCTATCGATAATAACTGCATAATATGGGTAATAATGAATGTTATATTGATGATAACAAAAGTAATAAGTATATTTATCATAGATCTAGTGATAATAACTGCATTATATGCGTAATAATGCATGTTATATTAACAATAATATAAGTAATAAGTATAATTATTACATTTCTAGCGATAATAACTCCATTATGTGGGTAATAATGCATGTTATATTGATAATATCGGGAGTAATAGGTATAATTATTATAGTTCTAGCGATAATAATAGTAAAATATAGCTAATAGTGCATGTTATATTGTTAATAATAAAAGTAATAGGTATATTTATTATAGTTCTATCCATAATAACTGCATAATATTTGTAATAATGCATGCTATATTGATGATAGCAAAAGTAATAAGTATATTTATTACAGTTCTAGCGATAATAACTGCGTAATATGGGTAATAATGCATGTTATATTGATAATAATATAAGTAATAAGTATATTTATTACAGTTCTAGCGATAATAACTGCATAATATGGGTAATAATGCATGTTATATTGATAATAATATAAGTAATAAGTATAATTATTACATTTCTAGCGATAATAACTCCATTATGTGTGTAATAATGCATGTTATATTGATAATATCGGGAGTAATAAGTATAATAATTATAGTTCTAGCGATAATAATAGTAAAATATGGCTAATAGTGTATGTTATATTGATAATAATAAAAGTAATAAGTATATTTATTATAGTTCTATCGATAATAACTGCATAATATGGGTAATAATGCATGTTATATTCATGACAACAAAAGTAATAAGTATATTTATTACAATTCTAGCGATAATAACTGCATAATATGGGTAATAATGCATGTTATATTGATGATAACAAAAGTGATAAGTATATCTATTATAGATCTAGCCATAATAACTGCATTATATGGGTAATAATGCATGTTATATTAATAATAATATAAGTAATAAGTATAATTATTATAGTTCTATCGATAATAACTGCATAATATGGGTAATAATGAATGTTATATTGATGATAACAAAAGTAATAAGTATATTTATTATAGTTCTAGCGATAATAATAGTAAAGTATTTCTAATAGTGCATGTTATATTGATGATAATAAAAGTAATAAGTATATTTATTATAGTTCTAGCGATAATAACTGCATAATATGGGTAATAATGCATGTTATATTGATAATGATAAAAGTAATATGTATATTTATTATAGTTCTATCGATAATAACTGCATAATATTTGTAACAATGCATGTTATATTGATGACAGCAAAAGTAATAAGTATATTTATTACAGTTCTAGCGATAATAACTGCGTAATATGCGTAATAATGCATGTTATATTGATAATAATATAAGTAATAAGTATATTTATTACAGTTCTAGCGATAATACCTGCATAATATGGGTAACAATGCATGTTATATTTATAATAATATAAGTAATAAGTATAATTATTATAGTTCTAGCGATAATAACTGCATAATATGGGTACTAATGCATGTTATATTGATAATAATAAAAGTAATAAGTATATTTATTATAGTTCTATCGATAATAACTGCATAATATGCGTAATAATGCATTTTATATTGATAACAACAAAAGTAATAAGTATATTTATTATAATTCTAGCGATAATAATAGTAAAGTATTTCTAATAGTGCATGTTATATTGATGACAATAAAAGTAATAAGTATACTTATTAGAGTTCTAGCGATAATAATAGTAAAATATGGCTAATAGTGCATGTTATGTTGATAATAATATAAGTAATAAGTATATTTATTACAGCTCTAGCGATAATACCTGCATAATATGGGTAACAATGCATGTTATATTTATAATAATATAAGTAATAAGTATAATTATTATAGTTCTAGCGATAATAACTGCATAATATGGGTAATAATGCATGTTATATTGATGATAACAAAAGTAATAAGTATATTTATCATAGATCTAGTGATAATAACTGCATTATATGCGTAATAATGCACGTTATATTAACAATAATATAAGTAATAAGTATAATTATTACATTTCTAGCGATAATAACTCCATTATGTGGGTAATAATGCATGTTATATTGATAATATCGGGAGTAATAGGTATAATTATTATAGTTCTAGCGATAATAATAGTAAAATATAGCTAATAGTGCATGTTATATTGTTAATAATAAAAGTAATAGGTATATTTATTATAGTTCTATCCATAATAACTGCATAATATTTGTAATAATGCATGCTATATTGATGATAGCAAAAGTAATAAGTATATTTATTACAGTTCTAGCGATAATAACTGCGTAATATGGGTAATAATGCATGTTATATTGATAATAATATAAGTAATAAGTATATTTATTACAGCTCTAGCGATAATACCTGCATAATATGGGTAACAATGCATGTTATATTTATAATAATATAAGTAATAAGTATAATTATTATAGTTCTAGCGATAATAACTGCATAATATGGGTAATAATGCATGTTATATTGATGATAACAAAAGTAATAAGTATATTTATCATAGATCTAGTGATAATAACTGCATTATATGCGTAATAATGCACGTTATATTAACAATAATATAAGTAATAAGTATAATTATTACATTTCTAGCGATAATAACTCCATTATGTGGGTAATAATGCATGTTATATTGATAATATCGGGAGTAATAGGTATAATTATTATAGTTCTAGCGATAATAATAGTAAAATATAGCTAATAGTGCATGTTATATTGTTAATAATAAAAGTAATAGGTATATTTATTATAGTTCTATCCATAATAACTGCATAATATTTGTAATAATGCATGCTATATTGATGATAGCAAAAGTAATAAGTATATTTATTACAGTTCTAGCGATAATAACTGCGTAATATGGGTAATAATGCATGTTATATTGATAATAATATAAGTAATAAGTATATTTATTACAGTTCTAGCGATAATAACTGCATAATATGGGTAATAATGCATGTTATATTGATGATAGCAAAAGTAATAAGTATATTTATTACAGTTCTAGCGATAATAACTGCGTAATATGGGTAATAATGCATGTTATATTGATAATAATATAAGTAATAAGTATATTTATTACAGTTCTAGCGATAATAACTGCATAATATGGGTAATAATGCATGTTATATTGATGATAACAAAAGTGATAAGTATATCTATTATAGTTCTATCGATAATAACTGCATAATATCGGTAATAATGCATGTTATATTAATAATAATATAAGTAATAAGTATATTTATTATAATTCTAGCGATAATAATAGTAAAGTATTTCTAATAGTGCACGCTATATTGATGATAATAAAAGTAATAAGTATACTTATTATAGTTCTAGCGATAATAATAGTAAAATATGGCTAATAGTGCATGTTATATTGATAATAATAAAAGTAATAAGTATAATTATTATAGTTCTAGCGATAATAACTGCATAATATGGGTAGTAATGCATGTCATATGGATAATAATAAAAGCAATAAGTATATTTATTACAGTTCTACCGATAATAACTGCATAATATGGGTAATAATGCATGTTATATTGATAATAATATAAGTAATAAGTATATTTATTATAGTTCTAGCGATAATAACTGCATAATATGGGTAATGATGCATGTTATATTGATGATAACTAAAGTAATAAGTATATTTATTATAGTTCTAGCGATAATAACTGCATAATATGGGTAATAATGCATGTTATATTGATGATAACAAAAGTAATAAGTATATTTATTATAGTTCTAGCGATAATAACTGCATAATATGGGTAATAATGCATGTTATATTGATAATAATATAAGTAATAAGTATATTTATTAAAGTTCTAGCGATAATAATAGTAAAGTATTTCTAATAGTGCATGTTATATTGATGATAATAAAAGTAATAAGTATACTTATTATAGTTCTAGCGATGATAATATTAAAATATGGCTAATAGTGCATGTTACATTGATAATAATAAAAGTAATAAGTATATTTATTATAGTTCTAGCGATAATAACTGCATAATATGGGTAATAATGCATGTTATATTGATAATGATAAAAGTAATAAGTATATTTATTATAGTTCTATCGATAATAACTGCATAATATTTGTAACAATGCATGTTATATTGATGACAGCAAAAGAAATAAGTATATTTATTACAGTTCTAGCGATAATAACTGCGTAATATGGGTATTAATGCATGTTATATTGGTAATAATATAAGTAATAAGTATATTTATTACAGTTCTAGCGATAATACCTGCATAATATGGGTAACAATGCATGTTATATTTATAATAATATAAGTAATAAGTATAATTATTATAGTTCTAGCGATAATAACTGCATAATATGGGTAATAATGCATGTTATATTGATGATAACAAAAGTAATAAGTATATTTATCATAGATCTAGTGATAATAACTGCATTATATGGGTAATAATGCATGTTATATTAACAATAATACAAGTAATAAGTATAATTATTACATTTCTAGCGATAATAACTCCATTATGTGGGTAATAATGCATGTTATATTGATAATATCGGGAGTAATAAGTATAATTATTATAGTTCTAGCGATAATAATAGTAAAATATAGCTAATAGTACATGTTATATTGATAATAATAAAAGTAATAAGTATATTTATTATAGTTCTATCGATAATAACTGCATAATATGGGTAATAATGCATGTTATATTGATGATAACAAAAGTAATAAGTATATTTATTACAATTCTGGCGATAATAACTGCATAATATGGGTAATAATGCATGTTATATTGATAATAATATAAGTAATAAGTATATTTATTACAGTTCTAGCGAAAATAACTGCATAATATGGGTAATAATGCATGTTATATTGATGATAACAAAAGTGATAAGTATATCTATTATAGATCTAGCCATAATAACTGCATTATATGGGTAATAATGCATGTTATATTAATAATAATATAAGTAATAAGTATAATTATTGTAGTTCTATCGATAATAACTGCATAATATGGGTAATAATGAATGTTATATTGATGATAACAAAAGTAATAAGTATATTTAATATAGTTCTAGCGATAATAATAGTAAAGTATTTCTAATAGTGCATGTTATATTGATGATAATAAAAGTAATAAGTATACTTATTATAGTTCTAGCGATGATAATATTAAAATATGGCTAATAGTGCGTGTTACATTGATAATAATAAAAGTAATAAGTATATTTATTATAGTTCTAGCGATAATAACTGCATAATATGGGTAATAATGCATGTTATATTGATAATGATAAAAGTAATAAGTATATTTATTATAGTTCTATCGATAATAACTGCATAATATTTGTAACAATGCATGTTATATTGATGACAGCAAAAGTAATAAGTATATTTATTACAGTTCTAGCGATAATAACTGCGTAATATGGGTATTAATGCATGTTATATTGGTAATAATATAAGTAATAAGTACATTTATTACAGTTCTAGCGATAATACCTGCATAATATGGGTAACAATGCATGTTATATTTATAATAATATAAGTAATAAGTATAATTATTATAGTTCTAGCGATAATAACTGCATAATATGGGTAATAATGCATGTTATATTGATGATAACAAAAGTAATAAGTATATTTATCATAGATCTAGTGATAATAACTGCATTATATGGGTAATAATGCATGTTATATTAACAATAATACAAGTAATAAGTATAATTATTACATTTCTAGCGATAATAACTCCATTATGTGGGTAATAATGCATGTTATATTGATAATATCGGGAGTAATAAGTATAATTATTATAGTTCTAGCGATAATAATAGTAAAATATAGCTAATAGTACATGTTATATTGATAATAATAAAAGTAATAAGTATATTTATTATAGTTCTATCGATAATAACTGCATAATATGGGTAATAATGCATTTTATATTCATAACAACAAAAGTAATGAGTATATTTATTATAATTCTAGCGATAATAATAGTAAAGTATTTCTAATAGTGCATGTTATATTGATGATAATAAAAGTAATAAGTATACTTATTATAGTTCTAGCGATGATAATATTAAAATATGGCTAATAGTGCATGTTACATTGATAATAATAAAAGTAATAAGTATATTTATTATAGTTCTAGCGATAATAACTGCATAATATGGGTAATAATGCATGTTATATTGATAATGATAAAAGTAATAAGTATATTTATTATAGTTCTATCGATAATAACTGCATAATATTTGTAACAATGCATGTTATATTGATGACAGCAAAAGTAATAAGTATATTTATTACAGTTCTAGCGATAATAACTGCGTAATATGGGTATTAATGCATGTTATATTGGTAATAATATAAGTAATAAGTATATTTATTACAGTTCTAGCGATAATACCTGCATAATATGGGTAACAATGCATGTTATATTTATAATAATATAAGTAATAAGTATAATTATTATAGTTCTAGCGATAATAACTGCATAATATGGGTAATAATGCATGTTATATTGATGATAACAAAAGTAATAAGTATATTTATCATAGATCTAGTGATAATAACTGCATTATATGGGTAATAATGCATGTTATATTAACAATAATACAAGTAATAAGTATAATTATTACATTTCTAGCGATAATAACTCCATTATGTGGGTAATAATGCATGTTATATTGATAATATCGGGAGTAATAGGTATAATTATTATAGTTCTAGCGATAATAATAGTAAAATATAGCTAATAGTGCATGTTATATTGTTAATAATAAAAGTAATAGGTATATTTATTATAGTTCTATCCATAATAACTGCATAATATTTGTAATAATGCATGCTATATTGATGATAGCAAAAGTAATAAGTATATTTATTACAGTTCTAGCGATAATAACTGCGTAATATGGGTAATAATGCATGTTATATTGATAATAATATAAGTAATAAGTATATTTATTACAGTTCTAGCGATAATAACTGCATAATATGGGTAATAATGCATGTTATATTGATGATAACAAAAGTGATAAGTATATTTATTATAGATCTAGCCATAATAACTGCATTATATGGGTAATAATGCATGTTATATTAATAATAATATAAGTAATAAGTATAATTATTACATTTCTAGCGATAATAACTGCATAATATGGGTAATGATGCATGTTATATTGATGATAACAAAAGTGATAAGTATATTTATTATAGATCTAGCCATAATAACTGCATTATGTGGGTAATAATGCATGTTATATTGATAATATCGGGAGTAATAAGTATAATAATTATAGTTCTAGCCATAATAATAGTAAAATATGGCTAATAGTGTATGTTATATTGATAATAGTAAAAGTAATAAGTATATCTATTATAGTTCTATCGATAATAACTGCATAATATGGGTAATAATGCATGTTATATTAATAATAATATAAGTAATAAGTATATTTATTATAATTCTAGCGATAATAATAGTAAAGTATTTCTAATAGTGCACGTTATATTGATGATAATAAAAGTAATAAGTATACTTATTATAGTTCTAGCGATAATAACTGCATAATATGGGTAGTAATGCATGTCATATGGATAATAATAAAAGCAATAAGTATATTTATTACAGTTCTACCGATAATAACTGCATAATATGAGTAATAATGCATGTTATATTGATAATAATAAAAGTAATAAGTATATTTATTATAGTTCTATCGATAATAACTGCATAATATTTGTAACAATGCATGTTATATTGATGACAGCAAAAGTAATAAGTATATTTATTACAGTTCTAGCGATAATAACTGCATAATACGGGTAATAATGCATGTTATATGGATAATAATAAAAGTAATAAGTATACTTATTATAGTTCGAGCGATAATAACTGCATAATATGGGTAATAATGCATGTTTAATTGATGATAACAAAAGTAATAAGTATATTTATTATAGATCTAGTGATAATAACTGCATTATATGGGTAATAATGCATGTTATATTAATAATAATATAAGTAGTAAGTATAATTATTATAGTTCTATCGATAATAACTGCATAATATGGGTAATAATGCATGTTATATTGATAATAATAAAAGTAATAAGTATATTTATTATAGTTCTAGCGATAATAACTGCATAATATGGGTAATAATGCATGTTATATTGATGATAACAAAAGTAATAAGTATATTTATTATAGTTCTAGCGATAATAACTGCATAATATGGGTAATAATGCATGTTATATTGATAATAATATAAGTAATAAGTATATTTATTACAGTTCTAGCGATAATAATAGTAAAGTATTTCTAATAGTGCATGTTATATTGATGATAATAAAAGTAATAAGTACACTTATTATAGTTCTAGCGATGATAATATTAAAATATGGCTAATAGTGCATGTTACATTGATAATAATAAAAGTAATAAGTATATTTATTATAGTTCTAGCGATAATAACTGCATAATATGGGTATTAATGCATGTTATATTGGTAATAATATAAGTAATAAGTATATTTATTACAGTTCTAGCGATAATACCTGCATAATATGGGTAACAATGCATGTTATATTTATAATAATATAAGTAATAAGTATAATTATTATAGTTCTAGCGATAATAACTGCATAATATGGGTAATAATGCATGTTATATTGATGATAACAAAAGTAATAAGTATATTTATCATAGATCTAGTGATAATAACTGCATTATATGGGTAATAGTGCATGTTATATTAACAATAATACAAGTAATAAGTATAATTATTACATTTCTAGCGATAATAACTCCATTATGTGGGTAATAATGCATGTTATATTGATAATATCGGGAGTAATAAGTATAATTATTATAGTTCTAGCGATAATAATAGTAAAATATAGCTAATAGTACATGTTATATTGATAATAATAAAAGTAATAAGTATATTTATTATAGTTCTATCGATAATAACTGCATAATATGGGTAATAATGCATGTTATATTGATGATAACAAAAGTAATAAGTATATTTATTACAATTCTGGCGATAATAACTGCATAATATGGGTAATAATGCATGTTATATTGATAATAATATAAGTAATAAGTATATTTATTACAGTTCTAGCGATAATAACTGCATAATATGGGCAATAAAGCATGTTATATTGATGATAACAAAAGTGATAAGTATATCTATTATAGATCTAGCCATAATAACTGCATTATATGGGTAATAATGCATTTTATATTGATAACAACAAAAGTAATAAGTATATTTATTATAATTCTAGCGATAATAATAGTAAAGTATTTCTAATAGTGCATGTTATATTGATGATAATAAAAGTAATAAGTATACTTATTATAGTTCGAGCGATAATAATAGTAAAATATGGCTAATAGTGCATGTTATATTGATAATAATAAAAGTAATAAGTATATTTATTATAGATCTAGTGATAATAACTGCATAATATGGGTAATAATGCATGTTATATTGATGACAACAAAAGTAATAAGTAAATTTATTATAATTCTAGCGATAATAATAGTAAAGTATTTCTAATAGTGCATGTTATATTGATGATAATAAAAGTAATAAGTATACTTATTATAGTTCTCGCGATAATAATAGTAAAATATGGCTAATAGTGCATGTTATATTTATAATAATAAAAGTAATAAGAATATTTATTATAGTTCTAGCGATAATAACTGCATAATATGGGTAATAATGCATGTTTAATTGATGATAACAAAAGTAATAAGTATATTTATTATAGATCTAGTGATAATAACTGCATTATATGGGTAATAATGCATGTTATATTAATAATAATATAAGTAATAAGTATAATTATTATAGTTCTATCGATAATAACTGCATAATATGGGTAATAATGAATGTTATATTGATGATAACAAAAGTAATAAGTATATTTATTATAGTTCTAGCGATAATAATAGTAAAGTATTTCTAATAGTGCATGTTATATTGATGATAATAAAAGTAATAAGTATACTTATTATAGTTCGAGCGATGATAATATTAAAATATGGCTAATAGTGCATGTTACATTGATAATAATAAAAGTAATAACTATATTTATTATAGTTCTATCGATAATAACTGCATAATATGGGTAATAATGCATTTTATATTGATAACAACAAAAGTAATAAGTATATTTATTATAATTCTAGCTATAATAATAGTAAAGTATTTCTAATAGTGCATGTTATATTGATGATAATAAAAGTAATAAGTATACGTATTATAGTTCTAGCGATAATAATAGTAAAATATGGCTAATAATGCATGTTATATTGATGATAACAAAAGTAATAAGTATATTTATTATAGATCTAGTGATAATAACTGCATTATATGGGTAATAATGCATGTTATATTAATAATAATATAAGTAATAAGTATAATTATTATAGTTCTATCGATAATAACTGCATAATATGGGTAATAATGAATGTTATATTGATGATAACAAAAGTAATAAGTATATTTATTATAGTTCTAGCGATAATAATAGTAAAGTATTTCTAATAGTGCATGTTATATTGATGATAATAAAAGTAATAAGTATATTTATTATAGTTCTATCGATAATAACTGCATAATATGGGTAATAATGCATTTTATATTGATAACAACAAAAGTAATAAGTATATTTATTATAATTCTAGCGATAATAATAGTAAAGTATTTCTAATAGTGCATGTTATATTGATGATAATAAAAGTAATAAGTATACTTATTATAGTTCGAGCGATAATAACTGCATAATATGGGTAATAATGCATGTTTAATTGATGATAACAAAAGTAATAAGTATATTTATTATAGATCTAGTGATAATAACTGCATTATATGGGTTATAATGCATGTTATATTAATAATAATATAAGTAGTAAGTATAATTATTATAGTTCTATCGATAATAACTGCATAATCTGGGTAATAATGCATGTTATATTGATAATAATAAAAGTAATAAGTATATTTATTATAGTTCTATCGATAATAACTGCATAATATTTGTAACAATGCATGTTATATTGATGACAGCAAAAGTAATAAGTATATTTATTACAGTTCTAGCGATAATAACTGCATAATACGGGTAATAATGCATGTTATATGGATAATAATAAAAGTAATAAGTATACTTATTATAGTTCGAGCGATAATAACTGCATAATATGGGTAATAATGCAGGTTTAATTGATGATAACAAAAGTAATAAGTATATTTATTATAGATCTAGTGATAATAACTGCATTATATGGGTAATAATGCATGTTATATTAATAATAATATAAGTAGTAAGTATAATTATTATAGTTCTATCGATAATAACTGCATAATATGGGTAATAATGCATGTTATATTGATAATAATAAAAGTAATAAGTATATTTATTATAGTTCTATCGATAATAACTGCATAATATTTGTAACAATGCATGTTATATTGATGACAGCAAAAGTAATAAGTATATTTATTACAGTTCTAGCGATAATAACTGCATAATACGGGTAATAATGCATGTTATATGGATAATAATAAAAGTAATAAGTATATTTATTATAGTTCTAGCGATAATAACTGCATAATATGGGTAATAATGCATGTTATATTGATGATAACAAAAGTAATAAGTATATTTATTATAGATCTAGCGATAATAACTCCATTATGTGGGTAATAATGCATGTTATATGGATAATAATAAAAGTAATAAGTATATTTATTACAGTTCTAGCGATAATAACTGCGTAATATGGGTATTAATGCATGTTATATTGGTAATAATATAAGTAATAAGTATATTTATTACAGTTCTAGCGATAATACCTGCATAATGTGGGTAACAATGCATGCTATATTTATAATAATATAAGTAATAAGTATAATTATTATAGTTCTAGCGATAATAACTGCATAATATGGGTAATAATGCATGTTATATTGATGATAACAAAAGTAATAAGTATATTTATCATAGATCTAGTGATAATAACTGCATTATATGGGTAATAATGCATGTTATATTAACAATAATACAAGTAATAAGTATAATTATTACATTTCTAGCGATAATAACTCCATTATGTGGGTAATAATGCATGTTATATTGATAATATCGGGAGTAATAAGTATAATTATTATAGTTCTAGCGATAATAATAGTAAAATATAGCTAATAGTACATGTTATATTGATAATAATAAAAGTAATTAGTATATTTATTATAGTTCTATCGATAATAACTGCATAATATGGGTAATAATGCATGTTATATTGATGATAACAAAAGTAATAAGTATATTTATTACAATTCTGGCGATAATAACTGCATAATATGGGTAATAATGCATGTTATATTGATAATAATATAAGTAATAAGTATATTTATTACAGTTCTAGCGATAATAACTGCATAATATGGGTAATAATGCATGTTATATTGATGATAACAAAAGTGATAAGTATATCTATTATAGATCTAGCCATAATAACTGCATTATATGGGTAATAATGCATGTTATATTAACAATAATACAAGTAATAAGTATAATTATTACATTTCTAGCGATAATAACTCCATTATGTGGGTAATAATGCATGTTATATTGATAATATCGGGAGTAATAAGTATAATTATTATAGTTCTAGCGATAATAATAGTAAAATATAGCTAATAGTACATGTTATATTGATAATAATAAAAGTAATAAGTATATTTATTATAGTTCTATCGATAATAACTGCATAATATGGGTAATAATGCATGTTATATTGATGATAACAAAAGTAATAAGTATATTTATTACAATTCTGGCGATAATAACTGCATCATATGGGTAATAATGCATGTTATATTGATAATAATATAAGTAATAAGTATATTTATTACAGTTCTAGCGATAATAACTGCATAATATGGGTAATAATGCATGTTATATTGATGATAACAAAAGTGATAAGTATATCTATTATAGATCTAGCCATAATAACTGCATTATATGGGTAATAATGCATGTTATATTAATAATAATATAAGTAATAAGTATAATTATTATAGTTCTATCGATAATAACTGCATAATATGGGTAATAATGAATGTTATATTGATGATAACAAAAGTAATAAGTATATTTATTATAGTTCTAGCGATAATAATAGTAAAGTATTTCTAATAGTGCATGTTATATTGATGATAATAAAAGTAATAAGTATACTTATTATAGTTCTAGCGATGATAATATTAAAATATGGCTAATAGTGCATGTTACATTCATAATAATAAAAGTAATAAGTATATTTATTATAGTTCTAGCGATAATAACTGCATAATATGGGTAATAATGCATGTTATATTGATAATGATAAAAGTAATAAGTATATTTATTATAGTTCTATCGATAATAACTGCATAATATGGGTAATAATGCATGTTTAATTGATGATAACAAAAGTAATAAGTATATTTATTATAGATCTAGTGATAATAACTGCATTATATGGGTAATAATGCATGTTATATTAATAATAATATAAGTAATAAGTATAATTATTATAGTTCTATCGATAATAACTGCATAATATGGGTAATAATGAATGTTATATTGATGATAACAAAAGTAATAAGTATATTTATTATAGTTCTAGCGATAATAATAGTAAAGTATTTCTAATAGTGCATGTTATATTGATGATAATAAAAGTAATAAGTATATATATTATAGTTCTAGCGATAATAACTGCATAATATTTGTAACAATGCATGTTATATTGATGACAGCAAAAGTAATAAGTATATTTATTATAATTCTAGCGATAATAATAGTAAAGTATTTCTAATAGTGCATGTTATATTGATGATAATAAAAGTAATAAGTATACTTATTATAGTTCGAGCGATAATAACTGCATAATATGGGTAATAATGCATGTTTAATTGATGATAACAAAAGTAATAAGTATATTTATTATAGATCTAGTGATAATAACTGCATTATATGGGTAATAATGCATGTTATATTAATAATAATATAAGTAGTAAGTATAATTATTATAGTTCTATCGATAATAACTGCATAATATGGGTAATAATGCATGTTATATTGATAATAATAAAAGTAATAAGTATATTTATTATAGTTCTATCGATAATAACTGCATAATATTTGTAACAATGCATGTTATATTGATGACAGCAAAAGTAATAAGTATATTTATTACAGTTCTAGCGATAATAACTGCATAATACGGGTAATAATGCATGTTATATGGATAATAATAAAAGTAATAAGTATACTTATTATAGTTCGAGCGATAATAACTGCATAATATGGGTAATAATGCATGTTTAATTGATGATAACAAAAGTAATAAGTATATTTATTATAGATCTAGTGATAATAACTGCATTATATGGGTAATAATGCATGTTATATTAATAATAATATAAGTAGTAAGTATAATTATTATAGTTCTATCGATAATAACTGCATAATATGGGTAATAATGCATGTTATATTGATAATAATAAAAGTAATAAGTATATTTATTATAGTTCTATCGATAATAACTGCATAATATTTGTAACAATGCATGTTATATTGATGACAGCAAAAGAAATAAGTATATTTATTACAGTTCTAGCGATAATAACTGCATAATACGGGTAATAATGCATGTTATATGGATAATAATAAAAGTAATAAGTATATTTATTATAGTTCTAGCGATAATAACTGCATAATATGGGTAATAATGCATGTTATATTGATGATAACAAAAGTAATAAGTATATTTATTATAGATCTAGCGATAATAACTCCATTATGTGGGTAATAATGCATGTTATATGGATAATAATAAAAGTAATAAGTATATTTATTACAGTTCTAGCGATAATAACTGCGTAATATGGGTATTAATGCATGTTATATTGGTAATAATATAAGTAATAAGTATATTTATTACAGTTCTAGCGATAATACCTGCATAATGTGGGTAACAATGCATGTTATATTTATAATAATATAAGTAATAAGTATAATTATTATAGTTCTAGCGATAATAACTGCATAATATGGGTAATAATGCATGTTATATTGATGATAACAAAAGTAATAAGTATATTTATCATAGATCTAGTGATAATAACTGCATTATGTGGGTAATAATGCATGTTATATTAACAATAATACAAGTAATAAGTATAATTATTACATTTCTAGCGATAATAACTCCATTATGTGGGTAATAATGCATGTTATATTGATAATATCGGGAGTAATAAGTATAATTATTATAGTTCTAGCGATAATAATAGTAAAATATAGCTAATAGTACATGTTATATTGATAATAATAAAAGTAATAAGTATATTTATTATAGTTCTATCGATAATAACTGCATAATATGGGTAATAATGCATGTTATATTGATGATAACAAAAGTAATAAGTATATTTATTACAATTCTGGCGATAATAACTGCATAATATGGGTAATAATGCATGTTGTATTGATAATAATATAAGTAATAAGTATATTTATTACAGTTCTAGCGATAATAACTGCATAATATGGGTAATAATGCATGTTATATTGATGATAACAAAAGTGATAAGTATATCTATTATAGATCTAGCCATAATAACTGCATTATATGGGTAATAATGCATGTTATATTAACAATAATACAAGTAATAAGTATAATTATTACATTTCTAGCGATAATAACTCCATTATGTGGGTAATAATGCATGTTATATTGATAATATCGGGAGTAATAAGTATAATTATTATAGTTCTAGCGATAATAATAGTAAAATATAGCTAATAGTACATGTTATATTGATAATAATAAAAGTAATAAGTATATTTATTATAGTTCTATCGATAATAACTGCATAATATGGGTAATAATGCATGTTATATTGATGATAACAAAAGTAATAAGTATATTTATTACAATTCTGGCGATAATAACTGCATCATATGGGTAATAATGCATGTTATATTGATAATAATATAAGTAATAAGTATATTTATTACAGTTCTAGCGATAATAACTGCATAATATGGGTAATAATGCATGTTATATTGATGATAACAAAAGTGATAAGTATATCTATTATAGATCTAGCCATAATAACTGCATTATATGGGTAATAATGCATGTTATATTAATAATAATATAAGTAATAAGTATAATTATTATAGTTCTATCGATAATAACTGCATAATATGGGTAATAATGAATGTTATATTGATGATAACAAAAGTAATAAGTATATTTATTATAGTTCTAGCGATAATAATAGTAAAGTATTTCTAATAGTGCATGTTATATTGATGATAATAAAAGTAATAAGTATACTTATTATAGTTCTAGCGATGATAATATTAAAATATGGCTAATAGTGCATGTTACATTCATAATAATAAAAGTAATAAGTATATTTATTATAGTTCTAGCGATAATAACTGCATAATATGGGTAATAATGCATGTTTAATTGATGATAACAAAAGTAATAAGTATATTTATTATAGATCTAGTGATAATAACTGCATTATATGGGTAATAATGCATGTTATATTAATAATAATATAAGTAATAAGTATAATTATTATAGTTCTATCGATAATAACTGCATAATATGGGTAATAATGAATGTTATATTGATGATAACAAAAGTAATAAGTATATTTATTATAGTTCTAGCGATAATAATAGTAAAGTATTTCTAATAGTGCATGTTATATTGATGATAATAAAAGTAATAAGTATATATATTATAGTTCTAGCGATAATAACTGCATAATATTTGTAACAATGCATGTTATATTGATGACAGCAAAAGTAATAAGTATATTTATTACAGTTCTAGCGATAATAACTGCGTAATATGGGTATTAATGCATGTTATATTGATAATAATATAAGTAATAAGTATATTTATTATAGATCTAGTGATAATAACTGCATTATATGCGTAATAATGCATGTTATATTAACAATAATATAAGTAATAAGTATAATTATTACATTTCTAGCGATAATAACTCCATTATGTGGGTAATAATGCATGTTATATTAATAATAATATAAGTAATAAGTATAATTATTACATTTCTAGCGATAATAACTCCATTATGTGGGTAATAATGCATGTTATATTGATAATATCGGGAGTAATAGGTATAATTATTATAGTTCTAGCGATAATAATAGTAAAATATAGCTAATAGTGCATGTTATATTGTTAATAATAAAAGTAATAGGTATATTTATTATAGTTCTATCCATAATAACTGCATAATATTTGTAATAATGCATGCTATATTGATGATAGCAAAAGTAATAAGTATATTTATTACAGTTCTAGCGATAATAACTGCGTAATATGGGTAATAATGCATGTTATATTGATAATAATATAAGTAATAAGTATATTTATTATAGTTCTAGCGATAATAACTGCATAATATGGGTAATAATGCATGTTATATTGATGATAACAAAAGTGATAAGTATATTTATTATAGTTCTAGCGATAATAACTGCATAATATGGGTAATAATGCATGTTATATTAATAATAATATAAGTAATAAGTATAATTATTACATTTCTAGCGATAATAACTCCATTATGTGGGTAATAATGCATGTTATATTAATAATAATATAAGTAATAAGTATAATTATTACATTTCTAGCGATAATAACTCCATTATGTGGGTAATAATGCATGTTATATTAATAATAATATAAGTAATAAGTATAATTATTACATTTCTAGCGATAATAACTCCATTATGTGGGTAATAATGCATGTTATATTGATAATATCGGGAGTAATAAGTATAATTATTATAGTTCTAGCGATAATAATAGTAAAATATAGCTAATAGTGCATGTTATATTGATAATAATATAAGTAATAAGTATATTTATTATAGTTCTAGCGATAATAACTGCATAATATGGGTAATAATGCATGTTATATTGATAATAATATAAGTAAAAAGTATAATAGTTACAGTTCTAGCGATAATAACTGCATTATATGGGTAATAATTCATGTTATATTGATAATATCGGGAGTAATAAGTATAATTATTACAGATCTAGCGATAATACTAGTAAAATATGGCTAAGAGTGCATGTTATATTGATAATAATAAAAGTAATAAGTGTATTTATTATACTTCTAGCGATAATAACTGCATAATATGGGTAATAATGCATGTTATATTGATAATAATATAAGTAATAAGTATATTTATTATAGTTCTAGCGATAATAACTGCATAATATGGGTAATAATGCATGTTATACTGATAATAATATAAGTAATAAGTATATTTATTATAGTTCTAGCGATAATAACTGCATAATATGGGTAATAATGCATGTTATATTTATAATATTAAAAGTAATAAGTATAATTATTATAGTTCTAGCGATAATAACTGCATAATATGGGTAATAATGCATGTTATATTGATAATAATAAAAGTAATAAGTATATTTATTACAGTTCTAGCGGAAATAACTGCATGATATGGGTAATAATGCATGTTATATTGATAATAATATAAGTAATAAGTATATTTATTACAGTTCTAGCGATAATAACTGCATAATATGGGTAATAATGCATGTTATATTGATGATAACAGAAGTAATAAGTGCATTTATTATAGATCTAGCGATAATAACTGCATTATATGGGTAATAATGCATGTTATATTAATAATAATATAAGTAATAGGTATAATTATTACATTTCTAGCGATAATAACTCCATTATGTGGGTAATATTGCATGTTATATTGATAATATCGGGAGTAATTAGTATAATAATTATAGTTCTAGCGATAATAATAGTAAAATATGGCTAATAGTGTATGTTATATTGATAATAATAAAAGAAATAAGTATATTTATTATAGTTCTATCGATAATAATTGCATTATATGGGTAATAATGCATGTTATATTGATGATAATATAAGTAAAAAGTATAATAGTTACAGTTCTAGCGATAATAACTGCATTATATGGGTAATAATTCATGTTATATTGATAATATCGGGAGTAATAAGTATAATTATTACAGATCTAGCGATAATACTAGTAAAATATGGCTAAGAGTGCATGTTATATTGATAATAATAAAAGTAATAAGTATAATTATTATAGTTCTAGCGATAATAACTGCATAATATGGGTAATAATGCATGTTATATTGATAATAATAAAAGTAATAAGTATATTTATTACAGTTCTAGCGATAATAACTGCATGATATGGGTAATAATGCATGTTATATTGATAATAATATAAGTAATAAGTATATTTATTACAGTTCTAGCGATAATAACTGCATAATATGGGTAATAATGCATGTTATATTGATGATAACAGAAGTAATAAGTGCATTTATTATAGATCTAGCGATAATAACTGCATTATATGGGTAATAATGCATGTTATATTAATAATAATATAAGTAATAGGTATAATTATTACATTTCTAGCGATAATAACTCCATTATGTGGGTAATATTGCATGTTATATTGATAATATCGGGAGTAATTAGTATAATAATTATAGTTCTAGCGATAATAATAGTAAAATATGGCTAATAGTGTATGTTATATTGATAATAATAAAAGAAATAAGTATATTTATTATAGTTCTATCGATAATAACTGCATAATATGGGTAATAATGCATGTTATATTAATAATAATATAAGTAATAAGTATAATTATTACATTTCTAGCGATAATAACTCCATTATATGGGTAATAATGCATGTTATATTAACAATATCGGGAGTAATAAGTATAATTATTATAGTTCTAGCGATAATAATAGTAAAATATGGCTAATAGTGTATGTTATATTGATAATAATAAAAGTAGTAAGTATATTTATTATAGTTCTATCGATAATAACTGCATTATATGGGTAATAATGCATGTTATATTGATGATAACAAAAGTAATAAGTATATTTATTACAATTCTAGCGATAATAACTGCATAATATGGGTAATAGTGCATGTTATATTGATAATAATAAAAGTAATAAGTATATTTATTATAGTTCTAGCGATAATAACTGCATAATATGGGTAATAATGCATGTTATATTGATGATAACAAAAGTAATAAGTATATTTATTATAGATCTAGTAATAATAACTGCATTATATGGGTAATAATGCATTTTATATTAATAATAATATAAGTAATAAGTATAATTATTACATTTCTAGCGATAATAACTGCATTATATGGGTAATAATTCATGTTATATTGATAATATCGGGAGTAATAAGTATAATTATTACAGATCTAGCGATAATACTAGTAAAATATGGCTAAGAGTGCATGTTATATTGATAATAATAAAAGTAATAAGTGTATTTATTATACTTCTAGCGATAATAACTGCATAATATGGGTAATAATGCATGTTATATTGATAATAATATAAGTAATAAGTATATTTATTATAGTTCTAGCGATAATAACTGCATAATATGGGTAATAATGAATGTTATATTTATAATAATATAAGTAATAAGTATAATTATTATAGTTCTAGCGATAATAACTGCATAATATGGGTAATAATGCATGTTATATTGATAATAATAAAAGTAATAAGTATATTTATTACAGTTCTAGCGATAATAACTGCATGATATGGGTAATAATGCATGTTATATTGATAATAATATAAGTAATAAGTATATTTATTACAGTTCTAGCGATAATAACTGCATAATATGGGTAATAATGCATGTTATATTGATGATAACAGAAGTAATAAGTGCATTTATTATAGATCTAGCGATAATAACTGCATTATATGGGTAATAATGCATGTTATATTAATAATAATATAAGTAATAGGTATAATTATTACATTTCTAGCGATAATAACTCCATTATGTGGGTAACATTGCATGTTATATTGATAATATCGGGAGTAATTAGTATAATAATTATAGTTCTAGCGATAATACTAGTAAAATATGGCTAAGAGTGCATGTTATATTGATAATAATAAAAGTAATAAGTGTATTTATTATACTTCTAGCGATAATAACTGCATAATATGGGTAATAATGCATGTTATATTGATAATAATATAAGTAATAAGTATATTTATTATAGTTCTAGCGATAATAACTGCATAATATGGGTAATAATGCATGTTATATTGATAATAATATAAGTAATAAGTATATTTATTATAGTTCTAGCGATAATAACTGCATAATATGGGTAATAATGCATGTTATATTGATAATATTGGGAGTAATAAGTATAATTATTGTAGTTCTAGCAACAACAACTGCATGATATGGGTAATAATGCATGACATATTGATAATATTAGGAGTAATATCTATAATTATAGTTCTAGCGATAATAACTGCATGATATGGGTAATAGTGCATGTTATATTGATAAATATAAACGTAATAGGTATAACTATTATAGTTCTAGCGATAGTAACTGTATAATATGGGTAATAATGCAGGACATATTGATAGTATTAGGAGTAATAAGTACAAATATTATAGTTCGAGCGATAATAACTGTATAGTGTGGGTAATAATGCATGTTATATTGATAATTTTGGGAGTAATAAGTATAATTATTCTAGTCCTAGCGATAATAACTGTATAATATGGGTAATAATGCATGACATATTGATAATATTAACAGTAATAAGTATAATTATTATAGTTCTAGCGATAATAACTGCATAATATGGGTAATTGTGCATGTTATATTGATAATAACAAAAGTAATAAGTATTGTAGTGTACGATTAAAATAAGGTGTTTATTCAGATAGTGTGCAAAAAAGTGCGCGTGTTTCCACGTGCACGGGTGGGTTCAACACGTTAAATATCCGAAAGTCTGTCGAAGGAAGTTTTTAAAAACTAAAGGAAAGACTAAAGGAAAGGATGTTTCTCTAACAAAAGTGCCGTGCACCGTAGGTGACGTCTTCTTTTGTTTTAGAGGAATCCAGGGAATGAGGTGCCGTGAATCACGTCTTCCTCGCTTGCTTGGTTTCAGGGAAAAATGCCTAAACTAAGAGAGTGGTGATCTGCTTGTTGAGTCGTCTTCTCTCTTAGGAAGGCTGGGTATTTCTGATTTTCTTGTGGGAAATGCTGGTCTTTTATACAAAAATTGTAGGCTAGGCCCGCCCAATCAGCGTGGCCTAACTCAGAGCGCAAGGGTTTTATGACATGGCCTGCGTTTCGCTTCACACAACGTCTCGGTCGCGTGTACTTTCTCAGTACTTTACTTATAGTATTTTACATGCTACAACTAATATTATTTCTACATGCTACAATTCTCCCCCTCTGAACCCGATAGTCGTCCTCGGCAAGGGTTTCAGCATCTTCAATTTATTTTCTGGACAGTTTTCCGTGGTCGTCCTCGTCGACGTAAAGGGGCTATCGGCGCGGTCGGTAATCTCGCCTCCTCAACTTTGCATGGGGTAAGGGCTGAGGTGTGATATGTTACTAGGGGTTCGTCCGGGTGGTTCCTAGAAGCAATCTCGTAACTGGTGGCTCCGACGCGTCGTAGCACAACGTATGGTCCATCACGTTTGGGTGCCAGTTTCGGAGAAACTCCTTTTGCGGCATTACTAAGAAGATGAGTGTCAGCCCACACCAGGTCTCCAGGCTGGTAACCAGGGTCCGGTCTCCTGTCCTGATCTGCATATTCCTTCCGCTTTTCCTGGTTCTGCTCCATTGTTGCACGAGCGGCCTGTAGTGTTTTTGCTAACTGTAACAATCGTGGTGTAATCTCTGGAATGAAATTTTCCGATTGTGTTATGGCACTGAGATCTCGCGTTACGTCGTCCGGTGATCTAAGTTCGCGACCAAACGTTAGATACGCGGCTGAATATCCAGTACTGGAGCATTTTGTTGAATTCATTGCGAACCGGATAGCAGGCAATTTCTCCTCCCATGTGCTATGTTGATCTCCTACTAAGATGGCCAATTGTGTTTTCAGGTCCCGATTCTTCCTCTCGACTGGATTCGCCTCAGGATGGTAGACTGGGGTGAAATTTGCTTTGATGTCAAGGCAATGCAGTACTTTTTGCATTACCGCACTAATGAATTGCGTGCCGTTATCGCAAACAATTCTTCTTGGTACGCCATAGCGTAGGAATACCTCGTCCACTAGAGTCGTTGCACAAGCTTCAGCCGTGGCCTGTGTTAAAGGAAATAACTCGACCCATCGTGTAGCGGTGTCTTCGCAGATCAAAATCCAACGTTTTCCATCTTTCGACGGAGGTAGAGGCCCGAATAAGTCGACGGACAGGACTTCAAATCTTCGCTGCATGGACGGAGTTTGTAGTAACCCCGCTGGCTTTAGATTGCTGGCTTTATATCGTTGGCATTGGATGCAGTTCTTCACGTACCGAACTACATCTTTCCTCAACCCTGGCCAGTAGTAACGTTGTAGTATTTTCTGCGTTGTCCTTTCTGCACCATAATGACCGGCGGTTGGAGCATCATGATATTCCTGTAACACTTTATTGCGTTCGTGGGTGGGTACTACGAGTTGTGCTTCTTCACTATCCGCATCAGGTGCATGGCGATATAGCACACCGTTTGATATTAAATATCCCTTTTGAGTCCAATGTAAGTAGTTTTCGGACGGCTCTATCTCTTCGAAACAGTCTATAATTTTCCGCATTTCTTCGTCCTTTAACTGCTCTGCTCGAATTTCATCACTTTTCCTTGTGGGCATGTCGATCGAGATTAATCCGATATCAGTCTCGTCCTCGTCTTCGACACCTTCCTTCATAGGCCTGGAGAGGTAGTCCGCGACGTGGTTTGACTTCCCTGGACAGTAGTCAATTCGGATGTTGAACTCTTGTAAAAGGAGCGCCCATCTAGCTAGACGTCCGCTGGGTGTTTTCAGGCTCATCAGCCACTTCAAAGGCTGATGATCCGTCATGAGGCGTACTTCTGCTCCTTCTATGTATCCGCGGAATTTGTTAACCGCCCACACAACGGCAAGCGCCTCCCGTTCAGTTGTGGAGTAGTTGCGTTCGGCAGCAGTGAGAAGACGGCTAGCATATTCAACCGGGTGTTCCTCTTCTTTCTCCCCCTGGACCAAAACTGCCCCGATAGCATATCCACTGGCATCCGCTCGAATCAAATACGGCTTTGTTGGGTCTGCTGGGCTCAACACAGGGGTGTTCGTCAACATTCTCTTCAGCTCCTGAAATGCTTTTTCTTGTTCCTCCCCCCAGTGCCATGTACTCTTCTTACGTGTGAGACGTGTAAGGGGCTCGGAGATCCGCGCGAAATCTGGAATAAATCGCCTATACCACGAACATGTTTGTATAAAACTTAAGACCCCCTTGACATTGGTGGGTGCTTTCCGCTCTAATATTGCGTTAACCTTGTCCGGATCTGATTTAATGCCGTTGGATGTGAGGAGGTGTCCTAGATACTTAATCTCAGGACAGCAAAAGTAGCACTTTTGCCTTTTCATCCGAAGACCAAAGAGCCTCATTCGGTTGAACGTTGCTTCAAGATCATCCAGGTGCTCGCGAAAAGTCGGTGAAAGGATGAGCAAATCATCTATATACGCGATGATCGTTCGATTTCCAAGCCCAGTACAGAAACGGTCCATCAGCCGCTGGAACGTGGCCGGCGCATTTTTCAATCCAAACGGCATTCGTTTGAACCGATAGGTTCCAAAAGGAGTGATGAACGCCGTTTTATCCCGATCTTCTTCCTGTACTGAGATTTGCCAATAACCAGATCGAAGATCCACCGTGGTCATAAAATTCGTTGAAAATGTGCTATGTAAAAGGTCATCGATGCGCGGCAACGGGTACGTATCTGTAACTGTTACAGCATTAAGTCGCCGGTAGTCTATGCAGACTCGTACTCCACCGTCTTTCTTGTTCACCATAACTACAGGAGCGGCCCAGGGTGATTCGCATTCCTCTATCACACCTTGCTGCAGCATTTCTTCTATTTCTTCGTGTAGTATGGCCCTTCTCGGTGGTGCCAGTCTGTACGGAGGAACAGCAATCGGGGCATGATTTCCAGTGTTTATGCAATGTTCTGCAAACGTTGTGGCGTCTTCACTCGGCTGAAATAGATCCTGGTACCTGTTTAACAAGATTTCGACTTGCTGTCTCTCGTTCTGATCCAGACGTTTAGCTTCTTCCACGCGTAGGGATATATCAATAGAAGCTAAGTTTATTTGATAGTGCTGAAAACAACGCTCGAATAACTGGTCTACGACATCGGTGTCCTGCATTTTCCGTGGTGTAGACGGCAGCGGTGTTAAAAGTTGCGGAACGCTGAGCAACTCGTCCCATGGTATGTTATCATGTATTTGCTGTTTGGGTGGCTGGAACATCGATGTTTTTGCATCCACGAGGGCTACATCCTTCGTCTTTATCTTCTTGGGGTTGGGCCGTGGCAACGTTATCACCGGTTCCTCTTCAAAAAGATGATGTCTTCCTGGCTGGTCCATGTAGTTCCAGGAACGCTGCGGTGCATTAATTATAATGCCTGCTGTCTCCAGGAAGTCGATGCCCAGGAGTGTACGATTTCCTTCAGCTTTGGATAAAACGATAAACGGTGACGTTATCTCCCGATCTTTAAGCTTGACTGTTAGTTCCGTATGCAGAACAGTCTGGTTTCGAGGATGACCGTCCGCCAAAGCCACAAGCAGCTTCTTCTTCTGAAAACGTGTACCTTTCTTTTCCAATAAGCTATATAAACTTTGACTTGCAACACTCATTTTAGCTCCTGTATCAAAAAAAGCATGTCCCTTAAACCCGTTGATTTCAATTTGCGCCGTTGGGCGACTCCGCGCCTGTGCTAGATTCAACGCGCAAAAATCCGCAGTTTGCACGCTGGATACTGGAGCCTGATTGCATTCCGGACAGCGACTCCTAATGTATCCAGGTTTCCCACACCCATAGCAACGGAGTGTCGGTGGTTCTGCTGTTGTTGACTCCTTCGGTCCTCTTCGTCGACATTCCTCGAACGTATGCCCTGTCTTACGACAGAAAGAGCATCGCAACACCTTCTTACTCGACGGTTGTGGAGGCTTCGTAGGTCGCTCTTCTTGTCCCCGGGCTTCTTCCTCGAGTGCTTCCTGTACCCTAGCCTTATTAATTAAATCCTCGAAAGTATTAACAGAGGAGCGCGGAATCTTTTCCCGTATACGAAGTTTTAGCAGTGAATATAGCATATCCAACTGTATTTCTTCTGAATGTTTGTGCGGCAGTTCCGCCAATAAGGCCCTCTTCTGTGCAATGAATGTGTCCGTCGGACACCGATCCTCTTGTTTACCCGTGAAAATCTCCGCGTATAAGGTATAAGCGGGTTTCTTCGGTGCATACGCTGCTCGCAAGAGATCCATAGCTCCGGTCCATGTTGTCACTTCTGCCTTGATCCCGTGCCACCATACCGCAGTTTCGCCTTCCAATAGAAGCGGCAACCCCTTGATCGCGTTTGCATCTGTAATATTCTCAATTTCCTTGTAAATTGATATAGTTGAAATGAACTCTTCGACCTTCGTTCTGTTCGGTGTCCCATCAAAGCGCGCAGTACAGCGAGCAAAACTCCCTTGCGACGGTGCTGATGAAGGAACCTGACGAGTCGTGAGAGTAGCTAACAATCTATTTAACTGATCCTCTGTCATTTGGATTGCCATCTTATTCCTCGGACTTCTTCTCACTTCCCCAGTAGGTGATTTTGGAGCTTTTTTAGATGCCGTGGTGACTTTAACGTGGCCTCGAGTTGGGCGCCAATTGTAGTGTACGATTAAAATAAGGTGTTTATTCAGATAGTGTACAAAAAAGTGCGCGTGTTTCCACGTGCACGGGTGGGTTCAGCACGTTAAATATCCGAAAGTCTGTCGAAGGAAGTTTTTAAAAACTAAAGGAAAGACTAAAGGAAAGGATGTTTCTCTAACAAAAGTGCCGTGCACCGTAGGTGACGTCTTCTTTTGTTTTAGAGGAATCCAGGGAATGAGGTGCCGTGAATCACGTCTTCCTCGCTTGCTTGGTTTCAGGGAAAAATGCCTAAACTAAGAGAGTGCCGATCTGCTTGTTGAGTCGCCTTCACTCTTAGGAAGGCTGGGTATTTCTGATTTTCTTGTGGGAAATGCTGGTCTTTTATACAAAAATTGTAGGCTAGGCCCGCCCAATCAGCGTGGCCTAACTCAGAGCGAAAGGGTTTTATGACATGGCCTGCGTTTCGCTTCACACAACGTCTCGGCCGCGTGTACTTTCTCAGTACTTTACTTATAGTATTTTACATGCTACAACTAATATTATTTCTACATGCTACAGTATAATTATTATAGTTCAAGCGATAATAACTGTATAATATGGTTAAGAATGCATGTTATATTGATAAAATTAGGAGTAATAAGTATAATTATTATAGTTCTAGCGTTAACAACTGCATAATATGGGTAATAATGCATGTTATATTGATAAAATTAGGAGTAATAAGTATAATTATTATAGTTCTAGCGATAATAACTGCATAATATGGGTAATTGTGCATGTTATATTGATAAT
Source organism: Megachile leachella (assembly GCA_963576845.1). Lineage (NCBI taxonomy): Eukaryota > Metazoa > Arthropoda > Insecta > Hymenoptera > Megachilidae > Megachile > Megachile leachella. The sequence goes on along the minus strand of OY756256.1, from coordinate 14,557,639 downwards.
AATAAAAGTAATAAGTAGAATTGTTATAGTTCAAGCGATAATAACTGTATAATATGGGTAATAATGCATGACATATTGATAATATTAACAGTAATAAGTATAATTATTATAGTTCAAGCGATAATAACTGTATAATATGGTTAAGAATGCATGTTATATTGATAAAATTAGGAGTAATAAGTATAATTATTATAGTTCTAGCGATAATAACTGCATAATATGGGTAATAATGCATGTTATATTGATAATAATAATAATAATAAGTGTAATTATTATAAGTCGAGCGATAATAACTGTATAATATGGGTAATAATGCATGTTATATTGATAAAATTAGGAGTAATAAGTATAATTATTATAGTTCTGGAGATAATAACTGCATAATATTGGTAATAATTCATGTTATATTGATAATAATAAAAGTAATAAGTAAAATTATTATAGTTCGAGCGATAATAACTGTATAGTAGGGGTAATAATGCACGTTATATTGATAATATTGGGAGTAATAAGTATAATTATTGTAGTTCTAGGGACAATAACTGCATAATATGGGTAATAATGCATGCTATACTGATAATATTGGGAGTAACAAGTATAATGATTGTAGTCCTAGCGATAATAACTGCATAATATGGGTAATAGTGCATGTTATATTGATAATAATAATAATAATAAGTATAATTATTATAGTTCAAGCGATATTAACTGTATAATATGGGTAATAATGCATAGTATATTGATAACCTTGGGCGTAATAAGTATAATTATTATAGTTCTGGCGATAATAACTGTATAACATGGGTAATAATGCATGTTATATTGATAAAATTAGGAGTAATAAGTATAATTATTATAGTTCTAACGATAATAACTGCATAATATGGGCAATAATGCATGCTATACTGATAATATTGGGAGTAACAAGTATAATGATTGTAGTCCTAGCGATAATAACTGCATAATATGGGTAATAGTGCATGTTATATTGATAACAATAATAATAGTAATAAGTATAATTATTATAGTTCAAGCGATATTAACTGTATAATATGGGTAATAATGCATGACATATCGATAGTATTAGGAGTAATAAGTATAATTATTATAGTTCGAGCGATAATAACTGTATAGTATGGGTAATAATGCATGTTATATTGATAATTTTGGGAGTGATAAGTATAATTATTGTATTCCTAGCCATAATAACTGCATAATATGGGTAATAATGCATAGTATATTGATAACCTTGGGCGCAATAAGTATAATTATTATAGTTCTGGCGATAATAAATGTATAACATGGGTAATAATGCATGTTATATTGATAAAATTAGGAGTAATAAGTATAATTATTATAGTTCTAACGATAATAACTGCATAATATGGGTAATAATGCATGCTATACTGATAATATTGGGAGTAACAAGTATAATGCTTGTAGTCCTAGCGATAATAACTGCATAACATGGGTAATAGTGCATGTTATATTGATAATAATAATAGTAATAAGTATAATTATTATAGTTCAAGCGATATTAACTGTATAATATGGGTAATAATGCATAGTATATTGATAACATTGGGCGTAATAAGTATAATTATTATAGTTCTGGCGATAATAACTGCATAATATGGGTAATAGTGCATGTTATATTGATAATATTGGGAGTAACAAGTATAATTATTGTAGTTCTAGCGATAATGACTGCATAATATGGGTAGTAATGCATGTTATATTGATAATAATAAAAGTAATAAGTATAATTATTATAGTTCAAGCGATATTAACTGTATAATATGGGTAATAATGCATGATACATTCATAATATTAGGAGTAATAAGTACAATTATTATAGTTCTAGCGATAATAACTGCATAATATGGGTAAGAGTGCATGTTATATTGATAATAATAAAAGTAATAAGTATAATTATTATAGTTCTAGCAATGATAACTGTATGATATGGGCAATAATGCATGATATACTGATAATAATATTAGTAATAAGTATAACTATTATAGTTCTCGCGAAAATAACTGTATAATATGGGTAATAATGCATGACATAGAGATAGTATTAGGAGTAATAAGTATAATTATTATAGTTCGAGCGACAATAGCTGTATAGTATGGGTAATAACGCATGACATATTGATAATATTGGGAGCAATAAGAATGACTGTTGTAGTTCTAGCGATAATAACTGCATAATATGGGTAATACTGCATGTTATATTGATAAAATTAGGAGTAATAGGTGTAATTATTACAGTTCTAGCGATAATAACTGCATAATATGGGTAATAATGGATGTTATACTGATAATATTGGGAGTAACAAGTATAATGATTGTAGTCCTAGCGATAATAACTGCATAATATGGGTAATAGTGCATGTTATATTGATAATAATAATAGTAATAAGTATAATTATTATAGTTCAAGCGATATTAACTGTATAATATGGGTAATAATGCATGTTATGTTAATAATATTGGGAGTAATAAGTATAATTATTATAGTTCTAGCGATAATAACTGCATAATATGGGTAATAATGCATGTTATACTGATAATAATATAAGTAATAAGTATAACTATTATAGTTCTAGCGATAATAACTGTATAATATGGGTAATAATGCATGACATATTGATAATATTAGGAGTAATAAGTATAATTATTATAGTTCTAGCGATAATAACTGCATAATATGGGTAAGAGTGCATGTTATATTGATAATAATAAAAGTAATAAGTATAATTATTATAGTTCGAGCGATTATAACTGTATAATATGGGTAATAGTGCATGTTATATTGATAATAATAAAAGTAATAAGTATAATTATTATAGTTCGAGCGATTATAACTGTATAATATGGGTAATAATGCATGCTATATTGATAAAATTGGGAGTAATAATTATAATTATTATAGATCCAGCGATAATAACTGAATAATATGGGTAGTAATGCATGATATATTGATAATATTAGGAATAATAAGTATAATTATTATAGTTCTAGCGATAATAACTGCATAATATGGGTAATAGTGCATGTTATATTGATAATAATAAAAGTAATAAGTATAATTCTTATAGTTCGAGCGATAATAACTGGATAATATGGGTAATAATGCATGTTATATTGATAATATTGGGAGTAATAAGTATAATTATTGTAGTTCTAGCAATAATAACTGCATAATATGGGTAATAATGCATAGTATATTGATAACCTTGGGCGTAATAAGTATAATTATTATAGTTCTGGCGATAATAACTGTATAACATGGGTAATAATGCATGTTATATTGATAAAATTAGGAGTAATAAGTATAATTATTATAGTTCTAACGATAATAACTGCATAATATGGGCAATAATGCATGCTATACTGATAATATTGGGAGTAACAAGTATAATGATTGTAGTCCTAGCGATAATAACTGCATAATATGGGTAATAGTGCATGTTATATTGATAACAATAATAATAGTAATAAGTATAATTATTATAGTTCAAGCGATATTAACTGTATAATATGGGTAATAATGCATGACATATCGATAGTATTAGGAGTAATAAGTATAATTATTATAGTTCGAGCGATAATAACTGTATAGTATGGGTAATAATGCATGTTATATTGATAATTTTGGGAGTGATAAGTATAATTATTGTATTCCTAGCCATAATAACTGCATAATATGGGTAATAATGCATAGTATATTGATAACCTTGGGCGCAATAAGTATAATTATTATAGTTCTGGCGATAATAAATGTATAACATGGGTAATAATGCATGTTATATTGATAAAATTAGGAGTAATAAGTATAATTATTATAGTTCTAACGATAATAACTGCATAATATGGGTAATAATGCATGCTATACTGATAATATTGGGAGTAACAAGTATAATGCTTGTAGTCCTAGCGATAATAACTGCATAACATGGGTAATAGTGCATGTTATATTGATAATAATAATAGTAATAAGTATAATTATTATAGTTCAAGCGATATTAACTGTATAATATGGGTAATAATGCATAGTATATTGATAACATTGGGCGTAATAAGTATAATTATTATAGTTCTGGCGATAATAACTGCATAATATGGGTAATAGTGCATGTTATATTGATAATATTGGGAGTAACAAGTATAATTATTGTAGTTCTAGCGATAATGACTGCATAATATGGGTAGTAATGCATGTTATATTGATAATAATAAAAGTAATAAGTATAATTATTATAGTTCAAGCGATATTAACTGTATAATATGGGTAATAATGCATGATACATTCATAATATTAGGAGTAATAAGTACAATTATTATAGTTCTAGCGATAATAACTGCATAATATGGGTAAGAGTGCATGTTATATTGATAATAATAAAAGTAATAAGTATAATTATTATAGTTCTAGCAATGATAACTGTATGATATGGGCAATAATGCATGATATACTGATAATAATATTAGTAATAAGTATAACTATTATAGTTCTCGCGAAAATAACTGTATAATATGGGTAATAATGCATGACATAGAGATAGTATTAGGAGTAATAAGTATAATTATTATAGTTCGAGCGACAATAGCTGTATAGTATGGGTAATAACGCATGACATATTGATAATATTGGGAGCAATAAGAATGACTGTTGTAGTTCTAGCGATAATAACTGCATAATATGGGTAATACTGCATGTTATATTGATAAAATTAGGAGTAATAGGTGTAATTATTACAGTTCTAGCGATAATAACTGCATAATATGGGTAATAATGGATGTTATACTGATAATATTGGGAGTAACAAGTATAATGATTGTAGTCCTAGCGATAATAACTGCATAATATGGGTAATAGTGCATGTTATATTGATAATAATAATAGTAATAAGTATAATTATTATAGTTCAAGCGATATTAACTGTATAATATGGGTAATAATGCATGTTATGTTAATAATATTGGGAGTAATAAGTATAATTATTATAGTTCTAGCGATAATAACTGCATAATATGGGTAATAATGCATGTTATACTGATAATAATATAAGTAATAAGTATAACTATTATAGTTCTAGCGATAATAACTGTATAATATGGGTAATAATGCATGACATATTGATAATATTAGGAGTAATAAGTATAATTATTATAGTTCTAGCGATAATAACTGCATAATATGGGTAAGAGTGCATGTTATATTGATAATAATAAAAGTAATAAGTATAATTATTATAGTTCGAGCGATTATAACTGTATAATATGGGTAATAGTGCATGTTATATTGATAATAATAAAAGTAATAAGTATAATTATTATAGTTCGAGCGATTATAACTGTATAATATGGGTAATAATGCATGCTATATTGATAAAATTGGGAGTAATAATTATAATTATTATAGATCCAGCGATAATAACTGAATAATATGGGTAGTAATGCATGATATATTGATAATATTAGGAATAATAAGTATAATTATTATAGTTCTAGCGATAATAACTGCATAATATGGGTAATAGTGCATGTTATATTGATAATAATAAAAGTAATAAGTATAATTCTTATAGTTCGAGCGATAATAACTGGATAATATGGGTAATAATGCATGTTATATTGATAATATTGGGAGTAATAAGTATAATTATTGTAGTTCTAGCAATAATAACTGCATAATATGGGTAATAATACATATTATATTGATAATATTGGGAGTAATAAGTATAATTGTTGCAGTTCTAGCGATAATAACTGCATAATATGGGTAGTAATTCATGTTATACTGATACTATTGGGAGTAATAGGTATAATTATTATAGTTCTAGCGATAATAACTGTATATTGTGGGAAATAATGCATGACATATTGATAATAATATTAGTAATAAGTATAATTATTATAGTTCTAGCGATATTAACTGTATAATATGGGTAATTATTCATGTTATATTGATAATATTGGGAGTAATAAGTACAATTATTATAATTCTAGCGATAATAGCTGCATAATATGGGGAATAGTGCATGTTATATTGATAATAATAAAAGTAATAAGTATAATTGTTATAGTTCGAGCGATAACAACTGGATAATATGGGTAATAATGCATGTTATGTTGATAATATTGGGAGCAATAAGTATAATTATTGTAGTTCTAGCAATAATAACTGCATAATATGGGTAATAATGCATGTTATATTGATAATATTGGGAGTAATAAGTATAATTGTTGTAGTTCTAGCGATAATAACTGCATAATATGGGTAATAATTCATGTTATATTGATAATATTGGGAGTAATAAGTATAATTATTATAATTCTAGCGATAATAACTGTATAACATTGGTAATAATGCATGTTATATTGATAATATTGGGAGTAATAAGTATAATTATTATAATTCTAGCGATAATAACTGTATAATATCGGTAATAATGCATGTTATATTGATAAAATTAGGAGTAATAAGTATAATTATTATAGTTCTAGCGATAATAACTGCATAATATGGGTAATAATGCATGTTATACTGATAATATTGGGAGTAACAAGTATAATGATTGTAGTCCTAGCGATAATAACTGCATAATATGGGTAATAATGCATGTTATACTGATAATATTGGGAGTAACAAGTATAATGATTGTAGTCCTAGCGATAATAACTGCATAATATGGGTAATAATTCATGTTATATTGATAATATTGGGTGTTAGGGTTTGGTCGAGCCCTGAATGTTGCACTACGTGCCGTCTAGGTGCTATGTTTCCGAAGGACCACCCAATTTGACCGGATTGGGGCCGTGAAGAATTAGTGCACGTGATTTATATTAAAACTATATCTTTTAATATATATATGTGGGTGTGTGCGTGTGTATATACAGAAAGTGTGTGTGTGATACTGTGTATGTTTTACGGTCTAAGTATGTTCTAACTATACTCTAACTATGTTCTCTGTTCTATACTATGTTCTATCTGTCTATTAGGAGTGCTGTTGGTAATCTGTTCTTTCTGTGATGTTCTAACTTAGTTAACACCTCTGTCCGCCCTTCCATTGCGTGGTACTTTTCTGGAAGGGGAACAGAGGTTCCTACGGGGGAGGACGGCGTTCCGGGAAGAATCTGGGTTTTTCCCAGATTCTGTGACGTCTGCGGAAACCGTTAGTTTGGAGGCCCAGATCGTCCTCTGACCTTCTAAGCTGCGAGGTTTATGACATGGCCTGTGTCACTGAAGCCAAAAACTCTAAAGACTAGTGCAGCAATAAATAAATCTGCTAAAAACTACAAATTGTCACGTACGACCGTAGTGCTGGCACGCAGATGGTACGGATACTAAATTATAGGGTTCAAAAGTGACCATTCTATCGTCATGTCGTAAACCTCATCTATATGAAACTCTAACATGCCGCCCCCCTTGAACGCTCGATGCGCGTTCAATGTCCTAATCTAAACTATTTACATATACAATAACAAAGTAATACCTAACTATTACCTAAAGTCTATGTGTACATCTAAAAACTATCTATGTACTGCAACTGAAGTCTCGAATACATTGTATCTATGTTACAACTTTTATCTCTAGTTTCTCCTAATGCTAATGTATGTATATCATTCGCTACATTCAGTTTCCTATTCGATTACATTTACATTCTTCTCGCTAATGGGCAATACGCAAATCTTTGTAGTTGGTCGTTTGTAGGTACCGGTCGCCGTCCTTATCGTGACGACCCGTATTTCTCCATCCTTGCCCTGGTGTACTTCTGCTACTCTGCCCAGACTCCATCGCAGGGGTGGTAGGTTGTCATCTTTGATGATGACAAGGCTGCCTTCTGTTGGTCGATGATCCGATGATTGTCTCCACTTGTATCTTTGCTGGAGGCTGTTCAGATATTCCTTGTGCCATCGTTGCCAAAAATGCTGAAACATTTTCTGCAACATCTGATACCGATTTAGCCTATTTGATCTAATCTCTGTTAGATTTTCTTCTGGCAGCGCACAAAGTGCAGTGCCAATGAGAAAATGTCCGGGAGTCAAAGGAGTATAATCATGTGGGTCGGATGATATGGGACTCAAGGGCCGTGAATTTAGGCAGGATTCTATCTGAACTAATAGCGTATATAACTCTTCATATGTTAATCTTTGCTCCCCTATGACTCTATTGAGGTGATATTTTGTTGATTTTACAGCGCTTTCCCACAGACCACCAAAATGCAGTGCTTGAGGAGGTATTAAGGACCACCGTATCATTTTTTCATTTAAAAATTTTGAAACTTTTGAATTATGTTGCTCACTACTCAACAACTTCTGTAGGTCTATGAATCTATTTTTTGCCCCGACAAAATTTGTTCCATTGTCGGAAACAATACTCTGACAAAGGCCTCTACGAGAAATGAATCTATTTAAACATTTTAAAAACGCGTCAGTACTGAGATCAGTCGCTAACTCAATGTGAGTAGCTTTCGTGGCGAAACATACAAATATACATGCGTATGACTTAATTGACGTCTTGCTACGAGTACGATCCTTTGTCGTAAATGGACCTGCATAATCTACTCCGCAGACTGAAAATGGGCGAGAAGGTTTCACTCTATCTACAGGTAGCTGACCCATTGTATACTCGATCCCACGCGGTTTTACTCTAAAGCATCTCACGCAGCTTCGGAGTATTCTCTTTACATTTCTGGTGCAATTAATTGGCCAGAAACGCTCACGAAGAGACGCAACTACATGTTGACACCCTGCATGAAGAAGCCTAATATGCTCGTTTCTAATAATCAGATCTGTCAACGCGTGCTTTGCGGGCAGTACAATCGGATGCTTTTGATCGTACGGAATGGATGCATTTTTTAACCTCCCGCCTACTCTAAGTATCCCTAGTTCATCTGTAAATGGCACTAACGATTGCAAATGACTTTGTTTCGGTATTGCCCTATCCTTCGCTAATGCATCTAATTCAGGCTGAAATCTGTCTCTCTGCGCTATACGAATTAAGCAGTGTTGTGCTGCTTGTAAGTCTGTTACTGTTAGCTGTATGTCTTCGCGGTCTGTACTATTGTTACTGCGTTTTGCTCGAATCTTTCCTATGAACTTTAGACAATATGCTACTATCCTCACTAACCGTGTATATTCGGAATACCGAAGAAATAGTTCATTCGTATCGGAAGCTACTACTAACGTTACTACTGCCTTCACTCTCTCTTCAGGAACAACTACTGCTCCTTCTGTTGACTGCGGCCAATGTTTAGAATCCTTTGCCAACCATGAAGGACCCAACCATCATAAATCATTAGTAATTAATGCTTTTGCGCTGCTACCACGAGAAATTAAATCCGCGGGGTTATCTTGAGAGCGTATATGTTTCCAATTGCTCATTTCTGTGATTGCCTGAATCTGCGTGACTCTATTCGCGACAAACGTCTTCCACCTACATGGATCACCGCGAATCCATGCAAGTGCTATTCTGGAATCGCACCAGTAAATCTCTTTTTGGATTTTTACACGAAGCGCGGTTTTTACCTTTTTCACTAGATCTGCTAATAATAATGCGCCACATAACTCTAGTCTTGGTAATGATATCGGTTTAAGGGGCGCTACACGAGACTTAGAGCACAAAAGCCTAGTTTCCCATCTATCTAAATCTATTCTTACCCGCAGGTAGACACTAGCCCCGTATGCCTTTTCGGAGGCATCTGCGAAACCGTGTAACTCCACTTTTTTGTCCGCATGAAGTGCACGGCGCGGTACTGTTAAATCACTCAAATGCGACAACTCCTGTCTGTAAGTTGTCCATTGAGTGTATAATTTTTGTGACACTGCCTCATCCCAAGTTGTTTTCATTTGCCACAAATGCTGCATTATCAATTTAGCAACAGTGATCACCGGACCGATTAATCCTAAAGGATCAAAAATTTGGGCTATTTCGGATAGTATTACTCTTTTGGTTATTCTATTGGATTGCGGTGAAGTAACTCGAAAAAATAACTCATCTTTCCTGGGCGACCAATGCAAACCCAGTATTTTTGATTCAGAATCTTCGCTAAGTGTCCTATCCTGAGATTCTAATTCTACGTTCCCCAATTCTATGCAATTGGTGGACCACTTTCTTAACGATAACCCAGCCTTATTTAGTATGGTCGTTAAATTTTCTTTAATCTGCATTAACTCTCTAACTGTGTCCGAACCTGTAAGTAAATCATCAACGTAGAAGTCATTGATGATTATTTGGCTGACAGTCGGAAATTCCTGCTTGCATTTCAACCCGATTTCCTGCAAAACGCGAGTAGCGAGAAACGGAGCCGATGCTGTGCCGTACGTTACGGTATTTAGTTCGTAAGTTTCTATTGAAAGATTCGGATCTGAACGCCACAAAATTCTCTGAAAGCATCGTTGAGACGGTTCTATTAATACTTGTCTATACATTTTTTGTACGTCGGCTGTTATTACATACTTTGGGGTCCTAAATCGTAAAAGAATTGCTATTAATTCACTTTGAACGGTTGGGCCTACATTTTGGGTGTCATTTAATGATATACCTGTCGTACTTTTGGCTGAACCATCAAATACAACCCTAAGTTTTGTGGTCTTACTATGCTCTCTAATAACGGCGTGGTGAGGGAGATAGAAGCTTGCTCCAGCTTCTTCTACTACCGGGTTCGGAATTTTCGACATGTGCCCTAATTTCTCATATTGGTCCATGAACTCTACATATTGTTCACGTAGCTGCGGCTGTCTATTTAATTTCCTTTCTATTGACTTAAATCTATTTTCGGCCTGTTGCCGTGATAAACCTAATTCTCCTAATTTGTTATTAAACGGAATTCTCACTATATATCTACCACTCTGGTCCTGTCGCGTAGTGGCTCTAAAAAGGGCTTCACAATCATTTATCTCTAAACTCGATCGGTTCTGAATGTTTTCTATTTCCCAAAATCGCTCAATTTGATTTTGTAAATCTCTATTGGTGACGAGATGACATCGTTGAATTTTCTGAGTAAGGGGCCAACTAATTTTCCCCCCTAAAACCCATCCTAAGTGAGTTTTCTGCCAAAGTAAATTACTACCTGCACTATGTTGCCCTACACATAATAGATGCCAAAACAACCCTGCGCCTATGAGTAAGTCGATTGGCCTACATTTATTAAACTCGGAATCAGCTAATTCTATGTGAGCTGGTCTAGAAGTCACAATCCTGTCTAAAACTATACTTGGCATATCTTGAGTTATCTCATTAAGCACAAGACACGCGAGATTAGCGCTAAAGTTATTGATCCTAGATCCTATCTTTATATTAACTCTATCTTTAATATTACTTGCCTTCCCAGCTAACCCTAAAACTTGTATTTCTGTTGATTCGTAACTAATGCCTAGCTTTTTGCATAACCGGTATGTAATGAAATTCGACTGCGATCCAGAATCTAGTAATGCGCGACACTGAATTTTTTGGCCCTGCCTATCTTCAATGTGTACTACGGCCGTGGACAGTACACTTTGCTCTGCTTTACTAATGTCCGAACTCGCGACGCATGCAATTGTTGTGTCGGCTTGAGAGGGACCTGCTTCTGTGGAAATGACTGTGGTGGGATGTGAAATTAGTACGCGATGCAGCAAATTGTGGTGTTTTTTGCCACAGATATCGCAGTGTTTGCGTGTTCACGCCTTTACGCGGTGACCCTGTTGCAAACAATTAAAACAACTTTGAGATGTTTGAACGATTTTTGTTTTTTCATCAATGGAAAGGCTTTTGAATTTATCGCACTTGTACAATGGATGCGCGGCACTACATGCGGGACAGGTAGTAGATGTACTTGTTACATAGGTTGTTGTACGGAAAGGCTTGCGACTACCTGCGAGCCCTAATGGAGGTTCAGCTTTTGGTGCGGCTACCTGACTTTGATGTGTTATATTTTCTAAGTACGATGATCGTTGCTCAAGAAAATTGACAAAAATTTGAAACGTAACCTTCTCTACTGATATTACGCTCTTTTCCCATTCCCTTAACGATGCACCGTCTAACTTTCGTGATAAAATTGGAACTATTATGGTATCCCATGAATCTACTGGTTCATTTAGTGATTTCAAAGCTGCTAAATGATTTCTTGCATCATCGATTAGCTCACGAAGGGCGATTGACGACTGTCTCTGAACTACCGGAATATCTAATAATGCCGTGACATGGTGTTTTCGAAGGGTGGCTGAATTTTCATATCTAGATTTTAACGCGTTCCATGCTACCTGATAGTTTGATTCTGACACTCCTAGCGATTGTATAACTCGCGCCGCTGGACGTTTTAATGAAGAATTAAGATAATGAAATTTCTGCACGTCAGATAATTCTGTTTCATGAACTAAGCTATTGAATGTGTCCCGAAATCTAATCCAATTGCTGAGGTTACCGTCAAATGTTGGCAAGTGTATAGTTGGTAACTTTACAGTAAGAGGTGTCTGCGAGGATGTGGGAGACGCGGATTGTCCTACAATCTGATTTGGTGCTATGCTACGCGGACGCGAATTTTCGATGAACGACTCGATTTCTGCTATTATATTAAAATATGTCTCCTCAAAAGTGTCTCTGTCTGCTGCGTGAGTCGCTTCAGTTTCTGTTCCCTGAGTTATGCGCTCGATTTGAGTTTGAATAACATTATAACTATCGTATAACCCTACGTTTGCTTCTAATCGTTTCTGCAAAGCCTTTATTGATGCTGTATGCCCTGATTCGCTAAAATATCTACTCAATCGAGTCAGAGCGGCCTTGATCATGCCACGATCGCTAATGAGTTTTTTGAGCTCGGCCTCCATTTTACGCTATTAATCCAAATAGAAATAGGAATAGAATCTTACGTGACAGGAACGGACGTATCAATGACACTGCCTGAATGCGTGTGCTGGACCCGTGACTGTCAGTAGGATGCTGAGGGCTGCTGAGGGCTGCTGTAGGCTGCTGTAGGCTGCTGAGAACCCTTGAACCTTGGCTGTTGCTGCCGACTGATGACGTCAACCGTGGAGACGACCCTTAATGGCTGATCTTCTATATTGCTTCAAGTTCTTCCTGTACGAAGAACTTTCTTTCTGCTATACACACTGAGTCCGTTACACTATACTGTAACGCACTAATTACTGTCCACACACTAACTATTGTCCACCCTGCTTCTGATAACCACGTGCGCTGAATTCTCCTGCTGCTTATCTTCTTTGCCTTCAATCTGCTGGACTGTCGTTGATTCGGTTGCTGCTCCAACTCGATTCAACTCTGAGATGCTGCTGATCCGGCTCGAAGGACCAATGTTAGGGTTTGGTCGAGCCCTGAATATTGCACTACGTGCCGTCTAGGTGCTATGTTTCCGAAGGACCACCCAATTTGACCGGATTGGGGCCGTGAAGAATTAGTGCACGTGATTTATATTAAAACTATATCTTTTAATATATATATGTGGGTGTGTGCGTGTGTATATACAGAAAGTGTGTGTGTGATACTGTGTATGTTTTACGGTCTAAGTATGTTCTAACTATACTCTAACTATGTTCTCTGTTCTATACTATGTTCTATCTGTCTATTAGGAGTGCTGTTGGTAATCTGTTCTTTCTGTGATGTTCTAACTTAGTTAACACCTCTGTCCGCCCTTCCATTGCGCCCTTAGCGTGGTACTTTTCTGGAAGGGGAACAGAGGTTCCTACGTGGGAGGACGGCGTTCCGGGAAGAATCTGGGTTTTTCCCAGATTCTGTGACGTCTGCGGAAACCGTTAGTTTGGAGGCCCAGATCGTCCTCTGACCTTCTAAGCTGCGAGGTTTATGACATGGCCTGTGTCACTGAAGCCAAAAACTCTAAAGACTAGTGCAGCAATAAATAAATCTGCTAAAAACTACAAATTGTCACGTACGACCGTAGTGCTGGCACGCAGATGGTACGGATACTAAATTATAGGGTTCAAAAGTGACCATTCTATCGTCATGTCGTAAACCTCATCTATATGAAACTCTAACATTGGGAGTAATAAGTATAATTGTTGTAGTTCTAGCGATAATAACTGCATAATATGGGTAATAATTCATGTTATACTGATAATATTGGGAGTAATAAGTATAATTATTATAATTCTAGCGATAATAACTGTATAATATGGGTAATAATGCATGTTATATTGATAATATTGGGAGTAATAAGTACAATTATTGTAGTTCTAGCAATAATAACTGCATAATATGGGTAATAATGCATGTTATATTGATAATATTGGGAGTAATAAGTATAATTATTATAATTCTAGCGATAATAACTGTATAATATTGGTAATAATGCATGTTATATTGATAATATTGGGAGTAATAAGTATAATTATTATAGTTCTAGCGATATTAACTGTATAATATGGGTAATAATGCAAGTTATGTTGATAATATTGGGAGTAATAAGTATAATTATTATAGTTCTAGCGATAATAACTGTATGATATGGGTAATAATGAATTTAATATAGACAATATTTTGAGTAATAAGTATAATTATTATAGTTCTAGCGATATTAACTGTATAATATGGGTAATAATGCATGTCATGTTGATAATATTGGCAGTAATAAGTATAATTATTATAGTTCTAGCGATAATAACTGCATAATATGGGTAATAGTGCATGTAGTACTGATAATAATAAAAGTAATAAGTATAATTATTGTAGTTCTAGCGATAATGACTGCATAATATGGGTAATAATGCATGATACATTGATAATATTGGGACTAATAAGTATAACTATTATAGTTCTAGCGATAACAACTGTATAATATGGGAAATAATACACGACATATAGATAATATTAGGAGTAGTAAGTATAATTATTATAGTTCTAGCGATAATAACTGCATAATATGGGTAAGAGTGCATGTTATATTGATAATAATAAAAGTAATAAGTACAATTATTATAGTTTGAGCGGTAATAACTGTATAATATGGGTAATAATGCATGTTATATTGATAAAATTAGGTGTAATTAGTATAATTATTATAGTTCTAGCGATAATAACTGTATGATATGGGTAATAATGAATTTAATATTGACAATATTGGGAGTAATAAGTATAATTATTATAGTTCTAGCGATATTAACTGCATGATATGGGTAATAATTCATGTTATATTGATAATATTGGGAGTAATAAGTATAATTATTATAGTTTTAGCGATAATAACTCCATAATATGGGTAATAATGCATGTTATACTGATAATAATAAAAGTAATAAGTATAATTACTGTAGTTCTAGCGATAATAACTGCATAATATGGGTAATAATGTATGCTATATTGATAAAATTAGGAGTAATAATTATAACTATTATAGATCTAGCGATAGTAACTGTATAATATGGGTAATAATGCATGACATAGTGATAGTATTAGGAGTAATAAGTATAATTATTATAGTTCGAGCGACAATAACTGTATAATATGGGTAATAATGCATGACATATTGATAATATTAGGAGTAATAAGTATAATTGTTATAGTTCTAGCGATAATAACTGCATAATATGGGTAATAGTGCATGTTATATTGATAATAATAAAAGTAATAAGTATAATTATTATAGTTCGAGCGATTATAATTGTATAATATGGGTAATAATGCATGATATATTGATAATATTGGGAGTAATAAGTATAATTATTGTAGTTCTAGCAATAATAACTGCATAATATGGGTAATAATGCATGTTATATTGATAATATTGGGAGTAATAAGTATAATTGTTGTAGTTCTAGCGATAATAACTGCATAATATGGGTAGTAATTCATGTTATATTGACAATATTGGGAGTAATAAGTATAATTATTATAGTTCTAGCGATATTAACTGCATAATATGGGTAATAATGCAAGTTATGTTGATTATATTGGGAGTAATAAGTATAATTAATATAGTTCTAGCGATAATAACTGTATGATATGGGTAATAATGCATTTAATATTGATAATATTGGGAGTAATAAGTATAATTATTGTAGTTCTAGCGATAATAACTGCATAATATGGGAAATAATGCATGTTATACTGATAATAATATTAGTAATAAGTATAATTATTATAGTTCGAGCGATAATAACTGTATAATATGGGTAATAATGCATGACATATTGATAATATTAGGAGTAATAAGTATAATTATTATAGTTCTAGCTATAATAACTGCATAATATGGGTAACAGTGCATGTTATATTGATAATAATTAAAGTAATAAGTGTAATTATTGTAGTTCTAGCGATAATAACTGTATAATATGGGTAATAATGCATGACATGTTGATAATATTAGGAGTAATAAGTATAATTATTACAGTTCTAGCGATAATAACTGCATAATATGGGTAGTAATTCATGTTATATTGACAATATTGGGAGTAATATGTATAATTATTATAGTTCTAGCGATAATAACTGCATAATATGGGTAATAGTGCATGTAGTACTGATAATAATAAAAGTAATAAGTATAATTATTGTAGTTCTAGCGATAATGACTGCATAATATGGGTAATAATGCATGATACATTGATAATATTGGGACTAATAAGTATAACTATTATAGTTCTAGCGATAACAACTGTATAATATGGGAAATAATGCACGACATATAGATAATATTAGGAGTAGTAAGTATAATTATTATAGTTCTAGCGATAATAACTGCATAATATGGGTAAGAGTGCATGTTATATTGATAATAATAAAAGTAATAAGTACAATTATTATAGTTTGAGCGGTAATAACTGTATAATATGGGTAATAATGCATGTTATATTGATAAAATTAGGTGTAATTAGTATAATTATTATAGTTCTAGCGATAATAACTGTATGATATGGGTAATAATGAATTTAATATTGACAATATTGGGAGTAATAAGTATAATTATTATAGTTCTAGCGATATTAACTGCATGATATGGGTAATAATTCATGTTATATTGATAATATTGGGAGTAATAAGTATAATTATTATAGTTTTAGCGATAATAACTCCATAATATGGGTAATAATGCATGTTATACTGATAATAATAAAAGTAATAAGTATAATTACTGTAGTTCTAGCGATAATAACTGCATAATATGGGTAATAATGTATGCTATATTGATAAAATTAGGAGTAATAATTATAACTATTATAGATCTAGCGATAGTAACTGTATAATATGGGTAATAATGCATGACATAGTGATAGTATTAGGAGTAATAAGTATAATTATTATAGTTCGAGCGACAATAACTGTATAATATGGGTAATAATGCATGACATATTGATAATATTAGGAGTAATAAGTATAATTGTTATAGTTCTAGCGATAATAACTGCATAATATGGGTAATAGTGCATGTTATATTGATAATAATAAAAGTAATAAGTATAATTATTATAGTTCGAGCGATTATAATTGTATAATATGGGTAATAATGCATGATATATTGATAATATTGGGAGTAATAAGTATAATTATTGTAGTTCTAGCAATAATAACTGCATAATATGGGTAATAATGCATGTTATATTGATAATATTGGGAGTAATAAGTATAATTGTTGTAGTTCTAGCGATAATAACTGCATAATATGGGTAGTAATTCATGTTATATTGACAATATTGGGAGTAATAAGTATAATTATTATAGTTCTAGCGATATTAACTGCATAATATGGGTAATAATGCAAGTTATGTTGATTATATTGGGAGTAATAAGTATAATTAATATAGTTCTAGCGATAATAACTGTATGATATGGGTAATAATGCATTTAATATTGATAATATTGGGAGTAATAAGTATAATTATTGTAGTTCTAGCGATAATAACTGCATAATATGGGAAATAATGCATGTTATACTGATAATAATATTAGTAATAAGTATAATTATTATAGTTCGAGCGATAATAACTGTATAATATGGGTAATAATGCATGACATATTGATAATATTAGGAGTAATAAGTATAATTATTATAGTTCTAGCTATAATAACTGCATAATATGGGTAACAGTGCATGTTATATTGATAATAATTAAAGTAATAAGTGTAATTATTGTAGTTCTAGCGATAATAACTGTATAATATGGGTAATAATGCATGACATGTTGATAATATTAGGAGTAATAAGTATAATTATTACAGTTCTAGCGATAATAACTGCATAATATGGGTAGTAATTCATGTTATATTGACAATATTGGGAGTAATATGTATAATTATTATAGTTCTAGCGATAATAACTGTACAATATGGGAAATAATGCATGACATATTCATAATAATATTAGTAATAAGTATAATTATTATAGTTCTAGCGATAATAACTGCATAATATGGGTAATAGTGCATGTTATATTGATAATAATAATAGTAATAAGTATAATTCTTATAGTTCAAGCGATATTAACTGTATAATATGGGTAATAATGCATGTTATGTTAATAATATTGGGAGTAATAAGTATAATTATTATAGTTCTGGCGATAATAAATGTATGATATGGGTAATAATGCATTTAATGTTGATAATATTGGTAGTAATAAGTATAATTATTGTAGTTCTAGCGATAATAACTGCATAATATGGGTAATGATGCATGTTATATTGATAATATTGGGAGTAATAAGTATTATTATTGTAGTTCTAGCAATAATAACTGCATAATATGGGTAATAATGCATGTTATATTGATAATATTGGGAGTAATAAGTATAATTGTTGTAGTTCTAGCGATAATAACTGCATAATATGGGAAGTAATGCATGTTATACTGATAATAATATAAGTAATAAGTATAACTAATACAGTTCTACCGATAATAACTGTATAATATGAGTATTAATGCATACTATATTGATAACATTGGGGGTAATAAGTTAAATTATTACAGTTGTAGCGTCTATAGCTGTATGATATGGGTAATAATGCATTTAATATTGATAATATTGGGAGTAATAAGTATAATTATTGTAGTTCTAGCGATAATAACTGCATAATATGGGAAGTAATGCATGTTATACTGATAATAATATAAGTAATAAGTATACTTATTACAGTTCTACCGATAATAACTGTATAATATGAGTATTAATGCATACTATATTGATAACATTGGGAGTAATAAGTATAATTATTATAGGTATTGCGATAATAACAGCATAATATGGGTAATAGTGCATGTTATATTGATAATAATAAAAGTAATAAGTATAATTATTATTGTTCGAGCGATAATAACTGTATAATATGGGTAATTATGCATGACATATTGATAATATTAGGAGTAGTAAGTATAATTATTATAGTTCTAGCGATAATAACTGCATAATATGGGTAATAGTGGATGTTATATTGATAATAATAAAAGTAATAAGTATAACTATTATAATTCTCGCGAAAATGACTGTATAATATGGGTAATAATGCATGACATAGTGATAGTATTAGGAGTAATAAGTATAATTATTATAGTTCGAGCGACAATAACTGTATAGTATGGGTAATAGCGCATGACATATTGATAATATTGGGAGTAATAAGTACAATTATTAAAGTTCTAGATATAATAACTGTATGATATGGGTAATAATGAATTTAATATTGACAATATTGGGAGTAATAAGTATAATTATTATAGTTCTAGCGATAATAACTGTATGATATGGGTAATAATGAATTTAATTTTGACAATATTGGGATCAATAAGTATAATTATTATAGTTCTAGCGATATTAACTGTATAATATGGGTAATAATGCATGTCATGTTGATAATATTGGGAGTAATAAGTATAATTATTATAGTTGTAGCGATAATAGCTGTATGATATGGGTAATAATGCATTTAATATTGATAATATTGGGAGTAATAAGTATAATTATTATAGATCTAGCGATATTAACTGCATAATATGGGTAATAATGCAAGTTCTGTTGATAATATTGGGAGTAATAAGTATAATTACTATAGTTCTAGCGATAATAACTGCGTGATATGGGTAATAATTCATGTTATATTGATAATATTGGGTGTAATAAGTATAATTATTATAGTTCTAGCGATAATAACTCCATAATATGGGTAATAATGCATGTTATACTGATAATAATAAAAGTAATAAGTATAATTATTGTAGTTCTAGCGATAATAACTGCATAATATGGGTAATAGTGGATGTTATATTGATAATAATAAAAGTAATAAGTATAACTATTATAATTCTCGCGAAAATGACTGTATAATATGGGTAATAATGCATGACATAGTGATAGTATTAGGAGTAATAAGTATAATTATTATAGTTCGAGCGACAATAACTGTATAGTATGGGTAATAACGCATGACATATTGATAATATTAGGAGTAATAAGTATAATTATTATAGTTCTAGCGATAATAACTGCATAATATGGGTAATAGTGCATGTTATATTGATAATAATAAAAGTAATAAGTATAATTATTATAGTTCGTGCGATTATAACTGTATAATATGGGTAATAATGTATGCTATATTGATAAAATTAGGAGTAATAATTATAACTATTATAGATCTAGCGATAGTAACTGTATAATATGGGTAATAATGCATTTAATGTTGATAATATTGGGAGTACTAAGTCTAATTATTGTAGGTCTAGCGACAATAACTGCATAATATGAGTAATAATGCATGCTATATTGATAATATTAGGAGTAGTAAGTATAATTATTATAGTTCTAGCGATAATGACTGTATAATATCGGTTATAATGCATGACATATTGATAATATTAGGAATAATAAGTATAATTATTATAGTTCTAGCGATAATAACTGCATAATATGGGTAATAGTGCATGTTATATTGATAATAATAAAAGTAATAAGTATAATTGTTATAGTTCGAGCGATAATAACTGCAGAATATGGGTAATAATGCATGTTATATTGATAATATTGGGAGTAATACGTATAATTATTGTAGTTCTAGCAATAATAACTGCATAATATGGGTAAAGATGCATGTTATATTGATAATATTGGGATTAATAAGTATAATTATTGAAGTTCTAGCACTAATAACTGCATAATATGGGTAATAATGCATGCTATATTGATAATATTGGGAGTAATAAGTATAATTATTGTAGTTCTAGCGATAATAACTGAATAATATGGGTAATAATTCATGTTATATTGATAATATTGGGAGTAATAAGTATAATTATTATAATTCTAGCGATAATAACTGTATAATATGGGTAATAATGCATGCTATACTGATAATAATATAATTAATAAGTAGAACTATTATAGTTCTCGCGAAAATAACTGTATAATATGGGTAATGATGCATGACATATTGATAGTATTAGGTGTAATAAGTATAATTATTATAGTTCGAGCGATAATAACAGTATAGTATACATAATAGTGCATGATATATTGATAATAATGAAAGTAATAAGTATAATTATTATAGTTCGAGCGATAATAACTGTATAATATTTGTAATAATGCATGACATATTGATAATATTGGGGGTAATAAGTATAATTATTGTAGTCCTAGCGATTATAACTGCAGAATATGGGTAATAGTGCATGGTATATTGATAATAATAATAGTAATAAGTATAATTATTATAGTTCTAGCGATATTAACTGTATAAAATGGGAAATAATGCATGTTATATTGATAAAATTAGCAGTAATAAGTATAATTATTATAGTTCTAGCGATAATAAATGTATGATATGGGTAATAATGCATATAATGTTGATAATATTGGAAGTAATAAGTATAATTATTGTAGTTCTAACGATAATAACTGCATAATGTGGGTAATAATGCATGTTATTTTGATAATATTCGGAGTAATAAGTATTATTATTGTAGTTCTAGCAATAATAACTGCATAATATGGGTAATAATGCATGTTATATTGATAATGTTGGGAGTGATAAGTATAATTGTTGTAGTTCTAGCGATAATAAGTGCATAATATGGGTAATAATTCATGTTATGTTGATAATATTGGGAGTTATAAGTATAATTATTATAGATCTAGCTATAATAACTGTATAATATGGGAAATAATGCATGACATATTGATAATATTAATAGTAATAAGTATAATTATTATAGTTCTAGCAATAATAACTGCATAATATGGGTAATAATGCATGTTATATTGATAATGTTGGGAGTGATAAGTATAATTGTTGTAGTTCTAGCGATAATAAGTGCATAATATGGATAATAATTCATGTTATGTTGATAATATTGGGAGTTATAAGTATAATTATTATAGATCTAGCTATAATAACTGTATAATATGGGAAATAATGCATGACATATTGACAATATTAATAGTAATAAGTATAATTATTATAGTTCTAGCGATATTAACTGTATAATATGGGTAATAATTCATGTTATATTGATAATATTGGGATTAATATGTATAATTATTGTAGTTCTAGCACTAATAACTGCATAATATGGGTAATAATGCATGCTATATTGATAATATTGGGAGTAATAAGTATAATTATTATTATAGTTCTAGCGAGAATAACTGCATAATATGGGTAATAGTGCATGTTATATTGATAATAATGAAAGTAATAAGTATAATTATTATAGTTCAAGCGATAATAACTGTATAATATGGGTAATAATGTATGCTATATTGATAACATTGGGAGTTATAAGTATAATTATCATAGTTCTAGCGAGAATAACTGCATAATATTGGTAATAATGCATGTTATATTGATAATAATAAAAGTAATGAGTATAATTATTATAGTTCAAGCGATAATAACTGTATAATATGGGTAATAATGCATGATATATTGATAATATTGGGACTCATAAGTATAACTATTATAGTTCTAGCGATAATAACTGTATAATATGGGAAATAATGCATGTCATACTCATAATAATATAAGTAATTAGTATAATTATTATAGTTCTAGCGAGAATAACTGCATAATATTGGTAATAATGCATGTTATATTGATAATACTAAAAGTAATAAGTATAATTATTATAGTTCAAGCGATAATAACTGTATAATATGGGTAATAATGCATACTATATTGATAACATTGGGAGTAATAAGTATAATTATTATAGTTCAAGCGGTAATTACTGTATAATATGGGAAATAATGCATACTATACTGACAACATTGGGAGTAATAAGTATAATGATTATAGGTCTTGCGATAATAACTGCATAATATGGGTAATAGTGCGTGTTATATTGATAATAATAAAAGTAATAAGTATAATTATTGTAGTTCTAGCGAAAATGACTGCATAATATGGGTAATAATGCATGATATATTGATAATATTGGGACTAATAAGTATAGCTATTATGGTTCTAGCGATAATAACTGTATAATATGGGAAATAATGCATGTTATACTGATAATAATATAAGTAATAAGTATAACTAGTACAGTTCTAGCGATAATAACTGCATAATATGGGTAATAGTGCATTTTATATTGATAATAATAAAAGTAATAAGTACAATTATCATAGTTCAAGCGATAATAACTGTATAATATGGGTAATAAGGTATACTATATTGATAACATTGGGAGTAATAAGTATAATTATCATAGTTCTAGCGAGAATAACTGCATAATATTGGTAATAATGCATGTTATATTGATAATAATAAAAGTAATAAGTATAATTATTATAGTTCAAGCGATAATAACTGCATAATATGGGTAATAATGCGTGTTATATTGATAATAATAAAAGTAGTAAGTATAATTATTGTAGTTCTCGCGACAATGACTGCATAATATGGGTAATAATGCATGATATATTGATAATATTGGGAGTAATAAGTATAACTATTATAGTTCTAGCGATAATAACTCTATAATATGGGTAATAATGCATGTTATATTGATAAAATTAGGAGTAATAAGTATAATTATTATTGTTCTAGCGAGAATAACTGCATAATACTGGTAATAATGCATGTTATATTGATAATACTAAAAGCAATAAGTATAATTATTATAGTTCAAGCGATAATAACTATATAATATGGGTAATAATGCATACTATATTGATAACATTGGGAGTAATAAGCATAACTGTCATAGTTCTAGCGAGAATAACTGCATAATATTGGTAATAATGCATGTTATATTGATAATAATAAAAGTAATAAGTATAATTATTATAGTTCAAGCGATGATAACTGTATAATATGGGTAATAATGCATACTATATTGATAACATTGGGAGTAATAAGTATAATTATTATAGTTCTAGCGATAATAACTGCATAATATGGGTAATAGTGCATGTTATATTGATAATAATAAAAGTAATAAGTATAATTATTGTAGTTCTAACGATAATGACTGCATAATGTGGGTAATAATGCATGATATATTGATAATATTGGGGCTAATAAGTATAACTGTTATATCTCTAGCGATAATAACTGTATAATATGGGAAATAATGCATGTCATACTGATAATAATATATGTAATAAGTATAACTATTACAGTTCTAGCGATAATAACTGTATAATATGGGTAATAATGCATGACATATTGATAATATTAGGAGTAATAGGTATAATTATTATAGTTCTAGCGATAATAACTCTATAATATGGGTAATAATGCATGTTATATTGATAAAATTAGGAGTAATAAGTATAATTATTATTGTTCTAGCGAGAATAACTGCATAATACTGGTAATAATGCATGTTATATTGATAATACTAAAAGCAATAAGTATAATTATTATAGTTCAAGCGATAATAACTATATAATATGGGTAATAATGCTTACTATATTGATAACATTGGGAGTAATAAGCATAACTGTCATAGTTCTAGCGAGAATAACTGCATAATATTGGTAATAATGCATGTTATATTGATAATAATAAAAGTAATAAGTATAATTATTATAGTTCAAGCGATGATAACTGTATAATATGGGTAATAATGCATACTATATTGATAACATTGGGAGTAATAAGTATAATTATTATAGTTCTAGCGATAATAACTGCATAATATGGGTAATAGTGCATGTTATATTGATAATAATAAAAGTAATAAGTATAATTATTGTAGTTCTAGCGATAATGACTGCATAATGTGGGTAATAATGCATGATATATTGATAATATTGGGGCTAATAAGTATAACTGTTATATCTCTAGCGATAATAACTGTATAATATGGGAAATAATGCATGTCATACTGATAATAATATATGTAATAAGTATAACTATTACAGTTCTAGCGATAATAACTGTATAATATGGGTAATAATGCATGACATATTGATAATATTAGGAGTAATAGGTATAATTATTATAGTTCTAGCGATAATAACTCTATAATATGGGTAACAATGCATGTTATATTGATAAAATTAGGAGTAATAAGTATAATTATTATAGTTCTAGCGAGAATAACTGCATAATACTGGTAATAATGCATGTTATATTGATAATACTAAAAGTAATAAGTATAATTATTATAGTTCAAGCGATAATAACTGTATAATATGGGTAATAATGCATACTTGTTTCGGACGCTGATGAAGAAGGACACTCGCGAAAGAATCTCTCGGAATGCACGTAGGTTTTTAGTTCACAAAAACGTTTAATCACAAAATCGCACAGAAAAAGTATGAACATAAAGAAGAACAGTACAAAGATGATTAAATCAATTACTGAAATTATAACCGTACGCCGAAATAGGAGTTGAATATTCGCTTAATTATACGTCTGCTATGCTTGGCGGTTAAAACCTCTCTGCTCGCTGGTATTCAACGTGTAACGAATTAACGGTTTAACAACAGAACGGTGTACTCAACGGTGATATTCAAAACAGAGCGGTAGGGGACGGACAAGACGCTCGGGAGACAAGACGTTTAAAATTTAACTTAAAGTAATCAAACAAGGACGACGAGAAAGCGAAAGAGAAAAATAAAAGAAAAACAGAAGGTTTTCAGACGCGTAGTTGATTTGAAGTAACCGGTGTCCCGAACATCCCGCCCGCCTCGAAGGGTTATCTTCGAAAGATCTGAAGCATCGCTTAACTATCTTAAAGGTGGTACAACGAAACCGTTACATTTAAATGGGAGATGCGGATGAAATTAACATTAAGTTTGATAACGAGTGTCGTTGGTTAACTTTCTTTTATTTCGCCGCCCGCCATGGGATAATCCCGATCATCGGTTTCGTTGATGTCAACCGGTAAAAAACATAATTTTTCTATTGGTCGCGTATATGTGGAACGACTGGTTTTGACTGTTACGACTCGGGTTAACCCGTCATCGCCGGGATGGCAGGCAGTTATACGGCCTAACTCCCATTGGCACGGAGCGGTCTGTGGGTTACGCAATAAAACTATTCGGCCAACGGCAGCTAAGCGTTGCGCTAAGCGCCATTTCGGGCGTTGCTGGAGCGTATGTAAATAGTCGCGTGACCATGCTCGCCAGAAAATTTCAGAAAGCCGTTGCACGAGTTGCCATCGGGACAACCGATTTTCATTGAGTTCTAAAACGCTGGGTTCGGGAGCCGCTATCAAGGGGGCCCCGATTAAAAAATGGCCAGGCGTAAGCGCATTATAATCATCCATATTTTCGGATACGGCAGCGATGGGGCGTGAATTTAGACTAGCCTCAATGCGACAAAGAAGCGTAGTCATCTCCTCGACAGTGAGTAGATGGCTGCCAGCACACCTTTTTAAATGGTATTTAACGCTACGTACACCTGCTTCCCACAGTCCTCCGAAATGAGGAGCTGCAGGTGGAATGAATTGCCAGTTGATAGATTCCGCTGACATTTTGTTCAAAAAATTAGGATCGCGTATTGCTGCTCGATGTGCAGCGACAAGTTCACGTTCTGCCCCTTGAAAGGTTGTGCCGTTATCAGAATACATGGACTGAGGTAGCCCTCGCCGGGCGGAAAAGCGGTGAAAGGCTGCAATGAAAGCGGAGGACCCATAATCGTGCACGAGTTCAAGATGTATGGCTTTCGTCGCCATGCAAATGAATATAGCAATATAAGCCTTATGAGACTTGCGCCCGCGACCTGATGATTCGCGCACGAGTATAGGCCCTGCATAATCGACGCCGGTATGCAAGAATGCGCGGGTAGAGCGAGTAACGCGAACGGCAGGTAACGATCCCATGAGTTCCGTGGGTACGATCGCGTTTTCTCGAGCGCAGCGAATGCAGCGCTTTAAAACTGAACGAACACTAGAACGTGCGCGGATGATCCAATACTCATCACGGAGAGAAGCGAGGGTGAGCGAGGGACCAGCATGAAGAGTTCGCAAATGGTGATGTGATATTATAAGAGTTAGGATGTGATGAGATCGGAGCACGATAGGGTGTTTTAATTTGTCTGGAAAGTCGGATTTTTGCAAGCGTCCTCCAACTCGAATTAGTTTATTGGAGTCCAAAAAAGGATTAAGTGAGGCTAAGGGACTTGATTTCGCTACGTGCTGACCGTGAGAGAGCTGTTGATATTCCCTTGGAAAAGAGTCGAGTTGGAACGCTTCGGAGCAGGTAATTTTTTGCGGATTGAATTTCACGCGGATGTAAAATGGAGTGACTGCCAAATGCAGGAATACCATGATTGGATTTCAAAGTTGACGGCGCGGAAGGACGCGAATTTGACACAAAGCGAAAGACATATGCAAAGACTCGAAGAAGCTTTGGCCATGACGAGAATCGCTCTGCCCAAGGACAAGACGGGTCAGGCGTTAAAAGGCAGACAATTTTTTCACGACGTTGTTCAGGCAGAGCCGATAAGTCAGGTGGAGACGGTTGGGCAGGCCACTGCGAAGAAGGGAGGCGAAGCCATGCGGGTCCTTCCCACCACAATTGTCGCGCTTGCAACTCAGCTGCGTAAAGACCGCGAGATGCGCAATCAGCTGGATTTTCTTTCGAAGGCACGTAATGCCAGCTACCTTCGGGAAACTTGGTTTGTATTTCGGATACGCGGTTGGCCACGAAAGTTTGCCAACGGGAAGGAGATTGCTGCAACCATGCCAACGTAATGGTAGAGTCGGTCCAGCAATAACATTCAATATTTTCGTGCGGGAGTGAAGCACGAATGGCAGACATTAACTTAGATAACAAAAGCGCGGCCAATAGTTCTAGGCGCGGGATGCTGAGTGTCTTCAAAGGAGCGACCTTGGATTTGGCCATGAGTAGTGAGACCAACACTGAACCATCAGTGGCAATTATTCGGCAATAGACAACCGCAGCATAAGCGTGGCTGGACGCATCGGAAAAGCCATGCAGCGAATAATGAAGGATGGTATTGGAATGATGAGTCCATCTACGGATCGAGACATTATTTAAATCTGCCAAGGAGGAACAGAATTGCTCCCACTCGCAAAGCAAAGGAGGGGGCAGTCGTTCATCCCATCCGCATTTGATTGACCATAATTTTTGCATCAAGATTTTGGCGATAATGATTACAGGAGCCACCAAACCAAGTGGATCGAATAACCGTGAAATTAGCGATAAAATAGTTCGCTTTGAGCATTGTGGCTCACGTTGCACTTGAACGCGGTATTTCAATGCGTCGGAATCGGGATTCCAAAAAATTCCTAAGACCTTCACATATTCGTCACTTTTGAGAGCTTTTTCGCATGCAAGTCCATGATCGGAAGGATCGATTCCTTGCAGTAAGGATTGGCAATTGCTCGCCCATTTCCGTAATCGAAACCCACCTTTATGAAGCAGTGAAATTAGTTGATTGCGAGTGTTAATGGCTGCCTGCAGATCATTTGCTCCGAAAATAAAATCGTCGACATACATTTGATGCCTCAAAACGGGCAAAGCAAGAGGGTAGGACGTACCTTCGTCCTCGCCAAGTTGCATTAGAACGCGTTGAGCTAAGTATGCAGCGGGAGCCGTGCCATAGGTTACTGTGCACAAACGATATTCGATTAATGGATCAGCGTTGGTGTTACGCCAAAATATGATTTGATAGTCCCTATCGCGAGGATCCAATAAAATTTGACGATACATTTTAGCGCTGTCAGCTATATAAACATATCGAAGGTGCCGCCATCGAATTAAAATAAATGGAAGATCGCCTTGCAATTTCGGTCCAATCAGCAAGCAATCGTTTAGAGATTTTCCGGATGAAGTTCGACTGGAGGCATTAAAAACAACTCGGATCGGCGTTGTTTCGCTGTCCGTTTTGTAGACGGCATGATGAGGGATGTAATAACAAGAATTAGAAGTGAGAGATTTCGGACTGACTGGTTCCATATGGTGAAGAAGCCTATACTCTTCCATGAAGTCACGATATGCGACGTGTTGCGCGGGATCGCGAGAAAATCGTTTTTCTAATTGATGAAATCGAGTGAGTGCGGAAATGCGCGATTCGCCCAAGTGGATGGACGGATCATCCTTAAATGGAAGGCGAACCATGTACCGGCCGCTAGGAGTGCGGGAGTGCGTTGCTGAAAAATGCTCCTCGCACTGGATCTCTTCTGGCGTCAAATGAGATTTATCATGAAGCTCCTCTATTTCCCAGAAGCGACGAAGATCATCGTTTAATGTATTCCATGCAAGAGTATGATGGGAAGGAACAGGTGAGGTATCGTTGGAGGGTGCAACAGGACCGGACAAAATCCAGCCAAGACTGGTATTTTGCGCAATAGGTTGATTTACGAGCCCTTTGCGAACTCCGTCAAGAATTATGGAGCCATATATGTCGGCTCCAATCAAAATATCGATCGGGTCGGAACTCATGGGGTCGTTATCGGCTAGCTTAAGATTTTCGATATGAGACCATCGATTAACAGAATGCACGCGGTTCGGAACATAATTAGTGAAAGATCGGAGGACTAGAGCAGTCGTTTCGAAAACAGGTGCGGATACTCGCAAGGGCGTGAACGATATATTGACAGCATGACGTACTAACGTGCCGGTATCTCCTACCCCGGATATGCATACACTGCGTTTTAATTTGGGTAAGCGTAATAATTGGACTAAATTTTCAGTGATAAGGGTAATCGCAGAACCCTGATCTAACAAGGCACGCACACAGACGAATTGCCCACTTGACGAAAACATTCGAACGCGAGCGGTCGCAAGTAAAACGGATGACGGCGCGGGTATTTTAAAATTTGCATGGTTCACGGGATGTGTGTCGGTAATGTAGTTCGCGCCTCGGAGCGAGGTAAGGTTCGCGTTATGCGTGTCGGTAACGTCGTTCGCCGTCTTAGATGGAGAGGGGGTCGCGGTATTAGCGCTAGCGATAACGTTCCGCGGCTGTGATGACATCGTTAGAATTCGAGCGAGTGTTGTCCGCGAAATGTAGCATTGTGTGATGTTTACGTTTACATTGTTTACAAGATCGGTCGCTCGCACAGTCCTTGACTGTATGTTTCGCACTGAAGCAGTTGACGCATCGTTTAAAATTTTTTATCATCGCGTACCGTTGCGCTGGCGTTTGATTTTGAAATTGAGCACATTGGTAAATTAAATGATTTTCTTGGCAAACGGGACACGCGGACGATACAAGCGTGGAATGAGTAGAAATGGGTTTTAACTGTTCTGATTTTGAATTCGAAATTGTTTGCGCAACAATTCTGCCTTTGGCGTAAGACGGTTGAGGCAAAGATTCTAACGCGCGAATACGCGAATCGAGGAAGTTGTTTAGCTGGCTAAATGACGGATATTCAAGGCTATCACCGAGGTGAAGTTCCCACGCTTTTCTCGTGGACGAATCAAGCCTCTGCGTAACAAGATAAACTAGCATATCATCCCATTCTTTTACTGGTCGACCAAGATTGATTAGCGCTTGTATCGACGCGTTAACTTTATCGCTTAAATCGCGCAGATTTTTATAGGTTTCGGAGCTGACAGTAGGTAGATTATGCAGCGCATGGATATGAAAAGAAATCAAGCGACGCTTATTTTCGTATCGCGAAGTTAATATTTTCCACGCGACCGAGAAATTAGCTTCGGTTATCGCTAGATGTGCCAACGCGCTATTGGCATCGCCGGTAAGGCACGAAGACAAATAATGCATGCGATCGACATTGCTTAAAGATTGATCGTTTATAATGAGAGAGGAAAACTTATCTCTGAATGTTTCCCAGGCGTTGAAACTCCCATCGAACTGAGGTAGACGTAATTGTGGTAGACGGGTTGCAATCCTTCCCTCTTGAGAATGCAAGCGAGGCGTGGACAGAGTGGCTTGATCTTGTTCGGCAGTAGAAATTATTTCGACCATGAAGTCGGCTGCTTCGTTGAATGCCTCTTCGCATTGAAGAAACCGTTCTTCGGTGAAATAAGGATGCGAGTTTTGCGTCTTCAGATAGGCACGGACAAGAATCTCCGCATCCAGGTCCTGACATTTTGCGAAACTCTCTTTCAGCAAGGTTAGGCGTTGGCGAGTCACGCCTAAGGTCATCTTGGTTAGCCCCATCTTCTTGAAATTGGTTAGCGCTCTTTTCACAGAGCCCATAAGCTGATTCTGTTTGGCCATCAGGTCATCCAACGTGGCCATTTTGAGGTTTGAATTCTACGGTTGTGTAGATGGATGCAATCCGGAGTTGAAATTTCTTTCTTCGAGTATCCGGCTCGAAGGACCAATGTTTCGGACGCTGATGAAGAAGGACACTCGCGAAAGAATCTCTCGGAATACACGTAGGTTTTTAGTTCACAAAAACGTTTAATCACAAAATCGCACAGAAAAAGTATGAACATAAAGAAGAACAGTACAAAGATGATTAAATCAATTACTGAAATTATAATCGTACGCCGAAATAGGAGTTGAATATTCGCTTAATTATACGTCTGCTATGCTTGGCGGTTAAAACCTCTCTGCTCGCTGGTATTCAACGTGTAACGAATTAACGGTTTAACAACAGAACGGTGTACTCAACGGTGATATTCAAAACAGAGCGGTAGGGGACGGACAAGACGCTCGGGGGACAAGACGTTTAAAATTTAACTTAAAGTAATCAAACAAGGACGACGAGAAAGCGAAAGAGAAAAATAAAAGAAAAACAGAAGGTTTTCAGACGCGTAGTTGATTTGAAGTAACCGGTGTCCCGAACAATACTATATTGATAACATTGGGAGTCATAAGCATAATTGTCATAGTTCTAGCGAGAATAACCGCATAATATTGGTAATAATGCATGTTATATTGATAATAATAAAAGTGATAAGTATAATTATTGTAGTTCTAGCGATAATGACTGCATAATATGGGTAATAATACATGATATATTGATAATATTGGGACTCATAAGTATAACTATTATGGTTCTAGCGATAATAACTGTATAATATGGGAAATAATGCATGTCATACTGATAATAATATAAGTAATAAGTATAACTATTACAGTTCTAGCGATAATAACTGTATAATATGGGTAATAATGCATGACATATTGATAGTATTAGGAGTAATAGGTATAATTAATATAGTTCTAGCGATAATAACTGCATAATATGCATAATAATGCATGTTATATTGATAATAATAAAAGAAATAAGTATAATTATTGCAGTTCGAGCGATAATAACTGTATAATATGGGTAATAATGCATGACATATTGATAATATTAGGAGTAATAAGTATAATTATTATAGTTCAAGCGATAATAACTGTATAATATGGGTAATAATGCATACTATATTGATAACATTGGGAGTAATATGTATAATTATTGTAGGTCTTCCGATAATAACTGTATAATATGGGTAATAGTGCATGTTATATTAATAATAATAAAAGTAATAAGTATAATTATTGTAGTTCGAGCAATAATAACTGTATAATATGGGTAATAATGCATGCTATATTGATAAAATTAGGAGTAATAAGTATAATTATTATAGTTCTAGCGAGAATAACTGCATAATATTGGTAATAATGCATGTTATATTGATAATAATGCATGTTATATTGATAATAATATTAGTAATAAGCGTAATTATTATAGTTCAAGCGATAATAACTGAATAATATGGGTAATAATGCATACTATATTGATAACATTGGGAGTAATAAGTATAATTATTATAGTTCTAGCGATAATAACTGCATAATATCGGTAATAGTGCATGTAATATTGATAATAATAAAAGTAATAAGTATAATTATTGTAGTTCCAGCGATAATGACTGCATAATATGGGTAATAATGCATGATATATTGATAATATTGGGACTAATAAGTATAACTATTATAGTTCTACCGATAATAACTGTATAATATGGGAGAAAATGCATGTTATACTGATAATAATATAAGTAATAAGTATAACTATTACAGTTCCAGCGATAATAACTATAATATGGGTAATAATGCATGACATATTGATAATATTAGGAGTAATAAGTATAATTATTATATTTCTGGCGATAATAACTGCATAATATGGGTAATACAGCATGTTATATTGATAATAATAAAATTAATAAGTATAATTATTGTAGTACTCGCTATAATGACTGCATAATATGGGTAATAATGCATGATATTTTGATAATATTGGGACTAATAAGTATAACTATTATGGTTAGAGCCATAATAACTGTATAATATGGGTAATAATGCCTACTATATTGACAACATTGGGAGTAATAAGTACAATTATTATAGGTCTTCCGATAATAACTGCATAATATGGGTAATAGTGCATGTTATATTGATAATAATAAAATTAATAAGTATAATTATTGTAGTTCTAGCGATAATGACTGCATAATATGGGAAATAATGCATGATATATTGATAACATTGGGAGTAATAAGTGTAATTATTATTGTTCTAGCGATAATGACTGCATAATATGGGTAATAATGCATGATATATTGATAGTATTGGGACTAATAAGTAAAACTATTACAGTTCGAGCCATAATAACTGTATAATATGGGAAATAATGCATGTTATACTGATACTAATAAAAGTAATAAGTATAATTATTGTAGTTCTAGCGATAATGACTGCATAATATGGGTAATAATGCATGATATATTGATAGTATTGGGACTAATAAGTAAAACTATTACAGTTCGAGCCATAATAACTGTATAATATGGGAAATAATGCATGTTATACTGATACTAATATAAGGAATAAGTATAACTATTACAGTTCTAGCGATAATAACTGTATAATATTCCTAATAGGGCATGTTATATTGATAATGATATAAGTAATAAGTATAATTATTATAGTTCAAGCGATAACAACTGCATAATATGGGTAATAATGCATGTTATATTGATAATATTCGGAGAAATAAGTATACTTATTATAGTTCTAGCGATAATAACTCCATAATATGGGAAATAATGCATGTTATACTTAAAATAATATAAGTAATAAGTATAACTATTCCAGTTCTAGCGATAATGACTGCATAATATGGGTAATAATGCATGATATATTGATAGTATTGGGACTAATAAGTATAACTATTATAGTTCGAGCGATGGTAACTGTATAATATGGGTAATAATGCATGTTATATTGATAACATTCGGAGTAATAAGTATAATTATTATAGATCTAGCGATAATAACGGCATAATATGGGTAATAGTGCATGATATATTGATAGTATTGGGACTAATGAGTAAAACTATTATAGTTCGAGCGATAATAACTGTATAATATGGGTAATAATGCATGCTATATTGATAACATTGGGAGTAATAAGTGTAATTATTATAGTTCTAGCGATAATAACTGCATAATATGGGTAATAGTGCATGTTATATTGATAATAATAAAATTAATAAGTATAATTATTGTAGTTCTAGCGATAATGACTGCATAACATGGGTAATAATGCATGATATATTGATAATATTGGGACTAATAAGTATAACTATTATGGTTCGAGCCATAATAACTGTATAATATGGGTAATAATGCCTACTATATTGACAACATTGGGAGTAATAAGTACAATTATTATAGGTCTTCCGATAATAACCGCATAATATGGGTAATAGTGCATGTTATATTGATAATAATAAAATTAATAAGTATAATTATTGTAGTTCTAGCGATAATGACTGCATAATATAGGTAATAATGCATGATGTATTGATTATATTGGGACTAATAAGTATAACTATTATGGTTCCAGCGATAATGACTGCATAATATGGGTAATAATGCATGATATATTGATAATATTGGGAGTAATAAGTGTAATTATTATAGTTCTAGCGATAATGACTGCATAATATGGGTAATAATGCATGATATATTGATAATATTGGGACTAATAAGTATAACTATTACGGTTCTAGCGATAATGACTGCATAATATGGGTAATAATGCATGATATATTGATAATATTGGGAGTAATAAGTATAATTATTATAGGCCTTGCGATTATAACTGCATAATATGAGTAATAGTGCAGGTTATATTGATAATAATAAAAGTAACGAGTATAATTATTGTAGTTCTAGCGATAATAACTGCATAATATGGGTAATAATGCATGTTATGCTGATAATGATATAAGTAATAAGTATAACTATTATAGTTCTAGGTATAATAACTGTGTAATATGGGTAATAATGCATGACATATTGATAATATTAGGAGTAATAAGTATAATTATTATAGTTCAAGCGATAATGACTGTATGATGTGGGTAATAATGCATTTAATATTGGTAATATTGGGAGTAATAAGTATAATTATTATAGTTCGAGCGATAATAACTGTATAATGTGGGTAATAATGCATGACATATTGATAATATTAGGAGTAGTAAGTATAATTATTGTAGTTCTAGCGATAATAACTGCATAATATGGGTAATAGTGGATGTTATATTGATAATAATAAAAGTAATAAGTATAACTATTATAATTCTCGCGAAAATGACTGTATAATATGGGTAATAATGCATGACATAGTGATAGTATTAGGAGTAATAAGTATAATTATTATAGTTCGAGCGACAATAACTGTATAGTATGGGTAATAACGCATGACATATTGATAATATTAGGAGTAATAAGTATAATTATTATAGTTCTAGCGATAATAACTGCATAATATGGGTAATAGTGCATGTTATATTGATAATAATAAAAGTAATAAGTATAATTATTATAGTTCGTGCGATTATAACTGTATAATATGGGTAATAATGTATGCTATATTGATAAAATTAGGAGTAATAATTATAACTATTATAGATCTAGCGATAGTAACTGTATAATATGGGTAATAATGCATTTAATGTTGATAATATTGGGAGTACTAAGTATAATTATTGTAGGTCTAGCGATAATAACTGCATAATATGAGTAATAATGCATGCTATATTGATAATATTAGGAGTAGTAAGTATAATTATTATAGTTCTAGCGATAATGACTGTATAATATCGGTTATAATGCATGACATATTGATAATATTAGGAATAATAGGTATAATTATTATAGTTCTAGCGATAATAACTGCATAATATGGGTAATAGTGCATGTTATATTGATAATAATAAAAGTAATAAGTATAATTGTTATAGTTCGAGCGATAATAACTGCAGAATATGGGTAATAATGCATGTTATATTGATAATATTGGGAGTAATACGTATAATTATTGTAGTTCTAGCAATAATAACTGCATAATATGGGTAAAGATGCATGTTATATTGATAATATTGGGATTAATAAGTATAATTATTGAAGTTCTAGCACTAATAACTGCATAATATGGGTAATAATGCATGCTATATTGATAATATTGGGAGTAATAAGTATAATTATTGTAGTTCTAGCGATAATAACTGAATAATATGGGTAATAATTCATGTTATATTGATAATATTGGGAGTAATAAGTATAATTATTATAATTCTAGCGATAATAACTGTATAATATGGGTAATAATGCATGCTATACTGATAATAATATAATTAATAAGTAGAACTATTATAGTTCTCGCGAAAATAACTGTATAATATGGGTAATGATGCATGACATATTGATAGTATTAGGTGTAATAAGTATAATTATTATAGTTCGAGCGATAATAACAGTATAGTATACATAATAGTGCATGATATATTGATAATAATGAAAGTAATAAGTATAATTATTATAGTTCGAGCGATAATAACTGTATAATATTTGTAATAATGCATGACATATTGATAATATTGGGGGTAATAAGTATAATTATTGTAGTCCTAGCGATTATAACTGCAGAATATGGGTAATAGTGCATGGTATATTGATAATAATAATAGTAATAAGTATAATTATTATAGTTCTAGCGATATTAACTGTATAATATGGGTAATAATTCATGTTATATTGATAATATTGGGATTAATATGTATAATTATTGTAGTTCTAGCACTAATAACTGCATAATATGGGTAATAATGCATGCTATATTGATAATATTGGGAGTAATAAGTATAATTATTATTATAGTTCTAGCGAGAATAACTGCATAATATGGGTAATAGTGCATGTTATATTGATAATAATGAAAGTAATAAGTATAATTATTATAGTTCAAGCGATAATAACTGTATAATATGGGTAATAATGTATGCTATATTGATAACATTGGGAGTTATAAGTATAATTATCATAGTTCTAGCGAGAATAACTGCATAATATTGGTAATAATGCATGTTATATTGATAATAATAAAAGTAATGAGTATAATTATTATAGTTCAAGCGATAATAACTGTATAATATGGGTAATAATGCATGATATATTGATAATATTGGGACTCATAAGTATAACTATTATAGTTCTAGCGATAATAACTGTATAATATGGGAAATAATGCATGTCATACTCATAATAATATAAGTAATTAGTATAATTATTATAGTTCTAGCGAGAATAACTGCATAATATTGGTAATAATGCATGTTATATTGATAATACTAAAAGTAATAAGTATAATTATTATAGTTCAAGCGATAATAACTGTATAATATGGGTAATAATGCATACTATATTGATAACATTGGGAGTAATAAGTATAATTATTATAGTTCAAGCGGTAATTACTGTATAATATGGGAAATAATGCATACTATACTGACAACATTGGGAGTAATAAGTATAATGATTATAGGTCTTGCGATAATAACTGCATAATATGGGTAATAGTGCGTGTTATATTGATAATAATAAAAGTAATAAGTATAATTATTGTAGTTCTAGCGAAAATGACTGCATAATATGGGTAATAATGCATGATATATTGATAATATTGGGACTAATAAGTATAGCTATTATGGTTCTAGCGATAATAACTGTATAATATGGGAAATAATGCATGTTATACTGATAATAATATAAGTAATAAGTATAACTAGTACAGTTCTAGCGATAATAACTGCATAATATGGGTAATAGTGCATTTTATATTGATAATAATAAAAGTGATAAGTACAATTATCATAGTTCAAGCGATAATAACTGTATAATATGGGTAATAAGGTATACTATATTGATAACATTGGGAGTAATAAGTATAATTATCATAGTTCTAGCGAGAATAACTGCATAATATTGGTAATAATGCATGTTATATTGATAATAATAAAAGTAATAAGTATAATTATTATAGTTCAAGCGATAATAACTGCATAATATGGGTAATAATGCGTGTTATATTGATAATAATAAAAGTAGTAAGTATAATTATTGTAGTTCTCGCGACAATGACTGCATAATATGGGTAATAATGCATGATATCTTGATAATATTGGGACTAATAAGTATAACTATTATAGTTCTAGCGATAATAACTATATAGTATGGGTAGTAAAGCATACTATATTGATAATAATAAAAGTAATAAGTATAATTATTATAGTTCAAGCGATAATAACTGTATAATATGGGTAATAATGAATGTTATATTGATAAAATTAGGAGTAATAAGTATAATTATTATAGTTCTAGCGACAATAACTGCATAATAGAGGTAACAATGCATGTTATATTGATAATAATAAAAGTAATAAGTATAATTATTATAGTTCAAGTGATAATAACTGTACAATATGGGGAATAATGCATGACATATTGATAATATTAGGAATAATAAGTATAATTACTATAGTTCTAGCGATAATAACTGCAAAATATGGGTAATAATGCATGTTATACTGATAATAATATGAGTAATAAGTATAACTATTACAGTTCTAGCGATAATAACTGTATAATATTCGTAATAGAGCATGTTATATTGATAATGATAAAAGTAATAAGTGTAATTATTATAGTTCTAGCGATAATAACTGCATAATATGGGTAATAGTGCATGTTATATTGATAATATCGGGAGTAATAGGTATAATTATTAAAGTTCTAGCGATAATAATAGTATAATATGGGTAATCATGCATGTTACATTGATAACATCGGGAGTAATAAGTATATTTATTATAGTTCTTGCTATAATAACTGCATAATATGGGCAATAATGCATGCTATATTAATAATATCGGGTGTAATAAGTATAATTATTACAGTTCTAGCGATAATAATAGTAAAAGATGGGTAACAATGCATGTTATATTGATAATATCGGAAGTATTAAGTATAATTATAATAGTTCTAGCGATAATAATTGTAAAATATGGGTAATGATCCATGTCGATTGAACTGTAATAATTATACTCATTACTTTTATTATCATCAATATAACATGCATTATTACCCATATTATGCAGTTATTATAGCTAGAACTATAATAAATATACTTATTACTTTTATTATTATCAATATGACATGCATTGATAAACATATTTTACTATTATTATCGCTAGATCTGTGATAATTATACATATTAGTCCCGATATTATCAATATAACATGCATTATTACCAATATTTAACTGTTATTATCGCTAGAACTATAATAAATATACTTATTACATTTATTATTATCAATATAACATGCATTATTACCCATATTTTACAATTATTATCAGTAGAACTATAATACTTATTCTCATTACTCCCTATATTATCAATATAAGATGCATTATTACCCATATTATGCAGTTATAATCACTAGAACTGTAATAAATATACTTATTACTTTTATTATTATCAATATAACATGCACTATTACCCATATTATGCAGTTATTATCGCTAGAACTATAATACTTCTTCTCATTACTCCCGATATTATCAATATAACATGCATTATAACCCCTATAATACAGTTATTATCGACAGAGCTGTAATAATTATACTTATTACTTTTATTACTATCAGTATAAAATGCATTATTACCCATATTATGCAGTTATTTTCGCTAGGACTATAATAAATACACTTATTACTTTTATTATTATCAATATAACATGCATTATTACCCATATTGTACAATTATTATCGCTAGAACTGCAATAATTATACTTATTGCTCCCGATATTATCAATATAACATGCATTATTACCCATATTTTACAATTATTATCGCTAGAACTATAATAACAATACTTATTACACCCGATATTATCAATATAACATGCACTATTACCCATATTTTACATTTATTAACGCTAGAACTATAATACCTATTCTTATTACTCCCGATGTTATCAATATAACATGCATTATTACCCATATTTTACTATTATTATCGCTAGAACTATAATACTTATACTTATTACACCCGATATTATCAATATAACATTCATTATAACCCATATAATACAGTTATTATCGCTAGAACTGTAATAATTATGCTTATTACTTTTATTATCATCAATCTCACATGCATTATTACCCATATTTTACTATTATTATCGCTAGAACGATAATAATTATAATTATTACGACCGATGTTATCAATATAACATGCACTATTACCCATATTTTACATTTATTAACGCTAGAACTATAATACCTATTCTTATTACTCCCGATGTTATCAATATAACATGCATTATTACCCATATTTTACTATTATTATCGCTAGAACTATAATACTTATACTTATTACACCCGATATTATCAATATAACATACATTACTACCCATATAATACAGTTATTATCGCTAGAACTGTAATAATTATGCTTATTACTTTTATTATCATCAATCTCACATGCATTATTACCCATATTATACTGTTATTATCGCTAGAACTATAATAAGTATACATAATACATCTATTATTATCAATATAACATGCATTATTGTTCAAGCCAAAAACGGAAAATGTCTTATACCAGTTATAAATATGACTGAACAGGCAGTACATGTTCGATTACCGCCTGTAGACTTGGGCACTAAACTGATGACACTCGAACATGACGAAGACAATATAAAAGAAGTGCAGGAAAGCTGTGATATACGATCACTAACCGGAGTAGATAGAACGAAGAAGTTACGCGACAATATTGGGACGGAACATCTAATTGAAGAAGAAAAAGCTAGTTTACTGGAACTATGTGAGAAGCATAATGAAGTGTTTTACTTGGAAGGAGACCAATTAGGGCACATGGACATTGTACGACACAAAATACGACTGTTACCTAATACTAAGCCAGTAAACATTAAACCGTATCGACTACCGCAAATACACAAGGACGAAATTGACAAACAAGTAAGGGATATAGTCGAGCACGGAAGACAGGCCGAACTACCAACATCACTTAATTTACCACCCCAACCGAATTACACATATGACCATTACGCACACGAGTTAAAACAACGCGGATGTTCGACGACCTTAATAGCAAGAGAAACCCTGAGGAACAGTAAAATAGCGACAAAACAATACTACGATAAAGCGGCCAGCGAAAAAATATTCAAACCAGGAAACCAAGTATTACTACGAGACAAAACGCTCCGACAAGGACGAACAAAGAAATTAGCAGCAAACTGAATAGGACCTTACACAGTCTTACAGAAACACGATAAAAAAAATTATACAATTAATAAGGGAAGACGAACACTGCGAATACATACCAACCGCCCAAAACATTTTATGAACTAACAATATATTAATACATAGCACATTTTTATCGATATCATGTAAAACGAATTCCCCATTTTTTTTTAAACTAACAATCTATGTAGACACAAAGCGAGCCACTTCCAATCAAGATCGTCTTTTATTACAGGATATTGAGTTTGACTCTATTTATAACAAGCGCCGGCTCAGTAGGGGAACCATACACGATCAACAAATTTTTACACAACCCTGGAATACATTTTCAAGAATTAGGCACACTACAAACATACGGTAACACCTGGAAACTTGCTCTACATTTGAATACATCATCCTTAGCCGCACGTCAAATTCGTCTACAAAACGCTCTAACAGCAGCGACTAGAAGCTGTTTAAATAACGAATATCATAAACTGCATACATTTTGTAAACAATTTGCTACAACACATCAAAAAGAACTCGGACGTATCTCTTTAAACCTAAAGTACGTAGAACAAATAACAGGCAACTCGCGCACCCGCCGGGGTCTGATAAACGGCATAGGTTACCTCGCAAAAACCTTATTCGGTACTATGGACGCAGAAGACCGAACGACAATTGACAGACAAATACGACTGCTCACACAGGAAGGGGCCGCGCTAAAAACCTCAGCGATTGAACAAACGCATGTTATTAATGCAAATATTAAATTATTCAGTGAATCGGTTAAAGGTATAAACAAAAATGAAAAAATGTTATTCGATAGCACGAACACACTTAAACAGCTATTACAAACAGAGACTGACAGACAACACATCACAACCGCAATAGGCGAAAATGCAATTATCCTAGGGAACATCATAAGAAACTTAGTGGAAGATGCGAATGATCTGTTAGAATTTACACTAGATATAAAAGGGGGTATACTTAACCCTACAGTTATATGACCAGCATAAATCTCAGAATGGCTACAAGCAGCTATCCCGCAACTTCTACCAGGTTTAAATTTTCCAATAGGCCATACGAGTAATGCCGGCAACCCACGACTCCGCTATTTGCGCGCGAATCTCTTTCCTTAATTCAGAGAAGTCCCATGGCCTCTTTGCGTTGTTGTCTCCCATCGTTGCTAGGTTCAGCTGGTCTCGACGTTTGATGTCTCGCTGCTGACTGATTGTCGTTCCTGGATCGTCGCTCCCTTTATACCTATTTGTGGCTTTGGGGGGGATCCCCACCCCTGCCACCGGCTTCATGTCTCGTATATGAATATGCTCTATCTTCTTCCCTTTCAGGTCCCGGAGATCGTAGATTACAGGTGAGATTTTTCGCGCAATTTCGAAAGGTCCTTCGTACTTCTCGACGAGCTTCGCATTGCGCGCCTCCACCTTGTTGTGAGAGCACATGCGTCCGCTTCCATTCTTGCTCCCAGATCTGCGGTTGCCAGTCGCGGCGTCGGAGATTGTAGTATTTTTGTTGTCGCTGGAACTCCTATCCTAATCGAACTCTTGCTAGTTCGTAAGCGCCCTTTAATTGGGCGAGTCGTCTCTCCCATGGACCCGTGGCTGGTCGGCGGTTCTCCTGGTGGAGGGTACCTGGGGGGATAAACTCTCTCCCCGTGTTCAGAAAAGGTCGAGTGTGCCCCGTGGCTTCGTGACGAGCGGTGTTGTAAGCGAAGGCGAGTTCTGGTAGTCGCTGGTCCCATCCTCGTTGTGTCCGGCCGATGAACTGACCAATCATGGTTTTTATAACACGATTGGCCCGTTCTACTGGATTACACTGCGGTGTGTACGGCGGTGCACGGCGGTGCTGGATCGCACTCTCTTTGAGTGCGCGGGTGAACTCCTGGCTGATAAATTGCCGGCCGTTGTCCGTAACCATGACTCGTGGACATCCGTGTCGCAGGATGACCAATTCATTAAGGGCCTTCACAATGGCGCTCGCCGTAGCTTTCTTCAGCAGGCGAAGTTCATTCCATTTTGTGAATGGATGTGAATGGATCCATTTTGTGAACAACGCAAAAATGTTGCGTTGTTCCTTGAAGATAGTTAGTGTACCACGAGCATCTGAATGGTCCTCCCATTTCGCACGTGGCACGCGGTTGGCGGGAAAGTGCATCTGCGACGGTGTTGTCCGGTCCTTTTCGGTAGCGTATCTCGAAGTCCCATTGTCCAAGTTCTAGGGCCCATCGGGCGAGTCTACCGGAAGGATTGTCAATCTTCTCGAGCCACTTCAGAGACTGATGGTCAGTCAACACGACGAAATGGTTTCCCTCGAGGTAATGGCGCATCTTCCAGATGCCCCACCGGACAGCTAGACACTCCAACTCGGTCGTCGAATAATTGCGTTCCGCCTGAGTGAGTGTCCGGCTTGCGTAGGCGATAACCCTTTCCCCATCTTCGTCTTCGGGGGTGAGAACGGCTCCCAAGCCGTCCATGCTGGCGTCGGCAGTTCGGTACTGCCAGGACCGGCGCCTCCGTAAGTCTTCGGCGTAGCTCCCCGAAGGCTTACTGTTGAGGTTCTTCCCACGACCATTTCGCTTTCTTTTTCAGGAGTTGTGTCAGTGGGGCGGCGGTCTGGGAAATATCGCGGAGGAAACGGCGGTACCAGGATAGTAACCCGAGGAATCGACGGAGTTCTTTTATATTGGTAGGTGGATGTAACTCGGCGACTGCAGCTACTTTTTCAGGATCGGTTCGGAGGCGGCGCTGGTCAACTAAATGTCCGAGATATTTTAGACTCGTTCTCGCGAATTGACAGTTCTCCCACTTCGGTCGCAATTTCGCGCTTCGTAGACGGCGGAAAACCTGGGTTAGCACTCGGAGCTGATCGTCAAAGGTGGAGGTGACTACTGCAATGTCGTCTAGATAGGCGAACGCGTGAGTAGCCATTTCCGGAGTGATTACTCGGTCTAGGAGTCTCTGGAAGGTGGAGGGTGCGGAGTGAAG
This sequence comes from Megachile leachella, assembly GCA_963576845.1. NCBI lineage: Eukaryota > Metazoa > Arthropoda > Insecta > Hymenoptera > Megachilidae > Megachile > Megachile leachella. The sequence continues at coordinate 14,512,694 of OY756256.1, read as the reverse complement.
TCCGAAAGGCATCACCGTGAACTCCATGAGCCCACGGCCAGGAACGGTAAAGGCGGTCAAAGGTCGGCTTTCGGGAATTAAAGGTACCTGTCAATATCCATTTTTTAAATCTATCGTTGACAAATATTTCGTTCCGCGTAACTTATCTAGTGTCGCATTGACCTGCGGTAACGGATACGCATCCTTTCGCGTTACATCATTTAATCGACGGAAATCTATGCAAAACCGATATTCACCGCTTTTCTTCTTCGCCATCACTATTGGAGAGCTCCAAGGGCTGCTGGACGGTTGTATTACCCCTTCGTCGAGCATTTTCTGTACTTCGGTGTCGATCAGGCGTTGCATGGTGGGGTTACGGGGCCGATAGCGTTGCTTAATCGGCGTTGGGTCTTCCAGCCGGATTTCGTGTTCGATCAAAGGGGTAGGCCCTTTGACCTCCTCGAACCTCCTCTTCTCCTGGGCGATGATCCGGTCCAGTTGCTGTAACTGTTGGGCTGACGCCTCAATCAGCCCGGAGGTTGCTGCGATGGTGCGGTTTTCTTGCGTTGTAGATGGTTCGGGCTCTCCTGTGCAGTCGGTGATGGGTCGACCTGTCAACCAAACTTGGAGTTGCAATTTGCGGAGGATGTCCATCCCCAGCGCCATGCTGTATGCGAGATTCGGCATTTCGTAGAATCGGTGGTCTTGACGTGCGTCCTGGACGAGAAATTCTCCTTGATAGCTATTTTTCGTAAATTGTGGCGCCGCCTCCGCCACCCGGCTTCACGGCAAATCTGCGCTGTGTGTTGATCGGTGTAGGAGGAAACTGCTCCTGTGTCCAATAACGCGGACACAGTTTTTCCTCCGATCTGGACGTCCAATATCAGTCGGTCCTTCTGGTCAATTCGGTCGGAGGGTTCTGGTCGGTTGCTGGACGGTACTGACTGGTTGTCGCTGACCGGTACTAGACGGACGGTTTCCTGGTGTTCGGTCGTCTTCCGTGTTGTTCGCTGATCTTCTCCTGATTGTTCGGTTCTTCTGGTCGGTCCTGGATGATATCGGCGATCTGGTTTCGGTCGGCTGGTTTTTTCCGATCGCGTCGGCTGACTGCGACGGGCCATGGAGACAGCGGATTTTTCCTACTGTTTTATCTTCGGGGCCGGGTCTCCCCGGCTCGGTTGGCGTTTCCCGGCTTGTCGCAAGGGCAGTCGCGGCTGAGAGTACCTTCTCTTCCGCAACGGATAATCGTTTCGTCATTGCCGTCGATTATGTCCTCTTTGTCCGCAGCGCCAGCAGTGGGTGTCCCGGTGATAATCGCTGGGGACGTGCGCCCTTGATGTTTCGGGCGGTCGGCTACTCCGCGTCGTTGACTCCTCCTTTCTCGCGTTCCGTGCGTTCCTGGTGGTTAGAAGTGCGGTCACCGCGTCTGCCTGGGCGATCAGGTCGTCCATGTCCCTGAGTCCGGTTCTTCGTAGGTAAAGTCGCAGATCTTCCGTCAAGTTGCTGTAGATTACGTCGAGTTCTTCCTCCTCGGTGTAGCCTCCACGTCGACGCATCAAGGTGGTAATAGCGGTGATGTATGAGCGCACAGACTCATCCGGTGCTTGACGGCGATTGGCGATCTGCAAATCCAGGCGGGTTCTCTCGGCCGCTGGCAGGAAGAAATTTCGGGGTCGGTTACAGAGTTCGTCCCAAGTGTTAACCTTTCGGGACACGTTGCGATACCAGAGCTGGGCATCGCCTCGTAGGAGTTCGGGAAATCCTCTCAACATCTGGTCGCCGGTCAGCTGGTATGGTTCCTGCAGCTCTTCCAGACGCTCGAGAAAGGCTAGGCGTCTCGCCCGTCGAATTGACAATTCCACCCCCGCACCATCGCCATGAACCGGATGGGATCATAGGGAGCTGGCGCGGCGGAGGCCGGCGCAGGTGGAGGCGCCTGGCTGGTTAATGGTCCGGGTTGCCCTGTTCGATTCGCGGGCTCGGGCGGAATGGCTGGTGACGGTCCTATTTCGACGTGTGTCGGGGTGGAGGTATTGCCTTTTTTTCACGGTGGTCCTACCTCGGCGCGTTTCAAGGGGGCCCCGGGAACTCTGTCAGAACACAACCGGGACCCCTACGCCTTGGCTCTTTAGAGCCCCATCCCGGGTCGAGGCCGATGACCTCCCCCATGCTCGTCACATTAACGACGGCGTCCGGACCACCGAGGCGCCGCCGTCCCCCCCGGGGCAGTGTTCAATGGCGTCCTGGGCCCCCACCCAGGACGCCGACTGCCCCTGCGGCGGCTCTACCAGGGGAGCTGTTAAGCCTCCTCGGAGCCACCGCTACCCCGCCGGATCCGATTTCTGACCCGGTAGGGCCGGCGGTCCCCACTAGTTTGAGGTACCGCCGGCCCGCCTTCCTCATCCGGGGGAGTCCGGCCGTGTCCCGCGGCGGACACGGCGGCTCCCCCGTCCTCTGACGGTCACTTCGTGGACCCGCTCCGCGGCTTCCTTCTGCATCATTACCTCTTCGCAGAAGGAGGCCACGGCCCTCCAGTTCCTCTCCCTTGCCAGCATCGCCCCAACTACTGCTGGCAGGGAGAGGTCATGACCTATTTCAAATGTCAGGACACGGCGCAACGCTGAAAAGGCGGGGCAAACCTCCAGCGTATGCTGCGCCGTGTCCAAATCCTCCCCGCAATGGTGGCAGGCCGCCGTCGTCTCCTTCCCAATTCGACGCAGGTATTCACCGAAGCATCCGTGCCCGGTGAACACCTGCGTCATACGGTAGGTGAGCCTACCATGGCCTCTCTCCCGCCACTCCTCCAGATGTGGCAGGAGAGCCCCAACAGCTCGCTTGTTGGCGTATTTGCGGATCTCAATACGCCAACGTGTTTCAGCCAGTTGTCGGGCCTGGCGCCTGATCGATTCGATCGCCGTAGTCTCCGGCGGGACGCCGTCGAGTCGTCGCAGGGCACGGATGCGCGTGTATGACGACGCATCCGCCACCGCGAGGAACTCGAACGGGATAAGTCCCGCCAGAGCCAGAGCCGCCCCGTAGGAGATGGTGCGGTATCCCCTTATGACCCTGATGGCCAACCGCCGCTGCAGTCGATGCACTAACTGAAGACCGCGGCGGCTGGCCATCAGGGATCGTGCCCACACTGGTGCCCCGTAGGACACCATGGACCGCACCACAACCACGTAAAGGCGGCGAACCTTCTCATCGGGTCCCCCGAGACTGGGCATTATACGGCCCAATGCGGCCGCAGCCCGCTTTACTCGGGGGACCAGGCGATCGAAGTGCCGATCAAAACGCCAGTGGCTGTCGAAGTCGAGTCCCAAATACCTCAAACTGGACCCAACCTCGACCCATGCCTCACCTACCCGGACCCACGAGGGGGGAGGACCCCGCGACCGAGACATGTTGTGGAAAACAATGGCCTCGGTCTTGCGGGGATCAATGCTCAAACCCAACTCGTGGATCCGTCGGACGACGGCGGCTACTGCCACTTCGACCAGACGGATGGTCCTCTCCAGCTCCTCCCCAACGGCCAGGATGTAAGTGTCGTCTGTATAGCAGACGACATAACAGCCGTCGGGGAGGTCGGGTGAAGGTATTGCCTACCCTGGCCTGCGTGGCCTGGACATTGTTCGGCCACATCCTGGCGATTTCGGCATGGAACTCCTCGTAG